>CM077186.1:6738640-7411140 GCA_039654105.1 Coreius guichenoti | reverse complement strand
CTTTGTGTAAGAAAAATGTCCATATTTAAAACTTCATAAACTAAAATTACTAGCTTCCAACAGACTGCCGTACTCATCGATTTGCGACAAAAGAGTAACCCCTGACCTGACGCAGGACGTACTAATGAACGCAGAAGCGCAGAGGATAGAGCAAAACAAAACACCGGTCATGAATTAGAAGTCTAAAAGGAGAATTTTTAAAGAGTAATGTCTGAGGATTTCGATATAAGAGAAGACGAGCTTGAGTTTGTTGCCCAGCCCTATTTGTTTGAACTGCGAGAGGCGTCAAAGCTTACGCTACTCATACATCTTACGTCATACAACGCGTCAGGGGTTACTCTTTTGGCGTAAGTCTACTTGCGTAGGCTGGAAGCTAGTTATTTTAGTTTATAAAGTTTTAAATATGGATATTTTTCTTACAAAAACCCATTGCTTTGCTTCAGAAGAATTTTATTAACCCCCTGGAGTCGTATGGATTGCTTTTATGATGGATGGATGCACTTTTTTGGTCTTCAAAATCAGGACTGCCTTTCACTCCCATTATAAAGCTTGGAAGAGCAATGATATAACACAACTCCGATTGTGTTCATCTGAATGAAGATAGTCATATACACCTAGGATGGCTTGAGGATGAGTAAATCATGGGATAATTTTAATTTTAAAGTGAACTATCCCTTTAATAAGTAAGACCATATAGGTGAAGTGTTCATACTATGAACCTTTTTAATGTGCCTCCTAACTTTTTAATTACCAATGAAACATCATAATGGGTTCTTAGTTTTTCCATTTGCAGAAGTTGTAACTGGCTCGCCAATAGGGACTCGCTAAGCCCACCTGTTGGGCCTATGCCAGGCTGTGTGTGTAATAATTGAGCCATAAACAAAACAAAGATACTTTCAGCCATCTGTGCGAAAGTGGAGCCAGATATCATGTACCACCATTCAATACCGATTGACTGGAAGCATATCTATTCAATGTCTTGCTGTTTCCATTAGGATGTCAATGACACAGCTCTGATTAAGTCATAGCTAATGTCGTAGCAATAACATTAGCATGTAGTCTCTGACAAGCCTCTTTATTCAACATGTGTGTGACTAAATGCATTTCTTGCAGACTACTCGTAAATGTTACATAAACAGGCCACCTTGCTTTTCACTGGGTTTCAAGTAATGACTCGAGGCATCTTGGCAGGAGTATTGGTTCAGACATTGGATGATTGGTTCTGAAAGTCCAACACATGTTGAATCCATTTTAGTTTTTGAAAGACCGCTTTGACTGATAAGATTGACATGGAAAGTTTGAAATTATGTTAGTGCCATCTTTTATTACAGCTAAACATTTGAAGTTACCCCTATCCAGTAAGAGCACTATTTCGGCCGCCATCATTCCATCCCTTCATCGAGGCTATTTGTGTTGCATGCTCATCAGCTGAAAGTCTAATCCCCAAAAATACACCCACCCTAGCTGGTGCACAAGCATAGCACGTTATCTTCAATTAGCAACACTTGGACGTGACCCCATGCTCACCCCAGCATGGGTTCCTCCACCGAGACGCTTCATGCTCTCCTCATGCTGAATCTTTCACCAAGTGCGTCTCTCTCACTAGCCCTGGGCGCATCTAATTGAAAGCGATCTCGAGGCCTAGCAGAGTTCCGTTTCTTTGCTAATCCTCCGCTGGGGGAAGCTCACATGGTCCCAATTACGTCGTATACTGGTTTCTCTGACTGCCTCTCTCTTACTCCTCACTACCCTTCTCCCTTAGACTGGCCTGTGCAGGAGTTTATGTTATTAACTACGCACTGCACAGTTCCTGCCTGTCACGGGGGCCTGGAGATGTTATCGCTGACGCTCTGCGTATATGGTTACCTTGAAAATATTCCATAAATTAGATTGGGATTGGCAATTTTCGGAATATGGAAGAGGAGACAAGGCAAAGGGGGGACAGGCTTCAGTGTAAAGAATAGGACAAGAGGATCTGCTGGTGTTTGTTTTGGACAGAAAGACATTAGAGGTATGTCACTGGCGAGCTGAAAGGTAATCCTTGGAAAAAAAAAAAAAAGAAGAAGCTGGGAAGTGCTTAAGGGACTCTTGGAGTTTCTTCCAACAGTCAAAACAAGACACACAGTTCCTATTTTTACAGAAATTCCAATGGTCCAGTTCTGGATGAGAGACAGCACAGTTTTTTTGTTTAACTTCTGCTCAGTGATAGAAGTTCATTCCCCATAATCAAATAGGTCTGTGTAGGGACTTTTTATCTTCAAGTTGAAAGAGCCTAAAGAAAAAAAACAATGACCTTCCCAAATGAATAGCATCCTTATGGAAGCTCATAAGTGACTGATTAGGAATGCTCTAGATAGGCAGCAACTCTGCACGCTACAGAAATAACACTTATGCAGAAATAACAGAAATAACACTTATAACACTGAAATAATCACGTATGTTTACGAGCCTCGGCTTATGTTGGATTAAAAACAAAAAGTTCCTTTGAGTTTGGAAAATCCTGTACACAGTAATCATCAGAATATCCCTTCTCCTGTCTCTGAAAATGTCCGGATTTTAAAAACATCCTGTGGATGCTCATTTTAAGAGGCGTTTAGTCAACTAGGTGTTAACAGCACATAATATACATAACCGGAAGAATCAATACACTGCTCCGACGAGCACTTCCGGTAATCAATTCCGCTGTGATAAAGGTCTATCAGCTCCCTATAGCTTCCGAGGTTGTGAATCAGTATATCGGCTACAAACTCTGGGACTGGTAAGGACAGTAAAGGACGCTGGCTCACTACACTTTGAGACACTGATGACTTTATTTCCGGTGACATGGCAACGTCCTCATTGTACAACATCACAACTGGTATTTATGAACAACAGCAGAACTGATATCTTTCTGACATTATTTTTAATATTATTTAAAGTACATTATGATAAATACTTTGCTTATTACATATACGTGCAATATTTCAGCCGTAAATAAATTATAAATGTTAGCTATATTTTGTTCATTACCTGTCTAGCAATGTATGTTTACGCTGAAATGTAATTAAATAATGGTTTGTATTGTAAAAAAAAAAAAATACGCGTCATTATGCGTATTGAGTTGGCTCATTTATGTTTCACACTTAAGAACTTCCATTAAGGGAACATAAGGTGCGTTCCATTCAACAGGGTCCCTACGCAGTGTTCACTGCTCCTACTCCCTGAGCACGGTATATCAGTTGAAGTGGACTTCGCTGACAATAATCACTCATTTGGAACGCCCTGCAATGTCATCAAAGAAAGGCAACGACGGGGTCACGCAGATTATGATACAACATAAATTAATATTGTAATTTACTTTACTTTCAAATTTAAAACCATTTAATAGAAATATACATTTACAAAACACACAGTATGTATCTAAAAATATAATCAAAACATTGTATTAGTCTATTCGTTTTATTAGTTTACATATACTATTAATATACTATTAGTATTTAATTGACTATAAACAGATTTGATGCTGAATATGAAAATCAATATGATTCTGAATATGAACAGCTCAATATGAAAATACATTTTGATTTGGGTAACTATGTATTAATGTGTTCTTAATCAATGGTCTTAATAATTGTAGCGGTCTCATCTCGTGCACTTTCTTTCTCACGCGCAGCATAGTAAACGAGGTAAATAAAGTAAAAAATGACAGGCCTCAGCTGCTTCTCAACACGTTTAATTTGTTTACATATTCATACAATAGAATATGCGAATACAACAGTCATTGCCATAACCATTCATACTCTAGTTTTGCATAATAATAACTATGAATACTCAAATGCATATGTAAACTCCTCCATCTCAGAGCCATTTAAAAACTCTTCCAACGGCTCTGCTCCATCGTTAGTTCAGACTGGTGATGCGACGCGCAATGACTTCTTCCCTACGCCGTTCGCAGTGCCCTTCGAACTGAACATGTTCGCTCCCTTCGGATTGGAATCTCACTTAAGATGGCAGAATACCCTGTGAAGTCCACTTCGCAGTCCACTTACGGTCAAATGGAACGCACCTATAGTGAGCATCAATAGTCCCATAGTCCCTTGGGGAGTGAACGCTTCAGTGCACTAGAAGGATTTTGCGACTGAGACAGCCCTTAAAATGGTCAACTCCCTGATTGGGACGCACCCAGTGGGTCCCCAGGAGGATGGTTGAAGACCATTCCATATGCAATGCTGCTCTATATTTGACCAAAATCTTAGAAGATCATATAAAATTGCTGCCTGTACATTTTGAAATATCCTTTGCCATTGGATCACACTTATTGATCAGGAATTTTGGTTGGCAGCTCACTGGGCTTTGGAGCAGGTTTTGGCTAAAATGCTTTGCTGCTGTTTTGTACATTCAATACATCATAAAGGCAAAACTAGCTATATTTCCATTGTAGCACGGTTAAAGGCTCAGGGAAGAAGGAGGCGGGAACCGGCGAACATTCAACATAAACTTTAATCATTAAATAAACAAAAAAATGAAAATAAAGAAGCCGCCCCTCACGGACGACTGCCGCTTAAACTAAAACAAAACAACAACATAAAGTCCTAGGCCTGATCCTCTTTCGTCTTTCACTGTCGTCCCTCCTCCTTTTTTCCCTCCGGCGCATTTGTGAGGTCAGGCACTGATGTTGGACAAGAAGGCCTGACTCGCAGTCTCCGCTCTAATTCATCCCAAAGGTGTTCTATGGGGTAGAGGTCAGGACTCTGTGCAGGCCAGTCAAGTTCCTCCACACCAAACTCACTCATCCATGTCTTTATGGACCTTGCTTTGTGCACTGCTGCGCAGTCATGTTGGAACAGGAAGGGGCCATCCCCAAACTGTTCCCACAATGTTGGGAGCATGAAATTGTCCAAAATGTCTTGGTATTCTAAAGCATTAAGAGTTCCTTTCACTGGAACTAAGGGGCCAAGCCCAACCCCTGAAAAACAACCCCACACCATAATCCCCACTCCACCAAACTTTACACTTGGCACAATGCAGTCAGGCAAGTACCGTTCTCCTGGCAATTGCCAAACCCAGACTCGTCCATCGGATTGCCAGACAGAGAAGCGTGATTCGTCCCTTCAGAGAACACGTCTCCACTGCTCTAGAGTGCAGTGGCGGCGTGCTTTACACCACTGCATCCGACGCTTTGCATTGCACTTGGTGATGTAAGGCTTGGATGCAGCTGCTCGGCCAGGTAAACCCATTCCATGAAGCTCTCTGCGCACTGTTCTTGAGCTAATCTGAAGGCCACACGAAGTTTGGAGGTCTGTAGCTATTGACTCTGCAGAAAGTTGGCAACTTCTGCGCATTGTGCGCCTCAGCATGCGCTGACCCAACTCTGTTTTTACGAGTTGCTTCCACTTTGTTATAATACCACTAACAGTTGACCGTGAAATATTTAGTAGTGAGGAAATTTCACAAATGGACTTATTGCACAGGTGGCAACCTATCACGGTACCACGCTTGAATTCACTGAGCTCCTGAGAGTGACCCATTCTTTTACAAATGTTTGTAGAAGCAGTCTGCATGCCTAGGTGCTTGTTTTTATACACCTGTGGCCATGGAAGTGATTGGAACACCTGAATTCAGTGATTTGGAGGGGTGTACCAATACTTTTGGCAATATAGTGTATCTTGCGCCAATTTCTAGGAAGTGACGATTTTGTTCTCTTGAACACATGGGATGGAAACGCTGCTTTATTCGGAAATGTTTTATGTGATATTCCAATTTTGCTCAAAGTTAAATTCGCAACTTTAAATGGAAATATAGCTAGTGTCTCATCATTCAACAAATGTCCTTGAGTCTTTTATTTTGATACAGTGATATCAAAACATCCCACAAAAGTAAGCAAAAAAGGTATATTTAAAAGGCACACCAAGATCGATCATTCAAGAAAAAAGACGATCTTTTCAACTGTTAATAAATGTACAAAAAATTCACAAGATGTAATTAGATATAGTAAATGTACTTTGTAGCATATAATTAGAATAGATGTAATTATTCCACATCAGACTCTGTGTCACATTTGATCCAAAATTGTGATAAGTCAAAGGTCATCTCCTGTGGCTTTTTAAATTTAACAGACATTTCCTGAGGAAAAACTACTTTTACTGAAAGGTCATATTTTTCACCTCCAGCAGTGTTAACAATTTCAGTTCCTCTAAATTATCACACTAGAGAGGGCAAATAAAATTATCATTATTTCTCGGCCATGAAGAGCATAACTACTTGTAAAGATCATGATTACTCAACAAGTGTTTATTTTAAAGTGTTTGTTCTATATTATTCTATGCACATGATTTGAGAAGGCAACACATATTTGAATCTATACATATATATTTTTATTTTATTAAATGTGATAATATATAAAAAAAATAGTCTTTTTTAGTGATACGCAGTTATCAAAAACATCTAATATCTTACATTTTACATAAAATCTACACGTAAAATCATTTCCACCTTCAATACCAGTGGAAAATAGTTGCAAAATAAGACAAGTCAGTGTGATTTCAACAATTTAAGTGATTTTAAAGAACTATAACAGTAATCTTGAATCAACATCCACGAATCAGACCAGTCATGTTGTTATCATGGAAACGCAGATCGCAAAGATCTTTGCAGTGACATCCACTTCCATGAACCATTTTGAATGACCTAATTGAGTTAATATACCTACGCTCTCAAATCATATACAGATGACGACATTATATATACGGATATGACAAAACTGACATTTACTGCAAAATACGAGTTGGTGACCCGGTCACAGCGAAGGTACAGCAGGTATGGCGGCGGGACATACGTCTCCGTTCCCTCCTTCAGGGAACGAGGGATAACAAATGTAACCGAGACGTTCCCTTTCAGTCGGTCACTCTCGACGTACTGTACGTCAGAGATGATCCGACGAAATGGGATCCCTAACAAAACGCCATGCTGCTGGCCCCTTCCAGCGCCCAGCATAAGCTTCCTAAAACCCCCGTACCTCTGGGGCGGAGATGCTTTTGCAAAGAGAGTCATCACTGCCGTTCCGCATGGCCCACTCAGTGAATATTGGATAACGCTGGGAAAGCGTGCCCCTTTGGAGAAAGGGAACGCTGCGGAGCCACATCCTGCCCGAAGGGAGGTATCATGTGAGAATACACATATGTACTAGCCAGTCTAGGGTAGTGCAACATATGGCATGTCTCTGGGGTGGTTCCAGCCCATGGGGTGGAAAGCGCACCGTCAGAGACGACAGAGCGTACTCTGTCGAGGGAAAGACACTGGCTAGCCATCAGGGTAGCCGTACCGTGGAAGAATACACATATGGGGTCGCCGCAGGGACCACTGCATATGGGCACCCAGCCTAATACAGGTTCAAATAATCTCAGGATCACGTGAGAATCAGCCGCCCGAACTCCAGGCACGATTCGTCGACCAAAAATGCCTGCAGGTCCCCTACCCACTTGATCGAGGCCAATGCTACAAGGAGGACTGTCTTAACTGACAGGATCTTCAACTCCACTGACTGCAAAGGCTCAAAGAAGGCCTCTGAAGTGCCATGAGCATCTGAGACAGGTCCCAAGAGGGTACGGGGTGCGGACGAGGAGGATTTAACCTTCTTGCACCCCTGAGGAACCTGACGATCAGATAATGCCTTCCTAGTGACTTACCTTCAACTGCATCGTGATGTGCGGCAACATACACTTTAGGGTGGAGGGAGACAGCCCTTGCTCCAACCCATCTTGCAGGAAGAAAAGCACGGCTCTGACCGAGCATCTTCGGGGGTCTTCCCGGCGGGAAGAGCACCATTCGACAAACAGGTTCCACTTCAACGCATAGAGGCGCCTCGTAGAGGGGGCTCTAGTGGAAGTGATGGTGTCTACCACAGCCTAGGGTCCAGGGACCAGACATGGAGTCTCCAGAGGTCTGGACGCGGGTGCCATAGGGTGCCCCGTCTCTGAAAAAGTTGGTCCTTCCTCAGAGGAATGGTGCATCAGTTCTGGGAACCAAGTCCGGTTGGGCCAATATGGTGCAACTAGCAGGACCTGCTCCTCGTCCTCCCTGACTTTGCACAGTGTCTGTGCAAGAAGGCTCACTGGGGGAAACGCATACTTGCGTAGGTCCCGGGGCCATCTGTGTGCCAGTGCATCCGTGCCGAGGGTTCCGTCGGTCAGAGAATAGAACAACTGTTATGGTTGAGTCCGGAGAGGCAAACAGGTCTACCTGTGCTGCTCCAAAGAGGTCCCGTCTCAGCTGGACCACCTGGGGATGGAGTCGCCACTCTCCCGGAAGCGCAGGCTGTCGTGAGAGCTCATCGGCTGCACGATTGAGCATGCTTCTGACTCCATAGGAGGAGATGGTGGGCGAGTTGCGACATGCAACGGTAGCGTAGACCACCGTGACGGTTGATGTACGCAATGGTCGCAGTGCTGTCCGTAGGGACCAGTACAAGCTTGTGCTGTAGCAGCACCTTGAAGCGGCTTAGCGCAAGATGTACTGGAAGCAACTCGAGGCAATTGATATGCCAATGCAGTTGAGGCCCCGTCCACAGACCCAAAACTGCACACCCATTGTACGTGGCCCCCCAGGTGGTGGCAGAGGCATCCATGGAGACCACAGCATGCCTGGACACCTGTTCTAAGAGAACTCCTGCCAGTAGAAATGCAGGGTCCGACCACGACCTGAAGGTTTGGTGACAGTGCGGGGTAATGTGTACCCGGAACATGCTGCACTGCCACGCCCATCTCGGGACTCAGCCATGAAGCCAGTGTTGGAGTGGTCTCATATGGAGCAGCCCGAGCAGCGTTACTGTGGCTGTGGCTGCCATATGCCCCAGGAGCCTCTGAAAGGATTTCAGCAGGACCACTTTCCTGCCTCTGAACAAATTCAGGCAGTTCAACACCGACTGGAAGCGCTCCTCCATGAGGTGCGCTGTCTGGTTGACCGAATCCAGCTCCATACCAAGATAAGAGATCCTCTGGACAGGGGATGAATGAATAGGCAAAGGGACTCCACCCCGTTTGAGGTTTCATAGTCTCGACCGTGCATCTAGAGCGCCGAGTGATGCGCTGGGTTGCCGTGACAACCCACGCTGTCAGCCGGCAGCTCGACAGTACACAGCGTGCTGAGCGCTCAAGCCCTTACGAGAAAGGTGAGACAAACAGCGCGCTGACGTTCTCCTGAGAGAACATGGATCACCCACGAATGCAATCTCAACATGCTTACATGTGAGAGAGATCGTGGCCGTCAAATGAGGACAGGAAACAACCGCATCCAGAAACACACGGGCGGAATGTCGTCTTGAAAAAGATGCAAACTCACACCCGTGCTGCTCTTTTAGGAGAATACTCACCAATATATGTGCTGAAGCACACAGGGGAGGTTCCCGTGGCGCGCAGACAGAGGAACCCGATACCAGCTGTTAAAACAGCCTTTGTCGCGTCTCAGAACGCTCAGAAGCTCTTCCACAAAAGGCAGTCCAGACTCGGAAAGAAAACACTCAAAGAGTTTGTTCACCATGAAACCAACCGGCTCCGAAGTGAAATGCAATCTGATGCGGGCACCCACTTCCTTATTTATGCCCGCCTGTGCGGGCGGGGTTGCGGGTTGCAAAGACCGCATGCCAATGTTCATTGGCTCGTTTAGTTACACTCGAAGAGGATTGGTCTCACCAGAAGTGATCCCATTTCGTCGGATCATCTCTGATGTACGTCGAGAGTGACCGACTGAAAGGGAACTGAAGTTAAGTTAATAATCAGCTAAAAGTAAAGAAAGCTAACACTTCCAAAGTAAATTAAGTAATAAATATCAAGTTAATAAATAGAATATCAACCAATTCTAGTTAACATACTCTAGAATATTTACTAATCTTACTCAACATTTAATCAAATCAAATCAAATCACCTTTATTTATTTAGCGCTTTTTACAATGCCAATTGTTTCGACGAACAAATAGTGTATGATTATGATTCTGGCAACATTACAGGTCAGAAGTCATATTAGATCAATAGATATTCGTAGGATTATTCGAAAGATTGGAGTCGTCACGGTTTAATGAGGATGTCGTGTCGATGCGGCAATTACAGGGGGGAGTTTAATTGACACGGTCTCTGCAGACATTTCAGGGATGCGTTGGATCCGGCCGACTGCAGTAAACCTCGGGAAAAACAGAGAGACTAACATTAGCGTAGATGTCATTCTTCTTATGATGTAACGAGTACATCAGGTGTTATGGGAAGTGTTCCCGGTTCCGGCTGACCTAGTTAATGCAGCCTAAAACAATAATTTAACTGATTTGAATAATATAAATTAAAAATGTTTTATGTGTATGCCATAGTAAAGAGATGTGTTTTTAGTCTAGATTTAAACTGACAATGCTAGAACAATGCTAGGAAGACTGTTCCAGAGTTTAGGTGCTAAATAGGAAAAGGATCGACCGCCTGCAGTTGATTTTGATATTCTAGGTATTATCAACTGGCCAGAATTTTGAGACCGCAATAGACGTGATGGAGTATAATGTGTTAAGAGCTCGCTCAAGTACTGGGGAGCTAAACCATTTAGTGCTTTGTAAGTAATTAGCAAGATTTTAAAATGTATACAATGTTTAATAGGGAGCCAATGCAGTGTTGCCAGAACCGGGCTAATATGGTCATACTTCCTGGTTCTAGTAAGAACTCTAGCTGCTGCGTTTTGGACCAGCTGCAGTTTATTTATTAAGCGAGCAGGGCAACCACCCAGTAGAGCATTACAATAATCTAGCCTTGAGGTCATGAACACATGAACTAACTGTTCAGCATTTTGCAATGAAAGCATGTGCCGTAATTTAGATATATTTTTAAGATGGTAGAATGCAGTTTTACAAATGCTAGAAACGTGGCTTTCAAATGAGAGATTGGTATCAAAGAGCACACCCAGGTTCCTAACTGACGACGAGAACTTGACAGAGCAGTCATCGAGTGTTAGACAGTATTCTAGGTTACTACTTGTGGAGTTTTTTTGTCCAATGATTCAAAATTCTGTTTTTTCTGAATTAAGTTGCAGGAAATTACTAGTCATCCAATTTTTTATATCAGCTATGCATTCCGTTAATCTTGTGAATTGGTAAGTTTCGTCAGGACGTGAAGAAATATAGAGCTGAGTATCGTCAGCATAACAATGAAAATTAACGCCATGCTTCCTAATAATATCTCCCAGTGGTAGCATGTACAGGGTGAAAAGCAACGGTCCTAGCACTGAGCCCTGCGGTACTCCATACTGAACTTGTGATCGATGTGACATCTCTTCATTTACTGCTACAAACTGATAACGGTCAGATAAGTATGATTTAAACCATGCCAATGAAATTCCACTAATGCCAACATAATTTTCGAGTCTATTCAAAAGAATGTTGTGGTCGATAGTATCGAATGCAGCGCTAAGACTGAGTAACACTAATAGAGAGATACAACCATGATCGGATGATAAGAGTAAATCATTTGTAACTCTGATGAGAGCAGTCTCAGTACTATGATACGGTCTAAATCCTGACTGGAAATCCTCACAGATACCATTTCTTTCTAAAAAGGAGCATAATTTTAATTTAATAGTAAGATTACTTGAGTAATTCCATTTAACTAAGTGTTATATTATGTCCTGCAAACATCTTAAATACTATTATTCTCAGCATAGTTTTAATCTATCATTTTAAGCTATGGCGACTTAAAAAACTATGTGCAATCGGTTTCCACGTTTTCTTCAAGTAAAGTGAACATATTTTTAGTAGTTCAACTAGCATTGAATGCACTTAACACAAGTTTGAAAATCTCAACTGCACCGTATAAACAAATTTGCTCAGTTTACTTCAATTCAATTGTGCAAACTCGTTGCCTTAATTCAATTAAGTAAGCTTAATTGCATCAAGTTGTTCTTACTTAAACCATTTAAGTTTTGTCAACTTAATTCTATCTGTGATTTGAGGAAGTGTACTCCCAGAGTTAATTGCTTTGTTTTACTATTTTTGGCTTTATTTTACCATTTTATTTGCTGTCTTTTGTCAGTAAAACCCCAATAACGACAGCAAATAAAATTGTAATGGTCTTAAGTAAAAAAAAAATGTGTTACCATTGTTGTGTTTTACATGCTGAATGTTGAAGTCTGTGTGTGACTCAAGCATGGTCAACTGCAAGATATTGTCACAAATATAGAGGGATTATATCAACCCAATTAAAAGTTTATGTCATAAGTGTTAGCAATAAAATGTTAAAAAATCATTATTTGACATGAAATATAGTTATGTTATATATCATTAATTCACAAATATTATATATATATATATATATATATATATATATATATATATATATATATATATATATATATATATATATATATATATATATATATAGAATATTTATTACTTTCCTTCCTTTGAAATCAAAGAACTGTGATTTCTTGTTGCATTGCTGCATAGGAAGAGAATTACAATAATATAAATGAAGTTCCAAGTGCCCAACCAAAGGGAACACTGATCACCATAATGGTGAGAAATTTTAGGAAATCAACATGAATTTATGAAGTCAACTTATGTGACGTTCTCCTAAAATTTTTAGTTGTATTGTCAATAAAATTAAAGATGACTGGAAAATTAGTGAATGCAACTAAGAAGAACGATGACTGCAGAAGTGGAGGAAATTAGTGAAAAGTCTATTAAGAATTGTCCCACCTCAAAAACCTTTTGCCCCTCCTGTTTTTTATTTTATTTTTTGCTTTGGCAAAATGGTACTCGAACCAGTCAAGTAATGTTTACTTGGGTTTTCTGAGTAATGAAGGCATAGCATGCAAATAGTTCAGATTTCTAAATTGTTTTAAGTTCAACAATTTATTGGACATTAAGTAAAGTTAACTAAAAAGTCTTAGTAAGAACAACTGCTGGATTTTAATATAAGGTA
Organism: Coreius guichenoti; assembly: GCA_039654105.1. Lineage (NCBI taxonomy): Eukaryota > Metazoa > Chordata > Actinopteri > Cypriniformes > Gobionidae > Coreius > Coreius guichenoti. Next base: position 7,398,220 of record CM077186.1, on the reverse strand, counting down.
ACTATCAGCTTTAGGGTTAGCTTTAAGGTTAGTACCTATTACCCAGTTATGATAATTAGTGCCATAAGTACATAATATTTTCAATTAATTTCAAACACTTTATTTGTCCCCTAGGGGCAATTTACGAGGTCACATAGAGGAACATAACACAATAACAAAAGTCCACTGAGGCGAGTTGCAGTGAGAAGAACCCAGGTGCAGTTTTATTAACCAAAACATGAACAAACTAAACTAAACCATGATTTAAACCAGAGTAGACTTGAACTTGAACAGACTGAACTGGAACATAACATGACTTGACAAAACTCACCAAACAATTAGTTACATGAACAAAGCTAGACAAGAGACAATAGAAACATAAGGGCTATTTATACACAGACTAATGACTAACAAGAAATAGCTGTGAACAATCAGACAAAGAGCCAATGAGAAACCAGAACTGATGAAACAAGAACCAATCAGAACATTACACATAAGACTAGGGAATCACATGATGGGATAAGGGAAACACATGACAAACAGGAACCATGACTATGAAAACTACAAAATAAAAGACATGAAAACATTAACGTGAACCAAAACCCAAAACCAAACGTGACATATACATAGAACCATCATAAAAACATAGTGTGCACAATGTACATATTAAATATAATCTGCTACAGGCAGATACCTAAAAACAGTCCAGAAACATGGCATTAAATAGTACTGTATGTAAAACATACATGCGGAACAGGACTGTAAAATAAGGGGCAATAAAACTTTCTTCTAAATTGGGGAAAACTCAATGTTAACCTATTTTGTTTGGTGTAATCAGAGATGGAAATTCAAGTCACATTTAGCAAAAGAACTTGGGACTTGTGACCCGACATAGACTTGAGAACAATTAATTTGGGACTTCAGCTCCAAATTTGGGACTTATAAACAAGTCAGAAGCTTTGCAAAGTGAAATATATTCTGTGGAAAGGAAATGAAGGGAGGGAAACTGCTGAAATAGTACATTTCTCTTCACAAATAAGTTGTCTTGAGACAAGATTTATGATATTAACCTGCAGCACACAGAAAAAAAAAATTTGATTCTAAACATAAAAAGATCCCAGATTTCAGGAATGTTCCCTATTAATCCCAATTTGTATGTATTATTGACTCCTCACCTAACTTCTACTTCATAAAAATTGAAGTCTGAAGTATTTTCTTAATAGTACATTGCTAACAATCACCAAGATTAATATGTCTGATTTGCTCTTTTCCTTAAATGTCAAATATGAAACTTCCAGTTAGTTGCTTCAGCCAAGAAAAATTCTGAATCCTCTTTCCAGAAAGACAACTGATTTCCAAGATAAGTATGTACAGGGTTATTGATGATCAATATTATGACCATTATTTAATAGAAGTGTTCAAATGTTCCTTACAGTATTTATTTTTTAATGATGACCTAGCAGGTATGACTGATCTGACTTTTATCCAACTTGTCACTTTTAATAACTCTTATCTGTGTTGAAAACGTCTTCAGGTCTTTCCTTTTAGGGGATTAGATTTTAATTTCTTAAATATATGAAATATGTATTCTACATGGCAACACCTTCAGCTTCATAAAACTGCATTTAAGGATAAAGGTGAACCTCTATCTATGATTATTATTAGGCTAACATATATTTTTTCTTTTGGAATGCTATTGCAAATATTGCTTTCTGTTCATAAATGCAGATAATACCAAACATTACATACATCACTGCTATCCACACAACAACTCCACACCCGATTCATTTTTATTTTTGAAAAGACACATTCTTGCTGCGAAGCCCAACTTCAACCATGTCAGAGCAGTAACTTCAGGAAAGGAAAACCTGATTAGTCGTAACTTAATACAAAAGTGCGGCGGTTGCTTAGAAACCCAAACACGGCTGGGCCGCCCAGAGGTCAGAGGTTCAGCCATGGCTCGGGGCGACCGATGCAAAATTCTGTTACCTGTTTGACTGTATCTCCATGCATGGCTAACAGGCGCGCGCTAGCTCTGTTTTTAACGAGGGGCCCCTGCCTCCCACTGCGGCTCGCTTTAATTGTGTGTCTTGAAAGCCAGCCACTTTTGAGAAAGCATGCAATTCCACATCGTGTAAACTTATGAGTGGGGAAATTACGCCTGCACTTAGAGGCATCTTTAAATGAAAGCAGTAAAATATATTCATTCTGAAAGTTTTTTTTCCAGGCTGTTTAACGATGAGGCTATCGGAGAGGGATAAAATGCATTGGCTGCGGTGCAACAGCTGGCATAAGACACAGATGCACTTGGTCACCTCTTTGCCTCCTGCATCTCATTAAGAAAACAAACATTTCAAATGCTTCTTTGCATGTTATGCAAATATGCATCCAATGCATGAAAAACACTATAAGCAAACAAGTACTGGCCAAATCTGAATACTGTGAGGTGAATATGTCAAATCTGAAACTTGGAAATGTGCACTAAATGGAGTGCACTAAACATCGCAAAAACATGTTATGCACAGTCAGGCTTTAATTGACAATATTTTTGCATGAAATGTTGAAGCGCTTAATTGCATGGAAAGTGCACTTGTTGTGTACTTCAAATCTTAAAAGTATATTTTTAAAAAAAGCACAGTACTTGCAGATAAGAGGTAACTTAAGTGTACTTAAAGAGAGTTCGGTATTTTACAGTGTCCTTGTTACATGTACTTACATAGTAATAAATTATGCATAATTACATGCAACTGACCCTAAACCAAACCCTAATCCTACCCTAACCCTACATGTTATTAATTAATATTACTCAGAACTTATATATATATAAGTACACTGCAACAATTACACCTTAAAATAAAGGGTTACACTTTATTTTAAGGTGTCATTGTTATAGTGTAATTATATATTTAAGTACTGAGTAATATTAAGTAACTACATGTACTTACTCTAGGGTTAAAACTTGGGCTATTACACACACATTGGGTTAATGGAAATATAAAACCTCGGACAGCAACGATCCACCCTGCCTCATTGTAAAAGCGAACCGCTTGGGTAACGGGAAATATTTCTGTGGGAGCTGATATTATTGGATAAAACCCTCCAAACCGTCTTGACACCACAGACAGATATAATCACAACCACAATTTTGGCTATAGGCTAAATAATGGAGTTGGAATAATACGATTATGCAGTGTGCGGTCCTACTTTGTTCATTTTAATTGATGATTTAGAAATAAATAAACTGAAGAAATACTTTTTTATTATTAGTCTGTTTCAATAAACAATGCAATACATGAAAATACGATAGATAGATAGATAGATAGATAGATAGATAGATAGATAGATAGATAGATAGATAGATAGATAGATAGATAGATAGATAGATAGATAGATAGATAGATAGATAGATAGATAGATAGATAGATAGATAGATAGATAGATAGATAGATAGATAGATAAGTACACTGCAACAATTACACCTTAAAATAAAGGGTTACACTTTATATATTTATATATTTAAGTACTGAGTAATATTAAGTAACTACATGTACTTACTCTAGGGTTAGGGTTTGGTTGAGGGTTAGTTGCATGTATTTATGCATAATTTATAGTTATTACTATGGTAAGTACATGTAACATGTGTAACAATGACACTGTAAAATAAAGTGTAACCAAGAGTTCTTTATGCGCTTAAGTACACTTTTAAAAAGTGCACTTTGTAATAATGTCACATTGAAAGTTTTACTTTAAAGTACATTTTAAATCATTATGTTTTACTAATCTTTTGTCATGTACACTTATTTAGATGTGTTGACTAACATACTAAAGCACATGTAAAGTAATTTTATCTATAGTGTGTTACTTGAGATTGCATTTAAAGTTAAACAATTTTAAAAGTACTAAATTGCAAGTTTATCATTTATAAATGTGTAGTTACAAATATATTTAAATACATTACATTACATTACAAATTAAAGTATAGTTTACCATAAGTGCTTGTAAGCACAATACACTTTAACCATATTTCAAACTATGAAAGATAAAGTCCTACTTAAGTGGGTCGAAAGGCATTAATATAAGTCTAATATAAACGTAAACCATAATGAATTTTCATTTAATTGTAAATAACATGCTAATTAAGTTAACTTTACATTCAGTTCATACAGTAAGTATGCTAAAGTGTAGCTACTTCTTTTTCACAACAGCTACTTTTCTGTGAAATAGTCAGCATTAGAAAGAAAAATTCTGTTTTGTGTTAACAGTAGTTAACAAAACGCAGCAAATTGTGAACCTGTCAAAACAGTCAGCTCAAAGCGATCTGTTCCATAGTGCTGGAAATCTCCATAAACCCCCACCCCCTTTCCTGCAACGTCTCAAACCGAGTCTGTTCTTCATTTGAGCTTCCTGATACAAATGAAAATGTGCAATGTCCAACACCAGTGTGGCATGACTCGGGAGCCCGCGGTCCCCAGTTGAGCAACAGCTTCGCAATGCGATGTAAAGTGTGTCCTACACTTCGGAGCATGTGGTTTTGATTTTAGAATGTTTTATTGCTGAACAATGTTTCTGCCTTGGAGCGCAGAAGCATGTATAAAGAGCATATTGTCCCTCGGTGCCCACCCTCAGCACATATACGCCGCTAAAGCGGTGCGCTATGACATCAGTGCGGCTCTGGCTGGCATATTTAGTTTTAATAGTAAGGTCTGTCATTGACCAATCACTGCACTACAGTTGCTTCCATTCGCCCGCACGCTTCAACTACTGCCTATCTGTCCACATGCTTATCTTCAGTGGCACGATTTTAATAGACATTAGTCTGTCTGCACCGGGTTGCGGCTGTAAAATCAAACCACAATGACCAGGCTGGGCTTAAACGATAGCCAAGATGTGAGATCAAAGAGGGACATTTCAGCATGTGAAGCCAAGCACTGTTAGCTAAAGCTCTTAAAGAACACAGCTATCATATAAAACAGAAAGAAACAAGAAAACTTGGGCTATTACACACACATTGGGTTAATGGAAATATAAAACCTCGGACAGCAACGATCCACCCTGCCTCATTGTAAAAGCGAACCGCTTGGGTAACGGGAAATATTTCTGTGGGAACTGATATTATTGGATAAAACCCTCCAAACCGTCTTGACACCACAGACAGATATAATCACAACCACAATTTTGGCTATAGGCTAAATAATGGAGTTGGAATAATACTATTATGCAGTGTGCGGTCCTACTTTGTTCATTTTAATTGATGATTTAGAAATAAATAAACTGAAGAAATACTTTTTTATTATTAGTCTGTTTCAATAAACAATGCAATACATGAAAATATGGCTCTGGTCCCTCCTCCAGTGTAAGTCTATGGGATTTTTCCACTTGGTTTATCATCCATAAGATAAAAATCAATAAAATACTGATGGTTACCTTAGCAAACATTGTTAATAAGTATACTTATTAATAGTGTTTAATAAAAGGTTCTGTCATGAAACTCTAGATGGCACAGGCTGATGGCTGTGGTGAAAATCAAGTTTTGAATGTTGTTTATATGCATGTGGTGTTTTTAATATGCTTTCAGACAAACCATGTGCAGATTCATAAGTCAACACCATTGCTGAGTATTTTCTCCTTAAAAGTCCAGTGAACCAAAGACAGTCTCAAAAATGTGTTCTGAAATCACTGGTGTTTCTGACGTCACAAACTACCTTGTAACCAATCACGTCAACGTATGACTCATTAACTATTCATTAACTATTCTCTGAAGCAGTGGAGTCTCAAGAGAAGCCAGGTTATCCCGTTATATATTTTTCTGTTGATATGAAAAATCGGGTACATTTAGCAATATAACAGGTGAATTATGTATATGATGTAAATTATGTTATTATGATGAACTACACTCACCTAAAGGATTATTAGGAACACCATACTAATACTGTGTTTGACCCCCTTTCGCCTTCAGAACTGCCTTAATTCTACGTGGCATTGATTCAACAAGGTGCTGAAAGCATTCTTTAGAAATGTTGGCCCATATTGATAGGATAGCATCTTGCAGTTGATGGAGATTTGTGGGATGCACATCCAGGGCACGAAGCTCCCGTTCCACCACATCCCAAAGATGCTCTATTGGGTTGAGATCTGGTGACTGTGGGGGCCATTTTAGTACAGTGAACTCGTTGTCATGTTCAAGAAACCAATTTGAAATGATTCAAGCTTTGTGACATGGTGCATTATCCTGCTGGAAGTAGCCATCAGAGGATGGGTACATGGTGGTCATAAAGGGATGGACATGGTCAGAAACAATGCTCAGGTAGGCCGTGGCATTTAAACGATGCCCAATTGGCACTAAGGGGCCTAAAGTGTGCCAAGAAAACATCCCCCACACCATTACACCACCACCACCAGCCTGCACAGTGGTAACAAGGCATGATGGATCCATGTTCCCATTCTGTTTACGCCAAATTCTGACTCTACCATCTGAATGTCTCAACAGAAATCGAGACTCATCAGACCAGGCAACATTTTTCCAGTCTTCAACTGTCCAATTTTGGTGAGCTTGTGCAAATTGTAGCCTCTTTTTCCTATTTGTAGTGGAGATGAGTGGTACCCGGTGGGGTCTTCTGCTGTTGTAGCCCATCCGCCTCAAGGTTGTGCGTGTTGTGGCTTCACAAATGCTTTGCTGCATACCTCGGTTGTAACGAGTGGTTATTTCAGTCAAAGTTGCTCTTCTATCAGCTTGAATCAGTCGGCCCATTCTCCTCTGACCTCTAGCATCAACAAGGCATTTTCGCCCACAGGACTGCCGCATACTGGATGTTTTTCCCTTTTCACACCATTCTTTGTAAACTCTAGAAATGGTTGTGCGTGAAAATCCCAGTAACTGAGCAGATTGTGAAATACTCAGACCGGCCCGTCTGGCACCAACAACCATGCCACGCTCAAAATTGCTTAAATCACCTTTCTTTCCCATTCTGACATTCAGTTTGGAGTTCAAGAGATTGTCTTGACCAGGACCACACCCCTAAATGCATTGAAGCAACTGCCATGTGATTGGTTGATTAGATAATTGCATTAATGAGAAATTGAACAGGTGTTCCTAATAATCCTTTAGGTGAGTGTATATGACTTTCTCCACTGACGTTCTAAGTTGTTCAAAGCGTTAGGATGCTGATTTTTAGAAGGCAGACTGAGATGGTGAACGGGAACATGGTTTGTGTAACATTAGCAACACATTATTAGCTGTTTGATAACATCAAGCAAAAGGCTAATCATATTAATTACTGTTATAGCCTATGTCCGACACTGTAAAGAGCGATACCACTGTGCAGCGTTTACTATAGTAACTTGAGTAAAGTTGAGTGGATCTCTGAGCTCGTGTGAGTGAGTGGAGGTGGGGCTTATTTGCATATTCATGAATCCATGTATACTAAATGAAGCAAGGCTGTTTTTTTGGAATGAAGTTTTTTTTTCCACAAGAAAAAAATGTTTCAGTATGCCATTTTGGTGATCAAAGATGAGTTTTAAGGGATAAAATTATAGACTAGAGGGGAACTTTAACTCAATCTGCTTGCAATTCCATTCTCTATAGGGCACAGCTGATTGGTTCTTGCTGTATCAGTAGCCAATGAGCTTGCTGCTTACATCAGTATTAGCCACTTGGCTTATTTTTAAAGCTGTTACATGTTTTGAAAAAGACGGTTGCTAACAAGTGGCTAAATGGGACTACAGAAGCTGTCGGGGACATTAAACGTCATTACGCCGAACAGGTAAGCTCAGTCCGCTTTTACAGCCTCGTTATGCTTATAATTGTGCTCTTATAAACTATTCTAACTCAAACTTTCTGGGAAAATGAAAGAGTTGTCAGAAGCTTAGTAATGATGATGTTGAAGTGTAATTTGTTTATAGCCTACCTTTAGCTTTTTACTGCTGGCGACTGCATTTAGGCATCAAAATTCATTAAAGTTGTGTTCATCTGTGAAAATTATCTTGATGGACAAAACGTGTAAATACCATAAACTTTTATTGATCACAGAGCTTGTTTTTTTTTTGTTTTTTTGCAATAATCCAAAAGCCTATGAAAAAATCCTATTGGGTTTTTCTCAAGGGAACCGGTGTGATGCTAACTGCCGATTGGCCTACAAAGTGACGTCATACCTGTACCACTCTATTCCACCAAGACCAAAGATAAAAACATTGTCATATCCATTACCATGCCAAACACTCTGAGAGTTATGACAGAAATACTGACTGAGAATTACAATTCCTAAAACCGTTTTCGATTTTATTGGCGATTATTATTATGAATAATTATAGTAATGTGCAGGTACATGGCATTCTTCTGTGTTATTTAAAGCGAGCGCTCTGGCTCACTTAGGTTGGCATCAGACCTTCTCCAAGCAGAATGCTGAAGTGTTGCTTTCATTGCTTGCAGGTGAGGATAAACTCACACTTATTTACACAGCTGTGTATACGCACATCTTGCTCCAGGAAGACATGCTCTTATTCCAAATCAAATTTCCCTGTCTTCCATCTATTCCTCCATCTAGTGGAATCCAGAACAGAGCAGGAGTGTCAGGCATGGGTTTGGCGAGCAGCATCAACATCCACACTCATGTTCCACAGGGGTCATAGATTTAGCACAGCCCTGGACTAAATTATACTAATTTAATGTGAATCCCACTTAATTAGGTGTGAAAATAGGTTCATAAATATACAATTATGAGACCACCCTTAGGGTTTTGCATTCCAGTATGAATAGCCTATAAACCACAAAAGATTTGCATAACAACCAGAACTAAGACATGTAACCGTTTGGGGGATTTTGGTGATGATGGCTTATAAATGATTTTAGTATGGAATGTCATGATTAAAAAAGATCAATATAACTATTTTATTTAAAGCTACACTATGTAAAAACAAAACTGCATGCATTTTGCGGAAGAACATTGTTTTGGTTGTGCTTCGGCTCTGCGTGACTGTGAGGATGAATATGACCCTTCACAATAGATAATGCTTTACAGTTACCTCTGCTAGAGAGCTACATATGGCAGTTTATCAGTTTAATAAAATACATTACTCACCTGTTGAGTGATAAAAACAACATCTCCATGTCACTTTTACAACATTTCAAATCCCTCAGTTCGCCATCTCAGAAAAGCCAAGCCAATGTTGATTCTGGTTTTATTACGAGCTCTGTCACGTTCTCTTTTTGCGCTCCTGTGTTCGGCGTTTGTTTAAAACGGGTGATTCCCCAGAGGTTCAAGATTTAGCTGCTCCATGTCAACCTTTCTCACTCATTGTGACAATGAACCTACGCGACTTCAACACCATACACAGTAGCCGGTACCATACCATACACAGTAACTTTTCTCAATTTACGGATATGACGAGACACGCATGGGCGAGTGAGTACGCAATTTTCCACGAAAATCATCCCAGTGTCAGGTCTAAAACATAAACACTTATTTGATGATGTACACTGATTGATGATGTATTGACTCATTATTTCAATTTTGTTAAGTTTAAACAAAAAAAGCTACAAGACACAGGGCTATATGCATATATTGTTAAGATTTAGGATTGAATTATTGGACTGCATGTTAAAACGTGTGTGTAAAATGGTTTACAAACTGCCTGTATTGAAAAAAACATACATATACTGTTAGTCAAAACTGTCTGATACAGTCAAATGTATGTTTCTTATGATCTTAAAAACATTTTGATCTGGCTTATTCCAAATTCTGGAAACTGGTTCTGCAGAAAAAAATATAACACAAAGGTTATTTAAATTATTTAAATTACATTTTAATAATAATAATAATAATAATACATTTCTTGTAAAGCATGTGCCAGAAGGCATGGCAACCTCTTCAGTATTGTTTAAAAGCATCCCAGGATGCACCTCATGAACTTGGTTGAGAGAATATCCAGAGTGAATCTTGAAGATCTAGAGTGGCAACTTTGAAGAGCATCAAATATGAAATTATAAAACAATTTCTATACAATCTCAAGACAATCATTACATTTAAGTGCATTTTTGCATTTGTTAATTTAATTAATTGATTTGTTCAGTTGGCTTGCAAATTTGTTTGAATAAAGTCAATGCTATTACATTGGTTTGCTGGAGGACATTATAGCATGGGTTGCTTGATCTTCCTCAATCCAGTTATTACAGTACGATAGCATTTTCATGTATCTTGTGATAAAAAGTGCACAAAAGAGTACTTATGCTACTTTAACAGATGAAAATGTTTTCAGAAACTTAATTGTAGTTAATTTATATTAAATGCAGCAAGTAAAACTTTCAGCTTTTTTGACCCATTCAAGTAGGACTTAGGTATATCTTATGTAATTTCATAAATACTTCTGTTATCTTGGAAATATAGTTAAATGTACTGCTGAATGTACTGACAAGCATTTATAGTAACTAAAATATACTTGTAATGTCATTTCTGTTGAGACTATATTTGTTGCAATTAGTACGTTTAAATATATTAACTTTCAATGTAATATCGTTACAAGTACTTCAACACATCAAAATAGCATCATTTTAAAGTGTCTCTCTCTTTAAGTACACTTAAGTTGTATTTCAGTAATATCATATTATCTGCGAGTACAATTTTTTTTTCTTTAAATATATATACTCCTGAAATGCACCTTCAATACAGTCTTTTTCACAAAGACTCTGTAGACTAAGAATTATGGGTCAGATGTCAATGCATGCTGTAGAAGAAAAATCAAATACAGAAATTATGGATTTTACCTTTAAGTGCAAAACAAGAGTATCTTCAATAACAAGATGATTAGCATGTATGGAATGTCCAGAGGCCGGCTATAATTTAGGTGTAGTCTTAAATCTAAAGTCACAAAACTTTATAGGCTATATGTAGGATGAATTCAGGGTGTTTGGGACACTTTTTCCAAGTCATCTCAATGGCAAAAAGTGTCCCAATCACCCTGAATTCATCCTACATTAAAGCCAGTGGCATGTTGCATAAACTGCTTATAGTTAAAAAAAGTTAGTCATCTAATTTTTTCCCTCAAGACTGGTCCCAACTTTTTAAAGTCAGTTACATAAAAAGGTAGATTGGTCTAGTAAAAGTAAGACTGATTATGATCAGACTACTTCTTAAGACACATAAAGGCAAAGATTATGTAACTGTCCCCAGCTCTACATGTTTGTTGTTTGTCCTTGACATATTCTCTTTGTTTTCAAATAAGACACCTGATACTGAACACAGAGCTTTCCAGATCTCTCAGGACATGGAAAAGGCTGCATGCTCCTGCAAAATTCATGAAATCAAGTACATTCAAACCATATTTCTAAAATATCAGACATGCACTCATCCATTTTCCAAAACCTGGACAAAGAGATCTCAGCGTCTCGGCCGTATAGAGGACGTCCAGTTTCTAAAATAAACTCCCTTGTCAATTACCTATTTAAGGCACAATCTGTAACTGTAACCACTGAGAAAAAGCTGCATGACAGAGGTGCTGGTTTGCTAAATATCAACAGAGTTGCATTATAAAACAATATAAGAGTTTTATTATTGTTGGAAGCGAGCTTTAATTAATTTCTTTACACAGGCTCAAAATATGACCAACAAAAAATACAGGTTTTATTGGTTCCACGAGTCTAACATCAATAAAACATCCAGAGACGTTAAACAAACGTTTACTATTCTTCAACAGAATCCTGTCTTCTTTCTTTCCCTTTCCAGGGAAAAGTCTGATTGGGGAAAAAGAGGTCGTAGTTTGTTCATACCTCTTATTTATGACTACAATTATGTTGTTAAAATGTACACAGTAGTGTAGGTCTAAGTCAACTTAAAATGCGTTGCGTAGAATTGTATGGAATCAATAGTCTACCATGATCTGCAACAAACTACCCTTGAAGAACTGAGTCATGAATTACTGTGCCCCACTTGTTTAAATAAACAAACGAATAAATAATTTTAATATGCATATTAGTATTACACATGCTGCTTTTATAAGTAAAACGGGATTTCCTCTGAAACCCTAATGTCAAGATTTGATTTAGCATGGTGAGCCCTTTTACTGTGAAATGTGATGCTTTGTCGCCCTCTTCTGGTCAGACAGTTCAGAGGTCATTACCATAAGGAAATCCGCTGATTATTTGACACGCGATAGCCTATTCACATTTCAATAAAGTCTCTAAATTACCGTTTTCATATTGTAGCAACTCATAATGTAAAAACTGTACATAATGTAAAAACGGCACATAATGTAATAAGTATTACATTGTTATTATAATAAAATGTTTTTTTTTTCATGTCATATTTTCATTATTGTAATAGCTTTTAAACTATGAAAATATTAGTATTCCCTTACAGTACATCTTTAAAAATCTAAATCCAGTCTTAAACTACCTGCGAAATGCAACATTTAAAAATTCATGCAATTATTATTATTATTATATGTTTATTAAACAAAGCATTGGTATTTCTTTACACTACATTTTAAAAATCTAAATCCAGATAAATAAATAAAATCAGAACTTCTGCACATTTAAACTACTAGTAGTAGTATCAGTAATCTGGTGGATTTTGTAGGCAGGTTAAGACTGGATTTAGATTTTTAAAATGTACTGTAAACAAATGTTTTGTTAATAATAATAATATAATAATAATTATTATTATTATTGTTGTTGTTATTATTATGAATAATAATAATAATAATAATAGCATGAATATTTAAATCTGTTGCATTTCGCAGGTAGTTTAAAACTGGATTTAGATTTTTTAAAATGTACTGTAAGGGAATGCTAATATTTTTTTGTTTTAAAAGCTGTTACAATAATGAAAATATGACGTTTTTGGCGAGTTTATAATGTAATAAATTTCTCATAATGTAAAAATTGTTATTACATTATGAGCTCAAGATTTTATGTTTTGAGAAAATTTGTACATTATGAACATTTTATTACAATAATAATGTAATACTTATTACATTATGTGCATTTATTACATTGAGTTGCTACACACGTTCATTTGAATATTTTATTATTATTATTATTATTATTATATAGGCTAATTATACTATATTTTATCGCGATCTGGGAAAAATAATCAGAATATATAATCAAAATAATGGAGCATTTAAACAGTTTAAATACCACAGTAAAGTCCCACACTTTTCACTTGTCAGGTGTGATTTTTATATATATATATATATATGTGTGTGTGTGTGTGTGTTTGTGTTAACCATTTAATTGCTGTACTTTTATAGAAGGCACTAAACCTAAATAAACAGCGAAAAGATGGTATTAGACAGAGGGGGGGACTGGAATAGTGTCCTGTTGTGCTTCAGCGGCATTCTGGGTAGTCAAAAATATGATTGAGCTGCTAATTTAGCAGTTATGGGCCCTTTCCCCCCATGACGCTAATGATAATTAACATGCAAATGAGCTCAGGGATGTGAGGTAGGGGCAGCAGTGCTCTGTTCATTAAGGCCTTAATTACTGTTTGAAAACTGAAACATCAGGGTTATAAATTGAGTTTTTTCATGTAATGGGTCGGTCAATAATTAGGGCTTGGACATGCTCTTAGAACTGTTGTTTTGGACATTACTTCTGAGTCTTATATGGATGGACAACGACCACAAAGTTCAGCTTTATCCACCAAATACACTTTTGTGTAACATGTTTCTAAAGTGTGTAAAAATGAATCATTGTGTTCTTTACATTTTTTAAATGAACTTAATGCTCACTGCCCAAATGAGACTTTTGAGTAGGCCAACCCCAGATATTCAAACTAGTTTTCAAAAATGTTTTTAAATGGCAGAACTCTCTTAATTTGATTAATTAAACAACAAATTGCAACTTTCAGCCTTGGCATATTAATGTTTAACTTAAAGGACCTTTAATTAGTTTCCTTTAATTAAGTAGCACATTAAATGTATTGTGCCTGTCAAAGAGTGAAGTCATTGCACCATTATCATAATATATGATCATGGATTTTAATTCCATAATATGCGTCAACTGTAGCATATCTACTGGTGGAAAAGAAAAAAAAAATCCTCAAAAATCTCAAAATCTTCATAAAATGTGCAACAGCCCAAATTGTAACTAAAAGAAATTAGGGTTGCACATTATTTTACAGCACATGCACTTACAGGAAAAGACTGGGTAATGTAAGGTAACTACATAGGTTTAGTGGTAGGATCAGGGTACATAATACACTATATTGCCAAAAGTATTAGGACACCCCTCCAAATCACTAAATTCAAGTGTTTCCTCACGACTAAATATTCCACGGTCAACTGTTAGTGGTATTATAACAAAGTGGAAGCAATTGGGAAGAACAGCAACTCAGCCACAAAGTGGTAGGCCACGTAAAAATCACAGAGCGGGGTCAGCGCATGCTGAGGCGCACAGTGCGCAGAAGTCACCAACTTTCTGCAGAGTCAATAGCTACAGACCTCCAAACTTCATGTGACCTTCAGATTAGCTCAAGAACAGTGCGTAGAGAGCTTCATGGAATGGGTTTCATTGGCCGAGCAGCTGCATCCAAGCCTTACATCACCAAGTGCAATGCAAAGCGTTGGATGCAATGGTGTAAAGCATGCCGACACTGGACATTTTACCAATTTCAAACCACATTAATCTTAATAACTACTATTAATTTTGTATTTAATCATTTATAAGTGATATATAATTGTTCATGAAGGCTGGAAATTAAAAACACCTTAAACATTCAGGTGTGCATAATTATTAGGTATGTTTTCTTTTACAGATAAAATGAGCCAAAAAAGAGATTTAACTCAGACTGAAAAGTCAATTATTAAATGCCCATGAGAAGGATGCAATACTAATGCAATACTAGAAATTGCAGTTAAGGCATGACCATTGGACAGTGAAATGCTCATTAGGTCAGCAGGGTCAGACAAAAACAGGTGGTGAAGAAAAGACACATGTTAACTGCAAAGGAATTAAGAATTAAGGTGAAGAATTAAGTGTGAAACCATCAGGAACCCTTTAGTCTCCAGCACCACCATTTTCCAGAACTGTAACCTACCTGGAGTCTCCAGAAGTGCAAGGTGTCAGGATCTCAGAGACTTAAGTTAGGTAAAGAATCCTAAAAAATTACCCTCAGTTAATAAGAATCACAAGCTGAAGTGTTGTAAAATACATTTTTTATAGGCTTTATAGACAGATAGGTTTGGAGTGACTCTTGAAGGACCAGCACCACATCCTGTTGTACCACTGTTTGAAGAATTCATCTTCCAGAATCTGGCAGTAAGTTTTGGGAGTTCATTTTTAGTCCATCTCTGCAAAACAGACTTCAGGATAGGAGATGGACTAAAAATGAACTCCCAAAACTTACTGCCAGATTCTGGAAGATTAATTATTCCAACAGTGGTACAAGAGGATGTGGTACTGGTCCTCCAAAAAAAACAAACTGAATAGTAGTTATTAAGATTAATGTGGTTTAGAATTGGTAAAATGTGCCTGGACAAAAAATATGATCAGAAAATCAATGTGCCTAATAACTCTGCACGCAGTGTAGAGCAGTGGAGACGTGTTCTCTGGAGTGATGAATCACGCTTCTCTGTCTAACAATCCGTTGGACGAGTCTGGGTTTGGCGGTTGCCAGGAGAACAGTACTTGCCTGACTGCATTGTTCCAAGTGTAAAGTTTGGTGGAGGAGGGATTATGGGTTCCCATAAACAAAAATTCCCATAAACACACTAAACTTTGTGGAAAGCCTTCCCAGAAGAGTTGAAGCTGTTATAGCTGCAAAGGGTGGGCCAACTCCATATTAAACCCTACGGATTAAGAATGGGATGTCATTAAAGTTCATGTGCATGTAAAGGCAGGCATCCCAAAACTTGTGGCAATATAGTGTAAGTATATGTGGAACAGTACTGTAAAACAAAGTGCAACCGAAATTATTACAACATTTGGTGACATCAGAGATGTTTTCATCAGAATCATGTGAGAATGTAAGTAGAAACATGTTGGATTGATTTTAAGAATTTTAGATGGTTTCACGCTCACAAAATTATCAAAAATATAAAAAACAGTTATCGACAATATACAGTGTACATTAATTGATGTGGACTATTTTAATGGCTTTTTAAGATTTAATTATTAGATTTAAGATTTAAGCTTTTTAAGTATTAATTTCCATGACTTAAAATAAAAAATAAAATTTGAAATTCTCTGATATTCCCAAGTTTTCCAGGACTGTTGAGACCCTGACTGTTAAAATTAACTCAATGAAAAACTGTTAGGTGTGTGTAAATAAATAAATAGGTTATTTTTGCCCCAAGTAAACGTGAAATGCAAAAAAACGTATTTTCCCAATAATCACCCACTCATGTTTCTTTAAACATTATGTTAGAAAGAAAAACCGACATTTAACACAGCCTTTACAGAGACAAATCACGCTATCTTTCATTTGTCTCTCTTTATTATTTCCTATAACAGTAACAGTGAATGACAATAAATTACAACGGTCGGCATGCTCATCTATACATTACTGCTGACATATCTCAGTGTACCATTCTCATTCTAATAAACCTGCTGGAAATAAAGACAAAAAGCAGCAAAATATAAAGTGCACGTCACAAGAGCTCTCCAGATCACCTTCTTGAACACTTGGCACACATCATAATCCAAACTAAACACACTATATACCATACACATGTGAGGGACTAACAGGTTAGCAATGGATCACTCACACTGACAGTCTGATCTCGCAGATTAGATTTCAGATGTGGACGTCAGAGGTGGAACAAATGTATGATGAACTTGTAATTATATGCTTAGCTTAACTGGTGTCCAGGTTTACATAAAGCTAGTTTTCCTATCCAATTCATAAATACTATTATTTTAATGAATATTAATATTCATTCATCCCATATTGCTACTAAACAAATGATTAGTAGTAAAACCGTGCAGTTATATAGGAAAAAAATTGAAGAGGCACCAGAATATTGCTGATTTCATTAAGTCACACTACTTTTTTTGCAGCCAGAGTTGTCTAGAAAATGGCCATATATTCAAAACAATTCTTTCTTTTTTTTAAATGTTGCCAAAAATGTCAGCCAGATCAAGACTTTTGGAACAGGGTGCCAAAAATATAAATGCATAATTTATGAGTAATTCAGGATGAAACTGACAGGACTCAGCTTTCATTTTCACTGAATTCCAATAGACTCCAACCTCCTTACAGCAATCTGCCACATACTAGCAAAGAATCAGATCTCAGACTTTGCAAACAACTCACACTGAGTGGAATGGAGACACTGCATTACGCTTGCATAACGTTACATATGTCAAACATAGTAGAGTTGTGACAAAGACCAAAGAGGAGAATTCCACGTTAAGTTCATCGGCATACATCACACTGTCGGACTAAATACAAGGCACGTGAGAGACCATTTACAATGGAAATCTCACTTTTTGCAACTTGCTGTGGCATGCTAAGAAAATCTATATGGGAATCTATATAACACAATCTACAAAGAGATCAACCACTTTACACGACCTCTTATGTCAAGAATAAATAATTTACCCTGTATTAAATACAAAAGAAACAGCATGTACAAAAACAAAAGGAAGTTCTCTTCAAAGTGGCACATGTCACTAGGCAAAAAAAAAGAAAAAACCCACATGAAATGCCCAATATTTGGTATGCTCAAATAAATGGTTGAAAGCATGGCTAAGTGTTAGATTATCTGCAATAGATATTAAAAGTGCAGCAGTGGGAAGATGAGCTGCTGTACACACTCATAAAGTTGGTTCAGACAGAATCTCTATCGACCCTGTTGAAGGTACTGCTGGGTAAACATGTTTAGTTCACTGTCCAGCCAGCCAGCTTTATTCCTGTAGAAGAAACCACATGTTAAGATAAGTCAAATTAACAAACATCATGAACAATTGAAATGATTTTAATGTGCTTTAATTTTGCTAATTATTTCTGTTTAGTTGGAATGGTTCCAAAAAACATACCCTTTTAGGCCATTCCCATTTCAAAAGTTTGGAGTTTGTATAAGATTTTTTTGAAAGAAGTCTGACTGATAAATTACTTCTTTTTCATGGCTTATTGCGCTTAAACAGTCAAATACATACAAAATTATGTAAAAATGCCCGTATTGCAGAGGCACGGAATGGAACGGTTAAGCAACAGAGAACAGTGCTTGGCCCGACAGGGGAAAAGTGGCTAAAGACACTTGAGTGTCAAAAGCTGCACTGAATGTATAAAAAAAATATAGTAAAACAGTAATACTATTAAATAAAATTACTATTTAAAGGGGTCATGAACTGAGAAATCAAATTTTCCTTGAGCTTTTGATATATAAGAGGTCATCATACTATAAGAATATCCTGTAAGTTTCAGAACTGAAAACTTCCTTGTTAGTCCAAAAACTCCTTTTATTTGTAACCAAGTCCAGCGAACAACTATGGAATGTGCCTATCTATGAGGTGAAAGACCGCCTCTGCAGAAGAAGATCAACGCCTACTTCATCATTGCAACTTTGGCCCCGCCCACTGGTGTGTTAGTGAGATGACGAGGAGAGAAGAGATACAGGATCACTGGACTACAAATAACATTACCTTCCAAAGGATCCTAATGTTAGGAATGTGGTTATTTATTTTCAACAATGTGAATGTCTCAGTTGAGCATTATTTATTTGTATTCAGTACATTTCACTGTGGATTCTTTGGCAAATCAGTCGCAATTTCGGCGCAGGCTTTGCAAACAGACTTATAGGATATCGACAGTAATGCCACAACATGCAAGTAACTGTGTTAATTCTAATGCCTGATCTGTGACCAGTGATTTCTGATATGATTCATGTACAAACCCGATTCCAAAAAAGTTGGGACACTGTACAAATTGTGAATAAAAACAGAATGCAATGATGCGGAAGTTTCAAATTTCAATATTTTATTCAGAATACAACATAGATGACATATCAAATGTTTAAACTGAGAAAATGTATAATTTTAAGGGAAAAATAAGCTGATTTTAAATTTCATGGCATCAACACATCTCAAAAAAGTTGGGACAAGGCCATGTTTACCACTGTGTGGCATCCCCTCTTCTTTTTATAACAGTCTGCAAACGTCTGGGGACTGAGGAGACAAGTTGCTCAAGTTTAGGAATAGGAATGTTGTCCCATTCTTGTCTAATACAGGCTTCTAGTTGCTCAACTGTCTTAGGTCTTCTTTGTCGCATCTTCCTCTTTATGATGCGCCAAATGTTTTCTATGGGTGAAAGATCTGGACTGCAGGCTGGCCATTTCAGTACCCGGATCCTTCTTCTACGCAGCCATGATGTTGTAATTGATGCAGTATGTGGTCTGGCATTGTCATGTTGGAAAATGCAAGGTCTTCCCTGAAAGAGACGACGTCTGGATGGAGCATATGTTGTTCTAGAACTTGGATATACCTTTCAGCATTGATGGTGCCTTTCCAGATGTGTAAGTTGCCCATGCCACACGCACTCGCAGGCTTCTGAACTGAGCGCTGATGACAACTTGGGTTGTCCTTGTCCTCTTTAGTCCAGATGACATGGCGTCCCAGTTTTCCAAAAAGAACTTCAAATTCTGTCTGACCACAGAACAGTTTTCCACTTTGCCACAGTCCATTTTAAATGAGCCTTGGCCCAGAGAAAACGCCTGCGCTTCTGGATCATGTTTAGATATGGCTTCTTTTTTTACCTATAGAGTTTTAGCCGGCAACGGCGAATGGCACGGTGGATTGTGTTCACCGACAATGTTTTCTGGAAGTATTCCTGAGCCCATGTTGTGATTTCCATTACAGTAGCATTCCTGTATGTGATGCAGTGCCGTCTAAGGGCCCGAAGATCACGGGCATCCAGTATGGTTTTCCGGCCTTGACCCTTACGCACAGAGATTGTTCCAGATTCTCTGAATCTTTGGATGATATTATGCACTGTAGATGATGATAACTTCAAACTCTTTGCAATTTTTCTCTGAGAAACTCCTTTCTGATATTGCTCCACTATTTTTCGCCGCAGCATTGGGGGAATTGGTGATCCTCTGCCCATCTTGACTTCTGAGAGACACTGCCACTCTGAGAGGCTCTTTTTATACCCAATCATGTTGCCAATTGACCTAATAAGTTGCAAATTGGTCCTCCAGCTGTTCCTTATATGTACATTTAACTTTTCCGGCCTCTTATTGCTACCTGTCCCAACTTTTTTGGAATGTGTAGCTCTCATGAAATCCAAAATGAGCCAATATTTGGCATGACATTTCAAAATGTCTCACTTTCAACATTTGATATGTTATCTATATTCTATTGTGAATAAAATATAAGTTTATGAGATTTGTAAATTATTGCATTCCTTTTTTATTCACAATTTGTACAGTGTCCCAACTTTTTTGGAATCGGGTTTGTACAGTCAGATGTTCTTTGTGTCAGTTAATTAAACCAGTGACTAAACGGTCAACTTCACATTGTTTCTCTTAGTAGGATGAAAATAATCTGTTATTTAAACTGTGATTAAATTATACATTATATTATAAAGTATACTTTACAATCGCTGGAGCTGTCAATCAAACAGCGCAAGTTTATCAGTGACTGAGTTCTGGACTCTTGTTATAATCAACAAATCTCTGATTTCCATTGTGTTTGCACTGTTAGTTATGATGAAAGCATTCGTTAGTGTGCAGAAATCGAGTTGCAATGACGAGATCACTGCATTCTTGTGCTCTGTGATCGGCTACAATGCTCATCACTGCAACCTTTCATGCCACAATCTAAATATATGCAATAATCAACACTTTATACAATTAGTTAACCTTGAGAGCTGTAATAGTAAAAACGTGCTAAAAGTTTTCGAGAGAGTTCCACATGTAATACTTATTTAATATGCAAAGATGTCAGCCAATCACAGCAGTGGGCATTTACACTGAAGTCTCACAGCAGACACGCCCCTTCAAACAGAGCATTCAAATCAGAGGGCTCAAATCAGGGTAGGAAAAATGCCTTTTATTTCTAAATTATGATAATTTTTTATGTAAAAATCATACTAACATTATAAGTGCACCCCAGGAAACATTATAAAACAATGCAGTTCATGGGCCCTTTAAAGTAACTTTTCTATTTCAATATATTTTAAAATGTAATTTATTCCTATGATGGCAAAGCTTATTTTCAGCAGTCATTACTCCAGATTTCAGGATTCTTTGATGAACAGAAAGTTAAAAAACAGCACTTATTTGAGATTTAAAAAAAATAATAATTGTACTATAAATGCATTATAAATGTCTGTACTATCACTTTTGATGAATTTAATAAAAGTATTAATTTTGTTAAAAAATGTTATCGACCCCAAACTTTTGAACAGTAGTGTATATGCTATCAGTGTAATAATATCTATTCCTGAACAAGGCAACATATAAACTAAGTCGACTGCTAAACAGCAAATGCGCAATGAAACATGTTACAGTTAATGAACATGTCACAGACTCTCACCTGAGGAGTTTGGCTTTACTCTGCAGGGAGTCCAACTGTTCGATCTTGCTGTTCAAATCCCGGATTTCATCCTCCAGCTGCTGTCTGGTCACGTCCACCTGCTGACACAGCTGAGAGAAGGTGCTGGCCAGCTCCCTGTGTCAAACAAGATGTTGTTTATAAGAAAGCAGGCTGGATTCAACAATGTTTGAAAAACACATTTCTGTGAACACAACTACAGAAAGCAAATCTCTTAAAATATGTATTTCATAAATTGTTCATATATTTATTTTCTCCACCAGAGGGCGGTAGTGAAGAGTTGTTCAGGTCGCTGAAATCTGTATTTATATGCCAGTGCTTATACACTCACCTAAAGGATTATTAGGAACACCATACTAATACTGTGTTTGACCCCCTTTCGCCTTCAGAACTGCCTTAATTCTACGTGGCATTGATTCAACAAGGTGCTGAAAGCATTCTTTAGAAATGTTGGCCCATATTGATAGGATAGCATCTTGCAGTTGATGGAGATTTGTGGGATGCACATCCAGGGCACGAAGCTCCCGTTCCACCACATCCCAAAGATGCTCTATTGGGTTGAGATCTGGTGACTGTGGGGGCCATTTTAGTACAGTGAACTCATTGTCATGTTCAAGAAACCAATTTGAAATGATTCGAGCTTTGTGACATGGTGCATTATCCTGCTGGAAGTAGCCATCAGAGGATGGGTACATGGTGGTCATAAAGGGATGGACATGGTCAGAAACAATGCTCAGGTAGGCCGTGGCATTTAAACGATGCCCAATTGGCACTAAGGGGCCTAAAGTGTGCCAAGAAAACATCCCCCACACCATTACACCACCACCACCAGCCTGCACAGTGGTAACAAGGCATGATGGATCCATGTTCTCATTCTGTTTACGCCAAATTCTGACTCTACCATCTGAATGTCTCAACAGAAATCGAGACTCATCAGACCAGGCAACATTTTTCCAGTCTTCAACTGTCCAATTTTGGTGAGCTCGTGCAAATTGTAGCCTCTTTTTCCTATTTGTAGTGGAGATGAGTGGTACCCGGTGGGGTCTTCTGCTGTTGTAGCCCATCCGCCTCAAGGTTGTGCGTGTTGTGGCTTCACAAATGCTTTGCTGCATACCTCGGTTGTAACGAGTGGTTATTTCAGTCAAAGTTGCTCTTCTATCAGCTTGAATCAGTCGGCCCATTCTCCTCTGACCTCTAGCATCAACAAGGCATTTTCGCCCACAGGACTGCCGCATACTGGATGTTTTTCCCTTTTCACACCATTCTTTGTAAACTCTAGAAATGGTTGTGTGTGAAAATCCCAGTAACTGAGCAGATTGTGAAATATTCAGACCGGCCCGTCTGGCACCAACAACCATGCCACGCTCAAAATTGCTTAAATCACCTTTCTTTCCCATTCTGACATTCAGTTTGGAGTTCAGGAGATTGTCTTGACCAGGACCACACCCCTAAATGCATTGAAGCAACTGCCATGTGATTGGTTGATTAGATAATTGCATTAATGAGAAATTGAACAGGTGTTCCTAATAATCCTTTAGGTGAGTGTATAATGTCTGAATAACACAACAACATTTGAACTGACATCAAGGTTCAGATTAACGTAACTACACTCTTGATTATACTGGACTAAGAGGCTTTGTATGATTCAAAAAATCTATTTTACTGTCTTACATGATGTGATTTCTTTGTTTGTCTGGGGTCAGTATTTTTTTTCAGAAAGAAATGAATACTTTTATTCAGCATTACACAGGGTTCCCACTCTTTTTCAGCGATCATTTTCCAAGACTTTTCCAGGACATTTTCAATTTTACTACAGCAGGAATAAAAGACAAGGATCACTGATGATCACCATAAAAGTAATAGGCAATATTTATCTTTCTATTAATCTGACAAGACGTAAATGGCCATGACTTAACTATAACATTTTTAATATGAGCTTCATCACACATTATGGCAAATTCTTCTCGTTACCAATGTCAATACCATAGCAAAAATATTGGAACTATTTTAATCTTTTGTTTAACTTTTGTTTTAATCTTTTTGTTTTGAAAATAAAAATTAGTCAAAGTCAATGAATAACGAAGAAACACATTACACGTAATAGAACAAGTGGCAGGTCTATTGGTCTGCATTTACACTTAATGCACACATCTATTTTGACATCAGAATTTTTTTGTCAATCACTATGTCAATCAACACAATTTTGGATTCAATACCACATTTATATGTTAGTCATTCCCAAAACTTTGCAGTGTGTATACTTGACAGCATGAAAAATAAAATTTTTATTTAGATTGTGAATAGGTTATATGCAGATAGCAAACAAAGAGCATTCCCTTTATAATCACTGAAGCTGTCACTTCAGCACAAGTTTACTAAGTGCTGCACTCCTGTGAAAACTCCCATTATAATCAATGAAGCCGGCAACACTGCACAAAGAATCTCATATTTACATTTTGTTTACACTTTGTTGGTTATAATAAAAGGATTCACAAATGTGCAGAACTCGGTCAGTGAGCTCACGTTGAAAAAACAAAAACTCCAGCGTTTTGAGCGGATTCTAACTTAAACACATCTGATTGGTCATTGCGTTAATGTGCTCAACATGGCGCTCAAATTTGAGTGGGAGTGTTTGAAAGCAGTCGCCTATCAGTGGGTACCAGACTGACCTGGTACTTGGTACTACCAGTACTGCAGAAATTCTTTACATTTCCGTATCAACTTGGTACCAAAGTATCAGCACATTTGACAACAATCAGAACTAAATAAATCAGGCTGTGTGACTGCTGCAGGTTGCCGTGCCGACCCTTGCCTTATACCGCATCAAAATTATTAGTTATCAAGTTACTGAATTAATGTTAAAAAGGTTAGTTAGCTGCTTACCAGTTGACATTCACTGCAAACATTTGAGCAGTTAATAACATTAGCTAACTGCTGCAAGCGCTAATACGAGACTAAACATCATCATTTAATGGAAAAAATACTATGAAAGTCAGTGGGGTGCATCAACTGTTTGGTTACCAACATTCTTTCAAAATATCTTCTTTTGTGTTCAACAGAATAAAGAAACTCATACGGGTTTGGAACAACTTGAGGGTGAGGAAATGATGACATTTTTGGGTGAACTATCCCTTTAAGTGTCTTGGGCCAATGATAAACTCCTTGTTCTCGTCTAAAGTTCAACTAAATATTCAGTAAATATTCTACATTTACATTTTCTCAAATTTTCCATGTGTTTTCCAGGACTAGAAAATTAGTCATAAATTTTCCAGGTTTTTTAAGGTTTGGGAGTGGGAGTGGGAACCCTGATTTCTGCAAGAATAATTAAACTGATCAAAAGTGACAGTAAAGACTTTAATTAAAAGCTGTTCTTTTGATATTTCTATTCATAAAGAATCCTAAAAAAAATTATATATATTTTTGTATTTTTACAAAAATAATAAGCAGTACAACCCCAAATTTTGAACGAAGGCATAATAATAATATCTGAATATTCCAGTTTTAGCATTATTAACAATAATTACAAAACGATGCTTGATGGCAACAAACAAAATGAAAGACCTTGATTTGACCACTTCTGGCACATAATTTATAAAACAGATCATTTGATTTCATGTAGGATTTGACACGACTGCTTTGCTACAGCTAAGGTATATTCAGACACAGACTTACTGCTGAACCTGATGGCTGCAGTTGGACCCCGTGTAGCTGACAATGAGCTGTAGTTTCTCGCTGGCGTAGTCCACAAACTGTCTTTTAAACGTTCTTTCTTTGGCCCTAGTGGTCCATGTGAGTCTCTCATACACGTACAGCAGTCCATAGAGACCCACAGACAGAGCAATGAGCCTCCAGCCCACTGCTTTCCAGATCTGAGACGCAGAGAAATACAATCACACATCCATTGAAGCAAATATTCCAACAATTATAATGACAGAAGTTATTTGACAAGCAGATGACACGAGGGTGAGTAAATAATGACATGACATTTTTTATGTTTTTGAAAGAAGTCTCTTATGCTCACCACAGCTGCATTTATTGGACCAAACATATAGTAAAAACAGTAATATTGTGAAATATTATTACAATATAAAAATGCAAATGTTCTATTTGAATATATTTTAAAATGTAATTTATTCCTGTAATGCAAAGCTCCAGTCTTCAGTGTCACATGATCCTTCACAAATCATTCTAATATGCTGATTTGCTGCTCAAGACATCATTTATTATCAATGTTAAAAACCAGCTGCTTAACATTTTTTTGGAAACTGTTTTAACAGTGTAAACTGCTTTTTTTTTCTTCCAAGTTTTCAGGCATGTGATCAGCTAAAGACAAAAAAGAAGGAAAACCTGACCCCCCCAATAATTGTTATTAAAAATATTTTTATTATAAGTTGGTATCAAACTTGTTCTGGAAAAAGTGGTATCGTCACATCCCTAAATAAATTACATTTATAAATATACTAAAATAGAAAACATTTGTTTTAAATTGTACTAATATTTCGCAATATTACCATTTTTACCGACCCCAAACTTTTGAATGGCAGTGTATATATTGTAGGAACACATGCATTTTGGTGTGTCAGAGATGTTCTTACCACTCCTCCAACAACTATAATGCCCATTGATGTCCGAGAGGTGAGTGATGCCAATCCTGTCACCATAGAAACCATTAGCTCTTCCTGGGTCATGGATCCTTGAGGGAAAGGAGGCATACTGGTGTTGATCGGAGTGATGGCCAGGGGCCTGGGAACCTGCCAACACAGCACACATCCTTTATCAATTAAAACCCAACACAGGACAAGGACGTAGGGGCCTATAATTTCTGTGATGTGGAAAACGCAGTCATAAAAATGGAATTTACAGTATAATGCAGATTTTAACTGAAATTTTTATGGAAAATTTTGGATTAATAAATCAAAGCTAGGGCTGAACACTTAATATGATATATCAATGTGATATGGACTAACGTCTGAAAATATTAAAGCACAAAAACACTGCTATTTAAATGTGAAGTCTGCATGTTTTGTGAGTCTCTGAGTGACTGCAGTTTCATCTAATCACACTCAAGCACACTCGTAGTGTTTTCAATGTCTGTCATCTCACTATATGAGGACATGAACACATAAACTTCATCTCCAAAGCTGCTCTGGGAGTTCACTCCATAAGTATTTCACCATTTCAACTGATAAAAAACTATCATCATAACATATACAAACAGAAACTTCCAGAAAGGTCTTTACGACAACCTGTCCTGTCTTGTCCATGTATTTCTCAAAGTAATAATAATATTATTTTATAAACTTTATTTTCTAAGGATATCACACAATTTTTCCTCCATGTTTTATTTTAACAATAAACATCTATTAATGTTTTATGACTTAATTTGTTTACCACAGTTTCTGATAATAAATATGCATAATTTCCAGAAACCATTTTAACATTTCATAGGGCCCTATTATTGTAATGCTTTTAATGAAATTGTTAAAGTTTTATGAATTCAAATGATTAGACATATTTAAATTAAATTGACAATTAAAATTGAATTAAACCATTAAAACAAAGTCAAGAAAAATTTCAATGGAAAACAAAAGAATTTGGGAAAAATGAAATGGAATTTGGGAAAAAATAAAACGGACTTCATAGGGCCCTAAAAATTTTCAACTTTTAATACATTTACGTTTCATTATTTCAAGTAGACTATTAATTGACTAAATAACCATTAAAAATCCAGAAAAAAGCATCCTTGGGGTGCTATGAAAATTACAAAACCAATGTGCTACCTGGTCATTGTAGCCCATGAGGGCACGACGTGTGTTTTTGGGACCCAGGAAGCGGTTGACCAACATGGTCCATCCCAGGGAGAAGTGAAAGCTGATGTCTTCCTGGAAGTCGCTGCAGAGTTTGTCACAGTTGAGATCGTAGCTGAGGGCGAAGCACTGTCTGGGCACAATCATATCCACCTGCTCTCGAATGCCGATGGGCAGCAGGGGCTTTAGACCCTCTGGAACGATCACAAGTGTCTCGTTAACCTGCTGCTGTTACTGGTATGAGCAGTTTAAAAGCTCACCGAATGAGAGAGATACTGACCTATCATTTCAGTCTGTGTGGTTTGCAGCGCTACAGTTATCGCACTGGAGCATCTCTCAGACATATTCCTGCCAAGACCGTCCTCTATGTGCCTGTGGAGCTCCTAATCATTCCAGCAAAACATGACAAAAAAGACAAAAAAAATCATTATCATGTAAAATTAGAGCTACCAAAGATAACACATTAACTACATAATAAATACATTTTAAAAATCCTGAGATAAATCACCAGTAACTGCTTTTACAGTGGGGAGAACAAGTATTTGATACACTGCCGATTTTGCAGGTTTGCCCACTTACAAAGCATGCAGAAGTCTGTAATTTTTATCATAGGTACACTTCAACTGTGAGTGACGGAATCTAAAACAAAAATCCAGAAAATCACATTGTATGATTTTTAAATAATTAATTTGCATTTTATTGCATAACATAAGTATCTGATACATCAGAAAAGCAGAACTTAATATTTGGTACAGAAACCTTTGTTTGCAATTACAGAGATCATACGTTTCCTGTAGTTCTTGACCAGGTTTGCACACACTGCAGCAGGGATTTTGGCCCACTCCTCCATACAGACCTTCTCCAGATCCTTCAGGTTTCGGGGCTGTCGCTGGGCAATACGGACTTTCAGCTCCCTCCAAAGATTTTCTATTGGGTTCAGGTCTGGAGACTGGCTAGGCCACTCCAGGACCTTGAGATGCTTCTTCCGGAGCCACTCCTTAGTTGCCCTGGCTGTGTGTTTCAGGTCGTTGTCATGCTGGAAGACCCAGCCACGACCCATCTTCAATGCTCTTACTGAGGGAAGGAGGTTGTTGGCCAAGATCTCGCGATGCATGGCCCCATCCATCCTCCCCTCAATACGGTGCAGTCGTCCTGTCCCCTTTGCAGAAAAGCATCCCCAAAGAATGATGTTTCCACCTCCATGCTTCATGGTTGGGATGGTGTTCTTGGGGTTGTACTCATCCTTCTTCTTCCTCCAAACACGGCGAGTGGAGTTTAGACCAAAAAGCTCTATTTTTGTCTCATCAGACCACATGACCTTCTCCCATTCCTCCTCTGGATCATCCAGATGGTCATTGGCAAACTTCAGACGGGCCTGGACATGCGCTGGCTTGAGCAGGGGGACCTTGCGTGCGCTGCAGGATTTTAATCCACGACGGCGTAGTGTGTTACTAATGGTTTTCTTTGAGACTGTGGTCCCAGCTCTCTTCAGGTCATTGACCAGGTCCTGCCGTGTAGTTCTGGGCTGATCCCTCACCTTCCTCATGATCATTGATGCCCCATGAGGTGAGATCTTGCATGGTGCCCCAGACCGAAGGAGATCATCTTGAACTACTTCCATTTTCTAATAATTGCGCCAACAGTTGTTGCCTTCTCACCAAGCTGCTTGCCTATTGTCCTGTAGCCCATCCCAGCCTTGTGCAGGTCTACAATTTTATCCCTGATGTCCTTACACAGCTCTCTGGTCTTGGCCATTGTGGAGAGGTTGGAGTCTGTTTGATTGAGTGTCTGGACAGGTGTCTTTTATACAGGTAACGAGTTCAAACAGGTGCAGTTAATACAGGTAATGAGTGAAGAACAGGAGGGCTTCTTAAAGAAAAACTAACAGGTCTGTGAGAGCCGGAATTCTTACTGGTTGGTAGGTGATCAAATACTTATGTCATGCAATAAAATGCAAATTAATTATTAAAAATCATACAATGTGACTTTCTGGATTTTTGTTTTAGATTCCGTCTTTCACAGTTGAAGTGTACCTATGATAAAAATTACAGACCTCTACATGCTTTGTAAGTAGGAAAACCTGCAAAATCAGCAGTGTATCAAATACTTGTTCTCCCCACTGTATCTGTATACAGCCCTATGTAAAACTGAAAGTTAACAAGGACAAGAAAAGTGTTCTTGTCCCACAGATAAGCTCAAATGACATCTTTGGTTAGCTGGGGAATTTCCATGCAGAGAGTTGACACTAAACATTAATCAACAGTGGATAAAGGAGCGTACAAATAAAGACATGGGTGGACAATTGGAGTAAGTCCAATTCAAGTCCAACTTACGTTCTTGTATACTTTGAGCACCACTTGTGAAGAATGAAAGTCCATGTGGAAGTCATCCACTAGTACAGCCAGTCTCCGGATCTCCTCTGCCATAGCATTAGATACCTACACATCCAGATGAGCAGGTTAAAAGGTGGAAACAACCTTGCAAATGCCAGTTTTATAATGCTTGAAACTTAAATTGTAAACAAAAATACATTTCTATGAACAACTATACTTTAATATAGTACAATTATCGCACTACCCCATCATTATAGCACAGGGGTCGGGAACCTTTTTTGACAAAAGAGCCATTTTTTCATTTTTGGTTAATGCATTTTTCCAAAAGAGCCAGGTGTGGCTCGCGAGCTATAGGTTCTCGACCACTGTTATAGCATATTAAACTCAGTGGATTTGTATGATGTGCCAAAAAAGAAAGTCTGACATTACATATGTTTACATTTCAGCCAAACTAAAACAAATATTTATTTTAAAAATGTCATGGAACCGATTTACTCTTAGAGACTTAGTCCTTAGATTTTTGAAATCTGATTTTTGAAAAGTCAGACTAAAGCCCAAAGTACACCTCATTTTTTATGTGTACACTAAAAAAAATTGTGTACAGTGCATTTCATGTAAATGTCATCATCAGCATAGTAAGCGCATACTGTACACACACAGCCCAATCTTTCTAACTTTGAATACTCTGTTTGCTCAGCTCTGAAAGGCAAAACAGAGACACATTAGACTTCAGCTACTTACTTACTAACTACTACTTACTAACATTTCTGAAAAAGACAGAAAAAAAAAAAAGACAGGCGAGTCATAAATGGCACATCACCTGTTTCTCGACCTCCTCTGTGATCTTTTTGATTTTGCTCTTGCAATCCAAAGTGAGCAGATCCAGCTGTTTATCGATGAACTCCAGCCTGTCCTC
The DNA here is from genome assembly GCA_039654105.1 of Coreius guichenoti. Classification (NCBI taxonomy): domain Eukaryota; kingdom Metazoa; phylum Chordata; class Actinopteri; order Cypriniformes; family Gobionidae; genus Coreius; species Coreius guichenoti. Next base: position 7,367,698 of record CM077186.1, on the reverse strand, counting down.
CCTCTCCTCCTTCATCTCTAAACAATGAATCCTGAACAAAACACAAAAAATCATTATACTAAATATTAATTTAAGTCTATGCATAGTCAACTACCATTCAAATATAACAAACCAAATTTTTTAATAATACTGATCTAAGATTGTTAGCTTAATATAATTCCTAATCACTGTGCCCTTTCTTACCAGGTGTGATGCAAGGAAACAAGCAACACTACTTTTTTCACCCCTGTACAGACTGACAACTTAACGGATTAAATATTCTATATACTTTTTTTAATTGATTATTTTAAAAAAGCAATTTGCTTCTTCACTTCATTCATTTAACTAAATGGTTTCAAATACAGCTGGGTGATCAAAATATATTGATATAAAAAAATAAAAAAAATGTTTCTATTAGAGGACCATTTCAACCATTGTTGCTAATATTAAAATAATCAAATATATTTCCACATTGTTTTGGCACAAATGAACAAGAGAAAGAATGGTTTATGACGATATACATTACCAGTTTTTTTTTATTAAATTGATACTTCATTTAATCAAAAATGACAGTAAATACACGAGTCAAAATTACAAAAAGAGTCATATTTTATATAAATTATGTTCTTCAAACTTTCTGCCTATCAAAGAATCCAAAAAAAAAAAAAAGATACGTTTCCACACGTCATTAAGCAGCACAAGCATTTTCAACTGTAATTATAAATAGAACCAAATCAACATATTAGAATGATTTCTGAAAAATCATGCGACACTGAAGACTGGAGTAATGTCTGCTGAAAATTGAGAATTTATATATATATATATATATATATATATATATATATATATATATATATATATATATATATATATATATATATATATATTATTATTATTTTTTTTAATAATTGTATTTGACTGTATTTTCATCAAACAAATGCAGCCTTAGTGAACATAAGAATCTTCTTTCCACAACATAAAAAATCTTAGCAATCCAAAACTTTTGAACAGTAGTGTTTTTAATGAAAATAATTTGTATGCACAAATATATCAATATATGTGACCCTGGACCACAAAACCAGTCATAAGTCGCACGGGTATATTTGTGGCAATAGCCAACAATACATTGTATAGGTCAAAATTATTATATTATTTTTCTTTTATGCCAAAAATCATTAGGATATTAAGTAAAGATCATGTTCCATGAAGATATTTTGTAAATATTGTAAATATATCCAAAAATTATTATTAATTATTATTATTAGTAATATGCATTGCTAAGAACTTCATTTGGACAACTTTAAACTTTTTGATTTTCTCAATATTTTTCAAATAGTTGTATCTCAGCAATCAAATATTGTCCTATCCTAACAAACCATACATCAATGGAAAGCTTATTTATTCAGCTTTCAGATGGTGCATAAATCTCAATTTCAAAAAATGTACCCTTATGACTGGTTTTGTGGTCCAGGGTCACATATAGGGTTGTGTACTGCTCACATTTTAACCGGTACCGGTACTCAACGGTATCTTTTTCCGGTACTTTAGGGATGTTTACATCAATAACTGTAAAGAAACTGTAAGTCATTTATAGAAGTGTTACTGTTGACATTATGCCTGCCTTGGTCGCTGTCTGCCATTGTCTGTGATGTGTGTTTACTGTAATATTTACCAGTATATTGTAGGCTACTAGCTACTTAATTAATTGAAATCATAAAAACAACCATATTATTTTTTTTTTTCTTTTTAATTTCATTTCTATGAAAAGATTTCCCACAAATTTCTTTGTTGTGTATTTTCTAGTAATCAAATGAAGACATAAAACATTAATTTAATTTATATTTTAATTTAATTAAACAAACTTTGTCAAAAATTGTGATTTATTACTTAAAAAATAAAGTTTTGATAATTTATTATTACATTAGTGTTAGTATTATTATTACATAGAGACGTATCTAAATTCTACTGTACAACAATAATTTATTTGTCAAGTTAAACCGAACTTTTATTTTGACGGGTTGCCGTGAAGACCTTTGAGTTTATGATATGACGGTAGTTTTTCTCAAATTAAATAGTAAAATGCTCATAAAGTGACTCTCAGTGGCTCTGGAGATGACGTTCATGCATTCATGTCCTCATATGAGATGGCAGAGATGGAAACACGCGACCATCACGCGCGATTCTGTGTGTGTGTGTGTGTGTGTGTGTGTGTGTGTGTGTGTGTGTGTGTGTGTGTGTGTGTGTGTGTGTGTGTGAGAGAGGCAAATTAAACCACGTCTGCGCCATTCATTCACACGCAGTACACGCAGGAGTCGTATTTAAATAGTCTTTTTGCGGTTTAATATTCATAGACACTAGTCTACACCGCGTTCCGAATTATTATTCAAATGATATTTTTCTCTGATTTTCATAATTTGTCAATGCAAATGACAGTCAGTATAATTTTCAAGTCCATTAGGGTATAATTCAAATTTTATTGAACAAACTTCCTAATGATAACAGTATTTATTTCGAAAATAAAAAACTGAAAATGCACTGTTCCAAATTATTATGCACAACAGAGTTAAAACATTTTATAGCTTGTAAAGAACTGAAAACGGGCATTTGCTGAATTTGCAGCATTAGGTGGTCATATTTACTGAAATCAAAATCTATTTCAAATCAAAAACATCCTAATTGGGCAAGTTACATCTTAACATAGGACCCCTTCTTTGATATCACCTTCACAATTCTTGCATGCATTGAACTTGTGAGTTTTTGGAGAGTTTCTGCTTGAATTTGTTTGCAGGATGTCAGAATAGACAGAGCTGCTGTTTTGATGCGAACTGCCTCCCACCCTCATAGATCTTTTGCTTGAGGATGCTCCAAAAGTTCTCAATAGGGCTGAGGTCAGGGTAGGATGGTGGCCACACCATGAGTTTCTCATCTTTTATGCCCATAGCAGCCAACGACACAGAGGTATTCTTTGCAGCATGAGATGGTGCATTGTCATGCATGAAGATGATTTTGCTACGGAAGGCACGGTTCTTATTTTTGTACCATGGAAGAAAGTGGTCATTCAGAAACTCTACATACTTTGCCGATGTCATTTCATACCTTCAGGGACCCTAAAGGGGCCTACCAGCTCTCTTCCTATGATTCCGGCCCAAAACATGACTCCGCCACCTCCTTGTTGATGTCACAGCCTTGTTAGGATATGGTGGCCATCCACTACTCCATCCATCTGGACCATCCAAGGTTGCACGACACTCATCAGTAAACAAGACTGTTTGAAAATTAGTCTTCATGTATGTCTGGGCCCACTGCAACTGTTTCTGCTTGTGAGCATTGGTTAGGGGTGGCCGAATAGTAGGTTTATGCACAACTGCAAGCCTCTGGAGATCCTACACCTTGAGTTTCGCGGGACTCCAGAGGCACCAGCAGCTTCAAAAACCTGTTTACTGCTTTGTAATGGCATTTTAGCAGCTGCTCTCTTAATCCGATGAATTTGTCCGTGGGAAACCTTCCTCATATCTGCACGAACCTGTCTGTGCTCTGAATCAGCCACAAATCTCTTCACAGTACGATGATCACGCTTAAGTTTTCGTCAAATATCTAATGTTTTCATACCTTGTCCAAGGCATTGCACTATTTGACGCTTTTCGGCAGCAGAGAGATCCTTTTTCTTTCCCATATTGCTTGAAACCTGTGGCCTGCTTAATAATGTGGAACGTCCTTCTTAAGGACTTTTCCTTTAATTGGGCTCATCTGGCAAACTAATTATCACAGGTGTCTGAGATTCATTTCAGTGATCCAAAGAGCCCTGAGACACAATACCATCCATGAGTTTAATTAAAAAACAAAAAATTTAATGTTTATGACACTTACATCCAATTTGCATAATAATTTGGAACGCGGTGTATATCACCAGATGCGTTCTCAGGTACTGAACTTTGATACCGATTGATTTAATGTGACATAATTCGGTCGGTGCCCTTAAAAGTACAGAGTTCGGTACCCAACCCTGGTCACATATCGTCAAAGACATCTATTTACCTACAAATATCAGTTTCATTTGATTTAACCAATACATTCAATTGATTTGAAAAAAAAAAAAAAAAAAAAAAGATATTTGAAATTATTCTGAGAAAAATGTGGTCTTTATAAAATCAAAATACTAAGTAAAAAGCTCATTAAAAAAGCACTGCAAAATTACAATTTTGATTATATTAATATTGCCAGATAAAAAGCAAGTAAGTTGTGGATATTATCACTCATTTCAAAATCTGACTCGACTATTTATATCACTTCCTCAGATTGTAACCGCACAATCAGGCACTAAGCTAACTTCAGTGTTACCAGTGGATCAGTGTTTAGTGTGTTAGATTACTGCTAAGAAAAGCAGGCGCCTTTGCGCTCACCTCTGCTCTTGAGCTGCAATGTGCACAGAGTCCATGATCAGACGCAGAGCTTCAGAAATCTGCTTGGCTCTCATTGTGTGCTGCTCAAACTTAGTCTTCACTGCTGACTGGGAGATGCACTCCTGTAAGCATACACATATGTGACAGTCAGACAAAGACACAGACACATTTAAACCAATCACACTCCAAAACCCAACAACACTCACCTCAAAACGTCTTTCAAAGTTCTGAAACTCAAACATTCTTGCTTGAAAACCTTCAGCCAGAGCACCACCTGAAAATCCAACAAGAATTGCTTTACAGGAGTCATATCATGGAAAAGAGGATTTTTCTTGCTCTTTCAAAATAAGAGTTTGATGCTTAAATGTGCATATACATTAAAAGTTTACAACGTTCACATGATCACAGGAAGAATATTTGACAACAATTGTAATGCAAAACCCTGGGCATTCAATGATGAAAAACTAATAATTATTAATTACATCAAATGAAACATTAAAATAAATGGGGCTGCACAACTAATCAAAATAATGCGCATGGTCCAAAAGGGTTGTACCTAGTCATGGGTGTGTTTTGGGCGTTACGTGCAATAAACCAATCAGAGTCTCATCTCCCATTCCCTTTAAAAGCCAGTTGCACTCGCGCCATGGCGGATTCGCTATTTACATGGCAGAATTTGTAAGCGGAAAGACTGAACGCTTCTCTAGCAAGGAATCCTTTTATTTTTAATATTTAAAAAATGTTTTTGTGCTGCTGCGCGTCCCTGTGTGTGTAATAAGCAGAGTGTATGCACGTTGTGCACCCGCCGATAGGCGCATATTACTAACACGCCCTTTAAATAACACAAAAAATACGGCGCTATTGACTTTAGACCAGGTTTTTGTTGGCCAATGGCGCAGTCGTTTTCAGTTCCTCAAAATAGCAACGCACCAACAATGAGCCTGAACACACCTCGTTTTCAGATCAGCACGCCCATGAGTGCACAGATGGACGCGAGTGCATTTGCTATTTAAACAACGTAGCGCTGGATGTCAAAATGATAACTGCATCGGGCTGAAACTTGCAAAAAACAGTTGTGTCGCGCCTGGCGTTGCATTGTGCCGGGTGTATGATAGGGCCCAAAGTGTTACCGACATAAATATTAGTATTATAACTATTAAAGTGTAAAATAAAAATGTTATTATAATATTATTTATTGAGTTAAAACTAATAATTATAACTATTATTTAATTTGATTGGATTCCTTAAAAAGTGACTAAAAACTAACAAGCGGTTTGAGTCCACTATAATGTCCATCTACAAAGTGAAATATTTATCATATCGCAGTTCAAATCTCAGTATATGACAAAATAATCGCAATACTGTATAATGTTTTGTTGTGCAGCCCTATATATAAAGAATTTTAAAATAAAAACAATCAAAATTAAATATTGACACAAAAATACTTTATATTGTAAATATTTGACGTCTAAAGGGTTTGGGAACCCCTGCTGTAACAAATCTACCTGCTTCAGGCATTCCCTGGGCTTTCTGGACACGTGCCTGAAGAACTTCCTTAGCAGAGATGAAGAAGATCCGATCACTGGCCTGAGTGCGGTCCACCACCCGCAGCTCATCCACTAAAAAACTAGTACAGCGGTCCATGTGCTGCCGTTTCACCTGACAAACACACGTTTCATTATAAGAGTGCAAAAACACCATATATCATTCACCTTGGTTTCAAAAAAGGCTACGACAAGGTCCAATTTGTTTGCTTGATTTAATGTGTAAAACAGACACAAAAAACTTAATTCTGTAAAATTTCATTAAAATTCTTACATTATTAGGTTTAACTATCAGGGATATAACGGTTTAAAAACGCATCACAGTGTTAACAGACTCAGAGAATGTGTCATGTAAGTCATACCTCTTCCATGTACTCGGGCTCGCTGGCTGAGGCGTCCCAGCGGTTGTTCAGGATGAAGATATTGGGACTGGAGAGGCGCTCGTTCACTTTGTGAAAGAATGATTTTTCCTTTAAGAGGGCAGAGGGAAGCCATATTTTAATAAGATGACACCAGTGAGTGCACTTTAAAAGGACTTGACAACTTCACGAGGACTGGAGAAAAATAGACGTTAAACATGCTTGACAAGTCATATTTTGCATTGCAATAAAGATTTATACACAAATCTTAAAGGGATAGTTCACCCAAAAATGAAAATTAGCCCATGATTTACTCACCCTCAAGCCATCCAAGGTGTATATGACATTCTTCTTTCAGACGTATACAATCGAAGTTATATTAAAAAATATCCTGGCTCGTCCAAGCTTTATAATAACAGTGAATAGCTGTTTCTGTTTTTAAGTCCATCCATCCATTATAAAAGATTTCCACACGGCTCCGGGGGGTTAATAGAGGCCTTCTGAAGTGAATCGATGAGTTTGTGTAAGAAAAATATCCATATTTAAAACTTTATACAGTAAAATATCTAGCTTCCGTCAGACTGCCTTCCGTATTCAACTTACGCAGAAAGTGTAACGCCTCTCACAGTTCAAAACGCTTACGCTACGTCCGATTTCATTGTTACGGCAGTTACGATTTTTTGCGTAAGTTGAATACAGAAGGAGGTCTGGAGGAAGCTCTATATTTTACTTTATAATATGGATATAATATGGATATTTTTCTTACACAAACCCATCAATTCACTTCAGAAGGCCTTTATTAACCCCCTGGAGCCGTGTGGAGCACTTTTATAATGGATGGATGCACTTTTTGGGCTTCAAATTCTGGGCTGCCATTCACTGCCATTTATAATGCTTGGATTAGCCAGGACATTTTTTAATATAACTCCGACTGTATTCGTCTGAAAGAAGAATGTCATATACACCTAGGATGGCTTGAGGGTGAGTAAATCATGGGCTAATTTTCATTTTTGGGTAAACTATCCCTTTAACACATGAAATCAGTGCAAATACTACTGCACTTTATCTGTGTCAATAATGTAATATATAGTAAATACTGTTTAAAGCCTTTGCGCACAGATTTAATTAGCCTTTTTCACAAACTGAAGTTCTTATTAAACTCACTGTTTGCATTAAAGTCGACTCTGAATTGGCCACCAGCACAAAAACGTCAGCATCAAGGCAGAATTTGTCAATCCAGCTGTCCAACTCTGTTGTAACATCGATGCCAGGGCTTGGAAAGGAAGATGTGATATAAGTTTCAGACTGACAGATATTACTAATGTGACTTCTTATGCACTAAATTAGTTATAATAGGCTTATGATGCCACTGCATTGGTATCCTTAAACATCATACTAATATTAAAAACAGGATCCAGCAAAGCAAATATAATAAATAAAAGAATACATGCAAACAAAGTGTGCAGAAAATTATAGATCTTTAAATTAAAACAAGTAATGTATTGGATGCAATGTTAAAGGACAACATTTCCGATCATAAATTATCGTCAGTATGTCTCAGGCCTCACAGCTAAACAACACTCCTGTCTAGTTTACCTGTCCACAAGTACCAGGTCATCCCGTAGCAATGCACACTTTGCTTTAGGCCACATGACACACACAAGACTCCCAGCATCCAAATCCTCATCCTGATGTAATGCATGGGCCAACTGGTTCACCGTCTGCCAACACACACACGCACACACAAACACATTAGCATTACCACATAGTTTTAATCGGACTATTTAAAAATGAACTGAAATCCTGAAGTCCAGTCATTGAAATTGATTTTACTAACTCTTTTCAAATACACATGACTTGCGGTGCAGAAGTCACAAGCACAGAGGTTAGTCAATCAAAATAGAGATCTCTAGATATAAAGCTACTAGGGATGGGCCAGAATGGTCGTGTTTGTTACCAACACCTGAGTAGTTGATTAGTAGGGATGAATAGTTTAATAATTTTAGCACAGATGATTTTAAAGGTGCAGTAAGCGATTTCTAAAAAAAACCCTGTTGAAAATGGATCGGACCGAGCGCATAAACTCATGATGGGGGAGGAGAGAGAGTGAACAAGAGGAAGATTTGAGACATTACAGAGAGACATTACAAAAGAGAAAAGGTCAGAGGAATATCACTGAATATAGGGTTATGATCAGGCAAGAGCTTTAGGACCCGTGTTAATATTAGAGACGGGAAGGCCTGAAAACGGACACTGAGGTTGTGTTGTTTCTGCTCCATACATGAGTAACATTGGTTTTGCTATGTTTCACAGAAGATATGCTAACACGACAGTTTTGAGTGTCATTGTTTATCTGGACCTTGTGTCCTGTGGGCGACTAATAGGGTTGGGAATCGATAACGATGGGTTCTGGATAAGAACCAGTTCTGTTTTTTTTTTATTTTTTTTATAAATACCGGAACCGTGTGAAATTCATAACTGGCGAAGCGCTAGGAGCGTATCCTAGTAGTAAGAGCAGTGTGATTTCCTTGAAAAAACGGATGGAATCGCGGGATCCATTTAAATATGAAGTCTGCATGTTTCGGGGTGCCTGTGAATGAGCAGTGTAGTTTTGTCTGCCTCACATACTCATGCTCGTGTGACGCTACAGCGGTGTTTCAGCGTCTGCCATCTCACTATGAAGACACGAATACATGAACTTCTCTGTATCTGCTCTGAGAGTCACTTCACTAGCATTTCAGAGTTTAATTTGATAAAACTATCGTCAGATACAAACCGAAACTCAAAGGTCTTTCACTACAACCCGACAAAATAAAAGTTCAGTTTAACTCGAAATTATGACAAAAATATATTACCATTGTATACTAAAATGTAGGCTACTTCTCAGAGTAGGAGTAGGAGTAAAAATAATAATAGTAATAATAATAAATGTATTAAAACATTAACCCTCTGTGGGTATTACTCTCTGTAACCCAATGTATACAGTAAATAAATATGTTGCAATGTTTTGTTGTAATTTTTTTAATGTGAATACATTTTAAAAAGATTGATTTACATTGTTAAAGGTTTATGAATTAAAGAGACTATCGCTATTTTTACTACATTTTTATTAAATCCTAAATCCATAACAGAATCCATAACAATTAAAACAAACAACACTACTGTACCTTGTACAGTACGTCCCCATCATCCCCAGATAATAAAAGTTTTTTAAAATGTGTTGAATTGGTTGATGTTATGGTTCCGTTAAAATCATTTCACAGTAAGTAATAAATAAAAAAATTATTGTTTGAGTATTGTGCATTATATTTCCTTATTATTTTTTATTTAAAAAAAAATAATAATAATTATGGAATTGGAACCGGAAGCGGAATTGTTAGGCAGAATCGGAACCAGAACCGGAACATTTCTTACGATTCCTGACCCTAGCGACTAACAACAATCTCTTGCTTTTATACTCTTGTGCACTATATGTTAATTTTTGATCTTCCTTGTCGTTTGTTCGTCATCTTCACTTTATTTTTCGTGAAGCATTATTTTGCTTCGCTTCAGCTATGATAAAGAGATATACCCTCTTGTATTGCATGTTCGTGCATTTTGAGGGGCAGAGCAACGAAGGGAGGGGTGTGTTTGTTTCGCTTATTGCACCTTTAAAGTGAGACATAATTCTCACATAACTTCTCAGAGCTGTGCTTTAGTGTACTGACAGTTAGCACTTTTCAGCACAAGTTTAGTCTCTTCATTCATCTCATTTAAAGCAGAATCAGGTGTTGTGGAAAGTATTTTCTAGAGTCTGTTGCCGATTCTTTATTGAGGTGATATATTTTTTGTTTTGTTTTATATTTTACTGCATTACATTTAGATTTTATTTCTTATTCTTTTCATGTAATAGAGATCAAACGGCTGGTCAGTTCTGTAACAATCAGTGGAAGTTACTTCACTTCCTGTCAGTGTTTGTCCGTGTTGAACACCCTGTTGCAAACCTGCTGATTCAAGTAAATGGAGAAGGGGGAAAAAACTCCAGGGTAATAAAACAAACAAATCCAACAAAGCTTCATTCAGCATTAAAAGATAAACTAAAGCTTATCATAGGTCTTAGCATTGGGCGACACATGGTTAGCGGCAACCATCAAAACTAGGCCTATTAAAACTCTGGGTTGCTGACAAATTTTACAAGCAGCAGCCATATCACCCTGTAGCCCAAGACTGGTTTCCCACTGAAGCTAAGCAGGGAAGCAGGGCTGAGCCTGGTCAGAACCTGGATGGGAGACCTCCTGGTAAAACTAGGTAGCTGCTGGAAGAGGTGTTAGTGAGGCCAGCAGGGGGTGCTCACCCTGTGGTCTGTGTGGGTCCTAACGCCCCAGTATAGTGATGGGGACACTATACTGTAACAAGCACCATCCTTCGGATGAGACGTTAAACCGAGGTCCTGACTCTCTGTGGTCATTAAAAATCCCAAGATGTCCTTCGATAAAGAGTAGGGGTGTAACCCCGGCATCCTGGCCAAATTTGCCCATTGGCCCCTGTCCATCATGGCCTCCTAATCATCCCCCTATCCTGATTGGCTTCATCACTCTGTCTCCTCTCCCCCAATAAGCTGGTGTGTGGTGGGTGTTCTGGCGCAATATGGCTGCCGTCGCATCATCCAGGTGGATGCTGCAAATCGGTGGTGGTTGAGGAGATTCCCTCCTTCTATATGTAAAGCGGTTTGAGTACCCAGAAAGGCGCTATATAAATGTAACGAATTATTATTATTATTATTATTATTATTATTATTATTACAAATTGGTAGATGTGAGTTTATCAACCTAAAAAGCTGGACAGCCAAACATCCGTAGTTGCGCCAATAGATGATGATATTGTGTATAGACGATAGTCAAGAGATGCCGCCGATGGCTGATGCCTTTGACGATATGAAGAAAATAAGTGGCTGGTTTCCCCATTAATGTTCTCATTTATTATTATTACTATTATTATTAGGTTAGTATTATCATCAAATTAATATTAGGGCCTACAATTCATTTGCCCCTGTATAATTTCGTAAGGACATCACCACATAATCGACCAATAAATTAAGAGAGTTGGGTTACACTATTTTAAGGTGACGTAGTTACATTGTACTTACTCAAATAAGAACTGAGTAATATTAATTAACTACATACGGTTAGGGTTTGGTTTAGTGTTAGTTACTTGTAATTAGAGCCCGACCGATTTATTGGTCTGCCGATTTTATCGGCCGATATGAGCCTGTCGCAGATATATCGGCATCGGCGTATATGCCACCGATATGAACGCGCGCCCACATGTCTCACAGCGCACAGTATTTACACAAAATTATGTCAAAATGCTGGTCTTGTCGAGTATTATCGTAAACATAGTCGGTTATGTCTTAAGTGAACGTAAACATGAAATTTGCCAGTCACCACCAGTGTTTTTGGTAATTTTCACAAGTTTCACGGCCCACAGAATATCTTGTTGTATGAATATCTGAACATGCAATATATCAAAAGAAAGAACAGACCCTCTGTTTTATTCTAGCTTCATGCATTCTTTTTTTATCAACACTTGAATGTAGGTAAGTTTCATGAAAAAAGCAACATTTTGAGAAAAAAGCTGAGAAAATCGCGACTAATTTGCATACAGATGGGATTCAGAACGATGATCAAAACACAGATGGAGTCCATCAACACCCCCAAAGCTTCACAGTCCTATAGCTCGTCCTGGGGCAACATTTTATTCACTAACTTTAGGCAGTTTTGATTTATATGCTGTTTAATGTTGATGATCACATTATTTTACATCTGATTATAAGAGATTGATCGTTTTTCTTCGCCTGTGATTTGATCAGATTCTGTACTCGTTCAGGAGATTTGTAATAGCGCCCCCTACCGTATAACAGTGAAAACCCGGAAAAATCTCGTCAATAGCAGGGAAGCGTTTTCTCATAAAAGACGAGATAACAAAAGACAAAAAAAAAAAACACTCACGGCTCTTGACTCAAAAACTTTAATAATGGTTAATCTATATTTATACAGTGAAGATTATGAAGTGATATTTGACATATGATTACTATTTCTGTATCTGAAAATCTAATTTAGACCTACATGAAAAACCTGAAAAGAACTGTTTATTTCATTTATATGTTTGTTCTGTTGTATTTATGTACAATGTATGTATATTATGTATATACTCTATTATATATACAGTACTAGTCAAAAGTTTGGACACATCAATGGGAAAGTGTGTCCAGATTTTTGACTGGTACTGTACTATAATATACACATAAAGAATATCGGCCGATATATCGGTATCGTACCTTTTTACGCCCTAATATCGATATCGGTATCGGCCCCCAAAAGCCCATATTGGTCGGGCTCTACTTGTAATTATGCATAATTTACTGTTATTACTAAGTAAGTACATATAGTATTAGTAACGGGCAACTACGTCACCTTCAAATAAAGTGTTACCGATAGTTGATATACTGTTATCAGCATATGTTGAGGTAGATTCAGAGCTCGTCATTTCTGAGATAACTGTTGCACCGCTAATGCAGCGACAGATGCCAAAAGCTCAGTCAGTTTTTGCTTTTACTTTCTGTAGTGAATAACTGACCTTGGTGTGAGACTCCTTCACCAGTACAACTCTCATGCAAAGTTTGCAAATTGCCTGTGTGATATCCATGGGCTCACATTTTGGGTGAAATGCTTCCTATGCGACGTGACATTTGTCTTTATCACCAACTCCATCTCTACTCGCAAAATGATAGACGATTCTCATTTCCTATGAACTAAGTAATTAATTAATTAAATAAATTAGTAAATAAACAAGTAAATTAACGATCAAATAAGTACACTTTGCACCCCCCCACCCGATAATATTGTGTATCGCCGATCTCACAGGCTGACGACAGAACATTATGACTATGGAGCATATCGCCTAACACTAGTTGCAAGCATACACCACAGATTAAAGGATCACAAGTAATAAACCTACAAGAACTGTATGACCTTTGGCCCACTCTTGGGATGGAGTGCATGTGTTTATGTCATCATTGTGTGTACATGCAGTCAGCCAGGACAGAAATGGCCTCTTTCAGACACTGCGAAAAGCATTAAGAGAACGACTGCGTCCCACATCCTGAAGAGTGCATTGTGTATGCACACACACACTCACTCAAAAACATCTATCATCCAGACGCTCTGTTCACATTGTCTGTAGGCTAATTAGGCTAAATTTAGCTAATGACCATTGTTCTGTATGAATATAAGTCATCATAACCAAGTTAGGACTGTAGACAAATCCCAGATGTCACAAAAGGACACCAGGCAATCACTGAAACGTGTTAAGGGGCGGTCACACTGCACTTTTCGTTCCATTGACTTCCTAGAGATGTTTAACTAGAGATGTTTATCGGCCGATTTTTGATCAATATACAACCATTGGCATATCGGCTATAGCATGAAAAAGGGCGATATAACAAACCGATGGTTTATTAATTAACTGCATGAAGGAACTGAGCTGTATAATGTCTGTTGCATAATCCAAGATTATAATGTAATATTCCTGCTGCGCTGCTGTCTGCGTTTTAATGTTAATCAAAAAAAAATTCGCTCACTATTCTTGACTAAATAACTTTCATAAGGATTCGTTTCCGCGATGCGGAAAACGTAGACGGAATCCATTCATAAAAACGGAATTTACTGCATAACGCGGAAATGTCACGGAATTTGTCAAAGTTTTGATGAATAAATAAAACGTAGGTCAGTACACTTAAATCAAATCGTGATATATACTAGTGTCTGTGAATATTAAACCTCAAAAATCCTGCATGTTTCTGTGTCTTTCTGTGTGAATGAATGCTGCAGACGCGCAGTTTCATTTACCTCACACACAATCAAACTGTTTTTCAGCCTCTGCCGCCTCAATATATGAGGACATGAATGCATGAACTTCATCTCCAGTCACTTCATAAGCATTTTACCATTTCATTCGACAATCTATTGTCATATCATAAACACACACACAGAAACTCAAAGGTCTTCACGGCAACCCGTCAAAATAAAAGTTCAGTTAAACAAAGTAATTGTGGCAGAAATATATTAATGTTATACAGTAGAATTTAGCTACGTCTCAATGTAATAATAATATAGGGCCTATGTATTTAATTTATACAGTGAAGAATACGCAGTGTTATTTAACATTTGTTTACTTTATTTCTGTACTTGGAAACTGTTAAACCTACCTAAAAAGCACTGTTTATTTCATATGTATCTTTGTTCTGTTGTATTTATGTTGGCCTGCTGAATGTTAAATGGATCCAGTCTATGTTCATTAAAAATTATTTGATAATGCAGCAATAAACTAGCTAGTAGGCTATAAGTTAATGCATGTTTTTTTTTACTTAAAAAAATTTAAAACATGATCAAAACACTATCAATTTTAATGACAAAATTTCAAATAAGAGGGCAAGTGACAAATATCGGTATCAGTATCGGCCAATAATTGTTTGTTAAAAACGGTATTGGCCCCAAAAAATGCATCCCTAATTCAAACGCATGCGAATGCGTCAGACTGGAAACGCCGGTCGCACTGTGTTCCAAAGTTTAAGCTTGGTGAACTCTGACCTGCGAATTCGCATCAAGTGAAGACGTGTGACCAGTAGAAGATCGACACGTCACGGCGTGACCTCTTGGCTGAATTAAAAGAACAATATTTTTGCAGTAAAGTCGAGTAGATTTACACTCAAATTTTTACATTTTGAGTGTATTACTATTTGTTATATGTTGAATTCATGTTTATAAAAAAGATGCTTCAGAGAGCGACGTCATATCACGACCGTTGCAGTTTCCGATGAAATTTTGCATGCTCAAAGTCTAGTGTGACCGTGGCTTTAATCATGGTGAGCTCAAACAAATAACATTATTATGAAAATTACTGTTGATGAAAAAAATCATCAACAACATTTTAAATAGTCAAGGGAATTCGTTAGCGACGTTTAGTCACTAGATGTTTCCATCCTAATTTGCGAATTAAACTTAGAAAACTGGAATATTGCATAAAACATGTAAGGAATAATTAAAGAACAATTATTCCGCTTAAGGCCAAATCACACCACACAGACAAACGGCAACAAACTATTTGGCTGTTGGATTTATAATTTTATGAAAAATAACTCATGTTTACACTGCCCCAACAGATGCCAATAAACGCTGATTAAACACGTTCAGACCCCTACCATCGCCAACAGATGCAGACAGGGGTAACACACTGATCCGACAAAACCCAACAAACACGTTTGTTGGCGTTTGTCTGTGCGGTGTGAATTGGCCTTTATACTACGGTTCTGGTTCATTTATTGTTTTAGGCTGTAAGGACCTTTGCAATAAGTCAAATAAAGTGGCCAAGTGATATGGGACTGTCATGCGGTCGACAGACCTGGAACTACTTCATAGCTATGCGTTTACTGGAAAATAAATGCACACCTTTAGAATGCTGCCAACCAATCAAAATCAAGCATTCAACATCCCTGTGGGTAAAATTGCGAATAAAGCACCATTTTCATCCCATGCGCAGATGACGAAAAGACCGGACAGATGAAACACAATCTAATAAACGCTGCCATGTTATCCTACGTGCCTGATGTTTGGGAATGCAATCGTGCGAGACAGTTCTGAGAGTCCAGCTGGTTAATCCAGTTATCCAGCCACATGATCTGTTGAGGCAAAGTCACATGCATTTTGTTGCCAATCCAAGAACTGATTTGGTAAATGTGTTTCTATCATAGTTTATGTGGATGATTTGAATAAAAATAAAAAAAATTAATTGAGCACATTTTATGCGGTTTTATATTTTATGCACATCTTGACACTTCCATCCAGTGTTTTTTTTTTTTTTTTTATGCGATATCCTGAAATTCACACAAAAATATGTGGATGGAAACATAGCTATTATTAGCTGCTTAAGTTATGCTTCATCTATTGTTGTGCAAATGTACAAGACAACATGTTTTTTTGTTTTTCACTATATCAACCTATACATTTTATTAGTCTAATTTCTAAATGTTTAAATGCAAGAATTAAAATACATAAAACTTTGCCATAAATATTTGTCTAATTGTGTCTTTCTCCTACAGTAAACAATGTGCTATAGTGTGCATGTTTCCTTCAGCCCTGTAATATATCAATGCAGAGGAAAGGTCATGAGACCTAAATGACAAAAACGTGTGACAGCTGGCAGGAAAAGGCCCCTGACTCATGTGGGTGTAATTATAGACCGGAACTCACGTACAGTCAGCCAAGATCTAGAGACATTCATTCAGCACAACACAAGTTATTACAAGCCTTATACAAGCCTTATTGCTCATCACAGACCACATCTGCTCATTGTTTTCTAATTTGATCACACTGTATGATACAAAAACTGAAGCACAATATATTGTATTGTATGAAAGTACAGTATTGTATATCGGTATCAGCCAAAAAAAATGTTTGCACACAACCTTTACTAATATTTATTTTAATTATTTCATAATATTAATTTAAATCATTCAAAATATAAAATTTTTGGAGTAATGTTTTCTTATTTTTTCTAATTTTTACAAATTTTCACAAACAAAGCAGTTTGCAATCAGTTCTCTCTAAGGCCCTGTTTACACTAGTGCGTTTTCGTTTTAAAACGCATAGCTTTTGCTACGGTTATACCTGGCGTCTACACTACTCTGGCGTTTTTGAACCTCGAAAACAGATACTTTTGAAAACGCTGCAGACCCCTGCAGAGATCGTTTCTGAAATGCAATGGAAACGCCAGTGTACACGAGGATCGTTTTCATTATAAAACTCTCACTAGTGTAAACGGGGCCTAAAATATATCACACTTTTATGCCGCATTTACACTGCAGGTCTTGATGCCAAATTCCAATTTGTTAATTATATCTGATTTTATTGAAGACCAGCTTACATCTTCTTTTAAAAGTGACTAGGGGTTAAACGGATCGTAGTTGATTCGTGATCTGTTCAGACCAGGTCCCAAGGCATGTGATTCGATATTTGCAAAGTTTAGCCATCATAGAGTAAAAGTTTATCTTTTGCACTTGTTTTGTCATTAAAGTTAATCAAAAAACAAAACATATCTTACAAAAGAACAAATATTAATCGATATTTAATTTATAATTTATCCGATATCTGCATTTACACTATACATTTGGTGAAACAACCCAAGGTAGACGTACTGACCCGGAAAAGCTTAGGCCGAAAAGGAAGTAAAAGCGGCACAATTTGCAATGGATGCAGATGAAATGATAATACAAGTTTTGCTTCCTGCACCATCTTTAAAGGTCAGCAAACCATTTGGTTGAGCCTTCGTCATCCATTGCGCCATTGAAAAGAGTCACGTGATCAAGGTCCATCATTCACCACCGTCTCTTTTTCAAATGAGGTACGACTCACATCGACAGGGGAATATCCACTCTGTCCTCTTACATGGCAGATGTAAATGCACGTATCCGATTCATATCAGATTTATTTCCACATATGAATGAGGCCTGAAACCGATCTGAGAATATCGGAATCCATGTGCTTTTTTCCTGCTTACACGTCATAACCGATACAGTGGGGAGAACAAGTATTTGATACACTGCTGATTTTGCAGGTTTGCCCACTTACAAAGCATGTAGAAGTCTGTAATTTTTATCATAGGTACTCTTCAACTGTGAGTGACGGAATCTAAAACAAAAATCCAGAAAATCACATTGTATGATTTTTAAGTAATTAATTTGCATTTTATTGCATGATATAAGTATTTGATACATCAGAAAAGCAGAACTTAATATTTGGTACAGAAACCTTTGTTTGCAATTACAGAGATCATACGTTTCCTGTAGTTCTTGACCAGGTTTGCACACACTGCAGCAGGGATTTTGGCCCACTCCTCCATAAAGACCTTCTCCAGATCCTTCAGGTTTCGGGGCTGTCGCTGGGCAATACGGACTTTCAGCTCCCTCCAAAGATTTTCTATTAGGTTCAGGTCTGGAGACTGGCTAGGCCACTCCAGGACCTTGAGATGCTTCTTACGGAGCCACTCCTTAGTTGCCCTGGCTGTGTGTTTCAGGTCGTTGTCATGCTGGAAGACCCAACCATGACACATCTTCAATGCTCTAACTGAGGGAAGGAGGTTGTTGGCCAAGATCTCGCGATGGCAAACTTCAGACGGGCCTGGACATGCGCTGGCTTGAGCAGGGGGACCTTGCGTCTGCTGCAGGATTTTAATCCATGACGGCGTAGTGTGTTACTAATGGTTTTCTTTGAGACTGTGGTCCCAGCTCTCTTCAGGTCATTGACCAGGTCCTGCCGTGTAGTTCTGGGCTGATCCCTCACCTTCCTCATGATCACTGATGCCCCACGAGGTGAGATCTTGCATGGTGCCCCAGACCGAGGGAGATTGACCGTCATCTTGAACTTCTTCCATTTTCTAATAATTGCGCCAACAGTTGTTGCCTTCTCACCAAGCTGCTTGCCTATTGTCCTGTAGTCCATCCCAGCCTTGTGCAGGTCTACAGTTTTATCCCTGATGTCCTTACACAGCTCTCTGGTCTTGGCCATTGTGGAGAGGTTGGAGTCTGTTTGATTGAGTGTGTGGACAGGTGTCTTTTATACAGGTAACGAGTTCAAACAGGTGCAGTTAATAAAGGTAATGAGTGGAGAACAGGAGGGCTTCTTAAAGAAAAACTAACAGGTCTGTGAGAGCCGGAATTCTTACCGGTTGGTAGGTGATCAAATACTTATGTCATGCAATAAAATGCAAATTCATTATTTTAAAATCATACAATGTGATTTTCTGGATTTTTGTTTTAGATTCCGTCTTTCACAGTTGAAGTGTACCTATGATAAAAATTACAGACCTCTACATGCTTTGTAAGTAGGAAAACCTGCAAAATCGGCAGTGTATCAAATACTTGTTCTCCCCACTGTATGTGCCACTGTATGTGCCACATCATGGGAGGAAAAACTTGGAACTCGGTCACTTGAACCATGTAAATGCAACCTTAGACACATTCACAACATTCCCTGATTTTATAATGTCAGCAAAATTATCATGCTATTTACTAAAATTTGATGCATCATTGGTATCTATTGGTAAGCGAACAACAACACTCCAAACATAAGTACAAACCCGATTCCAAAAAAGTTGGGACACTGTACAAATTGTGAATAAAAACAGAATGCAATGATGTGGAAGTTTCAAATTTCAATATTTTATTCAGAATACAACATAGATGACATATCAAATGTTTAAACTGAGAAAATGTATCATTTTAAGGGAAAAATAAGTTGATTTTAAATTTCATGACATCAACACATCTCAAAAAAGTTGGGACAAGGCCATGTTTACCACTGTGTGGCATCCCCTCTTCTTTTTATAACAGTCTGCAAACGTCTGGGGACTGAGGAGACAAGTTGCTCAAGTTTAGGAATAGGAATGTTGTCCCATTCTTGTCTAATACAGGCTTCTAGTTGCTCAACTGTCTTAGGTCTTCTTCGTCGCATCTTCCTCTTTATGATGCGCCAAATGTTTTCTATGGGTGAAAGATCTGGACTGCAGGCTGGCCATTTCAGTACCCGAATCCTTCTTCTACGCAGCCATGATGTTGTAATTGATGCAGTATGTGGTCTGGCATTGTCATGTTGGAAAATGCAAGGTCCCTGAAAGAGACGACGTCTGGATGGGAGCATATGTTGTTCTAGAACTTAGATATACCTTTCAGCATTGATGGTGCCTTTCCAGATGTGTAAGCTGCCCATGCCACACGCACTTATGCAACCCCATACCATCAGAGATGCAGGCTTCTGAACTGAGCGCTGATAACAACTTGGGTTGTCCTTGTCCTCTTTAGTCCAGATGGCATGGCGTCCCAGTTTTCAAAAAGGAACTTCAAATTTTGATTCGTCTGACCACAGAACAGTTTTCCACTTTGCCACAGTCCATTTTAAATGAGCCTTGGCCCAGAGAAAATGCCTGCGCTTCTGGATCATGTTTAGATATGGCTTCTTTTTTGACCTATAGAGTTTTAGCCGGCAACGGCGAATGGCACGGTGGATTGTGTTCACCGGCAATGTTTTCTAGAAGTATTCCTGAGCCCATGTTGTGATTTCCATTACAGTAGCATTCCTGTATGTGATGCAGTGTCGTCTAATGGCCCGTAGATCACGGGCATCCAGTATGGTTTTCTGGCCTTGACCCTTACGCACAGAGATTGTTCCAGATTCTCTGAATCTTTGGATGATATTATGCACTGTAGATGACGATAACTTTAAACTCTTTGCAATTTTTCTCTGAGAAACTCCTTTCTGATATTGCTCCACTATTTTTCGCCGCAGCATTGGGGGAATTGGTGATCCTCTGCCCATCTTGACTTCTGAGAGACACTGCCACTCTGAGAGGTTCTTTTTATACCCAATCATGTTGCCAACTGACCTAATAAGTTGCAAATTGGTCCTCCAGCTGTTCCTTATATGTACATTTAACTTTTCCGGCCTCTTATTGCTACCTGTCCCAACTGTCCCTTTTGGAATGTGTAGCTCTCATGAAATCCAAAATGAGCCAATATTTGGCATGACATTTCAAAATGTCTCACTTTCAACATTTGATATGTTATCTATATTCTATTGTGAATAAAATATAAGTTTATGAGATTTGTAAATTATTGCATTCCTTTTTTATTCACAATTTGTACAGTGTCCCAACTTTTTTGGAATCGGGTTTGTAGTGTGCACACAAAAAAAGTATACTAAATATACACTTCGATATAAAACAACATTGCTCACGCCTCATTCACCATCTTGGATTTATTTTCTTGATTTCCACTGGTTAGTTAAAGCCTTCATGTAAACACCTCAATCAATCGGACTGAAAACGACAAAAATGACAATTACACTCACAAAGTATAAAGTTTAGGGTTCATATATACAGAACTTTCAGTATCTGAAATTTGATTAATTCAGATTGACGAAAATTAGTGCATCGAAACATGCATATTGAGCTTGTCGTAATGCAATCTGGCGTTGTCTTCTTCATGAAGGACACTTGATGCTGATTTACTCTACACTTGATTTATGAACAACATGGACACAATTTTAGTCTCAGTGCTCTTGAAATCTGTAAGAATTCAAGTGTAGCTCTACAGGGTGTCTTCTCACTTGTCAGACTGAAGAGATTACACACCCTTATTAACACCTACAGTGAGCAAAGCTCATTTGGTTGCTATGGAGAGATGCACTATGTTATGCAAGAGGCCAATTTCCTTTCCCGATCCCATTGCATGGGTCTTATCTGACTCAACATGTTAGACACACCCAAAGACTCAAACAAGAGAGAGCCAAAATCACTTAGGAATGACTTGTGACAAATAATGAAGGAATGACAAATAAGAAGGTAGAGTTGTTACTTTAACACTCTTTCTTTCATCCGATCCTTCGGTGAGCAGAAAAGCCTCATTGCCATCAGTGCCTTCCACCCGTAAGAAGCAGTTGGTGGTGTGTCCAATTCCAGATGGCAGCACTTTGTCCCAGAGCATGGCGTTAATGACGGAGCTCTTCCCGTTACTGGTTCTGTAAATGCAAAAGGTGTGACGTTAAGCCCAAAGTAATTCAGTTTTGACATGAACGCTTAAGCTGACAGCATTCTTGTCCGAGTTCCTCTCTGGCTTGCGTACAGTCCGTGAGATGTCATTTTAGCATTTTAGCACAGTCCTAGGGCTCCAGACTAACATTTGAGAGCAGTGGCATTGGTGCCACTAAGTTCTACTGATGGTGGCGCCAGCAAATGATTTGGTAGCGCTGGGGTTTTTTTTATAATCATAAAAGTCATTTAATCCAAAAATTACTATTGCTTTGCATTAATGAGTGTAGTAACTAATAATATTACTTATTTATTATTAATATTTATTTCTTGGAAATGCACATTTGACAGTAAAGCACTGAGCTTGACTTGAGAAGCAGACAAAATTCATTTTTATTAACAACAGTAACATGTAAAACCGTAATCTTTTTTATTTTAAATATTTTTATTTTTGGTCATCACATTAAAAATAACATTTAAATTAGATACAATTTAGAGATTTGAAGTGCTGGAAAAAGTGTGAAACACTTGAATGTCCTTGACAAGTGCTTGAATTTCACTCTCAAAAGGTTGTATGAACCCTGAAAAGAATAATGTAAAAAAACATTCAACTATTTCTGCCACAATACCATGGTTACAGTTAGCGTTACTACCTTAACTACATGGTGAATGTTGGTTATTTGTGGACTGAAAAGCCTTCTATAACTTCTTCATTCATGGCACAATGTTTCTCCTGGTTCTTTCTTTCTTTCTATCTATCTATCTATCTATCCATCTATGGTTCATAACAGAATTGTGCGTTGAATTTGAATGCTTCTCACAAGATGTTATTAATACTGCTCAGAATTCAAATGCTTTCTCAATGGATCTCATACCGCTGCATAGTAGCGTGTTGCGTGATTGAGAACGGCCCGCGAGTACACCTGTTCTGAGCCATAGACTGTAAAGTTCTGAGCTTGCGCTGTCAAATATCGGTCCGTCCTGATAAACTATGCACTGCGCAGCTCAAACGAGAAGCGTGGTTTCATTTAGTTTGCCGTTTGATGTTTTTCATATGCAACAGAAATGGCAGCTCTTATCAGTTGGACAACGTGGTGGTGGCACCAGTGCGACAGCTAACAAAATTTAGTTGCATCAGCAAGAAAAAAGATTGCAAAATGCAACCATTTGGTCAGTCTGGAGCCCTGCAGTCCACTGATGTCTGCATGCAGCCTGATTTTTGTGACCGCATGGCCAAGTGATTTGATAAATAACTTGATTACAAGGAGCTCTAAAAGAATTTTAGAATTTTTATCTGAGGCTAAAGGAGACATCCTTCAACTGAAGTCACACCACACACGCTTCATATGTTGACGGTTCCACTGCTGTAGACCTTCTACAAATGTTAAATCTCTATGGAAAAAAACCAGCAGTGATTTATTCATTCATTTATTTATTTATTTATAGAAGTGTTATTTTCAAAGCTTTCTGTGCAGATTTATTATAAAAAGAACTTTATTAACATTTATTTAGCTCTAACAAGTAATAAATACAGTTTTTGCTCAATACTAACTGAAATAAAAAACAATTCAATAATAATTCTTGCACAGGAGAGACTTGGTGTTTGTTTCCAAACAAAGGAAAGTAAAGGATATTGGCCAAAATGAGCATATCAGATATCAGCAAAAATCCAATGTCATGCATCCCCTATTATACGCTCATCTGTGCAGTGGACGGAGCGAAACGTGAAAAATTAAGTATACCAGATACTTTTGCGTACAGCCGAGTGCACAGCATTTTAAATGTGGGTGGTCAACACAAGCGCACTAGAAGTGTAAACTATGCCCAGTGTCTGCGCTATATCTCTCCAGAAGTTGACACCAATAAAAATGTCTTTGTACTAGTTTACACTAGGGTTGCATGTATTTCTTAACTCCCTCACACAAGCACTCGTCAATGTGGACAACTATTGTTGTTGCCGTATCCAGTAGTTTGTTTTGTTAGTCTCTTTTTCGACTGTGAAACCATGGACTATGGCAGTGTTGCCACCTTCTCCACAATCTAATTAGCGCAAAAAAAATGTTTGCACATATGCAAGCTGAGCGTACAGAGTACGCACTGTAAGAAAATTTGGCTGCACAAAATGTACTAACCAATGGATGTGCCCTGTGCGCACACCCTAGCATTCACGTAAAAATTCAAATATACTTTGGGTTTTAGTGCTACTCTGAACATGACACAAACTTTGAGTTCATGCTGTGAGGGGCAATATATATGCACTGTACCTGCCAAAGAAGACCACCTTCATGTGTCTCCGGGACAAGACTTCCCCAATCCCTGCCACTTTGGACAGGTATCCCCGCACCTCCGCCACCTCCTCCTCTGTGGTAACAGGATCCAATTCTTCATTGCTGTAGGTTTCTGACATAGAAAATAGACCAGTTCAACTACACTTGACATATTAAGTACTTCACCAGCAACATTAAGAACTTAATCTTCCTTAACTCGTCCTTAAAATCTTCATAAATAACTTCTTAAAGTTAGGATAATCTCCAATATAAACTGTTATTTTTTCTTGAAAATGACTGATCGTTTCACTAGATAAGACCCTATTCCTCAGCTGGGATCGTGCAGAGCCTCTGAAGCCCTTCGAAGCGCTTTGAAACTGCATTGATTTGAACCTTCAACCCGTTGGTTGCCATTGAAGACCATTGTGTGGAGAAAAATCCTGGAATATTTTTCCTCAAAAAACTTAATTTCTTTTCGACTGAAGAAAGAAAGACATGAACATCTTGGATTACATGGGGGTGAGTAAATTATCAGGAAATTTTCATTTTAAAGTGAACTAATCCTTTAAATCCCCAAAGGTAAGATGTTTAATGAATTTATTGGGTTCTTTCAATATTAAGCAACACAGCATAACATTACTTACATTACGGACATCCCTAGTAATAGTAATATGTATTATAGCTGGACAAGTATTATAAAGTGACACCATTGATAGATAATGTTTTTGCTAGCTGAATTCGAAATTCAAGTAATGTAGATCTGGTTTTCAGCCAGATAGGGCTGTGCCGGTCAACTTGACAACTGCCCCATAGCACACTAAAAACACTTTTTTATTACGGCATGAGTGAAGCTCAAAGCTTTGTTTACAAAATAAATAATAGGTTAGCAATTAAATGTTACATTGCAACCATGGAAACATTTGGATTTGTGAAGAATGAGAGAGCCCATAAATGTAAGCCATTTGTCGGCTTTGTATTCTGTTTTGCAATCTGGTCACACGATTTTCAGCTAATTTAACAATATTCCATGAGTTATTCCACTGAACATGGGATCTTGTTTCTTTTCCCTAATTCTTTACTCACATCTCATCCATTTTCGCAAATAACATAAACGTTTATTCGCATAAATTACTATATTCGCATTCTTTATAGTGGTGAAGTAGAAAAACTCTGTAGGACAGATACCTTTTTACTTACTCGTCCAATTCTATTTAACAAGTAAGCTTTGGCAATTTTGGCTAAAATATGACTGACCTCAAATAAACCTAATATATAATCTTTCCAGTAAAGACCTTGGCAGACTATTGAAACAACTGCCAGGGCAGATTTGTGTTTTTATTTGTAAAAAGAAAACCTGAGGTGTTCATAGAAAAAAGCCTTACAGATCATGATTTCCCTGAGCCTCAGCCGTCTCCCAGTTTGTTGCATAACCTGTCTTTTTTATCTAAGGAATGCAAGTCGGTTTCTCTTATCAGCTTGACAGATGCACAGCATGCAACAGTGTGCTTTTGAGTTCCTGAATCAAGGAGTGGAATGAACTGCCAAGAGTAATGAAAGCAGACACCTTCTAGAAAGGCTGAGCTTTCTTTGATGTAGGCCCCCAGCTGTTCAAAGATGCCGTTGATCTTCTTCTTGGCGGTGACGAAGTGTTTGAGCGGGGAGGCGTTCACCTCAGCCATGAGTCGCTTGTCCTTCTTGCCAATCACACTGGTATTGGGTCGCGGGAAAACCAGAGACATCTCACTAGAAAAGACAGACGGAGATAAATTAATTTGAACTCGTTTTCAACAAGTTTTAAAACGTTATTATATCTTCTGGTGGCATTAAGACATTTAAGTCTATAATAATTAAATAATATTTATAATATAATATTTAGAATGCTATGTGTCAAAAACTAAAGGTAAAGACTAGTTGTTGAGTGACATCGGCCAATATTTGGCATTTCTTAATGGCCGATAAGCTTGTCCAAGTTTAATGAGGACTTTTATTTTGATGCACATTAGTTTACTGACATTTAGAACAGTGCTGTCTAAAAAAATATACTGTTACAGAACTGTTGAACAAAGAAAATAACAGAAAGGCAAACTATAAAATACTTCAGTGTTTCCCATAGGTTGAGAATTTACTTGTGGTGGTGGGCAGGGCGGAGTGGCTCGGCGTGGTGCTTGATGAGCGCGTTCAGAATAAACTAGTCAAACAAAGGTTTATGAATTGATATACAGATAAAATTTACTTTTATTAACAACAGTAATGTGCAAAAACCTAATTTTTATAGGGAAAATTTAAATATTCGGCTCTTAGTAAATGTAGGCTACCATTGTTCTTCTATAGTATCACACTGAACTGACCGACAGCTTCAGTGATAATAAAAGGAGCGCTTTTTACTTGTTTTCTGGGTAATTAAGTCACAATTTGTGGTCTTTGGGGGGGAGGGGGGTTGTGGCGTTCCGGGTCCCCCTCGGTAGAAATCGCGTTCGCGGGGGCACTGCGGTGCGATAGAAAAGGGCACTTTCACTTTCAAAGGGGCAGGGGCTCTGAAAACCGGATGTGCGTCAGTATATTGGATCCGTGCATTCTGTCTTAAAGGGACAGCAGCATAATAAACTGCTGTCTGTCTCATTAATGTTAATCAAACAACAAAAAACTAAGAGAAAATAACTCACTGCTCTTGACTGAATCACTTTTGTATCTTTAATAAGAATCAGTTTATATTTAATTCATACAGTGAAGACTATGCAGTGTTTCAGTTATAAACTTGATTATTCAATTTCTGTAGTATTTCTTACTACATTATAAATAAACCTACTGTAGCTGAAAAACTAAAAGTTTATTTAATTTGTGTATTTGCTCTATTGTACAGTATTTGTCCTACTGTTTGTAATTTGCCTTTTTGTTCTTATTTTTAATAACTGTTATCGCGAAATAACATTTTTACACAGTGAAATAAGATGTTGGTCATATTGCCCACCCCTAATATATACAGCAGGGCCTGAATTTCATTTTGGAAAATGGGGGGGAAATCCCCCCTTAGGTGATTCTTATGGGGGGGGGGGGGATAATTTGAGGGGGGAGTTGGGGGAGGGTGGTTGGTTGGCATTTTAGACTATTTTTATTTTTAAATTGCATTTATCTCACCTAAATGTCTGCTCACTCATTGTATTTGTGTTTTTACAATGGGGTTGCTCAAGAGTTTACACAACACAAGGAAGCTTGATTTCAATCTTTGAATTAAATTGAAAAAAGTAGCACAAATAAATACAGTAGAATAAAGATACAAATTAAATAGAGAAAAGTTTTTTGGGGTAGGTCTAACACTAGTATTCAGGTACAGAAATACTACAGAACTGAATAAAGTAATCAAATGTAAAATAACACTGAACAGTCTTTTTAGTCCTGTATAAATTAAATACATAGGCTATTAATCCAGATTCCTTACTACTGTTACACATGCTTTTTCTTTCTCACTGTTTGTTTATTTAAGATATAACCGACTGTGTTTACGAGGATACTCGAATTTTGACTTAATTTTGTGTGTTTTTGACTAATAAAGTGCTATAATCTGCAAAAAAGAAATCTTGTTATGTTTTGTTACTGGCGAGCTGTTTGTGAGGCGGCTTTGTGCGCAGAGAAAACCATCTCTCAGAGAGCAAACGAGTACTGAATAGTTTAAAATCGCTTGAATGTTTAAATTCGTAAGACTTAAGACGTACAAATGATAAACTTTAGTGACGATGCAACACTGGCCCTAGGGTTGTGCGATATGACGATATACACTCACCTAAAGGATTATTAGGAACACCTGTTCAATTTCTCATTAATGCAATTATCTAATCAACCAATCACATGGCAGTTGCTTCAATGCATTTAGGGGTGTGGTCCTGGTCAAGACAATCTCCTGAACTCCAAACTGAATGTCAGAATGGGAAAGAAAGGTGATTTAAGCAATTTTGAGCGTGGCATGGTTGTTGGTGCCAGACGGGCCGGTCTGAGTATTTCACAATCTGCTCAGTTACTGGGATTTTCACGCACAACTATTTCTAGAGTTTACAAAGAATGGTGTGAAAAGGGAAAAACATCCAGTATGCGGCAGTCCTGTGGGCGAAAATGCCTTGTTGATGCTAGAGGTCAGAGGAGAATGGGCCGACTGATTCAAGCTGATAGAAGAGCAACTTTGACTGAAATAACCACTCGTTACAACCGAGGTATGCAGCAAAGCATTTGTGAAGCCACAACACGCACAACCTTGAGGCGGATGGGCTACAACAGCAGAAGACCCCACCGGGTACCACTCATCTCCACTACAAATAGGAAAAAGAGGCTACAGTTTGCACGAGCTCACCAAAATTGGACAGTTGAAGACTGGAAAAATGTTGCCTGGTCTGATGAGTCTCGATTTCTGTTGAGACATTCAGATGGTAGAGTCAGAATTTGGCGTAAACAGAATGAGAACATGGATCCATCATGCCTTGTTACCACTGTGCAGGCTGGTGGTGGTGGTGTAATGGTGTGGGGGATGTTTTCTTGGCACACTTTAGGCCCCTTAGTGCCAATTGGGCATCGTTTAAATGCCACGGCCTACCTGAGCATTGTTTCTGACCATGTCCATCCCTTTATGACCACCATGTACCCATCCTCTGATGGCTACTTCCAGCAGGATAATGCACCATGTCACAAAACTCGAATCATTTCAAATTGGTTTCTTGAACATGACAATGAGTTCACTGTACTAAAATGGCCCCCACAGTCACCAGATCTCAACCCAATAGAGCATCTTTGGGATGTGGTGGAACGGGAGCTTCGTGCCCTGGATGTGCATCCCACAAATCTCCATCAACTGCAAGATGCTATCCTATCAATATGGGCCAACATTTCTAAAGAATGCTTTCAGCACCTTGTTGAATCAATGCCACGTAGAATTAAGGCAGTTCTGAAGGCGAAAGGGGGTCAAACACAGTATTAGTATGGTGTTCCTAATAATCCTTTAGGTGAGTGTATATCGGATGGACAAAATAAAAAGTCTATCGTTTCAAATTATGCTCTATCGTTTATTTCATGGTGTCGCAAAATACATTGTTTAAGGCAATACTTTTCATCATTTGGATGACTGCAATCTTACACGCCACCAAGAGTATGCAGGCAGAAAAGTGAAGGGGAGACAGAACCGGGTGGCTCCGAGCAGGAGTCTGTGTTCGTGTGTCACAATGCATCAGCGCAGTAGCTCAATATAATGATACGCATCCGCTGGTCTAAAATCCCTTGAATGTCCAAACTGGCAAGCCTTAAAACACATACAATTGACAAAGTTTAGCGAAGGCACAAGTGAAAGTGATCTGGCTTCAGGGCTCGGCTCTGTGTCACAGAAAACAGCTCGCGAGCACTGAAGTGCCATGTTTTCCATATTGATGTTATTGGATGGTGTAAAATCACTTTCTTGAGGACACTGTCTGCGTGTGTTGACCGACTCTGTGAGTTCGCCTCCGTGTTGCTTCCATCCCACTGAATGGACGGGGCGTAGTCACGTGACTACACGCGCTGTAGTATGTTTTTAAGGGGAAATTATTAACAGGATTAAAACCCAAAATAACCGACATGGGAAAATTACGTCGGTTAGAGGTTCTGAATTAAGGTTTCGATTACTTTTCGATTAATCGTCCAGCCCTACGTCAGGTGCTAAAATAAACCAGAGTTAAACGTTAGAGCAGGCTTTTTATAATAATTTTTTGCACTCTATATAACAGAGACTCGCGAAGATATAATAATTTGAATGGAGTCTCATTCATCACGACTTGTTTCGTTATTGGATGAATCAGCGTTCGTGAATAAATCTTTTAAATGAATGATTAAATGACAAACACTTCTAAATAAAACACTTCTAAGTAAATTTTTGAGTATATACTTTAAAATGTAAAAAAAGAAATAGTACTTTCCATGTGGTCAATATATATAATATATATAATTGACTGAATTTGCAGAAAAGGTACTATATCATGATATATATCGTTATCGGGATATGAGATGACTTATATCGTGATATGAGATTTGACATATCGCCCAGCACTAACTGGCCCGTTTGTGCAAGTGACAATTTTGAACGGACGGAGGGAGGGAAGAAGAGAGAGTGATGCGTAAAAAAACGACGAGCGCTTAAAAACAGTGATGCGTCCATTTACTCACACATATACACACACAGATACACATGAACTCACACAAACTCTTATATTACACACACACACATACGCAAACCCCACCCCGTTTTTCCACACTTGTTCAATACTTCTACTTTCTTCATTTTTATTTTATTTTTTTATTTATTTTTTCATGCTCATATAAATGCTTTGGCAATACAATGTACAATTTGTCATGCCAATAAAGCTCTTTTGAATTTGAATTTGAGAGAGAGAGAGAGAGAGAGAGAGAGAGAGAGAGAGAGAGAGAGAGAGAGAGAGAGAGAGAGAAGACACAGGACCGCTGAATCACTCATGCTGATTGTGAAACCCGCACGAAATTCGAGCCCTGTACAGTACCGGTCAAAAGTTTGGAAACATTACTATTTTTAAACATTACTTGACTTATGCTCATCAAACCTGCATTTATTTGATCAAAAAACCAGGGGGGAAAAACAGTAATATTGTGAAATATTATTACAATTTGAAATAATGATTTTATATTTTAATATACTTTAAAATATTATTTATCACTGTGATGCAAAGCTGAATTTTCATCAGCCATTACTCCAGTCTTCAGTGTCACATGATCCTTCAGAAATCATTCTAATAACCTGATTTATTATCCAGTTGCGCTGCTTAATATTTTTTATAACCTATGATATTTTCTTCAGGATTTTTTTATGAATAAAAGTTAAAAAAAAGAACAGCATTTATTTAAAATATAAATATTTTGTAACAATATACACTACCGTTCAAAAGTTTGAGGTCAGTAATTTCTTTCTTTCTTTTTTTGAAAGAAATTAATACTTTTATTCAGCAAGGATGTGTTAAATTGATAAAAAGTGATAGTTAAGATTTATATTGTTAGAAAATATTTCTATTTTGAATAAATGCTTTTTAACTTTTTATTTATCAATGAATCCTGAAAAAAAGTATCACAGGTTCCAAAAAAAATTATTAAGCAGCACAACGGTTTCCATTATTGATAATAAATCAGGATATTAGAATGATTTCTGAAGGATCATGTGACACTGGAGACTGGAGTAATGATGCTGAAAATTCAGCTTTGATCACAGAAATAAATTATATTTTAAAAGTATATTAAAATACAAAACCATTATTTTAAATTGTTTATTCTGTATTTTTGATCAAATAAATGCAGGCTTGATGAGCATAAGAGACTTCTTTCAAAAAAATTAAAATAGTAATGTTTCCAAACTTTTGAGCGGTACTGTATATATCAGCTTTATACTGATTATCAGCCACCCTGCTCACTAAGATATTGGAAATGGACAACAAAAAAAATCCATATCGGTTGACCACTATGTAAAGACAATATGAATTTCAAATTCTAAATAATTTGAATACAGGGGAATACAGTCACTAAGGGAATTAACAGCATTTTAAAGAGAACCACAAGTTTAAATTTGAATCAAATCAACAAAAGAACCCAACTAGTGGTTTCCTTGTTGGGGGCTGAAGGATTTGATGTTCACACATTCTGACCATTTAATCTTGTAAGGCGGTGAAACAAAGGGATTATATTACACCCACACAGGTTTAGCAAATGAATACATAAAATACGCAATACAAACACTTGGAAACCATCTCTGTCACATGCAAACGCAACACTCCCTGAGAACTACTCTGAGAAAGAAAGAAAAAAAAAAAACATTCAGCTATGTTGTTGTCTAACTGCATTGCTCAGTCAGATCTATTGTTTAAGTCCCATGTGTTGATGGGAAATGCTGTGTCGCCCAAAAGAGCAGAGTGTCAACAACACACTATGCACAAGCTGTTCTAAATGTGCTTACTACAGTTTCTAGATGAGTTTGTTTTCTTTGATCAGTGAGGAGTTAAATAAAAAAAGTCACCCTTACGACTCTAATCGGCCAAACAGAAAAACTTAATGTAAATGCAGATTAAAAAAAATCAGCCTTGGCAATAGGGCAAAAAATATCTTATCAATAATGGCCTTAAAAAATATTGCGATATCCGATTATATCATCTACCCGAGCCCCGCCCCGCCGGAGACAACACTGCAGGCATACACCTTAAACACACGTTCAGTTTGGCTGCACTTCTTTTTATATATATATATCTTTAATTTTTTTAGTCTACAGCAAAAGTGTAACGCTCCCAATATGCTATAACAGAGCTGCCAACATTGAGAACTCTGAATGCGTGCATGACATATTCAAAGCACCATAATTTCTTCATCTGTTTGCAACAAAACTATCTCTCTCTCTCTCTCAATCTATATATATATATTAGGGATGCACCAACACCATTTTTTCAGAACCGATCCGATACCAAAAATTCTGAGTATCGGCCGATACCGATACCAATCCGATACCAGCGCAGTTTTGTTCAATGTAGAATTTCTATACCTCAGTGTGTTGAACTGATAATCCCTCTTTTGTGTGTTAAACACAATCTACTAAATACAGACAACTTCATTATAAATAAAAACAACACAATCACAATCTATGACAAAAATACTACCATAAACTAGATGGTGGATAATTCAGCAGCAAAAGTTACTCTAGAAAAATCATGAGTGCACAATAATTGTATAAAATCTAAACATTTAGTGGAAAAAAACATTTAGTGGGGAACAAATAAAAGTGAATAAGTGTAGCACTAAATCTGGTAAAATGTTACACATTGTTGTAAAATACATTCATGAAAAACAAGTAAATATATTTATAAAAAAAAAATACCCTATATACTAAGAAATTAAAAGACATTTATTTTAAATGTATAGTGCAGCTTTTTAATGAGGCAGCAACATATTATAGAAAGGGCAGAACAAGAAAGGCTATTAATAATCCTTTATTGCGCAAAAGTATTATAATACGAAAGGCTTCAATACAGAGCGGCGCAAAGCGCGTATATGCGCATCCCGTGTGCAGGATGATGCGCTTGAAGCAACATGGAGTCACAGCACTCAGCTCTCCGTCAGCATTGAAAAGTTCAAAACACAAATGGAAGATATATCAGTGCATAGTGTATCTATCTATGCAATATTTTACTGAGCCTTTTCTTTTAACAGTTTAAAATTTCAGTTACCGTGCGTGTGAAGAACAATACAATCTCTAGTCCACTGTTGTGATCTAACAGACACCCGATAGAAAGTAACACAATTTAGAAACAGCAATAAACTCCAGCAAGATAAAGACATTTTATGAGATAGTTTCATTGTGTTGACTGTCGTAACCGAACACGACAGCAGTTTGAAAGCTGAATGGAGAATGACTGACAGCCGCAGCGGAGGAAAGCATAGGCCGTCTAGCAGAGGCCGTCAGGTTTTGATTTTTTATCTGTTGGTATTTGCTAGAATCCATTATACCATGTATCTGAACAAGATGTCCAGGACCTCCAGCAAAAAAATAGGCCCACAACATTAAAGATCCAGCGGTATTTTTAACTGTGGGCATGGGGTACTTTTTATCCCTGTTTGCACCAAACTCATCTGGTGGATTTGCTGCCAAAAAGCTCTTTTTATAGTTTCATCTGATCATAGAACCAGGTCCCTTTTGAATTTCCAGTCGTGTCCGACAACTGAATATGCTGGAGTTTGTTTCTTGATGAGCAAGAAGGATTTTTCTTGAATCCCTCCCAAACAACATGAGGTGATGTAGGGGTTGTTTGATTTTTTTTTTTTTTTGGCTTTCTGACCCCAAGACTCAACTAATCTCTGGGATTCTCCATCTGTGATCCTTGGAGAGTCTTTGTCCACTCAAACTTTCCTCCTCGCCATGCATTAAGACAATATAGACACACGTCCTCTTCCAGGCAGATTCGTAACATCTTTAGTTGATTGGAACTTCTTAGTTATTGCCCTGATGGTGGAAATGGGGATTTTCAATGCTTTAGCTATTTTCCTACAGCCACTTTCTATTTTGTGCACATCAGAACTATATTCTGTGGTTTTACTCATTGTGATGAATGATTAAGGGAATTTGGCCTTTGTGTTTCCTCATATTTATACTCCTGTGGAACAAGACATCATAGCTGGACAATTTCATGTTCCTAGTTGCCCTGGTGTGCTAAAAAAAATGTAAATATTAATGGGAATATACTTCAGAGATATTTTACTCATAAAAAATTCTAGGGGTGCCAATAATTGTGGCCAACGTGTTTGAGAAAAGCATTTATTTCATAATGTGATTTACCCCCCACTTTCAAAAGATCAAAAGGATAAACAATGCGGATTTATTTTTTACAGCCATATTTGATCATATTTACCAGGGGTGCCAATAATTCTGACCACCACTGTGTGTGTATATACATATATATATATATATTTAAGAAGCACATTTGTTTTAACACTCTCCACATTTTCACACAATGTCAGTCTATGCATTATCGCCAACGTGTGCATTCTCGTTTAAATTACCTTTCAGAGCTTGTGAAAGACACTGCGCTCGAGACAGTCGATGGAACTGTCACTGTCCCGATCGAGCCAGTGCTGAATCTTCACGAACGTTTATAATTTGCTCGTGTTTAAAGTCTTGCAAAAAGCAGCGCGCACTCATCTCAAACAGCGCACATATAGCCCACTGAATTGAGTCTTCTTTTACTTCTTTTTTTTTTTTCGTTGTGTATCAGTTTTTTGAAATTACACATTTTAGCACAGAAGCCTAAAATACTTTCTTGACTTTTGTCATGTCATAAGCTGTCATTAGAGTACTGTGTGAATTTTTTATTTGTGGGTGCAGGATGTGAAATTTTGAAATAAATGTTTATGTTATATATTTTGGTTGCAGTTGTGAGTTAATAAAAATGTAACTGGTTGTGTAAAATAGGCACATAATATCATAATATCGAAACATTGATTGATATACCCCTGAATCTGAATTGAATCGTATCGTAGAACTTTTTGAGGTATCGGAAAATATCGTATCGCTGGCCATGAGAATCGATATCGTATCGAATCGTGATGAACCGCCCGATTTACACCATCAAGATGTGTAAAGAAAAAAATATTTAACAAAGTTAAGAAAATAAGGATAAATGTTTGACAGGGAACGCATCTCCAAAGTATAGTGGCATACACAGACACACGTTGCCATTACAGCAGTCAGCGCCGAACAACAAGCAAATAAAATACAGATTAGGCTTGTTAAAGTTACAAAAGTTATTCAGTCAAGATCAGTGAGTGATTTTCTTTTTCTTTTGTTCTTTGATTAACATTAATGACAGGTGGCAGCCTATATATTAGGCCGCTGTTAATGCACAGATCCAATATAGTCTACCGTTACACACACATTTACTATTTATGTTCACTTAAGACAAAATCGGCTATGTTCACGGGGATATTTTGACATAACTTTGTGTTTTTTTTTCCTTAAAACACACAAAA
The DNA here is from genome assembly GCA_039654105.1 of Coreius guichenoti. NCBI lineage: Eukaryota > Metazoa > Chordata > Actinopteri > Cypriniformes > Gobionidae > Coreius > Coreius guichenoti. Next base: position 7,331,999 of record CM077186.1, on the reverse strand, counting down.
CATTTTTTTTTTTTTTTTTTTTTAAATCACTCGCATATGAAAGTAAATCTTCACTCTGGGCAACTAAATAATATCTATCATTAGCCATTGGCTAATAAATAGAGCCCGACCGATTTATCGGTCTGCCGATTTTATCGGCCGATATGAGCCTGTCACAGATATATCGCCATCGGCGTATATATGTCGCAGATATGCCACCGATATGAACACGCGCCCAAGCATGCCCACGCGTCTCACAGCGCGCGATTATTCGCACAAAATTATGTCAAAATGCCTGTCTTGTCGAGTATCATCGTAAACATAGTCCGTTATGTCTTAAGTGAACATAAACATGAAATGTGACACTTGCCAGTCACCGCCAGCGTTTTTGGTCCTTTTCACAAGTTTCATGGCCCACAGGATATCTTGTGTGAATATCTGAACATGTAATATATCAAATATTTTTATCAACACTTGAATGTAGGTAAGTTTCATGGAAAAAAAGGCAACATTTTGAGCAAAAATCTGAGAAAATGGCGTTTTTGTCAAAGACTACATACAGATCGGATTCAGAACGATAATCAAAACACAGATGGAGTAGATGGAGTCCATTAACACCCCCAAAGCTTCACAGTCCTATAGCTCGTCCTGGGTTGACATTTCATCAATAACAGCCGTTTTGATTTATATGCTGTTTAATGTTGATGATCGCGTTATTTTACATATGCATCTGCTTATATGAGATCGCTCGTTTCTTCTGCTTCTTCGCCTGTGTTTTGATCAGGAGATTCTGCACTCGTTCAGGAGATGTGTAATAGCGCCCCCTACTGTATAACAGTGAAAGCATGGCCAATGGCAGGGAAGCGTTTTCTCATAAAAGACGAGATAACAAAAGACAGAAAAATCACTATTTCTGTAGCGTACCTAAAAATCTAGTTTAGACCTATGAAACACCTGAAAAGAACTGTTTTTCATTTTTGTTCTGTTGTATTTATGTACAATGTATGTATATTATGTACATACTGTATTATACAGTACCAGCCAAAAGTTTGGACACATCAATGGGAAAGTGTGTCCAAACTTTTGGCTGGTACTGTACTATAATATACACATAAATAATATAAGCCGATATATCGATATTAGACTTTTTTTTACTCCCTAATATCGGTATCGGCATTGGTCCCCAAAAACCCATATCGGTCGGGCTCTACTAATAAATGCTTAGATTTTACTCGCCAGTGCGTGTGTTAGAGGCTAAGAATAAGTTTAGCATAGATATATTTTCACTCGCTGAACACTCAGAGAAACAGAGTTGCGATCTCCGTCAAGCGATCTGTCTATAACGTTGCAAAACATTTTTTAAACGGAAATGGTGGTGCATTGAACACCCTGTTCTGATGACGCAAGAGTTGCAACTATGGCAGCTGAGAAGGCCATTCTTTATGTTCTTTTTGAAGAATTTTCGGAGCCTGATGAAATCGGTATAAATACATGTTTAATACTGCAAAATACGCTCAACGTTACAGTCACTGCCCTTGCCGTCCAGAATAAAAAAGAACATCCCAATCGAGTGAAGGGATTTGTGGAAACTGTGGTCCCTAATTATTGTGATCCAAAATTTGCCTCGCATTTCAGGATGAAAAGAAAGATTTCAGGTGAAGGATAACCCACTTCTTACCTCAGAGACTGTGTTATGATCTATATGATCTTATTATTTTTATTGTGAGCATAGGCTTATCATTATTGCTGATCACTGCTGTTGTGCCATGATATTGTAATATTTACCATTATATAATCAGAGGAGTATAGAAAAGTTTATGAAAGTGTCACTCCACAATACAATAGCAAAATATATAAATATGTATAGTATTTTTATGTTACATTAATCAGTGTCTCTTTAATACCACGTGGTTTATATACATGTTGCTGCTGATTGGGCTGACATTTTTGACACACCCACCAAACAAGAGAAAACGTATCTTAAACCCCGTTGCACAACGTTTCCAAGAAACATGTCGTTCAACCACCAGTCCTAAGTTCAGTTAAAATGAGAAATATGCATTCATACATGTATGTATGTATGTATGTATGTATGTATGTATGTATGTATATATATATATATATATATATATAAGGGCTGTCAAATGATTAATCGCGATACATCAAAGTTTGTTTACATAATATATGTGTGTGTGTGTACTGTGTATAATTATTATGTATATATAAATAAATACACACACATTAATGTATATATTTAAGAAATATGTGCATGTATATACTGTATATATATTTATATAATTTATATTATATATAAATATTTTATACATAAATATAAAAAACATTTCTTAAATATATACATGCATGTGTGCGTATTTATATACACATAATAATTATACACAGTACAGACACATATATTATGTAAACACAAACTTTTATTTTGGATGCGGTTAATCGCAATTAATCGATTTGACAGCACTAATATAAATAAAATAGTATATCAGTCTAACGAGTAAACTAAAAAAAATTACTAGCCAATGGCGATTATATTGCCAAGGTGTGAGTAGAGGGTTGGCACGTGTTTTGGATGTAAGCACAGAAAACAGCGTGCAAGTACATAATTGAGTTCTCTTTCGCTTCTTTTTGCGCTTGAAGAATGGTTTAAAATCACATTAAAATGCGCACACAGGAATCGATAAGCAAAATCTAAATTAAAATTAAGGAAGTATTCGATTCCAGAATTGGAATCGATTTTCTATTCTCAAACCTACTAATTATATAAAAAAATATTTAATTCATGCTACTGCATAAATGTGTGTATGGTAACTACAGGGCTATGTGAAATATATTTGTCATTTTTTTCCAATATTGTCAATGCTCGTCTGGTAACTGACTGTTATAATCAACATCGCGATACTTGCGAGACACAGATATACAATAATACCATCATATTGTCCAGCCCAACTTGGCAATATATCAGTCTACCACAAATATTATTCTCTCTCTTCATGGATGCAGCAGGAGCTCATAGCATCACATTAAAACTTCATTCAGGATTATTAATCATTAAATGCTTCAAACTACATTTTTTGAGATTTAAGAGATCAAGAAAACAATGTAGGACTAGAAATCATCTGCACCAGAAAGAAACACCAGTAACTGAAATATTGAATAACTGAATATTGGCATGTAGATGTCTTCAGGCCTGGACTATTATCAAACGTGAAGTTTGGGGCAGATCGGACACTGTATGCCTGAGTTACAACAACTTCCTGTTTTGTGGCATAAATCGCATACATTAGCACTTAGCCAAGTTTTGCTTGATTTAATGTGTTTCTAGCATGTTTAGGACTTGATGGCATATTTAAATGTGTTTCTGGGAGGGAATTACAGTGTAAAGCATGTCATTTCCTGTTTCCAGCAGGTGGCGCTATGACTAACTAATATTGGCATGTAGATGTCTTCAGGCCAGAACTATTATCAAACGTGAAGTTTGGGGCATATCGGATATTGTATGCCTGACTTACAACAGCTTCCTGTGTCATGGCGAAACATCAGACTTTGACAGGCCGCCACGGACACGCCCTTCAGGGAAAACTCAAGATCTTCACAATTTAACATCGCAAAGGCCTTTAGATTAGACTGTGCAAATATGATGATGATCTGATTAAATCTCTAAGAGGAGTTCGTTAAAGTACAGCGTCTGGAAATGGCAAAATTTGCAACAATTTTGCAAAGAAAATTCAAAATATCTCACTTCCTGTTGGTTTTCAGATTTCATACCGGGAGACTTTTTTGTAAGTATTGTTACATGTGTGTACCGAATTTCATACCTGTACGTGAAATGTAGCAGGAGGGGCACTTCGTTGAAATGTTGTAGGTGGCGCTATCGAGCAATTCTGCCATGCCTAATTCTGAAACTCATATGTAGATGTCTTCAGGCCAGGACTCTTATCAGACATATGAAGTTTGGGGCAGATCGGACATTGTATGCCTGACTTACAACAGCTTCCTGTGTCATGGCGAAACATCAGATTTTGTCAGGCCGCCACGGACACGCCCTTCAGCGAAAACTCAAGATCTTCACAATTTAACGTCGCAAAGGCCTTTAGATTAGACTGACCAAATATGATGTTGATCTGGTTAAATCTCTATGAGGTGAAGTTTGGGGCAGATCGGACATTGTATGACCGAGTTACAACAACTTATGGCGAAACATCGAACTTTGTGAGGCCGCCACGGACACGCCCTTCGGGGAAACTCAAGATCTTCGCAATTTAACGTCGCAAAGGCCTTTAGATTAGACTGTGCAAATATGATGTTGATCTGATTAAGTCTCTAGGAGGAGTTCGTTAAAGTACAACGTCTGGAAATGGCAAAATTTGCAACAATTTTGCAAAGAAAATTCTAAATATCTCACTTCCTGTTGGTTTTCAGATTTCGTACCAGGAGACTTTTTTGTAGGTATTGGGGTGTTACATGTGTCTCACGAATTTCATACCTGTACGTGAAACGTAGCGGGAGGGGCACTTCGTTGAAATGTTGTAGGTGGCGCTATCGAGCCATTTTGCCACGCCTAATTCTGAAACCCATAATTCTGAAACCCATATCAGATGTAAATTTTCACCACTTTTGACGCGTGTGCAAAAATTCATGAGTTTTCGAGCATGTTTAGGCCATCAAAAATGCAATTCATTTGGGAGAAGAATAATAATAGGCTGAGCAATTCCAATAGGGTCCTCACACCATCGGTGCTCGGGCCCTAAAAAAGTGTTAAAAAAAAACTACAAACATGAGGGATGTGCGAGTGATTAATTATCAGTATCTAACCTGACGAAAAGATATTTATTCAATGTTATCCACATTATATTTCATCTGCAATTGTGAACTTTTGATTTTGGTCATAACTTTTAAATGCAAAATGCAAACACATAAGGAGAGTCTACGCATGAAAGACCCATGACTGGCAGATCAACCTGCTACTACATTTCTCTCCGAAACAGTAGGAAATTGAATTGAGATTAAACGGTGACAGGATGCACGTAACTAAGCGACAGAGCTGTCCGTTAAAGAAGACGAAGTAGTACGTCCCAAAGCTTGCATACTCTTCTGCTACACACTCAAAAGTATACTTTTTCTTCACAAAAACAGTACATATTTTAGGGAATAGTATAAGTAGGTGAACTGGGACGCAGCAATTGAGACATTACTTCCTCAAAACAGGCCAAATTTGGACATCAGTTCATGAGCATAACCTCAGCTCAGCTGTACACTATTAACATTCAGTGCTAGTAACGCCAGGGTTCTTCTGAACAACTGAATGGTGTCATATTAAAGAGTCTGGACCTGCAGTTGGCGAATACGTGCACCATGGAGCGTTCGTGTGCTGTGGAAAGTCACCTTCAATGCACAGACGAAGAAGACAAATGCAACGTCAGTAAAGCGGCCAGCTGTCTGCAACTAAAATAAGGTAACCAGACATCAGAAGCTGACTTTACCTGATCTAACTATCAGCAACCCTCCACCGCATGCCAGTAATCTGGACACTCTCTGCTGTGTGTAGAAAACAGCATGCTATTTGTGCAGTCCAAAAAAATACAAGGTTGGTTCTATTGCTTCTGAATATAAAAACAAAATCACTACATTCTACTAAGACTGTTATATATACACTCACCTAAAGGATTATTAGGAACACCTGTTCAATTTCTCATTAATGCAATTATCTAATCAACCAATCACATGGCAGTTGCTTCAATGCATTTAGGGGTGTGGTCCTGGTCAAGACAATCTCCTGAACTCCAAACTGAATGTCAGAATGGGAAAGAAAGGTGATTTAAGCAATTTTGAGCGTGGCATGGTTGTTGGTGCCAGACGGGCCGGTCTGAGTATTCCACAGTCTGCTCAGTTACTGGGATTTTCACGCACAACCATTTCTAGAGTTTACAAAGAATGGTGTGAAAAGGGAAAAACATCCAGTATGCGGCAGTCCTGTGGGCGAAAATGCCTTGTTGATGCTAGAGGTCAGAGGAGAATGGGCCGACTGATTCAAGCTGATAGAAGAGCAACTTTGACTGAAATAACCACTCGTTACAACCAAGGTATGCAGCAAAGCATTTGTGAAGCCACAACACGCACAACCTTGAGGCGGATGGGCTACAACAGCAGAAGACCCCACCGGGTACCACTCATCTCCACTACAAATAGGAAAAAGAGGCTACAATTTGCACGAGCTCACCAAAATTGGACAGTTGAAGACTGGAAAAATGTTGCCTGGTCTGATGAGTCTCGATTTCTGTTGAGACATTCAGTTGGTAGAGTCAGAATTTGGTGTAAACAAAATGAGAACATGGATCCATCATGCCTTGTTACCACTGTGCAGGCTGGTGGTGGTGGTGTAATGGTGTGGGGGATGTTTTCTTGGCACACTTTAGGCCCCTTAGTGCCAATTGGGCATCGTTTAAATGCCACGGCCTACCTGAGCATTGTTTCTGACCATGTCCATCCCTTTATGACCACCATGTACCCATCCTCTGATGGCTACTTCCAGCAGGATAATGCACAATGTCACAAAGCTCGAATCATTTCAAATTGGTTTTCTTGAACATGACAATGAGTTCACTGTACTAAAATGGCCCCCACAGTCACCAGATCTCAACCCAATAGAGCATCTTTGGGATGTGGTGGAACAGGAGCTTCGTGCCCTGGATGTGCATCCCACAAATCTCCATCAACTGCAAGATGCTATCCTATCAATATGGGCCAACATTTCTAAAGAATGCTTTCAGCACCTTGTTGAATCAATGCCACGTAGAATTAAGGCAGTTCTGAAGGCGAAAGGGGGTCAAACACAGTATTAGTATGGTGTTCCTAATAATCCTTTAGGTGAGTGTACAGTGTGCGTGTATATGTGTATATATATATATATATATATATGGGGTGTAACTATATCGTGTCACAATATCGCAATACAAAAATGCAACGATATGTATCATGGATTGTGACAATATGTATTGTGAATAGTTACTATGTAAGGAAAAAATTAAAGTTTACGGAGTTTTAGTGTCACTCAGTACTACATTAAACTACTATATAATGTTAAATATAATGTATAAAATTGCAAAGGGGGAATATTTGTGGGTCCTGATGCCAAATGTCTTGTTACCAGTAAAAAGTGGCCTACATTATTTTAAATATATCTAGTTAGTAGAGAGCAAGCATATTCGTCTAAAATAATTCTGTATTTTCATCATGAATATTTTTACTCTGGTGTCACCATTGTCCTGTGCATTGGGTTACGAGCACCAAGTCCAAGCCTATTCATTTTCACCCCCAATGTAATACCAAATTTAGCATTTTAATCAACAGTACATTTTTTGTTAACCTTTTACCATATGTCTTGGAGTATCGTAATAATATCGTATTGTGAGTTCAGTATCATGATATGTATCGAATTGTGACATGAGGGTATCATTACACCCCTAATATATATATATATATATATATATATATATATATATATATATATATATATATATATATACACACACACACACACACACATACATACATGTATATATACACATACATACATTATATATATATATAGAGAGAGAGAGAGAGAGAGAGAGAGAGAGAGAGAGAGAGAGAGAGAGAGAGTCCAGCAGTGTGAAAGACAATTTTTTAACAGTAAAATATTCCATGTCTCTCAAGTAATATGGGACCACACGACTGTAATGCATATATAAAAATTATACTAGAATTAGAAAAATGTTGCTTTAAAATTGGTATGACCTGTCATTCTTACAGACACTGTAATTTCATGCCAACTACCCAAAGATTAAAACTGTGTAACATGCAAGTGCATATGAAAGCATCTGCTTGAATGAAAACTAGGCCAGCACACCTTAGTCAACAAAGATTGTTCCTTATAAATAACTGTAGCATGGTAACAACGACCTGCCAAAACACCATAACTACTACTGACAGTGTCTGTATACTGAAGATCTATGAATGTCAGATAAATATGTCCTTTATCGAGCTCTTGATAAGCAGAGGAAACACTCCCATATACACTCCCTTTATATTCTGCAAGCATTCTTTCTTACTAGTGCACACTCAGAATAAAATTCTCAAACGTTCACCCAATATCTATGCATTTACACAATGTACAACATAATTTTGATACATTCTGCTGGTAATGATGAACTGATTAAGAGATTTGTTCAGCTGAACGTTGTCAAAATGTCTTGAAAACACGCACATTTGACCAGGCCACAACTGCTAAAACAAGAATTAAAACATATGTTACTAATATAACAACACAGTCTTACCTGACGGTGCGTGTAAGAGTTTATATAAAGCAGTGTCGATCAAATAAGCTGTATCAGCTCCCCAGCATCTGCTCTTGCAGTGACCGATCACCTCAAACTCAAATCAGAGTCTTGTAATGATAAAATCTAATGATCATTTTATAACCCATAACATACCCTGATATCAGAGTCACGACTTCCACGAGACCAATGTCACTGACAGCAGCCGCAGCGCGAGACTCCAATCAACACGAGTTAAACGTGTCTAAAGCACGTGAAATATCCCGAAACAAACACCCGTAGCACCTCCCACGTCTTTAGTTCAGCTCTAACAATTTCAGACAGACTGATATTCGAGTCATAGTTCCAATGAAGAGTATTTTCCCGAGCTCAATGTCACTGACAGCAGCGGTAGCGTTCGGCTCCAGTCCACTCCTCCACCAGACCAAGCGCCGGAATCACGTGATTGAATTTTACATGGATTTAACGAGCCTGAATGTGTAAAATATAGGGGAATTACATAATAAACTATATTATAATATAGTATATATTAGTATCCGTATAGTACAATAAAATATAATAATATAAAATATAGCATAACTTAACCAACCACAAACCCCACAGTACAAAATCCCGCCCCCAAAGATATGCCAGCCAATCCCATTAGAGCAATTCGGAAAGCGCAAAATGATTGACAGGGGGAACGGTTCGGATTGGCTAAGAAAGGGCGGGCCGCTCCGCCTCCCCTTGACTTTTTCTTGCAGTTTATAGAGACTGGCTGTCATAGAGACGTGAATTCTTCAATGATATTTGTAAATAAATATATATATATATATATATATATATATATATATATATATATATATATATATATATATATATATATATATATATATATTCTCTATACGCGTGTTATAATATTCCTAAGAAACTAAAGGAGACATGGAGAAATTATAAACCTGACATGTATAGCAACAGTTCTATATTGTTAGAACAGTTAATTATTGTATATATTATAATCAAATTATTATTATTATTATTATTATTATGTAATCAAATATGTTTACCAGTAAGGGCGAAGTGGTTATATCTCATAACAGTCCTCAAGCATGTTGATCCAGCGATGTCCTCGTAATAAACTCAAAAATCCTGTGCTGGAAGAGCTTTCCCGAAGACAGCTGTTGATGAACGAAACTGAAACAAGATCCGTAATAACAACGAAATAAATGTTCACGCTCTGTTCATCAGACTGTTGACTATCAAAGCAATGCTGCTAAATAACTTTCTTGGCAAAAAAAAGATGATGTATGTATTTGACATCAATATGATGTGTTTTTAGCTTGACGTTAAAGATAAATATGCGTTTTAATAATGTATTCCTTATCTATCTAACAGCTCTGCTATTACTTGGTCGCCATTATCTTCTAGCGTTGGCTAGGTGTCTTACGTCATGCACATGCGACGGTTTTCATTTGACAATAATATTTTCTTTCCGCACGGGGGCGCTCAGCGGCTCATAAAAAATATTCACTGAAATATTTTGTACGATATTCAAACACAAATCCACCTTAAATACTTTAATATTAATATTTAATGGTGATATTAATATATTCATGAAAAAAATTCCAGTCATCAAAACAACTGTGATTGGTCCATCCCATCCTGACCAGCGAAGTGAAAAGTCACATGTATCACGTGACTATGGCGTAAACGCAGCGTCATTTTCTAGAAGCTCCCAAGAACGTGAGCTCATTGTTCATTTAAAAAATGTTTGGGAAAATTTAGGGAATGTGGGAAGGATTCAATTCCATAATAAAGTAAAAAAAAATAAAAAAAACATTTTCATAGTCTCTTATATTCAGATGAGCGTTCCTTGTGAAATGAAATAACTCTGTCTAAAACAATAACACAGATACTCCTGCTTCTTTTGTGAAAATCATACAGGTGTTGTAATCATACCATTAACCATTATGATGTTTCTCGTTTTTATTGTGTTTTCTTCCAAAATTCATGACATGACTGATTCATAAACAAGACAAGAACAAGCAACATTAAGCAGTAAGAAAACAAACCATATGTCACTGTTTTCTAACAGCAGCACCAATTGCTTGATGGGCATCAATAAAGAAAACTTGTGAATGTCAAAGCAAGGACAGATACAATACTGAAATCCACATCATCTGTATCGAATAAACCCTTCAATGTATGACAATAAATAAATGAGTAAAATGCCATTGCATATAAATGGCATATTGCATAGTGATCTGTCAAACTGCTTTTAACATTCATTGATCATTATCAAAAGATGCCTTTATGTTACAAAAAATGTGGAAAATATATATACACTGACTGACATATTCACAATGTAAGGCACTGTCAAAACGTTCTTGTTGATTATTTTTTCTAGCCTCCAGTGGGACTATGCACTCAAGAGTCTTCTGAAATCAAAGCAAATTCAAGTTTACAATAACAAGATGTTCAAGGATCCACAAATGAGACAGCGATGTATCTAACCCCCTCTACGGTGGGCAGACCCTCATGGTAGTGAGTGAGGCGTCCAGGGTGCATGAGCGCCCAGCCTTTCCTGGGAGCTGTAACGGAGCAGTCATACCTCAAGAACCGACAGCCGCCACCCTGAACAGAAAGTCATTGATCGTTATTACAATGTGCTCTTGTTCTGTCAAACTGCTTCAAAATAGCAGAAACAAAAGTTAAAATTTCACTTTACAAACATGAAAAAGGAGAGAAACAAGACATATACAAAAAATACTATAATAATTTACATCCCAAAAAATAGAATGTAAGGCTATCCCATGCCAGAGACCCATTTGTGTTCCAACACTTGGAATCTCTAAGCAAGTTTCTGCATGTCTCCACATCTCAAGCTTTCAGGAGAGCTGCAGGTAAAGACATGCTGCTGTGATACAACATGGACATTTTACAAACAGTTTGCATACCTTAAATTTAAGATATGAAACCCTATGTTTATAGTACTGTAGGTTTGATTGTGTATACAAAACTATACTGAAAAAAATGATACATCTTTATTAGCCAACTTTATTAGTTTTTCTCAAATTATATTTTAATTATAATTTTTAATTGTTATATTCGTTATATAATTCATATACACCGATCAGGTATTGTGTTGGTCCCCTTTTTGCTTCCAAAACAGCCCTGACCCGTTGAGGCATGGACTCCACTAGACCCCTGAAGCTGTGCTGTGGTATCTGGCACCAAGATGTTAGCAGCAGATCCTTTAAGTCCTGTAAGTTGCGAGGTGGGGCCTCCATGGATCGGACTTGTTTGTTCAGCACATCCCACAGAAGCTCGATTGGATTGAGATCTGGGGAATTTGGAGGCCAAGTCAACACCTCAAACTCGTTGTGCTCCTCAAACCATTCCTGAAACATTTTTGCTTTGTGGCAGGGCGCATTATCCTGCTGAAAGAGGCCACAGCCACCAGGGAATACTGTTTCCATGAAAGGGTGTACATGGTCTGCAACAAAGCTTAGGTAGGTGGTACGTGTCAAAGTAACATCCACATGGATGGCAGGACCCAAGGTTTCCCAGCAGAACATTGCCCAAAGCATCACACCGCCTCCGCTGGCTTGCCCATAGTGCGTCCTGGTGCCATGTGTTCCCCAGGTAAGCGATGCACACACACCCGGCCATACACGTGATGTAAAAGAAAACGTGATTCATCAGACCAGGCCCCTTCTTCCACTGCTCCGTAGTCCAGTTCTGATGCTCACGTGCCCACTGTTGGCGCTTTTGGCGATGGACAGGGGTCAGCATGGGCACCCTGACTGGTCTGAGGCTATGCAACCCCATACGCAACAAACTGCGATTCACTGTGTATTCTGACACCTTTCTATCAGAACCAGCATTCACTTCTTGAGCGATTTGAGCTACAGTAGCTCGTCTGTTTGATCGCCCACATGGGCCAGCCTTCGCTCCCCACGTGCATCAATGAGCCTTGACCCTGTCGCCGGTTCACCACTGTTCCTTCCTTGGACCACTTTTGATAGATACTGACCACTGCAGACAGGGAACACCACACAAGAGCTGCAGTTTTGGAGATGCTCTGACCCAGTCGTCTAGCCATCACAATTTGGCCCTTGTCAAACTCGCTCAAATCCTTACACTTGCCCATTTTTCCTGCTTCTAACACATCAACTTTGAGGACAAAATGTTCACTTGCTGCCTAATATATATTCCACCCACTAACAGGTGCCGTGATGAAGAGATAATCAGTGTTATTCACTTCACCTGTCAGTGGTCATAATGTTATGCCTGATTGGTGTATATATACCCTAAAAATACAAAATATTAAATAAAAAAACATTATCGAACTAAGATATAGTACATTCATTTAATTGAAATAAAAGAAATCTGTCATTTTTGACCGCCACACGAGCAGCACCAGAGGGTTAACAAAAAGAAAACTGTACAGCACAGTCAAACATCATAGCTCATAGTTCACTCACCTGATAATCAATCCCCACTTGATTGAGAGCTATATTGATAGTGAAAGTGGAAGCGTCATGATGTGGTCTTAATGAAGGTTGTTCATCGGGTTTATATCTAACTACAAATGCCAGATCAAATTGAGCCTGCAGGAGACAATCACACAGACAGATGCAGAGTCATCATGCAGCATTCATGTGTAGAGGATCAGCTGGCCCAAAGAAAAAAATAGAGAGACCTCCATTCTGGAACAAAACGGAACTTTCGTGACCACAAAGATAAAAGAATTCTCATTATATCCTGAGTTCTCAAATATCTAGTTTCGGCAGAAATATGTCACATGTTTGGCAATAAAATAGATTGTGAACACCGCTTCATACTGACTTTAAGGTATATTATGCAAACATCACCTTAATATTGCGGAATATCTAATATTTACACTACTGTTCAAAAGTTAATAATTAAGATTTTTTAATGTATTTGAATGACATCTCTTATGCTCACCAAGGCTGTATTTATTTGATTAAAATAGTAAAATTGTGAAATATTATTACAATTTAAAAGAACTGTTTTCTGTTTTATCATATTTAAAAATGTAATTTATTTCCTTTGATGGCAAAGCTCCATCTTCAGTCTCACATGATCCTTCAGAAATCATCCTAATATACTGATTTGATGTTCAGTTATCATCAATTATTATTGGTGCTCAGTTATTAATAATGGTTCTTATTATTATCCATTTTGAAAACAGATTTTGCTGCTTAATATGTTTGTTGAAACTTGGATTATTTGATGAATAGAAAGTTGAAAAGAATAACATTTATTTTAAAATAGAAATCTGTTTTAACACTATAAATGTCTTTACAGTCAATTTAATGTGTCCTTGCTGAATTACACTAAAAAAAATCTTAATTATTCCAAACTTTTGACCGGTAATGTACTTCAAGACAAATATAATTGTTTTTTTAATGTCAGGAGAACAAAGAAAGGCTTACCCTTGTGTAGTATCCTGGAAACATCTTCTCGGTGACCGGTGCTATATAATCCAAAAGAAACTTGCGCCATTCTTTGTCGTAGCCCACTTGATTCATGTGGATATCAATAGTGGGGACATTTTCATATCCTCCTTGGATCCTAGTGTCCTAAAAGTACAAAAAAACAGTTTGCTCAAAGAAATACTAAGGTAAGGCAAAATACCATGGGGATAAAACAGAGAAAAACAACAACAACAACATACCACATTTGCACCTCCTGACCACTGGCCAAAATGTTCCATCTCTTCAACAAAATGATTGCAGGCCACGTCAGAGAAAACAGGGAACCAGTACACATCAGGACACGGCTACACAGAGAATTCCAGATAAGCAAAGTTTAAATTATAATGACTTTACAAAAGACTCAAAATCATTTGCGGTGCTTGCCATCAGTAGATTACACTTTATTTTTATGGTTCACTTTAGACATTCTATTAACTATAAGTAACTTCGCAACTACATGTCAGCTAACTCTTATTAGAGTATTAGTAGACTGGTAAGGTTAGGGTTAGAATAAGTTGGCATGTAGTTGTAAAGTTACTTATAGTCAGTAGAATGTCTAAAGTAGACCTTCAAAATAAAGAGTTACCAAAATAGACACTACAGTTCAAAAAGTTTGGGGTCAGTAAGATTTTTAAATGTTTTTTAAAAAGTCTCTGATGTTCACCATTTATTTGATCAGAAATACAGTAAAGACAATAATATTGTGCAATATTATTAAACTTTAAGATACCTGTTTTCTGTTTTAATATATTTTAAAATGTAATTTATTCCTGTGATGGCAAAGCTGAATTTTCAGCATCATTACTCCAGTCTTTAATGTCACATGATCTTTCAGAAATCATTCTAATATGCTGATTTGCTGCTCAAAAAACACTTATTATTATCAATGTTGAAAACAATTTGCTGGGGGATTCTTTGATAAATAGAAAATTCACATTTGAAACAGAAATCTTTTGTAATCAATTTTGATCAATTAAATGCATCCTTGCTGAATAAAAGTATTAATTTCTTTCAAAACAAAATCATACCCAAAACTTTTGAAAAGTAGTGTAGTTTATACCTTCTCAAGGATAAGATAATAATCTTATACAGTATTTAATATTAAAATCTTCCGAAAAATGCTGCTATTATTGAATGCCTTGGGTGAATACTCACCGTTTCTATAAGCCCATCTCTCAAAATTTTGGAATAATTCTCATGAATGTATCTTTCCTCCCATTCCTGTTCCACGGCAAAAATTAAAGAACAATAAGACAAAATTAAATAAATAAATTTACAATAAAGGAAGAATGTTGTGTATAATATTTCAATAAATATTGTCTGAAATTATATTTTATCTTACCATAGGATTTTCAAAGATCTGCCAGAGATCATTGTGCAAATGATTTGTCTGGTAATTTTCAGTTGATAAAACTCGACCGAAAGTGTGCATATTTGTTACAAACATGAAGATGCCCTAGGAATGAATAAAAAAAACATATCAATCAATGACAGCAAAATAATTGGTACTTTATTACACTTGTCACTAAGTGATTTCTTATGGTGATTTATGCAACATTTATTTGTTTAATGTCTGACCTTGTTCCGAACGTTGGCGCAGAAGGCCATATCTGGATCAAGCGTTGTGGATTCAAACAGGTCAGGAGCTTTGAGCTCAGTCCTCAATGCATCCGCTTTTACTAGGAATATGTGAGAGACGTATGGCACATTCCACAAACCCCTGTGGAGGCACAAAAGAATGATCACATATTTGCCATTCATCCTGGTTTGATGAATTTCAAAGACTTCTTCATATTTTTAGAGCAGTGAAATATACTCATCATTTAAAATACTAAGGAAAATGATCACTCAAATTAGATAGCTGAGATAAAACATGCACATATACATACATTTCTGTGGATTATTTATGATATCTGTCACATCCACCAGCTGGAGTGCCCATGATCTCAACTAGAGGGCACTCCTCCTGACTCTTGTGCTATCTTATCATGGACTACATTTCCCATAACCCACTGCCTGGACTCATTATGCTTGATTACATTCAGCTGTCTCATTACCTTGTTAACTATGCCTATATAATGCTGCCTTCACGTGCTATCGGAAATGTCCTACTTCCCACTTCTGAAGTCGTGATTACGAGCTTGTTGCGTTCAAGTGCTTTGTTGTCGGAATGAACAGGAATCGTGGAGGACACCAGGTTTATTCTTGCCTATTTATTGGGAAAATCTTATTAAAACCAAAATTATATGTAGTGTCACATGCACTGACAACCATAAACATTTATGATGTTATACAGATTTCTGCCGATTCTGTATAATTTCAGTCAAATGCAGGCTATTTTCGCTGTGTATAAAACATACAATACGCTTCAAATGATTACTCTTATATGTAAATATGCACTACATTAATGACAAGACAAGACGATCTAGCTGTTCTGGGGGAAAAAAACTAATAAATCATACCTGTCACAGCAGTAGTTCTATGTTTAAAGTTTATGGCACGCCCATCTCGGTAATTTGGGTATCAAAATTATTTCCGAACTTCCCAGTGGTAAACACGACATCAGAGGGCGCTCATTTGCAATTTTTTCCTAGGAAACTTGTATTTACGATAATTACAATTGCATGTGAAGGCAGCATAAGCCCTGTGTGTTCTGTCATTCTTTGCGAAGTCTTGTATGTTGTTACACTGCATTTCTGAACGTTATCCTGTTTTCTGCCCTGTTCTTTATTTGGATTGTTTGCCCTTTTGCCCCGTTATATGGATTACGATTCTGGATTGTCCCAATAAAGCTGCATTTGGACAATCCAGAATCGTAATCCATATAACGGGCAAAAGTCTCAAGTCAACCCAAGTCTCGGAGCAGTTCGTAACAATATCACATGACTGTTTAAACTAACAAAATGAAACGAACTAAAAATCAACTTACACGCGTTGTCCTTGAACTATGTCCACGTAATCCTCTGACCTGGCGTAGTACCCGTCTGCACTGAGCGCACCCCAGAAGTTTGTCCACAGTCGCCCAGGTTTGGTCACCATTGGTGCAACGAAAGGCCTGGGAGGTTCATAAAAATAATGATTATAATCAAAGAAAAAAAGACCCATTAGAAACTAGTGTGATAACTAGAAGTTACTTTGCTTTCCCATTTATTGAAATCGGGAGTAAGTGCAGAGGCGTTGTGTGCACTGTGTAAACATGATGGTTATTGTAGATCTAGACTAAGGGTCAGATTTACTAACAGCTTGCGCCGCCGCAAACCCTCTTTTACCTTTAAAAAACTGCTGTCAGAATTTAATAAAGACACGCAGTGAAAAACTAGCGCTGGAAAGGCGTGGACAGGGTTATTTTTGCGGCTGACCTTATTGCATATGCATTAGTAGGAGTTTCCCTTTCAGATGCAAAATTTATGGGAGGAGAGTATTTAAATGAATCATGCAAGGTGATTAACTAAGGTTTGTGCTCGTCACTTTACTGGTGTTTGCGCCATTATTTACCACCCAAAAACAGAGAGATTCAAACAGAATATTATGCAAACCTGCAATAGTTAAATATGTTAAATAATACAAATAGTCTTTGCTGCTGACATTCGATGATTCAATTCAACGATACAAATAATCAGTATCGTTGAGCTGCGCCCTCTACTGTATAGGTGTGAATTTGCATCTTCTTCAGCCTGAGGCTTATTCATTTCACTATTGGTGTTAAAGGGCCTTTACGTTTGCCAAAATAGAACTTTTGGGGTTTTTTTGTTAATAAATAAACAAGTAAGCCCAGCCCAGGTGAGAAAAAGTAACACAACAAACTTTTTGTAACTTAACACCTTACTTTCCAATTGAATTGAACTAAGTAATGCAATTAGTTACTTTTTTAGGCAGTAAACTTAAGCAATACTGTAACACATTCCTTTTGAAAGTAACATTTTTCCCATCACTGATGATACATAAACACTGTAATGTTTTCAAGTGCATTACTGTACGTGCAGTATTTGTGCGTACTTACAAACACATGCTGTCTATAGAGCTTTACATTTACAATAAAATTCTTTTAAAGCAACCAAATACATTACTATACACTACCATTCAAAAGTTTGGGGTCTTTAAGCAGCACATATTCATGTTTTTTAACATTGATAATAATTATAAATGTTACTTGAGCAGCAAATCAGCATATTAGAATGATTTCTGAAGAATCGTGACACTGAAGACTGAAGTAATGATGCTGAACATTCAACTTTGCATCACAGGAATAAATTATTGTATAATAATAATAATTAGTAAAAGTAGTATAATATTGTAATAATATTTCACAGTATTACTGTTTTTACTGTATTTTTGCTCTAATAAATGCCGCTGTGGTAAGCATAAGAGATTTCTTTCAAAAGCATAAAAAACTTTGAACAGTAGTGTATTTCATTGGACGACATGAAAACTGAAAAAAATTAAGAAAACTGCCAAAATTTGCCTTCATTTGTCAAGTACATGCAATTCTTTACGTCTTACTTATTCACTTACTTATTGAGCTCAATTAGGATTTTAAGCGCATTTTCATTCTTTAAAACCACATCCACGTCTATGCTGAAGAAGTATTCACAGTCAATGTCGTCTCGACACATATCGCTGCAACAAAAACATAAAAAAGAAATGAATAGAATATTCATTCATAGAGGAGCCATTTTTACAATGACAATCTGTTTCCCAGTTTCCATACGGTGTTTAGGTCCACCATATTAAAGCGTTTAATTTATTATTTTTTTTTATTTAAAAAGCACACTTACAAGCCAATATTACGTGAGGTCACAATATCTATATCCTCCTCTGGTCCAATCAGCTTCACACCCTGGTATTCAGGCTCATGATGCTCTAGGAATGTACGCACCTGTTGTTCGTGGTGTGATTCCTGCAAAAGAAATTGATGACCGTTAATGAACGTCAACGTAGGCAATCCAATTCATTAACAAATAAAAGAAAAAAACTGTTGTCCAACAACATTCAATCTGATCTGATCTGCCTTTAACAATGAAGACCCAATTTATGAAAAGAAGATAATATGATACTCAACAGGCACACTCTATTATACAGGACAGGCGTATCAGTTTCCTGATACTGACCTTATTCACATGTTCTGTTTCATGTAACTCTTAGTTCTGTCATGACAACTCAGAGTGTTTGGCATGGTAATGGATATGACAATGTTGATATGTTTGGTCTTGGTGGAATAGATCTGCTACGCTGCTGCTGTTTTTATTGCTGCTGCTGCACAAAATAGCATACATGAATTACCCGTAGCAGATCTATACAGGTGGAGCTGGGGAAGGTGGAGGGTTTCTGAAAGTGTGCTGCACACTCAGCTGTGCCTTATAGAGAACAATGGAATTGCAAGCAGATTTGAGTTAAAGACATATCAGCCTGCGCAATCTAGAGTTTCAGAACAGAACTTGTATTTAAATTGTTTATTTTATATAGAATTAGCACATTATGTCTCATAAGATAGATTCCAATAAAGAATGTCCAATTTTAAGAGCTCAACTGGTAACTAACAATGAATAATATGAGCAATATATTTTTTAAATAATTTATTAAAGGCTCACTGAAGTGCCTTGAAACGCATAGCATTATTCAATGTGTTGACATAATTTCCACTGAAACGGGAAGACAGGGTAGGACATGTCGTACAGCTCCTCCCCTTTTTTAAAATAGCCAATAGCGTTTCGTTTATATCACAGCTCGGCCAGAGCCGTTGATCTCGGTAAAGCCGCATTTTCCTCCTAATCTCCTCCGTATCACTTTAAAATACAGCATTCTATGCAGAATTCAAATGGGTCTGATACGTTTTCTGGTCTCTGGACCGGAGCTGCAGCGGTTCGCGTAAACACTAACGTGAAACCAGACCTCATTCGCCCAAATGGAAAGCATATTTACACTGTCTGATTCGTTCCCTATTCCCTATATTGTGCACTATGTGCCATTCACCATGTAGAAAATAGTAAATGTGTAAAAAAAACCGACCGATTTAAGCCGCAGCTTCATTGTCTATTTAGAGGGCGGGACGCTTAAGATTCTAGAGAGCATTTGATTGGACAGAAAAACTGATGAGAAGCTGAAGTGCAGAGTAATGTCATCAAAATCATTGATCCATATTAGTGGAAGTGAGAGACTGTAAGTTTTGAATGCTTATATTTTCTAAATGTGAATTTTGTCATTGTTTTGGAGCACACTAGCTTATAGATAACAGTAAGACTAACATATTCATACTAACAGCCAAAAAATTCCATTTTGATTTCATGGGGACTTTAATGTTAGTTAATTGTTCATAGTAGTTCACAGTGCTTTAACTAATGTTAAAAAATACAACTTTTGATTTTGAAAATATATTAGCAAAAGTTGTTAGTTGTCAGTTATTAGTTCATTGTTAGTTCATGTTAAATAATGTAGTTAATTAATGTTAACAAACGAAACCTAATTGTAAAGTGTTACCGCTTAACTGTTAAAAAGTGCATACAGGAGTTATAAATCTGCACATAATATTTTACCTGATTATAAATGAATAATCTGAGACGGTTTTTGGGGTATTTGAGATTAAGTAAGCGCTCAAAGAACACCGTGACGAAGGGGGTGGGCTGCTGGATGAAGACCCCAATGACCACTACAGGATATTCACTCTCCTGCAGACGAAAAAATAAAACAAACAGGCAGACAATTAATACACCAAACAATTATTTAGCTAAAGCTTAAATTAAATTTAAATGCATAAGGTTTAACTCTCTACAGAAGTGTCTATGAATTCTTATTGTAAACAGTGAGAATGCATAGTTATTAAAAATGGCTTTTATTGCTGCAAATTAATGTAGTCAGTTTGACTGTATATTACTTTAGCATTTCAATAATTATTATTTTAATCATTGTACAAACCCGATTCCAAAAAAGTTGGGACACTGTACAAATTGTGAATAAAAAAGGAATGCAATAATTTACAAATCTCATAAATTTATATTTTATTCACAATAGAATATAGATAACATATCAAATGTTGAAAGTGAGACATTTTGAAATGTCATGCCAAATATTGGCTCATTTTGGATTTCATGAGAGCTACACATTCTAAAAAAGTTGGGACAGGTAGCAATAAGAGGCCGGAAAAGTTAAATGTACATATAAGGAACAGCTGGAGGACCAATTTGCAACTTATTAGGTCAATTGGCAACATGATTGGGTATAAAAAGAGCCTCTCAGAGTGGCAGTGTCTCTCAGAAGTCAAGATGGGCAGAGGATCACCAATTCCCCCAATGCTGCGGCGAAAAATAGTGGAGCAATATCAGAAAGGAGTTTCTCAGAGAAAAATTGCAAAGAGTTTGAAGTTATCATCATCTACAGTGCATAATATCATCCAAAGATTCAGAGAATCTGGAACAATGTCTGTGCGTAAGGGTCAAGGCCGGAAAACCATACTGGATGCCCGTGATCTTCGGGCCCTTAGACGGCACTGCATCACATACAGGAATGCTACTGTAATGGAAATCACAACATGGGCTCAGGAATACTTCCAGAAAACATTGTCGGTGAACACAATCCACCGTGCCATTCGCTGTTGCCGGCTAAAACTCTATAGGTCAAAAAAGAAGCCATATCTAAACATGATCCAGAAGCGCAGACGTTTTCTCTGGGCCAAGGCTCATTTAAAATGGACTGTGGCAAAGTGGAAAACTGTTCTGTGGTCAGACGAATCAAAATTTGAAGTTCTTTTTGGAAAACTGGGACGCCATGTCATCCGGACTAAAGAGGACAAGGACAACCCAAGTTGTCATCAGCGCTCAGTTCAGAAGCCTGCATCTCTGATGGTATGGGGTTGCATGAGTGCGTGTGGCATGGGCAGCTTACACATCTGGAAAGGCACCATCAATGCTGAAAGGTATATCCAAGTTCTAGAACAACATATGCTCCCATCCAGACGTCGTCTCTTTCAGGGAAGACCTTGCATTTTCCAACATGACAATGCCAGACCACATACTGCATCAATTACAACATCATGGCTGCGTAGAAGAAGGATCCGGGTACTGAATTGGCCAGCCTGCAGTCCAGATCTTTTACCCATAGAAAACATTTGGCGCATCATAAAGAGGAAGATGCGACAAAGAAGACCTAAGGCAGTTGAGCAACTAGAAGCCAAGAATGGGACAACATTCCTATTCCTAAACTTGAGCAACTTGTCTCCTCAGTCCCCAGACGTTTGCAGACTGTTATAAAAAGAAGAGGGGATGCCACACAGTGGTAAACATGGCCTTGTCCCAACTTTTTTGAGATGAGTTGATGCCATGAAATTTAAAATCAACTTATTTTTCCCTTAAAATGATATATTTTCTCAGTTTAAACATTTGATATGTCATCTGTGTTGTATTCTGAATAAAATATTGAAATTTGAAACTTCCACATCATTGCATTCTGTTTTTATTCACAATTTGTACAGTGTCCCAACTTTTTTGGAATCGGGTTTGTAATATTTTTATTGATTTGTCACAATGTACTATATGTATATAATTCAGCTTTTTTATTTCAATTTTAGATTTTTTTTATTATACAATATTAACAATAATATTTAATGTGACTTAATCAGTCTGAATAAAGCAGGTAACACCAGTTCTTTTAATGGTCAGATATAAACCACTCTTTAAGGTAACAACTACACAATATCAATCTTTACATTATTATCATGATTATTTAAAAAGGTGTATGGAGCCCAGCACATGACATACAGAAGAAAAAATATATAACTGTAACCACAAATTAAGAATTCATTCCTATTCCTTAATCTTTTGTGGCCACATTTTATAAAACAAGGGAACTAATTAATGAATTCTTAATTTGTGGCTCGCCATGATATATTTTTTCTTCCCCTTCATGTGGGGATCTGTAAAAGTGGACTTAAATTTATTTTAATAAAACAATCTAAAAACAACAGATTGTTTAATAAAACAATCTAAATACCTTTATAAATGCCTTCAGAATAAAGTGGTGCAAGTATGACTAATTTGCCGCTGGTTCTCTTGAGATTTTCCTATAGGGTTTTAAAGTGGGGGTTTTCGATTTATGTGTAAAATAAAGCCTGTGGTTAACATAACTAGACTATACTTTGACGTTTTGTTCTACAACGTACACTGCACACAATCACACCGCAAACTGTCTTATCTAGTTACAGTGAGGAGAACAAGTATTTGATATCCCCTCAATGCGGTGCAGTCGTCCTTTTGCAGAAAAGCATCCCCAAAGAATGATGTTTCCACCTCCATGCTTCACGGTTGGGATGGTGTTCTTGGGGTTGTACTCATCCTTCTTCTTCCTCCAAACACGGCGAGTGGAGTTTAGACCAAAAAGCTCTATTTTTGTCTCATCAGACCACATGACCTTCTCCCATTCCTCCTCTGGATCATCCAGATGGTCATTGGCAAACTTCAGACGGGCCTGGACATGCGCTGGCTTGAGCAGGGGGACCTTGCGTGCGCTGCAGGATTTTAATCCATGACAGCGTAGTGTGTTACTAATGGTTTTCTTTGAGACTGTGGTCCCAGCTCTCTTGGCTGATCCCCCACCTTCTTCATGATCATTGATGCCCCACGAGGTGAGATCTTGCATGGTGCCCCAGACCGAGGGAGATTGACCTTCTTCCATTTTCTAATAACTGCGCCAACAGTTGTTGCCTTCTCACCAAGCTGCTTGCCTGTTGTCCTGTAGCTCATCCCAGCCTTGTGCAGGTCTACAATTTTATCCCTGATGTCCTTACACAGCTCTCTTGTCTTGGCCATTGTGGAGAGGTTGGAGTCTGTTTGATTGAGTGTGTGGACAGGTGTCTTTTATACAGGTAACGAGTTCAAACAGGTGCAGTTAATACAGGTAATGAGTGGAGATCAGGAGGGCTTCTTAAAGAAAAACTAACAGGTCTGTGAGAGCCGGAATTCTTATTGGTTGGTAGGTGATCAAATACGTATGTCATGCAATAAAATGCAAATTAATTCTTTAAAAATTATACAATGTGATTTTCTGGATTTTTGAAGGGTTGAAGAGTACCTATGATAAAAATTACAGACCTCTACATGCTTTGTAAGTAGGAAAACCTGCAAAATCGGCAGTAAATTATTTTTATTTTTTATTTTTTACTTATTTTTATTAAAAACATACTGTACATTTTCAAAAATGAGCATAACTGCTTCAAAATTTGCGTTTTTGCTATGGGTGTGTGTGTGATTTACATTGTCGAACAAAACGTCAAAGTATAGTCTAGATATGTTAACCACAGGCTTTATTTTACACATAAATCGAAAAAACCCATTTTAAAACCCTATAGGAAAATCTCCAGTGGCGAATTAATCTTCTGGGTTCTGACGTCATTCTGACGTAAGAATAAGATTCGGGATTATTTTAATAATAATAAAAAAAAAAAACCTGGATGGGAAACTGTGGTAATAGTAGTAAATGTAAGGCCCACCTGGAGTCCAGAAAGCAGACGCAGATCCTCATTACAAATTGTGCAGCCAGTCTCAAATGTCCACAGATTTGGGATATAGTTCCCTAGGTAGTTTATCTGAAGCTGAAAGAAACAGCATGTAATAAAAATGATTAAACTGAAGAAGGCAGATAGCTTAGTTATTTGGATCAGGACAGAAAATCGATTTACTTTGGTGGGTCCGTTGCCATGGATAATAACGGGTAGCGTATCATAAAGTACATTTCTGGCTCGCACACGTCCATCTTCAAACTTCAGCACGACTTCATCTGTTCATGCAATAAAAAAATAATTATTAAAAAAATATTACTTTTCAGATTAATATTCTATATAATCATTTAGTTCTACAGTTATCTATTAAATCATGAATTCTGTTTGAATCATTGTGTAGTTAGTTAAATAGCCAAAAATATCCACTGGCCTATTTATAAAGGATTTCCTCCACAAACATTTGGATGAATCTCTCTTGGGTATCTGTAATGGATACCGCTGATCTTGAAACTGTAAAAAAGGTTTTCAAACAGCCTTTTGAAGCTTAAACAGTGACTTTTTCACTGTTCACATGAATTCCAATGGATCTGATATTACCTTTAGGATGAATGAGGGATTCATAGCAAAATTCACAGTTTCCTTTCTTTAATGTTTCTTAATGTTCTTCTTTTTTGTTACAAAAGTTTTATTACTAACATATACTGCATCAATATTTATATAAATACTAAAAAAAAAAGTTGTGTCTCTTTCTTGCAAAAAATATATCTATGAAAAATATATCATTCATCAACTCACACATCTGTTGTGGTAAACGGAAGTTCAAGCATGTTCGCTTGATGTGCAAGAACCAATGAGGTTCATTCTCGTGTTACGCAGCACGTTTGAGCTTCAGCAAGAACCAGTGAGGTTCATTCTCGTGTTACGCAGCACGTTTGAGCTTCAGCAAGAACCACTGAGGTCCATTCTCGTGTTACACAGCACGTTTGAGCTTCAGCAAGAACCAATGAGGTTCATTCTCGTGTTACGCAGCACGTTTGAGCTTCAGCAAGAACCACTGAGGTCCATTCTCGTGTTACGCAGCACGTCTGAGCTTCAGCAAGAACCAATGAGGTTCATTTTTGTGTTAAGCAGCACGTCTGAGCTTCTGCAAGAACCAATGAGGTTCATTCTCGTGTTACGCAGCACGTTTGAGCTTCAGCAAGAACCAATGAGGTTCATTCTCGTGTTACGGAGCACGTTTGAGCTTCCGCAAGAACCAATGAGGTTCATTCTCATGTTACGCAGCACGTTTGAGCTTCAGCATGAACCAATGAGGTTCATTCTCATGTTACGCAGCACGTTTGAGCTTCAGCAAGAACCAATGAGGTTCATTCTCATGTTACACAGCACGTTTGAGCTTCAGCAAGAACCAATGAGGTTCATTCTCGTGTTACGCAGCACGTTTGAGCTTCAGCAAGAACCAGTGAGGTTCATTCTCGTGTTACGCAGCACGTTTGAGCTTCAGCAAGAACCACTGAGGTCCATTCTCGTGTTACACAGCACGTTTGAGCTTCAGCAAGAACCAATGAGGTTCATTCTCGTGTTACGCAGCACGTTTGAGCTTCAGCAAGAACCACTGAGGTCCATTCTCGTGTTACGCAGCACGTCTGAGCTTCAGCAAGAACCAATGAGGTTCATTTTTGTGTTAAGCAGCACGTCTGAGCTTCTGCAAGAACCAATGAGGTTCATTCTCGTGTTACGCAGCACGTTTGAGCTTCAGCAAGAACCAATGAGGTTCATTTTTGTGTTACGCAGCACGTTTGAGCATCAGCAAGAACCAATGAGGTTCATTCTCGTGTTACGCAGCACGTTTGAGCTTCTGCAAGAACCAATGAGGTTCATTCTCGTGTTACCCAGCACATTTGAGCTTCTGCAAGAACCAATGAGGTTCATTCTCGTGTTACGCAGCACGTTTCCACAAGAGATTTCTGTTTATGTTCGCTGATGAATGTTTATATGTGAATAAAGCCTAAATTCAATCTGTTCATCATATATAAAGTGATCAAGTCTCTTCAGAAAATTTGGACTAAACCACGCAATTCATATGGATTAGTTTTACGATCTCTTTATGAACTTTTTGAAGCGTCAAAGTGGTAGTTGCATAGCTGTCAATGGAGGGACAGAAATCGCTCAGATTTCACTAAAAAGATCTTCATTTGTGTTCCGAAGATGAACGAAAGTCTTGCGGGTTTGGAACAACATGAGGTTGAGTAATTTAATTTTTGGGTGAACTAACCCTTTAAGGTGGTTTAAATAAATTATAGAAAACACTAAAATGCGCAATTCTATTAAAATGCACTTTGGGACCAGAAAAAAAGCTAATTTTCCCAGACTCGAATCAAACATTTATGAATTTGTCATGAATTTCAAAATGAATCTCAAGGTTAAAATGTGGGGGTATAATTTCTCAGGTCTTACTGAATTACTGAACCATGCAAAGAGTATTTATATGAACTAGTAGTATACAAACTCTTATTTACTTTATGGTTATTAATCTCATACTACAAATGACAGCATACCTAAATATTTATGTTGCTATAACAGCCTTTTCCCAGGCAAAATGCACATTCAAAACGCTATTCTTTAAGCCAAACTATACAGTAGCTGCAGTGTCGCACACCTGGGTTGTAACATCCTGCTGAGATGGTGTACGTGTGCACAGGCACATCTAACAGCCTAGCATTCCAGCCACAAATGCCATTACAGGCAACTGGAAACTCACTCTCCTCCCACAGTCTGGCAGTGAGTCAAAAATACAGCTGCCTGTCGAGCCGAGAACAGCTTTAAACTCAAACACAAGAGCTTCAGTTCACATGAAACCAATCAGCATTTGAGACCCTCAGCAAAGCATTTCATTAGCAATTCCTCATTAAACCGAAGGGTTACAGAAAGAGGAAACTTCCCAGCAGGTATCAGAGAGCAAGAACTGTACTGACGCTGCACTTTGGAGGGCATAAAACAGGATGTTCTCCTTTAGAGAGCTGATGCTAATGAGAATTTTGCAGAAGTCTCTTTAAGGGTTTATGTTGGAACTTCTCTCCAATTAAAATCTTATAACGGCTATGTTTCTAAAGCAGGCTGCAAGAACACAAAATGATACACTTACCAAGAGCTCCATGAAGATTCTGGAACAATCTGCACTTGTTGTCCAGAGTTATATTTATGGACTTCTAAAGAGGAAATGACAGGGAAGAAAATGTGAAAACGCAGCATACACACATTTAATATGTGTCATTACTGAAAACTGTGAATTTGAATGTGCATTCTGTAAAGATGCAAAATATCCTAAAACAGAGCAATAAAGTTGTAGGAAACCACACCATGGTTGCCACCACTCAGCATATAAACTATACCAAAACACTCACTCTTTTCTCTGGGTTGATATATATCTTGGTGAAAAAGAGCTGGTCACTGTCACTATCTGCTCCTGACCAGTCAGAAAGCATCTCTTTAAGGTTGGGTGCATAGCCAATGAAGCCTAGAAAAAGGAAAACACCCAGCGTTACAATGAGAAATGCCTATAAATAGACAAAAAACATGTTATTATCTGGTTTAGATGTGAAACTGGATGATTTAAACTTATCTTTTAAGTATTATGAAAATACTTTTCAGAGAGGCCACAGATAACAATACAGACAGTAAAAGTATGTCCTAATTATTTCACAGCTGTTAATCTCTGGCATCACCTTATAAATATGAATGTTTCTGGAACATTCTTAGAGTCTGTGAAAAGGAAATTTTAAAAAAGGAAGAAGCCTCAAACTTCTTAGTAAGCAATTCTTACTAAATGTAACTCTCTACAAACACAAGAAAGTGAGCTAATCGCAATTATATTCAACCACTGAATTATAAGATTAAAATTTTTACGATTTAAAAAAAATGTTTGGTATTAGCTAATGCATGATGAATTATTAAGCATTATTAGATGCATTGCATTTCCCAGAATAGAATTCTTCCATTCTATTCTATGCACCATTGCCTCCAAAACTATTCACCATCAACCATAAAACCACAAATTTAATAATTGCTGATTCCAGTGTTCTGAAATAAACAAACCCTTTAAAAAATTAAAGCACTGTACTGTATTCTGGAAAAAATGTCATTCTTCTTACTGTAATCAAAACTGTAAAGAACAATTGTATATACATCACAGTTGCAATTTAATTTTTTTAAAAATTAAAAAAAAAAAAATTTAAAATTGCAATCATAATGTTTCTAAAAAGAGCCTCTTTGTATCTACATAAAATATAATTTCTTAATTTACCCCTTTCATTTTGTGGTGAAAGATATGGTATGTCGGAAAGATCGTACAATATTTACTAGTTGAACACACATGAATGCCACCACAAAATTAGGAGTGGGAAACCTCTTTTTTTCTTTCAGCCCCGAGTGTTTGTCAGTTAAACAACATGGCGCATGCGATGAATGTAGTGTCTGGATTGATTGTAAATGTATATATATATTATATTTATCAACTTGACAGAGTGCTTGACTCTTGCATTGTCAATACATGATCTTGACCAAAAAATTATGCACCTCTTGATGGAAATAAATGTTGTGATGTTATTTTCATCAAGCGGTGCATCATTTTTTGGTCAAGATCTTGTATTGACAGTGCAAGAGTCCAGCACTCTGTAAAGTCTCCTCCAGCACATCCCAAAGCTACACACTCCATCAATTAGGGTTAGAAGAACTGTTGCCAAAAATATAACATGATAGAAACATAAAAATCACTACAATAATTATCCAGTCTACTCTTAAACATTTGTCTATTTAAATCCAAACAGTGGCTTTTTTTGTCCGGGCAGTGTATATATACACAATAAAACTAGCTAAGTTTAATTTACAATTACAATAGAATATATAACGATTAAGGTTACAGCACCTTCATAGAAAAAGACTTTACAGAAAAAGACGCTGACATCTTATTCCAACTAAAGTTATTTGAATCGTTGAATCTGACGTTGTGATTACGCATTTCCAATCGTTAATGCAAACTTCCCATGAGGACTTGAACGTACCAACTCTTAACATGTCATTGTGAGAATTAATTTTTTGCATCCAAATTCATTTTGCATCTAAAACTACACAAAATTGAGCTAACAGAGCATACAGTATGTCTAAGCTCTTCAATGATAATCGAAAAAAGAGAAATACATGCCTCCTGCTCCAAGGAACCTCTTATCTGGTTTAGATGTGAAACTGGATGATTTAAACTTATCTTTTAAGTACTATGAAAATACTTTTCAGAGAGGCCACAGATAACAATACAGACAGTAAAAGTATGTCCTAATTTTTTCACAGCTGTTAATCTCTGGCATCACCTTATAAATATGAATGTTTCTGGAACATTCTTAGAGTCTGTGAAAAGGGAAATTTTAAAAAAGGAAGAAGCCTTAAACTTCTTAGTAAGCAATTCTTACTAAATGAAGACTTAAACGTACCAACTCTTAACATGTCATTGTGAGAATAATTTTTTTGCATCCAAATTCATTTTGCATCTAAAACTACACAAAATTGAGGTAACAGAGCATACAGTATGTCTAAGCTCTTCAATGATAATCGAAAAAAGAGAAATACATGCCTCCTGCTCCAAGGAACCTCTTCCCTTCCCTGACATGAGGATGTTTGTCTTCCAGGTGACGATCTGGCCAGATGAGAGTCTCGGCTGAAAACACAACTTTGTGTTTGGCCTGCTGGAACTTCTTCAGCAGCTCTTTTGGACCAGAAGAAAAGATTACATCATAGCTGTGGAAAGCCAGAGCGTAAATAATTGTTACTGTCAATGATCAACACTGATGCTTGAAAGAGTACAGACATATCAACACACTCCAGATATAATGCATTTAATTATAATGGACATATACCTATCCACAAAAAGAATGACTTTGTTCTCCTTGTTTATCTCCTCCAGAGCAGACTTCAGCAGACGCACTTTCTGCCCTCCACCTGGAGGCGACATGTAATCTCCACCTTTCCATGTTTCACCCCTTCCGAGAACCTAAAAAAAAAAAAAAACGAACGAGAATGTCAGGCATCAGTCTGTAGACTATTATGGAAGCTTGTTTCCGCCACTGAATAAAAACAATTAAAAGACAATTGCAACTTTTTATCTCACAATTTTGACTTTTTTTCTCACAATTGCGAGTTTATATCTTGCAATTCTGACTACTTTTCCTCAGAATTTAACTTTATATCTCGCAGTTATGACATTATAACACGCAATTCTGAGGGGAAAAAATCAGAACTGTGAGTTTGTATCACACAATAGAGAGAGCCAGACTGGTAACCTGGAGGTTGCAGGTTCGATTCTCAATACCGGCAGCAAATGACTGAGGTGTCCTTGAGCAAGGCACCTAACCCCCAATCGCTCCCTGGGCGCCACAGCAAAAATGGCTGCCCACTGCTCCGGGTGTATGTGTCCATGGTTTGCAGTGTGTGTGTGTGTTCACTACTCCAAATGTGTGTGCACTAACTTGGATGCGTTAAATGCAGAGGACAATGTCACTTTCACTTTCACAATTCTGAGCAAAAAAACTCAGAATTGCGAGTTTCTTACTTTATTAGAATTGAGAGACTATACCTTGTAGGGGTGTAACAATATATTGTAATACAAAAATGCAACAATATCTATCGTGGATAGTGATAATCTGTATTGTGTATAGTTCACCCAAAAGGAAAATTACTGTGCGAGAAAAAAATTCAAGTTTACAGAGTTTTAGTATCATTACTACATTAAACTACTATATATAATGTTGAATATAATGTATAATAATGCAATGGGGGAATATCTGTGAGCCCTGATAATGCCAAATGTCTTTTGTTTCCAGTAAAAAGTGGCCAACATTATTTTAAAAAATATCTATTCAGTGACAGAGTGCAAGCATATTCGTCTAAAATAATTTTGTATATTCAGTTTCAGAATCATGAATATTTTTATTCTGGTGTCACCATTGTCCAGTGCATTGGGTTACCAGCACCAAATCCAAGCCTATTCATTTCCAGCCCCAATGTAATACCAAATTTAGCATTTTAATCAACAGTACATTTTTTGTTAACCTTTTACCATATGTCTTGGAGTATCGTGATAATATCGTATCGTGAGGTCAGTATCGTGATATGTACTGAATCGTGATATGAGGGTATCGTTACACCACTAATATCACGTAATTCTGACTTTATAACTTGCAATTGCTAGAAAAAAAATTTCATTGTGAGATAAAATGAGATTTATTTTTTATTTAGTGGCAGAAACAAGCTTCCATAAACTGTTATACAGGGTCCATCTAACAAAATTTTCAGGGTCTTCATTTTGTATTAGCCTAAGAAAACTAAACCTAAACTTTTGGACTACAAGCATCTGTCATGGTAGTAGCTGCTATATTGAATTTAATTTATTTTAATTTAATTAACTACCATAATTTTTAAGAAAATAATCTTTTCTTTGAAAGAAAATGTGATTAACTGTCATGAAAATAATGCCATAATGCAATATATATTTCAATAGGCTATATAATCCTATAGGCTTCCTTGGATTATAACCTAGATTTTCCCAATAAAGTTAAGCAGAGATTTAAACAGAAAACCTTCCACTTTATTAAAATGTTCGATGATTAACTGAACATTACAATATTCATTACTTTTTCAAAGTTTTTCTTTTTGGGAAAAAGTGCTGTACCTTGATGGTGTAATTGAAGTGTTTTGCTGATCTCAAAAAACGTCTGAAGCCATCGGTCTCCTGCGTGGCTACAGTCAGCGCTAGAAGATCTCCTGAGACAGAGAAAACACAAATCAGAGTGGATAACTCCGTCAAACTTCTCCACAGCTGCTCAGTTCTTCTGTCTACGTGCTGGAAGAGCACATCCTAATGGGTATCCCACATCTCCTGTGAGGAACTTCTTGCACAGCTGGAATATTAACATACTCAATACAGTATTTAAACCTGCCGCAAGAAAGCCAGTTCTGCCGCAAAAGTGACATTTCTTTATACGAATACGTATTCTATCATATGTAGGCTACTGGGTGTTTTTTTCTTTTGCAATGCATCCCTGCTTACCTACACAATGTGGTTACGAGAAAAATACGCGTAGGTACAATGTAACAAATGTTTTTTGCACTCACATTGCGTATTTTTGTTGCTCTTATTGCGCATAACTACAGTTTGAGAGATGAAGTAAGCTATTTGCACTGTTTTAGTGTAATTCTGTTGTAATTTATCATCATAAACTCATCCCTGCACTGATATCGGCATGAAGGGGTCCACGTCAGCGGCGTGATCCGTTACGCCTGGCTAACTTTACTAGCAAGTCAGGTTTGCAACGAACCCTTACGTTGAATCGTGGTAAAATTTTAGTAGTGAGTTACATTATCATGTACAGAAGCGGTGTTGTTTATCTATTGTGATAAGCTGAAATCATAGCCTTACCCTCGGGGATCAAGCCCTGCTGATTGCAGTGAAGCGGAGAAAAGGACACAAACAAACACACGAGAAAGAGCAGAACTTCTCTCATGTTCGGATCAGTTATTCTTCAGAGCTCCACAGTAACGGCGACTGATGAAATAGGGCCTTTCCTCGAGAGAAAGTTAGTTATATTCCCGTACAAACACACACAGCCTGCCCACTTCTGCCTTTCCCCACCCCTCGATCCCTGACCACACGTACGGAGAATCTATCTATCTATCTATCCACATGAAAAAATACTATAGTATATTATTGTAAAATTACTCTAGTAAATAGTGTTTTTGAACCATACTAAAGTAAATATACTACAGTAAATTGTAGTATAGCCTACCTCAGTATTTACTATAGTTTAACAATTGACTATAGTTAATACTAGCTACAGTATGCTGTAGCATAATCTATAAATACTACAATATTCTACAATTTACTGTAATATCTTTACTATAGTAGGCTATGGTTCAAAAACACTATAGTATTTACTAGAGTACTTTTACTATAATACTATAGTATTTATCTATCTATCTATCTATCTATCTATCT
This sequence comes from Coreius guichenoti, assembly GCA_039654105.1. NCBI lineage: Eukaryota > Metazoa > Chordata > Actinopteri > Cypriniformes > Gobionidae > Coreius > Coreius guichenoti. The sequence goes on along the minus strand of CM077186.1, from coordinate 7,298,687 downwards.
ATCTATCTATCTCAGGGTAGGTTAAAGTTTAAAAAAATAACTTTTCCACGTTATTCCCCAGGAGGGGACATTTAACAAATTGTGTCACTCTGAATGGGGTAAATTGTCACAACAGAACCTCAAATTAAACAGCTATATGCTTTTCAGCAAAAATAAAACAATTATGAAACACAATACAATTCATGAAGCAGCTATATGTAAAGGCCACATGCAAAAATATCAAACCATTGTTTTGAACAACACATATTTTAATAGATTGTATAGGCCTACATTTATAACATTTCAAACACATGAATATAACATTCTTATAACATTCCAGTTTAAATTTCCCTTCATTACACTCTAAAAAATGCTGTTTTTTTTTTGTTTTGTTTTTTTTTTAACACAAATTTGGGTCAAATATGGACAAACCCAACCATTGGGTTAAAAATGTAAAAATGTAACTCATTGGCTGGGTTTATCCATATTTGACCCAAATGTGGGTTGAAACAACCCAGCCTTTTTTAGTGTAAAGTCCACACTAGGGGCTTAGTAACTACTAGCTAGTTTGTAACTACTTCATTCAGCTGCACCAGTTGTTCTTACTGCAGAGCGCAGCTAGTACACTCTAAAAAAAATGCTGGGTTGTTTCAACCCAAATTTGGGTCAAATATGGATTAACCCAGCCATTGAGTTACATTTTTTAATTTTTAACCCAGTGCGGGTTTGTCCATATTTCACCCAAATTTGGGTTAAAACAACCCAGCATTTTTTAGAGTGTATATAGTGAACTCTTGCCTCTATAGTAAACTTAGATATTCAAAATATTAAAAATAGATGAAGTCAGAGAAATAAAATACATTACATATATGTAAAATAAATGACAACAACAACAGCAATAAACCCATAAGCCTTTAATAGCTCAGGAAAGATCTTATTATAAGAATCATAGTATTCAAATTCGGAAATTATTTGAATAAATTAAGTGAATGTACTGCATTGCATAGGCTATACCGGTATATATTTCATAAAAAGTTGCAAAAGTAGGGGTGAATTCAGGTTGAGTGGGACACTTTTTGCCATTGAGTTGTATAAGAAATAGTGTCCCTGAATTCACCCCTATAAAGGTATCTAAAATCTTGCAGCATGTTTATTAGCTTTTGTTCATATTAAAAAAGTATACATGTACAATGTATATATTTCTTTATATTGCAAAATGTCACAACAAAGTAAAACAAAACATAATTAATGCTCGTAAATGTCACAAAAGTTTAAAACAAAGTATCACATCCATTAACTCAAACAAACAGGAAAGGCAGCAGTCATCACTAGTGCCGTAACGCCGTTTAGAAGTTTCCAGGTCAGTATTATATACTGGTCCAGGATCAGTTTCGTCTTCCACTGCTGCGTTGCAATGACGTAAGACAGGCTGCCAACGGCTGATTGTAGAACAGCGATTTCAAGCGCTACTCCAGCTTGAACGACGGTCTTGGACTCCGACACTTCCGGTAGTTTTACGGCAGCCTGGTCTCCTTCCACAAACAGAGATGTCAGCTGGTTGAGAGATGACATGTACACTCCACAACATACTACAGCAAACAAACAACGTTTGTTTAGACACACATGATTACGCGACGCAAACATTGCTTCGACGCGACAAAGTAAACATTGAAGAGTGAACGCGAAATGGGTGAGCAGAAATGTGTTGACTAGTCAGCTGACTAGCCTGATAACAGCAACACGAATTAATGCAAACTTTCTGGCTCCTTTAACAAATGTCTGGAGTTGTTTTTGCATTTATTTTAACGGAAAATAAGTTCAAGACCAAGTACTCGAAAAATACGCGTGCTTTTTGAATGAGGAAGTAGGGGTTCCCACCACTTTGTGGCCGAAGAAATTACTAATACTTTTTTCCCCGTGCGTTTTGCTCTTAAAGTTAAGCTTGATGACTACTATGCCTGCCAAAGCTGTTTGCCACTCCCAGCTTTTACTGCTGTCAGGAAGTCACTGATGCCCTATATAGTGATCACCCTCAACTGAAGACAACAGCAGTAGTTTATGTTTAAACCGTCAAAGAGCATTTGGAGCAAAAGACAGATCATGTGGCTTCAGCAGAGGTTAAAGGGGCTGCCTGGTTTGCTTTCAAGCAGCTGGGCCCGCCGTGTTTTGGTTGGATTACTGCTCTTCCTCATTTTCTACTGGTACTTGAGCTCAGATGGGCTCCTGAAGTTTCTAAACATGTCTAGGGAGCCTGGGGGAGCTGCGGGGGTGTGTTTGCAGACTGATCTTCACAGGTGGGTGTCGCTGGTTGACAGAGGGGAGGGAGTGGTTCTTACCCCCCAAAACAAAGAATCAGTTCCGTTTGTAGTCGGTAATGGACATTTTCTGGTGGATGTGGACTCTAACAAACTCTGGGTAGCTTCATCTCCACAGCCTGGGTCTGCACCGGTTCACCAAACAGACTACAGCCCAATAGTGCGGTTGCAGGTGCCAGGAGCACGCTCTGAAGCTCGGGGAATGATGCTGTGGTACAGAAAAGGCTCTGTGCTGTCCTCCCGGTGTTTCCTGACAGCTAATTCTCATGACTGTGTAGTCATACGCGAGGAATTTGTTGCGCATCGCAGCCGACCCAATGTTTATCTTCAGAGGATTCACATATCAAACCCTACAGACCACGTGGTTTCGATTGACGTGGCCATGGAGTCTCTTTCATTTAGGAGCACCGTGGAGAAGATGGAGGACAAAGAATTCATGCTGTCCTCCGGTAGGGTGCTCACGGAAAAGAAGGACACCGTGTTAGTGGTGGTGGTCACAAAGAGACTGAGCACCAAGATCCAGGTTCCTCCCAAATCTGAATACTCAGAAAACCTGGTGAGTGTGATTCACACTTCAGAGCCCACTGAGGGTGGGAAACTGGAAGAGACTCTCAGCAAGCTCAGGGAAGGAGTCAAAAGAGAGATGGTGGAGGTCCTCCGAGCTAATGTGGAAGAATTAATGCAAGAGCACCAGCAAGCATGGGTGGATCTCTTCATATCTGGCAAGTTGACTGAGCACAGTCTGCTGACTTAATTATTATTAATTGTAAATAATATCAGTATATCATATATGTATATGTATTTCAGGTTCACTCCAAAAATGTACATTGTAGAATTCTGAATTAAGAAATCCTAAAGAGCTCGTATCATTGACAAATCGAATTGTACTTGATCTTTTAACGTGTTTAACATGTTATGAAAACAAACAGAAAATTGGACTTTTAAATCCCCCTGTAGTCAATAATCTTATCCCTTAAAACTCATCTTTGATCACCAAAATGACATTTATTGCTTCATTTACTATATGCGGATTCATGAATTTGCAAATTAACCCCGCCTCCACTCACTCGCACAAGCTCAGAAATACAGTCGACCAATTTACTGAGGTAAACGCTGCACAATGGTATCGTTCTTTACAACGTCGGACACATAATGGTAATTAATATGATTATCCTTTTGCTTGACTACGTTATTAAACAGCTAATAATGTGTTGCTAATGTCACACAAACCATGTTCCCGTTCGCCATCTCAGTCTGCCTTCAGTATCAGTCAGTATCCTTAGAAACGCTTTGAACATTTAGAACATCAGTGGAGAAAGGCATATAGTTCATCATAACATCATCATATACATAATTAATCTGCTATATTGCTAAATCTACCCAATTTTTCATATCAACAGAAATATATATACCGGGATAACCTGACTTCTCTTGAGATTCCCCTGCTTCAGAGAATAGTTAATGATATGCTAAAGCCCACCCACACGTCGACCTGATTGGTTACAAGTTTATGACATACGAAACACCGACGATTTCGAACCGCGTTTTTTAAAATGTCTTTAGTTCACTGCAGTTTCAAAGAGAAAATACTCAACAATGGTGTTGACTTATGAATTTGCACATGGTTTGTCTTAAAGCATATTAAAAACACCACAAAGACATTTAAACAACATTAAAAACTTGATTTTCACCACAACGGGACTTTAACTCAAAGGGCCTTATTTTAACGATCCTAGTGCATGGTCTAAAGCGCTCGGCTTAAGTGCACTTAGGGCGTGTCCGAATCCACTTTTGCTAGTTTAACGACAGGAAAAATGGTCGGCGCGCCAGGCGCATGGTCCATAAAGGATTGTACCTAGTCTCTTAATGAGTCATGGGTGTGTTTGGGCATAACGTGCAATCTAAATAAAAAAAAAATAAAATAAAAAAAATAAAAAAACACTGAAACTCATCAAGTTCATTTAGAAAACTGGAAACCACCAGTTTAAATACATATGTGTATTGCCACGATTGGTTAAATAAGTAGCCAATTTCATTCGTCATTACTGCATAGGTAATTCTGATACATGCAATGACTATCCATTATGACATGTAGGCATTTTTATCTTTATGTACACAATAATAATCTTTTATATTGTAATCCTTTTATTTTTAATATTTAAAAATGTTTGTGTGCTGCTGCGCATCCCTGTGTGTGTAATAAGCAGACTGTAGCAAATACGAGCATTGAGTGTTGCGTAAATTGGCCTTATCTACCAGCCACTGTGGTGAGCAATCTTGTTTTAGATTGGCCTTTGACAGTAATGCTGCCGTTTAGAAATGACAACACACTCTTGTTGAAGTAACACATTTGATTATATTTTAAGAAACATGAAGGAAAAGCTGATGAGGCCTGAGATGCATGTCTGATCTGTTGATCTTAAGGTCACCATGAAATCAAAATTGACAATTCATATTTTTATGTAACATTTTATGGAACATTTAGTATAAATGATTTATCCATGCACATCATTATTTTTTTTATTTTATGTGCCCTCGTAATCATTAATCAAAATAACTTCCCCTCCCCCTTGCAACGACATCTGTTCTCTGAGGAAGGTCAGGACAATAACCTCTCCCCTCCAGCAACCTGTCACTCACATGAGAAGCCATTTCACTTAAGGCTGGCCCACACTAAAAGATTTTTTAAATCTTATCAGACTTTCAAAATGTGAGAGACCACAAACATGACGATAAAAAAAAAAATCATAGATTTAACAGTTTTGTTCCTATAGTGTTTGGATTGCCCAGATGTGATCAAGACATCACAGCACACTAAAAGATTCCATTCACAAACCGACTGTGAGCACGGGAAATCTCACCAAATCTCTCGCAGTCACTTTAGAGTAAACAAACATGGCAGCCGATGGGCAAGAAGAAATGGCAATAGTGTTTGGACATTTTTTTTTATAGAAAATTCGCCAAAAAAAGAAAAAGTTTTGGATGAAGTCGTGTTAGGGGCCGTTCACTCAGAATGCGTTTTTCCATTCCACTGCACTACTTTCCCATTATATGTAAACACACGGTAGACTTGTTTGACCGTTGCACTCACAGCGTCTCGCGCATATAAGTTAAACTTTTAAAAGACTTGAGACGTTGCGGTTTTTCCTCGCTTTCTGATTTGTTACCGTTTTGTTCCATGTGAAAATCTACAGAGTGTGTGTGCGTATGTCCTCGGGGTTCCCACCACACAACAGGATTTCTGATCTTAAATATTCAGCATGTTGGATATTTGCGATTTGTGATCGCTGTGGCCCCAACATTCTTCCAAGTAGATTAAATCACTCTTAACACACATCACACCACAGGAAAATCTGATAATGCACATTAAGAAAACATAAGCAGGCTCATTTCTGGCATTTGCATTTTTCATTTGCATTTGCACTTTTATACATTCAGACAATAATAACCATTTGAAGACCATCTGTTAATAACAAAGCAGACTTCCATATCTTTTATATGTAGATGTTTTACAGCTTAAAAATATCGTTTATTCAGTTTTTGTAGTAGTACCATAACATTCATTTTCAAGTTTATTAAGGAAGAAGGGTCAGATTTATACACAAGATCAAGCATCAAGTCATTCACGATGTCCAGGCCATCCAATCATAGTACTCCAAATCAAACCCTGCCATATATGGTATATTAAGAAATATAATATAAGAAGTCAGATGTTCAAATATATGTGCGTGTCTCGAGTTCCCGTTTGTGTGCGAGTGTACAAGTGTGTCCAAGGCATAGTCCTTGTTTTGTCTAGGTGTGTCCATGATGTGCACAAAACATAACGGAAAGAAGGTACACAAGGGCAGTCTTACACAAGAATAGTCAAAAGTGGAGCCTAAGAAATAAGAAAATATTAACAGTTACACATATACAGGTTGCATGGAACAGTGCAAAAAATATAAGACCCAACAGCAAACCTGCAGTCCAAGTGCTGTTACTCATTTCACATGTAAGCGTAGAAATCGTAAAGGCAGAGCAGCGAAAACTGTACAGCCTTATTCTAAAAATGGTGAAAAAAAACAACATTGGTTGACCTCTGGGAAAAAGTAAAATAAGTATGATATATGACCCATTTAGGGTTTCTATTCATGTGTTCACGTGCTTTAAGAAGCTAAAAGGAAATCTTTCATAGTCTTTTGCTTCTTTACAGGTGTGGAAATCAGAAAGATCACAGACGCCCATACTCCATCCAGTCGTACAGTCAACAACACCCTATACTACATTCTGTCCACTTCCACAGCGCCCCTACTAGATCAAAGTCTCACAGCAGAAGAGCACGAACGACTGGAGTCCAGTCTGAATTACGCCGACCACTGCTTCAGCGGCCACGCCACCATGCATGCTGAGAACCTGTGGCCAGAGCGCCTGACAAACGTAGCTCAGATCCTGCAGCTTGTGAATCTCTGGAACTTGACTTTCCAGAAAAGAGGATGCAAGGTACTTGTTGCAGCAGGCACTCATGGTATGATGCAAGGCATGGTCCTTAGTTTCGGAGGTCTGCAGTTCACCGAAAACCACCTTCAGTTCCAGGCAGACCCAGATGTTCTTCACAACAGCTACTCTTTGAGGGGGATCCATTACAATAAAGACCTTATCAACCTAGCCGTATTGCAGGACGTCGAAGGCAAACCCTTCCTGCACGTGTCCGTCAAGCCTCAGGAGAAACCTGTGAAGCTGTACGCCTGCGAGGCCGGCTGCATGAACGAGCCCGTGGAGCTGACCTCAGAGCTGCGAGGTCACACGTTTCCTGTGATGGTCACCCAGCCCATCACGCCTCTACTGTACATCTCCACTGATCTTACTCACCTGCAAGACCTGAGACACACGATGCACGTCAAGGCCATCTTGGCTCACGAGGACCACATGGCCAAACAGTACCCAGGCCTGCCCTTCCTCTTCTGGTTCAGTGTGGCATCCCTCATCACGCTTTTCCACCTCTTCCTCTTCAAACTCATCTACAATGAGTACTGTGGGCCTGGAGCCAAGCCACTCTTCAGGAGTAAGGTATAAACTGCGACATGAAGACAAGCCATTTTTGGGGGGGTGGTAACTGTGGTGTATGTGAATCTCCTCTCCCTTTTTCCTCTTGCTCTCATTTTGTGCAACTCTCAAATTCTGCCTTGCAAGATTTTTTTACCTCTGGAAACTAAGGGACAATATTTGGTTTGGGTAACCCATCAAACTTTCAATCTGCTGTAATTGGAGGGTCGGGTGTGCTGGAAATAGTTGTCTGCAATCTTCAGTTTGGGTGTTCTCTTTCTATGAACTTTTTGATGAGCTGAAAGCACCAGTGCTCTAAAGACACTATTTGGTGAGCTTTGTTTTTTTCCTCATTCAGTCTGACACAATTGGAACTAATTTGTGTCAAAGAAAATAAAAATCAAGATATTTATTTTTTTTAATATACATTTGAAATGCTATTCCGCTTCGCAGAATAACCATTTGAAGAACAATTTTTGAATGTAATTTATCTCATGATTTTCAGCAGAACTGATTTCCCATCTTTTATATGTAGTTTTACAGCTCAAAAAATAAAAATCTGTTTAGAGTATTTCATTTTTTAAATTTTTTTTATTGGATAGCAGGTGAGGTTTTGAATTATTTAATCTTAAATTTGTGCATAAACTTTTCACTGGTGCCTTCAAGTCTTTCTTCTTCCAAGTTGGTTTAAGGGGTTTTGTTTCTTTAAAATCTGCTTTCTGCAAAGCCTTATTTGTTTGTTTACCATCTGGGGTTCTTGCGTAGAGGTCTCATGTTCTTATTTAAATGAAAGTGTATTTTGAACTTTGAATATCTAGTTGTTGGTATGGTAAAGTGAAGCTGTTGCTACTTTAGAAAACTTAACCAAATGCATCAACTTTTTTCATTGATCACATCCATCCACCATCCCAGAATATAATGTCAACAAGTCAACAAGTCGAGGTCATTTCACCACCAAGGTAAAAAAATAAATAAATAAATTGACGCCTTATATGAAGATCATAGAGTGCATTAGAGCCCGCCCATTTTTTCAGTGGTGTTGGTTCCAGAAGAAATTTTTCCATTCATTTTTTTCATGCATAGGGATTAAAAGAAAAAGAAAAAAAAAAAGCCATGAAACCAAGGACAATCCCATGAAGCACTGCGAATTACATCATCAAATTAAAAACTATGGAGAAATAGAAAACTGTTAATTATAGATTATATTTATAGAAAACTCTCTCTCTCTCTCTCTCTCTCTCTATATATATATATGTTTCTATAAATATAATTAACGGTTAACGTATATTTTATGTATATATATATATATATATACACATACACATGCGCACACACACACAAATATTTAAGCATTGTTACAGTATAGCGAGACAGTCTTGGTTATGTAATTTTCGGTGCTTCATGTTGCTCAGTGACTCTGAAATTTCACTCAGTGAAATTTTCTGAACAGAATCATGGGTAATGTGGTTTTTCACCACAAATTCAGCTGTTACACACTATTTAAAAAAATAAATTAAATAATGTGCACAAATGTCTTCAACAAAAGTGTATACCATCAATTACATCCTCAGAACTCAAAGTAGGTCTGTCTCTTTAAAGGTTTATCAGTTATTGTTACAAATCTTTTTTTCATATGGAGAAAACGAATGGAGTTTTTACTTCCAGAACCCGATTGTTGCACTCTATTAAGTGTTGTTTTGTTTGTTTGTTTGTTTTTGGAGAATCTAAGAATCAATTTACAGTAATGGGATTTACAGTAATCATTTTAGGCTACTGTTGTAAATGTTTAAGTAGGCACAGTTTCACATGGTCTGAAGTGTAATTCATATCACTGCTAAATATGCACTGATATTATACACCGAGCCGCATACTCCGTTAGATCCCTGCTCCGTTAGAACAGTTATGAATACATACGTTACACTAGTCTCTTATCTTTTTTTTGTCCATTTATTGTTTGCTTGTTATTGTTAATGTTCTGCATTGTTTGCCGTGTGGGTTTCAAAGCTTTTTTCCCACGTCAGAGTGAGCAAGTTTTTTTTCTTTTTTTGCAGTATTGCATTTGTTTGAATTCTGTTGTGTTTTGATTAAATTAACAATCAAGAATTAGACAACCCTCTTTCATTGTGACATTCATTCACATTTATTTTAAAGGTTTCGATAATATGGGGCCATATATGTGAAATGAGTGCCTCATCAGAGTTTCCTTAAAATGTGTCTCATAGTATGTAACACTGAAGATACAGCGTTTTGTTCAATCGTGTATTTTTTCCTGACAATATATGGGGAAAGACAAAAATTACTTGTTTTGGGTTTGAAAAGTCAACTCAGATGAATCAAATCATTTTTCAGAGTAAACATTTTTTATTAAACTTAGTCACTTGTAACATCAGGTACTGAGGGCAAATTAGGTAATAGATCCATTGGGTGGAGAAAATTCAACAGGTGTAAAATATGACAGTTAAATGCCATGAAAAAAAAAATCAATAATAATAACCTAAGCTGCGTCCGAAATCGCATACTGTCTTGAGTAGGTACTACATTTGAATTTTAACTTACTTCGCGACCATTAAAAAAGTACGTTATAGTGAATGCGTGTAGTATGAATGTAATCTGGACATACTACATCCGCCATGTTGTCATTATCATGTGACCTACCAGCGTCAGTTGCGTCCCTTCACCTCCATTCATAAATCCTCTCCCGTGGCCTCATGAGATAGTAAAGTGTCCATCGAATGCGCACTTCAGAATCTCACGGGAAGTAGTAGGCCATCCGGGGACTTTTCGCCTACTGTTTTTCAAATACTATATATTCGGACATACTACTCTGTTGGCGTACTGTTTTTCACATACTATATACAGTGCATCCGGAAAGTATTCACAGCGCTTCACTTTTTCCACATTTTGTTATGTTACAGCCTTATTCCAAAATATTTTTAATAATAATAATTTTTTTTTCTCAATTCTACAAACAATACCCCATAATGACAACATGAAAGAAGTTTGTTTGAAATATTTGCAAATTTATTACAAATAAAAAACGAAACAAATCACATGTACATATGTATTCACAGCCTTTGCTCAATACTTTTTTGAAGCACCTTTGGCACCAATTACAGCCTCAAGTCTTTTTAAGTATGCTACAAGCTTGGCACACCTATTTTTGGGCAGTTTCTCCCATTCTTCTTTGCAGAACCTCTCAAGCTCCATCAGGTTGGATGGGGAGCGTCAGTGCCATTTTCAGATCTCTCCAGAGATGTTCAATCAGGTTCAAGTCTGGGCTCTGGCTGGGCCACTCAGGGACATTCACAGAGTTGTCCTGTAGCCACTCCTTTGTTATCTTGGCTGTGTGCTTGGGGTCATTGTCCTGTTTGAAGATGAACCTTCGCCCCAGTCTGACGTCCAGCGTGCTCTGGAGCAGGTTTTCATCAAGGATGTCTCTGTACATTGCTGCATTCGTCTTTCCCTCGATCCTGACTAGTCTCCCAGTTCCTGCCGCTGAAAAACATCCCCACAGCATGATGCTGCCACCACCATGCTTCACTGTAGGGATGGTATTGGCCTGGTGATGAGTGGTGCCTGGTTTCCTCCAGACATGATGCTTGCCATTCAGGCCAAAGAGTTCAATCTTTGTTTCATCAGACCAGAGAATTTTGTTTCTCATGGTCTGAGAGTCCTTCTGTTGCCTTTTGGCAAACTCCAGGCGGGCTATCATGTGCCGTCTGGCCACTCTACCACACAGGCCTGATTGGTGGAGTGCTGCAGAGATGGTTGTTCTTCTGGAAGGTTCTCCTCTCTCCACAGAGAAACGCTGGAGCTCTGTCAGAGTGACCATCGGGTTCTGGGTCACCTCCCTGACTAAGTCCCTTCTCTCCTGATTGCTCAGTTTGGCTGGGCGGCCAGCTCTAGGAAGAGTCCTGGTGGTTCCAAACTTCTTTCATTTAGATGATGGAGGCCACTGTGCTCATTGGGACCTTCAATGCTACAGAATTTTTTTCTGTACCCTTCCCCAGATCTGTGCCTCGATACAATCCTGTCTCAGAGGTCTACAGACAATTCCTTGGACTTCATGGCTTGGTTTGTGCTCTGACATGCACTGTTAACTGTGGGACCTTATATAGACAGGTGTGTTCCTTTCCAAATCATGTCCAATCAACTGAATTTACCACAGGTGGACTCCAATCAAGTTGTAGTAACATGTCAAGGATGATCAGTGGATTTTGAGTGTCATGGCAAAGGCTGTGAATACTTGTACATGTGATTTTTTTTATTTATTTATTTATTTTTTTTTATTATATGAATTTGCAAAGATTTCAAACAAACTTCTTTCACGTTGTCATTATGGGCTATTGTTTGTAGAATTGAGGGGAAAAAATAATGAATTTAATCCATTTTGGAATAAGGCTGTAACATAACAAAATGTGGTAAAAATTAAGCACTGAATACTTTCCGGATGCACTGTGGTAGGGAAGTATTCGATTTCGGACGCAGCGTTAGATTTGTTCAGTTAAAACTTTCCTGTTCACAACAAATTTTGCACAAAGAAATCACATCAAATTTATTTTCCACCTTAAGCATGCATATTTACACTTTATTTGTTATTTCAACAGGATGATGTTACTGTCTGAAGCCTAATCCAGTGTGCAGAAACATTAAATATGGCTCTATCTCTGGATGTCCTCTCAGGATGTCCTCTCAGGATGTAGCAATGTATATAAGACATGTTTTTCCATTTTGCTGTGTGAATTTAATAATGAACATTAGCTGATTTTGTTGAGGATTATGTACGTTGTCATGGTTAAAATATGAAGACTATTTAGAGGTGCCAAGTCATGATAAAATATCATCAATTATGAAGGATCCAAACACGCCTTGTATTAATTAATACTTTTAGCTTAGAAACAAGCACAATAGTAAACTCTTAATGGAAAACAAAATCAAATATGCAACTCCTAAACATGTTCAAATGGCCTCCATTGATTTTGTGCGAATTCAGCTAATATATATATATTAATCGTGATTAAATGGAAGCAACAGATCCATTCATCTATTATTTACGTTCATCCCTATTGTGACGTACATCCAAGTAAAAAAAATAAAATGACGTAGGGTACATGGTTCTATTCATTGGTTGTTGATTTGATTTTGAGATGTGGACGTTGCACTTGAAGGGGTAGTTCACCCAAAATTACAATTCTGTCATCATTTACTCACCCTCAAGTTGTTCCAAACCTTGGTTTCTTTCTTCTGCTGAACACAAAAAAATAAATTTTGAAGAATGTCAGTAACCAAGCAGTTGATAGGCCCCGCTGACTTCCATAGTATTTTTTTCTATACTATGGAAGTCAATGGGGCCAATCAACTAGTTACCCATATTTGCAAAAAATGTCTTCTTTTGTGTTCAGCAGAAGAAAGATATTCATACAGGTTTGGAACAACTTGAGAGTGAGTAAATGATGACAGCATTTTTATTTTTGGAAATGTATGCGAGCTTGCAGTCGATTATTGGAGGGGCGAGATTTAAGTCAACGAAATTATTGGAGAAGTCTGATATACATGGATGAATCATTCACAAATTAAAATATGGTAAATTAATCTGTAACCTGGTTATAGTAGAAATGCTGCGCCTTGCTAAAATAGCTGGGAAGAGGAAATATTGCTTGTTTTTATTTGAAAGATTATCTCTGAGCATCACTGATTTAAGACTACAGTCTCTTTTCTCTACTGTATACTTAATAATAATTACAATGAATATGGAAGGGGGAAAAGTATGTCTTTGAACAACAGCTATTTTTCCATCCACCTATTTTTATGCACATTTTGGGATATCGCATTAAAAAAAAAATCGCATTGCACTCAATTGAGACAGATACATTTTCTATCCAATAAGAAGACATGCACATAAACTATGATGGAAACACATTTACATAATAACTCCCTCAAATTGCAACAAAAAACTTCCTCAACAGAGGATGTGATTGGATAACTGGACTACCCAGTGGACCAATCACATCGCACAGCATCTCAAATGTTGGTTTGATCATTCTGAAATGCCTGAGGCAAAGTCTGTCATCAAAATGATTTGGTTTAATTCTCTCCCAGAAGAGTCTCACATGATCCCAAACACCAGGCATCCGAACGCAAGATAACATGAAAGCGTTTCGTCTGCGCACTTACAGATAGATTTTGTGTGCTAATTTCCCAGGAAGTGATGATGGGATGGAAACTGCTTTATTTGCAAATGTTTTATGCGATACTCCAAATTTTGCGTATAAGTTAAATTCGCAACTTTGGATGGAACCATGGCTAATGACAGTTTCAGGGCACCACCATTGTGCTCAAATGACATACAGATGATATTAGTATGTCTCTGTGTTCTGATTGTGTGCAAACAACATGACTTAAGCCTGTTGATTAATGAACTATAATGTTCAAAAGAAAATAAATGTGGAATTTCTCTGACTTAGTTTGTCATTCGACTGATGCTTTTAGTAACTTAAGTAACACTTTTTAGACAGTCTCTACTCAGAGACACAATGATGCTTGTTGGTGTTTGAATTTCTAAACTAAGGGCTTCCCCACCCAGTCGCAGGCTGCATTGAGTTTAATTGCCCAACAAAACTAGACAATAGGCTGCATCTTCATTTGGCAGATAATAGCAAATGTATCACAGTCTTGTAACAGGTTTGTGTGCTCCGATCATGCATTCTCTTTCAGGGCTCATTTTTTTGTTGTTCAAACTGCAGGTATGAACAATTGCATTATTATACTTGTGCTACTTTGATGTATCTTTGAAAAAAGGGGGAAAATATACTATTGAAAATACTAAAACAATACACTTACAATCAACTTTGTTTGAGACAAGAACGATTATATTGCGTAAAGTTTAAGCGAAATTAAACACATTCATCAAAGTGATATGATCATGTTGCAATAAACTGTTTATACTGATTCAGACTCAACATGATTTTTATTGCTTTTCAATTTACTTTATTAAAATGAGCTGATGCAACAATTTACATTTTGTCTTCATTTGTATTGTGTACACTGCCTTACTTAATCCTTGTGTTGGTACTAAGTAAATAATATTTGCTGCATCAGTGTTGTAACTGCACTGAAAGAAGGAGGATCTATTAGTTATGGTATATAGTATAGAGTATATTGTAGCATATTAGTTATATGTAGTAGACAGGGCAAATTTAAATCGAAAATGAACATCCCTATATGCCCAGAGCCTTTGAAGTGGGGGCTTTGGAAGGAACAGGGCACATGCGTGTCATAATGTAGCTGTTTGTAACGCACTTGGTGAAGGGAGCAATGAAAGACAATGTAATTTCTTCATTATCTTCTGTAATGTTACTTGACAATGGAGTGCTCCATTGGTGTCCATCAGCCCATTAGATCAGTGGTTCCCAACCTTTTTTACTCGAAGGCCCCCCTCCTCTCCAAATCAATACTGCAAGGACCCAACATATAACTGTATACTATACGGGTCCATTCATAATTAATAAACACACTAAAATACAAATGAAAAATAAAATAATTCTGAATGTGTGTAAACTTAGCGATCTGAAGGTGGTTCTAAGTGAACAGTTCCTCTGTCAGAACAAGCAATCGTGTCTATGTCTGGAGCTAATGCCCATGTGTACATAAACACCACTGATCCTCACAAACTTCTCCAAAACACGCTTCTTCGGCAAGCATCCGTTACAAGTACATTCATTTTGACAACTACGCGAATATATTGAACTGTGTTCATACAGAAATATGATGTTATAGCGATCAGTGAGCCGATAGCGCACATACACGGTTTGTTTGGGCATCAATAATAACGGACACGCGCGTGCCTAATGTATGTCACTGTAATCATATTTACCTTCATTACAACCGTCATCCATCAAAACTTTTTTAGCGACACTGGTTTTCTTTATCCAACTGAAATATGTAGTTTGCGTATCCTGTGTTCATTTAGCAGTGGGGTGTTTTGGGCCGCCGTTCAGTCTGTATTTCACACACCGCGATTAGAAACGCCTTGGGCTGCTCCGAATCCAAAACAATCACAGAATACGTACGAGAGAGGTGGTTCTTTGTTTTAATGAATTTTTTTTAATTGATATAATTTATCTTTTATTATTTAACGTATTAATAATAAAATTAATGAATTATATTAATATATTTATATAAATTTTAAGTTATCTCGCGGCCCCCCCGGAGGATCACTGAGGCCCACCTGTTGGGAACCACTGCATTAGATAACAGGAATTTCTTATTATTGCTGTTAATATAATTGTTGTAAATAAACATACATTTTATAATAAAGTATCTAATATATGCTTTATATATATTGTGTGTTCCATCTATGCTCTCAACTTTAAAACTTGCTGTCTCTTGTTTGGACATGGCAAGTCAACACTACACTGAAAAAAATGTTTAGTCAGTTCAACTTGGAAATTATACTTCATGTGGTAACATCTACAATGACTGGGTTTGTTGAAGTGAAAGATATAATTTAAAATTACTGATTATAACTAAATTTAAACAACAACGTTTTACTGAAGCATAACTGTCAGTAGATATAACCTGATTTCTCCAGCTAGGTAAAATTACTTAATACAGTCAAACTAAACATTATTCAGACACCAGCTAAAATGTTTGATATTTTTTGACTAGTGGGCGCAGGACACTATAGTTAATTTATGTAAGTGAGGTTGGTATCCCCAAAGTAAACTGACATATTATACCCAAAAATTCTTCATACAGTGGACTACCAGAAAAATTGATAAAAAATGTGGGACCAAAATTATTCAGACACTTTGACCTGACCATGTTTTGTTAATTGCTAATGCAACCTTTTACACCACAGACTGAACACAATGAAGCATTGCTTGGTCATTGGTTAACCTGAATCTAATTGTGTACTTAAATTTAACAGCTGACAGCTGATTGGTTAATTGTAATCCATTACTTACCTTTCTATCAAAGCTATCTGACATTATCAAGATGAATTTGTTCTGACACAGTTTACCTCTGAGTTCTTGTCATATTTTATTACAATTTTCTAAACTATAGCGAATAAACTGATAATGTGAGAAAATGTTGAAGGTGTCTGAATACATTTTGGTTTGACTGTAAGTTTGATATAATCTTTTTTGTTTTATATAATGAAAGTCCTTTACTACCTTGATGTGAATGCACTCAAAAAATAATTCATTACCCTTATTTAATTTACCCTTATTTAAGACATTTATACACACAACTTAATTTACTTTATACAAAATAAATCAGTGTAGTTGGGTCAACAGTGATGTTCATCGTTATGCACAATGTATATAATGAACCTCTAAATAAAGACAGTTGTCAGTACTGAGCATAAAACTCTGAGGGCCCTATTTTAACGATCTAAACGCATGGTCTGAAGCGCATGGCGCAGGTGCACTTAGGACGTGTCCGAATCCACTTTTCCACAGTTTAACAACTGAAAAAACAGTCTGCGCGCCATAGGCACATGGTCCAAAAGGGCTGTACCTATTCTCTTAATGAGTCATGGGTTTGTTTTGGGCGTAACGTGCAATAAACCAATCAGAGTCCCATCTCCCATTCCCTTTAAAAGCCAGTTGCGCTTGCACCATGGCGGATTCACTATTTACATGGAGGAATTTGCGAGCGGAAAGACTGAACACTTTTCCAGAGAGGAATCCTTTTATTTTTAATTTAAAAATGTTTGTGTGCTGCTGCGCATCCCTGTGTGTGTAATAAGAAGAGTGTACGCGCGTTGTGCACCCGTCTATAGGCGCATATTACTAACGCGCCCTTTAAATAACACAAAAAATACTGCGTTATTGACTTTGTTGGTCAATGGCACAGTCGTTTTCAGTTGCCTCAAAATAACAACGCGCCAACAATGCGCCTGAACACACCTCGTTTTCAGACCAGCACACCCATGGGCGAACAGATGGGCGCGAGTGCATCTGCTATTTAAACAACGTGGTGCTGGACGTGTAAATGATAACTGCTTCGGGGCTGAAACTAGCGTTGCGCCTGACGTCACATTGCAGGTGTATGATAGGGCCCTGAGTGCCCACAGCTGAAGCACAAGCTACTCTTCAGCACAATGGTAACCACATAATTCAGTAACAGAAACAACTCTAAGTGTCCAAAATAACTGAACTAAATTTACTCTCCTAATGCAGTCCCTTGCAAAGCATGCTGGAAAATACACATCCACTGCCCAGGGCTGCATTTAGCATCGTGAGCCTAAGTAGATCGTAGAGACTTTGCCACCAGTGGTCTCTACGATCTACTTCTCACTATCTGCTCACAATGCTTTTGGGAAACGCAGCCCTGAAGAGCAGCGCTTTCAATTGCGATTTTCACTTTGATGCAGCTTAATGTGCAACAAAATATGTTTTTACATTACTTTAACTCATCAAAATAAGTTTTTTTAATAAATTATACAAGATTCAACTCATTTCTTAAAGTCAGTTAGTTTAATTTAAGTTAAAATGACTTATACAACTAAGTTGGTTGTACTTAAAAATGTAAAGGGGACCTATTATGCAAAATTCACTTTTACATGGTGTTTGAACATAAATGTGTGTTGGCAGTGTGTACACGACCACCCTATAAAGGTAAAAATCGTAGGTTTAAAATTCTAACTAAGGCACATCTAATGTCCAAAAACAAATATTTTAGCAAAATGTAATTTTATTTTTAATATACTTTATTATGTCTTTCAATTCAAACACATTTAACACAATAATTATTCCTTATTTTTCCTTCTACTTTCTTTTCCTTTTTTCTTTTGTGATAATACACACCACCAACACATAAAAAACAATTAGAACCATAACCAATAAGTACATAGTTAAACACTTTTAACTGAAAAAAGGGGAAAAAAATAAAAAAGAGAAAAAAATACAAAAAAGAAATCTATACATAAATATTAATAAAAAAAAGAAACATTCACATATTTATATCAAACTCTTATAATGACACATAATTCCTAATAAGTAATTCAAGTAATATTATTTAAACATCAAATAATGATAATAATATTAAATAAGTAAATAAATAAAATAATAAGTAAATTAAAAGGGAGGGTTATATAATTATATAATTAATGTAAAATTGTCAGGGTTCTGTCACTTCAGTCTAGTTTTGCTCTTGGGTTTGTGACAGAGCCCTGACACTGCTATATTGTCATGTTTGGTGTGAGCACATGGCTTGTCATGTGTTTCTTTGTGCCATGTGCTCTCATGTCTATTGTCTAACCTCACCCATCTTTTTATCTGATTATTGATTAATTTGCTCCACCTGTCCTCCCTCGTTACCTGCCTTGTTTGTTCCCTATTTATTCTCCTTGTGTTTGCAGTCCTGCGCTGGATCGTTGTCTTGACTACCTGTTCGTATGTCTTCCTGTTTTCCTGCTCCCTGTGTCTAGTCAGTCCTTGTTTTCCCCCCTTGGGGGTAGTTTTTGTTTGTTTTTTGCTTTATTTGATTATTAATAAAGTAACCATTCTTCCTGCGTTTGAGTCCTCGCCTCATCTCTGACATAACGATCCAGCCATTAGAGGACTCAGCAGAGAACGGGCATCTTCCTTTTTCCATCTCCCACCACTGAACCTTCCAACCGCCAGCTGTTGGTCCAGCATGTCAACTCTCGTTACAATTTATCAGCAGGGGGCTGACGTGAGGGACTATCTGGTGTACAGTGAGGCGGAGATTAAGGAGGTTTTCAACATCTGCCTTGATCAGCCTCTCAGCCCGTGGGAGATGGAGAAGCTGTGGAATCTTGGTTTTTGGGACTTTCCATCGTGGAGAGCCTGAACCTCCACTTCAAGCAGAGTCCTATCCCACTGACTGTTCCCCCCTTCCATCTGCAGTCAGTGGAACCCCCAGCCCTCCGATGACCCGTAAACGGAGGAGGAGGAAGAATGTGTCTGCCTCATCGGTCACCTCTACTGAAGCAGCGCCCCCAGAGGCGGCCGGAGACGCTGCGGCGCCCCCAGAGGCGGCCGGAGACGCTGCGGCGCCCCCAGAGGCGGCCGGAGACGCTGCGGCGCCCCCAGAGGCGGCCGGAGACGCTGCGGCGCCCCCAGAGGCGGCCGGAGACGCTGCGGCGCCCCCAGAGGCGGCCGGAGACGCTGCACCAATTGTCTCCCCTCTTGTAATGGAAATATGGCAACATAAATGGGGACGCTGCGGCACCCCCAGAGGCGCCCGGAGACGCTGCACCAATTGTCTCCCCTCTTGTAATGGAAATATGGCAACATAAATGGGATCATGAAAGTAAAGGGAGACATTTATACATGAGTCAGAATAAAGTAGGCATAATAAGAGAGAGGACAAATAGAATGAAAGAACAAGTTGTAATGAACAGACTGTAAGTTAAATGTAACTCATTTTATGTGGTGTAACCCCTCCTGTTCGAACCGCCCGCTCCAAGCGGGACTCGAACCCCGGTCCGCCAGCATAAGAGTCGGATGCTCTAACAAGGAGGCTAAAAGCTACAACCTCTTGCGTCCCACAGGTCAATGCAAAGAATGTCAAGAGGAGGAAACAGTTAGACACATTTTTATGTCATGCGGGAAATTTACACAATTCAGACAAGAATGAAAACGTCAGTTACAAGAAATTGATATAATGTAAAACGTATATTAGAATGCGGGAATAGTGATCAAGGGAGGAAATATTTGTTTAATTTAAGGAGGACTGGACTGGAAAGACGAATATCATTTTTTTTTTTTTAAGACGAGCATAATTATGAAGTGACAAGTTAATAGACTGCAGGTGGCAGTAATGCAACTTTTTGGATGCCAACTGCCATTAAACACCAAAGAAGAAGTAGATCTTGACTAAATAAACCTGGATCAAATTAGTGGGATTGTGTGAACTTCAATTACCTTTTATGAAACCGCTTTAGCCCCAATTTATTTGTTTAATCCCTGCTTTTCTTAGCGTCTTTTATGAAACAGCCCTCAGATCAGAGTTTCGCCAGTATTGTTGTTGTAAACAAACACGGCGTCAGTCAGCTCACGTGTGAGTTTGCTCCCGCGCACACATCATTATGCGACAGGAAGCTCACGCTGCAGATTTCCGTGAACGCGTTTGCCCAGGCGGTGGAATATTATTTATGTAGTAAATAATGTACAGTTTGTTGCACAGGCCGATCGTTTATAAGACCTCAATGTATCGACAAGGGTCACGGGTATTATTTTGTTTTGCCTGTAGGCCTATGGTTTTTGACTCTTGCATTATGTGAAACACCAAGGACCACAGTTTCAGCTAAAAAAACTGAAGAAAAGAGTCACCTACATCTCTGAGGTCGTTAAAAGTGCTAGATGATGTAATGCTGCAATTAGCATAGTCGTGACATCATCACGCTGTACTTGCATTCTGCCTAATATCTGTTTTTTTCTTCTAATCTGTGCACTGTATTTTAATATAATATAGCTGAATGTCCAATA
Source organism: Coreius guichenoti (assembly GCA_039654105.1). Taxonomy (NCBI): domain Eukaryota; kingdom Metazoa; phylum Chordata; class Actinopteri; order Cypriniformes; family Gobionidae; genus Coreius; species Coreius guichenoti. The sequence continues at coordinate 7,277,908 of CM077186.1, read as the reverse complement.
AAGTTTTGTCAATAAAGTTTTACAGGGAACGTTTTTCATATTCTTCGATAGTATCATACTGAACTGACCGACAGATTCATTGATTATAAAAGGAGCGCTTTTTACTTACTTTCTATGTAATTCTTCGCAATTTAAAGAGGTTTTGTTTTTCATGAGAATTGTCATACTTCAGTACAAAGAGTGTCAAAAACTTTGACACAAATGGATTTCTTGATGATTTGATATTTTATAATAAGGATACATTTAAAAGCAAAATGTGTGTGTGGAAAAAAAACTACATTAGGGAGTAGAGCCCGACCGATGTGGGTTTTCGGGAGCTGATACCGATATTATGGAGTAAAAAAATTCAGATACCAATAGACCTATATTGGCCGATATTCTTTATGTGTATATTATAGTACAGTACCAGTCAGAAGTTTGGACACACTTTCCCATTGGTGTCCAAACTTTTGACTGGTACTGTTTATATAATACAGTATGTACATAAATACAACAGAACAAACATACAAATGAAAAACAGTTCTTTTCAGGTTTTTCATAGGTCTAAACTAGACTTTCAGGTACGCTACAGAAATAATAATCAAATGTAAAATATCACGTCATAGTCTTCACTGTATAAATATAGATTAATCCTTATTAAAGTTATTCAGTCAAGAGCAGTGAGTGAATTTTTTTTTTTTTTTTGTCTTTTGTTATCTCGTCATTTATGAGAAAACGCTTCCCTGGCACTGATGATTTCTGTGTTTTCACTGTTATACGGTAGGGGGCGCTATTACGCATCTCCTGAACAAGTGCAGAATCTGATCAAAACACAGGAAAAGAAGAAGCAGAAATGCACGATCTCATATAAATAGATGCGTAGCCTATGTAAAATAACGCGATCATCAACATTAAACAACTTATAAATCAAAACTAATGTTATTGAATGAAATGTCGACCCAGGACTGTGATGCTTTGGGGGTGTTGATGGACTTGATCTGTTACTCCGTCTGTGTTTTGATCACCGATCTGAATCCCATCTGTATGTAAGTTAGTCTTTGTTAAAAACGCGATTTTCTCAGCTTTTTGCTGAGATGTTGCTTTTTTCATGAAACGTACCCACATTCAAGTGTTGGTAAAAAAGAATGCATGATGCTAGAATAAAACAGAGGGTCTGTTCTTTCTTTTGATATATTGCATGTTCAGATATTCATACAACAAGATATTCTGTGGGCCGTGAAACTTAAACGCTGGCGGTGTAAATTTCATGTTTACGTTAACTTAAGACATAAGGGACCATGTTTACTATGATACTCAACAAGACTGGTATTTTGACTTCATTTTTTGTGAATATTCGCGCGCTGTGAGACACGTGGACATGCTTGGGCGCGCGTTCATATCGGTGGCATATACGCCGATGCTGATATATCTGCGATAAATCGGTCGGGCTCTATTAGGGAGTGGAAATGGCTAATAAGACAATAAGTGCTCCTCTGCCGCCATCTACTGGTTATACTGGTAATAAGTAATAAGCGCCTCCCGTCCAATACATCACAATAATCTTTGTGCTTTGTTACTATTGATATGAAACGTCCATTTTATTAGGAAATTCAAAAACATAAATACCATTTTGGCGCTGTGGCATGAGATCGCTCTGGCGCAGCTCAGCTCAAGAGAAGTGGCAGCGGCAGATGAACTGATCTTCTCTTCCGCCTTATTACCAGTTACAGCGCGAAATAAACATGAATAAGCATCTGAAAGTGTGTTAAAGGATACAGTACAACTTACCGAAATCTGTATCATGTCACATGGAATCACTCAATCAGTGTTTCAACCGCGGAAAGACGTCAATAAAACAGCTTGTAAACAATGTTGTAACGTCACATTTACCTCAGAAAAACCATATCCAGTGTCCATAAACTCGTTAGTCAGCTAGAAAAATTATATCCCGAGAGGAGCATTTTGATAAATATATGCACCATATTACATATTCATTATAATTGTAATGTTCTTCAAGTCTGGCAAGTTATGACAGCCACCATTTAAATGTATATATTTTATATAACTTTATTATTATAAAAAAATTAAGTGTAATTTAAGTGTTTGTATACAAATCAGTTAATTTTTACCTTCAATATTATAGTAGGCTAATGTAGCCTAGTAGGCTACAACTGACTCCCATAGTTTGCAGCATTAGTTTGTTTTCCTTGAGAAAATTTGCCATGTATTGTACCTGATATATATCCGAAATAATCGAATTACAAATATTGAATCGAATCGGAATTGAAATCGAATTGCAAGCTTGTTAACCCGAAATCGAATCGAATTGTGAAATTTGTGTCAATACCCAGCCCTAATAAACAGAGAAGGAGCTCTGACTACAATGTTCCTCCACAAGATGCATGCAGTTTTGTTACGGACTGCAGCTTCAAATAAAATAGTTTGTTTTGCCATGTGTTAGTTTTCATACATCTTGAAACGTTTAGTTTTTTTTCAAATGGGGACAATCTTTAGAGCGGTCTTCAGTCATTTCTAACCGGATAATTTTACATTTTGAATGGTTAAAAAAAAAAAATCACAGCTTCATCGGAATGGTACGAAACTTGGTGACTTTTATGACACTTGGAATGCGAACAAACAAAAAAATTGATTGCATGATTCGAACAGGCTAAGTGGTCGTAAAAAAAATAGTCACACTCATGGTCTTCGGTCAAAAATGACCGACCATAGGAAATGAATGGGAAATTGACTAAAATACGAAAATACTGAGAATTTTGGTGTGCACAATCTACAAATCGGCCACAATACTGAAAAAAAGTACACAGCAGTGAAGGGATGACACTATAAAACATCAAGAATGTGATATAGACATATCCACTCACATACAGACGCGCGCACACACACACACACACACACACACACACCTATGAACCACTGTGTCTGTAACACAGAGCAAAGTTTTGAGAGTATGTTAAATCTATTCAGTAATTCAGAAAAAGCTCACAGCAGTGAAGAGGTGACACTCGAAAACATCAAGACTGTGAAATAAACACACCCATTCCCACAAACACACAAACACACACATATACACCTATGAACCACTGTGTCTGTAACACAGAGCAAAGTTTTGAGAGTATGTGAAATCAATTCAATAATTCAGTAATAATGCAGAAAAAAGCTCACCGCCGTGATGTCGTGCCACAGGGTGATTAAATGAATTGCATTTTTTTATTAAATTCTGAATAAAAATGGGTAACAATGCTTCCTTGCGTTTGACTGTAATCATAATGCATAAACTAACACTTCAAATCACTATTTCTAACAAAAAAAATATATAACACTTGACGAAAAGTAGTCTTTGAGATTTGTTTAAATATATATTTAAATCTTCCACCTAATAAAAATATGTAATTATGTCCAAAAACAACTAGGCAATTCACAAGCTGCTCTATAGAGAGCTATACGGTCAACTAGTGGTTACACCAGGGTATTACATGTTTTCTTTCTATATTCTCAACAGATGGCGCTAATCTGCCTTCAAAAAATGGGTTTTAAAGGCCTAGACTCTATTTTAACCTGAAATACTGCATAATTTGATTTTCTTTTTTTTAAATTAATTTAAAAAATATATATTTTCTATGGGAAAATGGATATTTATTATTGCATAAATATTAATTAGTACCACAAAAACCCTCTCAAAATGCTAAATAAAAAAGAAAATATATTATTGAACAAAAATGTATTAGAATGATTTTAATGAAAAAATAAGAAGTTACATTTCAGGGGTCCGGTCACTTTTGACCGCTAGTGTGACTCCCAAGTAAAGACCGCACAAGGTAGATGAACAAATAATGTTTTTGGTCATCACATTAAATATAACATTTAAACTGGATAATATTTAGAGCTTTAAAGTGCTGGAAAAAAGTGCTTGAATTTCACTCTCAAAAATAAATTAATAATGTAAAAACAGTCAACAGTTTCTGCCACAATACCATGGTTACAGTTAACCTTACTACATTAAATCCATGGTGAATGTTGGTGATTTGTGGACTGAAAAGCCTTCTTTAACATGTTCATTCATGGCACAATGTTTATAACAGAGAATTCTGTGCTGAATATGAATGCTTCTCACTAGATCTCGCTACAATGTTATCAGTTCTACAGCGAATTCTAACGCTTTCTTGAAAAAGACATTTACAAGTTTTATAAGTTGTAAAATATACAGGCATCAATATGCCATCCCGTAATACCTGAAACAATGTCACCATATGTTTTTTATGGTGAATTTTTGGCAACCACCACAGCTGCTAGATGAGCACAAAAAACATTTCATTTTTAGCCACCATGAAATCAGAACTGACAATAAGTTTTTTTAATGGAATAATGCAGTATTTATTATAAATGATTTGTCTGTAAAAAAATTGAGATAAAATGTTTTTTTGTTTTTTTTGTCTCTCCAATTCACCTATCCTGCATGTCTTTTGATTGTGGGGGAAACCGGAGCACCCGGGGGAAACCCACGCAGACACGGGGAGCACACGCAAACCCCACACAGAAAGGCCTCTTGGCTCGGCCGGGACCTTTGCTGTGAGGCAACAGTGCTACCCACTGAGCCTCCGTGCCTGCCCTTAATGATTATTAAATAAATATATAAATAAATAATTATATACAGAAGGAGGTTCTCACTTCCTTCTTCCTTAAGCTTTTAACATTGCTATAGTGGTGCCAAAACTTGGGAGGAAGGAGGAACGCGCTGTCAAAGAGGCCTCGCCGCTGTGTGAAATCTGCGATGCCGCTGATCTGAGCAGAGTCTGCCACCATGAACGCGAGGGGCGGCGGGGGTATGTGGCAAGCAGGCCAGGGCAGAGAGCCGTGGGAACAAAGTGAGGCCGGTGGCGTGAGTGCTATGACCTGCGTGCCACACCGATCTCAAGTCCCACAGAGGAGGGACTCTTTCTTTTTGTAGCCTTGCTTCTTGTTCTGCCTCTCATGACGGTATCTTATTTTTGTACATTTGTAGGTCGTAGGATCAATACTTGGAACCAGTCATGGAGGAGGATTTGTTCCAAAGCAATCCGTTTTGCTGGATCACTTTCCAAGCATGAAGAAATCAGATCTCTGCACTCTGTGAAGAAAGAGAGGAGAGATGTCTGGTTATTATTGTAAGTTTTATACTTTGTGTAACTGATCATATTATTTTAAGCAGTAATAAAAGTTTCTGATCTGTCCACATGCTCTCACCTTTGGAAATGTCTTCTGTGTACCAGGGCCTGGCTAACATCTCAGGGAGGTTCTGTTTGTTAGGGTACTTCCCAGACAGCATCGCAAACAGCAGTACACCTAAAGAATACACTGTTGCAGGCTTGCCATGGTACTTTTGATGAGCGACCCACTCAGGGGGAGCATAAATTCTTGTGCCTGGAAGAAAGAACAAGATTTTGTTCATTGCAATGAATTTGTATTTCCACAGCTTTTTGTCTATTTATTCATTATATGCAACAGGTGATCTGCTGCTGTTAAAGGCTCATTATACTTGTCATATAATAATACATACCACTGAATGCTGAATAAGCAGACTTCTTCAAGCGTCTACCACAGCCGAAGTCTATTAATTTGACCTGCAAGGTGTCTGGGTTGATGAGCAGGTTATCCAGTTTGATGTCGCTGTGGAAGACGCCCCTTTCACAGCATATTATTGCCGCAGTCACAACCTGTTGCATCACAACTCGTGTTGTTGATTCCTGGAGTCTGCCGTCATGCTTCATTAAAAACGCCCACAAATCTTCACATGGCGTGGGCCGCTCTAAGATCAGTATGTATTCATCCGGTGTCTCGTACCAGTCCAGCAGCTTTATTATTTGAGGAACGCTGGGGCCTTTGTTCAGACGAAGCATCAGAGCGACCTCTACTGGAAACAAAGACAGACCCTACAGGAGAGATGATAGTTATACGAAAGTTATACAATTAACCTTTTTTGCCTGCAAAATTTTGTTTAAATATTTTATTACTAATGTGACCGTATACTCTGAGAGAAATAAAACGAAGAGAGGAGCAGCCTACTTACAATACGGACATTTCCCATGGATTCTAACTTCATCACGTATTTGATTGCCACCTGTTAAGGGAAGGGAAAAAAAGTTTTTTTTGTTAGAATGGGTTACAATTAAAGAATTATCTGTGCAGAGGTCACATGATTCCAGTCATGAACCTTGATGTAATTGTTAATGAATTTAAATTCCAAGAGTATTATAAAATACCTTTCTTGAATCGGACAAACGGATTGCTTCAAAGACACTTCCAAATGCTCCTTGACCCAGCCTTTTCACAATTGTATAATGCTGCAAGATGTCCCCTGATAATAAAAAAAGAGGTACATAGTAAATTTACAGTATAAACCATAAAAAATGCTGATTAAAGATTGCTTTAGAATGGACACATTATTGTGCTGCCTCACACAATGAAACACAATGTCCAGAAAAAGACATTAAAACGTTTTGCACGTTTTATGAGTCATGTTGAGTCTTGTGATGGTAAACTGACCTGTCTTTCCCTTTAAACTTAAATGGATCATTTCTTCCTCATTCTTCCAAAAAGTGTTGTCCAATGTCAAAGGTGAGCTGTTGTTATTCACAGTCACAGATGGCACAGTCGGAGAAGTACTAATGCCCTCTTGCCTGGGAATGTCAGCCTCCTGCACACTGGTGAGGGAAGACACACAGGTGTGCCAGCTTGACACTGAACTGTTGTCACATGACACACAGCTGCTCTTTGTGTTGCTGTTCTGTTCAGCTTCACCATCAGAGCTTCTCTCAGGCTGTTGGCTGCTGTCATTACTGCACTGACTCTGTTGGGCTTCGTTGGAAGTTTTCTTAGATTTCCAAGAAAAAGCCCATCGGAACCTCCCTTTCTCCTTCTTTTCTACTTTCTCTGGGATGCATCTTTGTGACGTACGTGCAGCAGTATCTTGCTTTACTACGTAACTGTGAGATATGCACTGGCCCATTGCTCCAGATGTCTCTCTAATGTTATGTCACAAACTTGTACCACAAGTCGACTGAACTTTAACAGCACAGATCGAATGAAATACTAAAAAGCAAGAGATATAACACAGATCGAGAGATGTAACACAATTTGTCACCACAGATGTACTCACCACAGAAATACTAGTCAGACAGATTGAACAATCAGAAACCAACGGAACCACAGCACAACCTGAGCGGAGTTCCACAGCCTTATATATAAGCGACTCGGACTGTGACGTCACAAGCAGTGACGCGCGGGCGCGTTCGGCGGTTGCCATGGATTTTTTCGAATGTTTTTGTCAGCGCAGAAACATGCAAACGATAACTGCTATTGTTTGGGTACAAAATATATATCTTTATAAACTTGTATATATTTAAACATTTCTTTCAATTCAAAAGCTTTACGATTGTCACGATCACAACTTCTGATGTCAAACACTAGCTCGATGTTCATAATGGACTCGCGTTATAAAGCGAACCCTCATTCACAAACATTCATGTACCAATGATAATGATTTAAAAGAAATACATTTTCAATTATAAACGGAAAACTTTGATAAAAGTAACATATTATGAAGTTGTCATGAATTCAGCATGGTAACGAGATGATTTGAGCTCCTATTGTTTTTCTAAAGTTAATATAAACTGTAATTTACGCATTAAGGATGTTATTTGACTTTTTGAAAACCAAAACAAATCTTTAGAATCTACTGTTAGCTTTCTTATCCTTGTGGCAACATTTTATTTTCACAAAGGTTTCTTAAGGAAATACCTACTTTTATAGATTTCTTGTGTGAAGTAGAAAATGTAGCCTAATCAATTCACTAATAATTAATAATACAAAATGTACTTTTTTTTCGAAGAAATATGATGAGATCTTTCATGTACTGTGATTGATACCTGTTTTGCTGAACTTGTTTAATATGTAGGCTTGATACTTTTGCTGGAAATGTTCTAGATTTCTAAAAGATGTGTTTTTGCACTATTGTAATTTTTCTTGAAATATTATCAATAAAAATAATTTTAAAAAAATTCAGCATGGTAACAGTTTCCATGGTCAACGCATGGCGTATCGCTAAAATCAATCTCATTTCAACATTTTTTTATTGAATGGTGATGCTTTTATTAACCTAAACCTTGACATTTGAACATTTGAGAAATTTATTTTATTAGTTTTTATTCTATTATACCCTGCAGTCCATACATGTCTCATGTTAGAACTGAAGCGCATCGTCGCTTTCCGAACAAAAGGTGCCCTGGAAATACACACACACACACACACACACACACACACATATATATATATATATATATATATATATATTTGTACTTTATTTCTAATGTTGGCAAATTCATGGACATCTGTAATTTATTAGTGACTTTAATGCTTTTAGTCCTTTCTGTAATTTGAAATCCAAAATCAGTTGGTGACTTCAATAGCGTTTTTTCATTAAAACCTGTTATTTTTATTAAAGTAAGTATATTACTATAACTGAACATTGATATTTTGTTATTTCTGTGTAAAATTATTACTTTGCGGTCCCCATATCTGTTGAAGTAAATATCTACAAAATTTCCCAGCCTTTCCCAAATGTTGTGCTTATTATAAATGTGTACCGTGCTGATAAAACATGTTTACATTTTTTCTAAAATTTGTCTCAAAAAACTGAGCGGTACTTCTGCACAATTAATATTCATGAGTAAACCTGTGCGTCCTTTTCAACGATATGACAAGACTTTTTATGTATGATGCTTAATATCACATTTTGAAGTAAAGTCACATTTTTATTTTCAATGTAGGCATATATTTTCCCCTCATATTTTTTTTTTTTTTTTTTTTTAACCTTTTTCTCTTTCAGCCAAAAACCGATAATGCCGTTTTTAGCTGTCGAAATTTGCATCCTTATTTTGATCTCATGTATTGTAAAATTATGTAGGCTACTTTAGTTTGAGGGCAGGCCCTGAATGAGGTCCACCCTATTTCACCAAGGTCCACTAACTTCACAGACATTCGCATTCGGTAATTTGACGTTGAAGTGTACCTATGATAAAAATACAGACTTCTACATGCTTTGTAAGTGGGAAAACCTGCAAAATCGGCAGTGTATCAAATACTTGTTCTCCCCACTGTATATCAATTTCAACATTTATTATAGGCTTAAAAAAAAATAACTTTTAATTTAAGTGAATCTGCCTGTGTTTTGACTCTGCCTTGGACTACCGTTTCTGATTCTGTGCTGCCTGCCCTTTGATCTGTGTTTGCCTGGACTTTGTACATTCGACTGTTTGCTGCCTACCCCGACCTTTGCCTGTTATGACCAAGTTTTCTGCTCTGCCTCTGATATTGCTGTTCGCCCTGGTTCACCGATCCACGCCTGTTTATACTGTGAGTTTAAGTCATCTTAATAAACTGCAAATTGATCCTAATCCACCTGAGTCCTTGTTACACAGTCTTAACTGCATACATTTTAAATTAAATGAATCCTTATTAACCCTCAAGTGTCATTCATAGCAGCCATTAATTGGTCCTTCATGGACAAATTTGAGCACGGTCTTTTTTTATGTAAAATATGCTTATTTGTATGTTATATTTAATATTTCTTTTACTTCAGTAAAAAAAAAAAAAAAAAAAAAAATCATTCCAGTAAGTTCAGACAGATAAAACCTAAAAACGTGGTGACTTTGGTGACATCTGATGGTATAAAAATATCAAAACATATCTGAAATCTATAAAACAATGTTTTAAAGATCTTAACCTCTTAAGTTTTAGATTTGATCACAAGTTACAACTGTGTTGGGTGAGACTTTACAAAGATGCCAAAAATATGCTTACAGACAAATATGACTATGCTATAAGGAAAAGACAAATTAGGAGACAAAGCAATCATTTATTTCTAACAAAATAGACCAAATTTCAATAACTCAAAAAAGTACCAAACAGGTAAGAATAAACAATAAACTTAAGAATAACGCAATAAAACTAAATGGTAACAAACAGATATTTTTGTTCAGAAGCGTCAACAAATCTTGCAATAGGACTTTGATCTGACTTTGAAGAGTGAGTGTGTGTGTGTGTGTGTGTGTGTGTGTGTGTGTGTGTGTGTGTGTGTGTGTACATGTTTTTCTATCCCGGTGGGGACTTCAACCTAAATGCACACTGACTCATGGGGACTCGTGTCACTGTGGGGACCTAAATTGAGGTCTCCATGGGTACAAAAGCTTATAAATCATACAGAATGAGTTCTTTTGAAAATGTAAAAATGCAGAAAGTTTTGTGTGATTTAGGGGTAGGGTTAGTGTAAGGGGAGAGAATATACAGTTTGTACAGTATAAAAACCATTACGTCTATGGAGAGTCCCCAGAAAGAAAGGGCGCCAGACTGTGTGTTTGTGTGTGTGTGTGTGTGTGTGTGCAGTGGCTGATTGGCACATTTGAAAAAAAATGTATTGCTGATATTGGCTCATTCAATTCCTTTGTTTAATTGTGTATGTGTGAGTGACTGTTTTTTTATTTGACAAAATTAAAAAAAAAAAAATTTTTATTACATTCAATTACATTTATTACATAAGAATTACATTCAATGGCTTTCAATGCAATGCTTTTGTGGATGTGTTTGTGTCAAAGGACCAATAAAGGAGGGTTTTTTTTCAGGCACTTAACATTGTTGAATTGAGTCCAATTTTTGTGTGTGTTCAGGTGGTAAATTTAGGAAAAGTAGCCAAGTCTTGTACCGCTCAGATTAAGGAATTATTTTAAAAAAAAAAATTAAAACAACATGATTTTGCCCATTTGTCCCGAAGGCCCCTTTTAGGGTAAAAGCTAAAATGTTCTCTTTTACCTTTGTTCTTTGATTAACTTTAATGACAGACATCACAGCAACTGGTTTATTAGGCTGCTGTGACTTTAAGATCTGCCACTGCCCGAACGGCGCGGATCTGACGCGCTGTCACACGCATCTATTTTCTCACAACTCTTTACATTCAAGACGTTATTTAACTAATTTAAGACTGCTTTTTGAGAATGCATTTTGGCATAATTCTGTGTGTTATTGTTTGTTACAAGCGCAAAAGAGAACTTGATTCTGGTGCTGTCTTTGCGCGCGATACTGTTGCGCGCCTTTGTGTGTCTCAGGACATTCACGTTCTCTTTTGTCTTGTCACTTGAATGGTTTAAAAGAATTTGCATGAATAAGAGCGTGATCATATAATGTAAGGCTAGCCAAAGGATGACAGAAAAAAACGGATGCTGCGTTAATTGCATTAAAAAAATTTTTTAACGCGTTAAACTGAAAAAATGTATTGCATGCACATGAACTTTAATGACATCCCATTCTTAATATGGAGTTGGCCCACTCTTTGCAGCTATAACAGCTTCAACTTTTCCGGGAAGGCTTTCCACAAGGTTTAGGAGTGGGTTTATGGGAATTTTTGACCATTCTTCTAGAAGCGCATTTGTGAGGTCAGGCACTGATGTTGGACGTTGCAGTCTCCGCTCTAATTCATCCCAAAGGTGTTCTATCGGGTTGAGGTCAGGACTCTGTGCAGGCCAGTCAAGTTCCTCCACACCAAACTCGCTCATCCATGTCTTTATGGACCTTGTTTTGTGCACTGGTGTGCAGTCATGTTGCAGTCAAAGTTGGGAGCATGAAATTATCCAAAATGTCTTGGTATGCTGAAGCATTAAGAGTTCCTTTCACTGGAACTAAGGGGCCAAGCCCAACCCCTGAAAAACAACCACACACCATAATCCCCCCTCCACTAAACTTTACACTTGGCACAATGCAGTCAGGCAAGTACCATTCTCCTGCCAACCGCAAAACACAGACTCGTCCTTTGGCTTGCCAGACAGAGAAGCGTGATTCATCACTCCAGAGAACACGTCTCCACTGCTCTAGAGTCTAGTGGCGGCATGCTTTACACCACTGCATCCAACGCTTTGTATATATACACCGATCAGGCATAACATTATGACCACCTTTCTAATATTGTGTTGGTCCCCCTTTGCCTGCCAAAATAGCCCTGACCCGTCGAGGCATGGACTCCACTAGACCCCTGAAGGTGTTCTCTGATATATGTGGCACCAAGATGTTAGCAGCAGATCCTTTAAGTCCTGTAAGTTGCTAGGTGGGGCCTCCATGGATCGGACTTGTTTGTTCAGCACATCCCACAGATGCTTGATTGGATTGAAATCTGGGGAATTTGGAGGCCAAGTCAACACCTCAAACTCGTTGTTGTGCTCCTCAAACCTTTCCTGAACCATTTTTGCTTTGTGGCAGAACGCATTAGCCACAGCCACCAGGGAATACCATTTTCATGATGTCCATTTCCATTTCCATTGTGTACATTGTGAAAGAAAAACATTTATTTCATAATGTGAATTTCCCCCGACTTTCCATTCTTTTACTTCAATGAAAGGTTAGGTTTTTGCACAGTTTTTGAATGATAGCTCAAAAGGATAAACAATGCAGATTTATTTTTTTACAGCCATCTTTGATCATATTTACCAGGGGTGCCAATAATTCTGACCACAACTGTATATATATATATATATATATATATACACACACAAACACATATATATATATATATATATATATATAAGGTTTCTTCAAGCGTCTTGGAGATCTTGCCGCAGTTCTTCTGGATTTAGTCTGTGTCAGTTTTTTCTGTTTCTTCATATATTCACAGACAGACTCGATGATGGTGAGATCAGATCTCCATGTGCAGCATACTGGCTGTTGTTGTGCATACAAAAATCTCACTGGATTATTATAATTCTTGGCAAACGTAATGTTTGGAAATGTAAACTGATATTTCCTACAGACACACTACAGCAAAAGATATAAATAACTGGCTTAAAAACATTTACATGTAACTATGGCAACTGTATCAATTAATGACATCTAATTTAAATATTCAATATTCCCTCTTGTATTTTAACTTGTATTTTATTTAATTTTTTTATTTCCTGATTGGCTGCTACAATAGTCCTATAAGACATTACTGCAATCATTTTGATTTAGTTCACATTCAAATGGAGTTCCTGGCTGTACATGTAGAGCAGATTTCTCAGTTGTTATTGTCACTGATGATCTTTGAGTGTGTGACCACATTCTGTAGCTCTATTGACAGTATCACAGTATGACATTATTATTAGCCACGACACTAGTAACACAACTGTGTATGTGTTCAAAGCTCTGAAAGCCCTCATGTTGAATGCTGCTGGTTCAGCATAGGTGTTTGTCCAGTAAGGGGCAGCCAGGGGTGTCAGTCATCAGTAGAAAGTTGTTTGTGTTTTGTAGTTAGTGTCAGTGACACCAGGTGCATGTGTGACTTCTCGCAGGTAAGGCAATAAACTGAAATATTGAAGAGAATAAAATCAGACATTCATATCAGTCATTATCAAAAGCTGAAAACTAAAAATGGATCAAGGAAAAATGGAAAGAAAAAAATTAAACTCTGAAATTAGAAAGAGAGATGGAACAATCCTATCAACTATTATATTATATGATAAATTATCTCACTGTAGTTTCCACATGAACAGGCAACGTTTTAAAGCTGCACGTGTTTTGCTAGTCTAATATAAGCCTCTGATAATGGTCTTAGCAGGAAAACAGATGGAGGACAAATTAAACACAAAAAGAGAGAAGATAACAGATTTAATTATCAAGAGAGATAATTTGATAGAATCCTTGAAAAATCATCACCATCTTCCTAGCATTATTCCCGCTCATTTGCAGGGTCCACTTCGCACACAACTTTGATTTGGCACAGGTTTATAGAATTCTTGAAAATATTTACTAAAATTATGTATCTTACTGTAGTTTCTCCAGTTTAGAGTGTGGATTCTCGAGTAGATCGTGGAGAAGCTTTACTCCTGAATTTCCTGGTTTATTAGAGCTCAGATTTAGTTCTCTCAGGTGTGAGTGGTTTGATCTCAGAGCTGAAGCCAGAACAGCAAAACCTTCCTCTCCAATACTGCAATCAGACAGCCTGCAGAGAAAGAAGAAAAACACCTCATGATTACAAATCAACACACGCTTAAATGCGGGACGAGTTAAATATGACTGATACATCCAACACAATCTCATGGTAATTTGTGACTATTTTACGTTTTGGCAAATTTGTGTCTAGTTCGTATTAATTTTTACAATCTCATTCTTACATTTTCATACGATCTGGTTACACACCTGTGACGGGTAGGGTACAACGGGGCTAAAGGCACACCTTAAGAAAAATTTGCTTTTCATTACTCCCATAGTGTATAATTGCAGAAAAAATGTTTGTATTGAACATTTATGGAGAAACAGATTTTGTGTGAAAATAAATCATAAAAGTGGTTTATTTGTTTAAAAATCTTATAAATATATGGGGTGGCGAGGGGGGCCTTTTACCCCACAAAATAATATGTTTTCAATAATGTTAATACAAAGTTTGAACTATTTTCTGTTTATTTTGATAAATAAAAGAATTCATTTTTGTTCGATAAATATGCTGTCATTAAAATATGTTAATATAGAAATATATTTTAAAAATACAGAAACAAAATAATTTAAAAGCATTGAGCATTGAAAGCATTGAAGGAGATCCCATAATAAATTAATATAGATTTACAGTAGTAACAATAAATATTTTATTATACTATTAATATCATATTTTTAAATATGATGGTTTCATTATAAATATGGTGATTGTCTCCAAGGTAGACACCCAACTTAATGATTATATGATATTTACAATTCTTATTTGGTACTTAAATCTACAACATTTTTAAAAACATCAAATATTAGATCAAATTAGTGCAGAATTTTGCGCTGCTGCCCGCGATCGTGTCACAGATCAGACAAATTTCCACATGCATCTTGAAAATTGGATGTTTTGGAAAGTGCTGAGGCAAGTTTTTGTGCCATCTAGTGGTTTAGAAGAAAATCAAATCAAAGGTACACTAGTCAAAGGTACACTAGTAGTCTTTAAAGAGCGACTAGGTACTTGAGTAATTAGTGATGCATTTTATGACAATTTTCATATTCAGAACTACTAGTGATCTGGACCATTATTTTAAAGTGAAAAAGATGTTTTTTTTCCTGCAAAGTGACTATGTAACTCTTGTAATTAGTGATGAATTTTATGAGTGAAAAAAAGACAGTTGCTCACATCTCAAACACGGTAATGTTTTGATCAGTAATTAATTAGTAATTCTTTATAATTTGTCATAGTTACCTATTAGTTCTTGTGATGCCAATCTCATTCAGTAATTATTGATTACCTAATAAGGAACTATCTTAGTCCTAAATTCGATATTACTTACTGATTAGTTCAGCTTGCTTTCATATTAGTTAATAGTAGTAGCTGAAGTGTTAATGTAGTACTACTCATTAGTCCTGCATTATTTCCTGCAGTTACCTCTTAATGACGGAACATTATTCTAAAGTGTTACCGTCAGTGATTTGAACTCTCCCATAAAAAGGATAAAATGTGCAGATTATTTACATCAGGGTGAGCAAATTCAGTCCTGGAGGGTCTCTGTCCTGCAGAGTTTAGCGCCAATCCTGATAAAAACTCACCTGCCTCTATACTTCTAGTAATACTGAAGCTTGTTCAGGTTTTGGAGATAAACTCTGCAGGACAGTGGCTCTCCAGGACCAAAGTGGCCCATCCCTGATTTAGATCGAAGCGAGCTGACGTAGCTTCTGACATTACTCTGTGGCAGATTAAACTCATAGCTTCTTCATCTCATAATAGCACTTCAAGAGGAGTTGTTATACTTAAGAACTTCCTTATTCTCCAAATATCACACAAGATCATTTAGTGACTCATCATAGATAATGGCTTGTGTGATATTTGAAAAATGAGAACTGTTGGGATTATGCTTTTTATTCTGTACGTTTTCATTTCTAAATACTTGATGAGATATACAGTGGGGAGAACAAGTATTTGATACACTGCCGATTTTGCAGGTTTGCCCACTTACAAAGCATGTAGAGGTCTGTAATTTTTATCATAGGTACACTTCAACTGTGAGAGACGGAATCTAAAACAAAAATCCAGAAAATCACATTGTATGATTTTTAAATAATTAATTTGCATTTTATTGCATGACATAAGTATTTGATCACCTACCAACCAGTAAGAATTCCGGCTCTCACAGACCTGTTAGTTTTTCTTTAAGAAGCCCTCCTGTTCTCCACTCATTACCTGTATTAACTGCACCTGTTTGAACTCGTTACCTGTATAAAAGACACCTGTCCACACACTCAATCAAACAGACTCCAACCTCTCCACAATGGCCAAGACCAGAGAGCTGTGTAAGGACATCAGGGATAAAATTGTAGACCTGCACAAGGCTGGGATGGGCTACAGGACAATAGGCAAGCAGCCTGGTGAGAAGGCAACAACTGTTGGCGCAATTATTAGAAAATGGAAGAAGTTCAAGATGACGGTCAATCTCCCTCGGTTTGGGGCACCATGCAAGATCTCACCTCGTGGGGCATCAATGATCATGAGGAAGGTGAGGGATCAGCCCAGAACTACATGGCAGGACCTGGTCAATGACCTGAAGAGAGCTGGGACCACAGTCTCAAAGAAAACCATTAGTAATACACTACGCCGTCATGGATTAAAATCCTGCAGCACACGCAAGGTCCCCCTGCTCAAGCCAGAGCATGTCCAGGCCCGTCTGAAGTTTGCCAATGACCATCTGGATGATCCAGAGGAGGAATGGGAGAAGGTCATGTGGTCTGATGAGACAAAAATAGAGCTTTTTGGTCTAAACTCCACTCGCCGTGTTTGGAGGAAGAAGAAGGATGAGTACAACCCCAAGAACACCATCCCAACCGTGAAGCATGAAGGTGGAAACATCATTCTTTGGTGATGCTTTTCTGCAAAGGGGACAGGACGACTGCACCGTATTGAGGGGAGGATGGATGGGGCCATGTATCGCGAGATCTTGGCCAACAACCTCCTTCCCTCAGTAAGAGCATTGAAGATGGGTCATGGCTGGGTCTTCCAGCATGACAACGACCCGAAACACACAGCCAGGGCAACTAAGGAGTGGCTCCGTAAGAAGCATCTCAAGGTCCTGGAGTGGCCTAGCCAGTCTCCAGACCTGAACCCAATAGAAAATCTTTGGAGGGAGCTGAAAGTCCGTATTGCCCACCGACAGCCCCGAAACCTGAAGTGGGCCAAAATCCCTGCTGCAGTGTGTGCAAACCTGGTCAAGAACTACAGGAAACGTATGATCTCTGTAATTGCAAACAAAGGTTTCTGTACCAAATATTAAGTTCTGCTTTTCTGATGTATCAAATACTTATGTCATGCAATAAAATGCAAATTAATTACTTAAAAATCATACAATGTGATTTTCTGGATTTTTGTTTTAGATTCCGTCAATCACAGTTGAAGAGTACCTATGATAAAAATTACAGACTTCTACATGCTTTGTAAGTGGGCAAACCTGCAAAATCGGCAGTGTATCAAATACTTGTTCTCCCCACTGTATATGCACATGTTTTATGAGTTTTATGAGTGAAGGTATTCCAAGTTTTGACAGAGCTGTGATATGGCTATTTCTAGACATCCCAGTCTTTGTTTGTTGAATGATGATGCTGACCTTAATCTGAATGTTAACCAGCATAGGATATTCACACTGTTTGTTTAGTTTGTGTGTTTGTCTTTAAAATTTGCTATGAACCTACGTTTCCGGCAGATAAAATGTGGCTCATAGAACTCCAAAACTTTGCACTGTTAGAACGCTCAACAGCGAAAATTAACGAACCAAAGCCAAGAACAATTAAAGCATGGGCAGAATTTATTGAGAAACTCCTATATAATATCTCGATATGGCCGTTGAGTATATTTACGGTCCTGCACTGTTTGCTCTATCAAGCAAGGAAAAAGGGAGCAGTTGGTATAGGTTGGTGCTGGTAGTCTATCACTTACTGTAGGTTCTCCAGTTTACACTGCGGATACTCCAGTACATCAGAGAACAGCTTCACTCCTGAATCTCCTGGTTTATTAGAGCTCAGATTCAGCTCTTTCAGGTGCGAGTGGTTTGATCTCAGAGCTGAAGCCAGAACAGCAAAACCTTGCTCTCCAATACTGCAGCTATGCAGCCTGCAGAGAGAGAGAGAGAAAACTTCCTCACTTTCCTTACACAAACAAAAGGTAAAATGACATGATGGATTAAAAGCGTGTGACTAAGGTGTCCAATAAAAAGTAAGCATTGGGTCGAGTGACACACTGCACTTTGGTAAAGCAGTTAGTGTCAGTAACACCAGGTCAGTATGCAATTTTCAGAAGCCATTGTGGAAATATTATATTTAGATCTGCTCACATTGCCATCTAAGATTTCTACTATACTTTTTTTTTGCAACATTGAGCTTTATAAGCAATAACTTTGGTTACACTTTATTTTACAGTGTCCTTGTTACATGTACTTTATGTACAGTAAATTATGCATAATTACATGCAACTAACCCTCAACCAAACCCTAATAGTAAGTACATGTAGTTAATTAATATTACTCAGTACTTAAATATATAATTACACTGTAACAATGACATTGTAAAATAAAGTGTAAGCCTTTATTTTAAGGTGACGCAGTTACATTGTACTTACTCAAATAAGTACTGAGTAATGTTAATTAACTACATGTGCTTACTATAGAGTTACGGTTAAGGTTTGGTTTAGGGTTAGTTACTTGTGATTATGTATAATTTACTCTTATTACTACAGTAAGTACATGTAGTAACATGTAACTACGTCACCTTAAAATAAAGTGTTACAATTTTGCCTGTGCATGCTCACTGACTGAATTCTGATCTCTTGTGGATTCATCATAAACAACAAAGTGCAGATACAATGTAATCAAGAAATCAAGAAAGTCATTTTGCAATGTAGTTTTTTGCGAGAGTACCTAAATCAGTGACCTCGTGATAGAGCTCTTCAGTGATGGTGATGGGGAATGTTCTTTGCTCACTTTATATATATATATATAGTTTATTCCCAGTTTGAATAACCGTTTTGTTCTTCATGCTACTAACATAATCAGTGAAGTCATGATTGTCTAATGCATAAAAAGCAATAAAGTAATTCATAAACGTTCTTAACTTTTGTTTGTGTAGCCTATACTGTAGTCAATTATTCAACATTAATAATCATTAATACTCTTGATATAATAATAATCAATAATGATTTATCATAATATTGCAGTTCTGCTATGTAATGAATTCCTGCTTTAAATCAATTACAGTGGGCAAATATTGCCCATAAATGGATTCGGATATCCTTTAATTTCTGACCTTGATTCCACGGAAGTATCAATCTGGCAACAGGAGCTCATGAAACAGCTCATTATCATCTAGAATCGGAATTCTGAGAAGCTGGATTGTGTATGGGTGGTCACAACTAAGTGGGTGTCCCTCTCTGAATCACAACGCACAGCCCAACAACTCTTGACTAAACTTACAGAACAGTGCTGCGTTTCCCAAAAGCCTAAGATGATCGTAGAACAATTGCCACCAATGGTCTCTACGATCAACTTAGGCTTACAATGCTTTTGGGAAACATAGCCCAGGATGAAATGACAATGTATTTGAACACATTTAAGATGGTGGTTGGCCACAAGGGGTTGGACTCCTTTTTGCCTTATAACTTATTGTCCTGCCACTAACTGTGGAGCCCCAGTGGGTCCAGTACTCAGTGCTAGTGGCCTCCTCAAATGTTTCCATGACTGGGACTTTGACATCGGAATATCATTGAGGATACAGGCTTCACATATTTCTCAGATGGCAAGGCTACGGCTCTCCAAAAGTCAAAGCGCAAGTTCACATAGACCCTGTGCTGCTTGCTCTGCCCCAACCTCATCAAAAAACTACCAGAATGGCAAACTTGGGGACATTGGTATTGCTTGATGAAGGCATGAATGTTTTGGAAGCATCGCAAATGCAAGATGCTCAATAAAGAGCTTCCCCATTTTCTGGAGGGCCCCCAAAAATCAGTCGACGGTGTTTACAAGCTGATGAGTAGTAGATGACCGAACAAAAAAACTCATTCAACTGCTGAATGGGAAAGATGCTACAAATAATGTTTAGTGGCTTTTTTACTTTACACATCAACTGAACAAGGGCTTAGAATAAAAGATAGACGGTGGGATTTATGCATCAATATTGAGATTGTTCAAATGAAGAACGCAATTTTTACCCAGCTCTAGAACTACTTGAGTCCCTCCCACGTGAAACAGCTCCAGATATCAGCTTACCACCCAATTCATTTTTGACCAGATGCACTAGTGGGTGTTGCGTTGACTGGTAGCCGAAAATGGGCACGACTGGGACCATACATGCATGGGGATGGCCCAGTTTGTCTTGATGTTTGACCTCACTAGAGAATACTGACAAATCGCCCTGTCCCCTAAGGCAGGTTTCCCAACCCCAATTTTGAGCGTCTCTCTTATCTAACCCAACTGTTTCAGGTCTTGGAGTCTCTACTAGTGAGTTGATGAGTTGAATCAGGTGTGTTTGATTAGGAAGAGTTTGAAAACGTGTGATGTTGGTGTGCCTCCAGGAATTGGGTTGTGAAACACTGCCCTAATGCATGGGAAAAGATGACCTTCAGCACACCATCCAACCATTGGCAGTACCAGGTGAAACAGAGAGAGAGAGACAGATGGGATAGGCAAAATAATACACTCACTGTAGTTTTTCCAGGTTACAGTGTGGGTCCTTCAGTAGATCAGACAGCAACATAACTCCTGAAACTCCTGGGTTATTCCAGCTCAGATCCAGTTCTCGCAGGTGCGAGGGGTTTGACCTTAAAGCTGAAGCCAGAGCAGCAAAACCTTCCTCTCCAATTCTGCAGTTATACAGCCTGCAGACAGAGAGAGAGAAAAACTCCTCACACTAACACAAATTCAAAAGGTCAATGACAAGTTAAAAGCATATGACTGAGGTGTCAAATAAACAGTGTGTTGGATTTTGAATGACAATGTAGTGTCACTATAAACAAAAGACAAGAAAAAACAGCCAATGCAAGGACATAACTAACAAGACAAATAAAAAACTATATGTAAACCAAGACCTACTACCTCCAATTTTCTTAGACTACAGTTTATTACTGTAGAGTAACTTATAAGGGGCTTTTGCACCAGTTAGTTCTAGAAACTAGCCTGGCTCCGCCCTCCTACGTACTTCCGCTCAATTTTGCGGTATATTTGCTGGTTTTCTCCGGCCAAATTTTAACCGGTCCAATCAGCGAACAGAGGGAGTGGCTGAGAACAATGACGTTGATGCCGTGCGCTAGTTTGAGTTGTAGTTCAGTAATGGTGGCGGAGAAAGATGCGAGTGAAGCCATTCGGTCCGTTGTGGCAAAGCTGCCGAATATCCAGAAGTTAAAGCCGGAGCAAGAACAATCTTTGCTGAGTTTTGTTGGTGGCCATGATGTTGTGGCCCTCCTCCCCACTGGGTTCGGGAAAAGTTTGATTTTCCAGCTCGCTCCGTTAGTAGTGAAGGAGTTGGCTAAGGCGAACAACATACGCCACGACCAAACGTTAGCGATTGGTTATGGCAGATCCAGAGTGGCTCTGGGCAGATCCAATAGTTTTAAACTTCAACAGAGTACCCGCTATTAAGGAAGTTAACGCTTGTCAATGGAGAGTGGCCAGACTCTCTGTACAAATGAAATGTACGAGAGTCTGGTAGGACCAGGCTACTAGCCACCAGGTTCCCCGAGAACTAATTGTTCCCCTAGGGCCGTTTTCCTAGTTGCATTCGCACTACCAGTAAGAACTCTAAAGTGATGTAAGTGTAATGATAGCATGAGAATCTGTTAGGTTATATATGGTAATATATAGAGCAACTTATACCTGTTTGTGGTATGTGTAGCTAATAGGGAATATACGGTAGACAGAGTGAGTTGACAGACACAGAGTGATTTATGCTGCTACATGTTGCGCAGTTGTAAATAAAGATCAGAAACGGAGCAATGCTTGTATCGCCTCATCTATACATGTCATCCTAACATTACAGTAAGCCGCGCTTGTTGTTGTGACTTTTATTTTGATGGCGCTGAGAATGCCAGAGTCTGAGGACACAGTGCTTGCATTCTCTGTCTTCATTAGTTTACAATCTGTTTAACAGTCCGGTCTAATATGTTATTAGATAGGGCTGTTATACAAAGAAAGTAGACAGTATATGAAAAAGTATTACCATTTGCCGTGTGGTTGATCTCCAATATCGCTAGCTGAGCAGAAATACATAATCATGTTTTACTTGGTCCCCTCAAAGTTGCGTTGGATTTTCTCTTTAGCGTAAAGGTTGAGAGGTCCATCTATCACTGTTTTCCATGTTCGTAGAGTTAGCTTCTGGAGTAAATATATAGGCTATGATCTGTGTGTTTCCAGTGCTTTTTAAAAATAGCGGGTGCTGGTGTTTCGTGTGTGGCCAATCAGCATACACTAACATCACTAGTAGTTCCTATTGTGCTGGGTTAAACCCTACTCTAAAGTAGGAGCGAATTTAGTTCCCCCAAAAGGAGTTCCTAGAACTAAAATCGTTCCCAGTTCTTGCTGTGCGAACACGCCAAAATCCGACCAATAGTTCTAGGAACTATGAAAAGGTTCCTCCGGTGTGAGAGCCCCTATAATCTGTTATTCCCACTTATATTTGGTAACTACTGATTGCACTGAAGACATACTTACTCTAATGTCCTAAGTTTACACTGAGAGTTCTTTAGTCCAACAGAGAGCAGCTTCAGTCCTGAATCCTGTAGGTAATTATGACTCAAGTTCAGCATTCTCAAATTTCTGAGAGTTTTGGCCAGAATTGAACAACTTTTCCAAGTGAGATAACAGCCACTCAGACTGGGAGAAAGCATAATAATAATTGTGTGTTAAACTACATATTAACGCAACAATACAGTTTTAAAATTCATATAAACAATAAACACATACTTTAGTGTAAATTATAAAACGTAAAAGTTATATTGAAATTGACTTTGCACTAACTTATAACAAATGTTATATTTTGGATGTAATATTTATTATTTTATTATTAAAAATACATTACATAGTAAAGCAATGAAAATACTCACTTAGCTTTTCTGCATACTTTGACCACTGGCAGCAGCCTCAGAAGACCTTCTTCTGATTGATGGTATTTACTTAGTTCAAACTCATTAAGTTCCTCTTCTGAGTTCAGTAACACAAACACCAAAGCAGACCACTCAGCAGGAGAGAGACTAAAATCAGAGAGACGACTAGCACGAGTTCCGTTCAGGTATGTTTGGACTTCCTGTACTAGAAAATGATCATTTAGTTCATTCAGACAGTGAAACAGATTGATGGATTTCTCTGGAATGTCATTCTCCCTGATCTTCTCCTTGATGTACTCAACTATTTCCAGACTGCTGTGAGACATGTTTCCTGTCTGTGTCAATAGACCTCGCAAGAGACTCTGATTGGACTCCAGTGAGAGACCCAGAAAAAAGCGGAGAAAAAGATCCATGTGTCCGTTTTCACACTGCAAAGCCTTGTCCACTTCCTTCTTTTGAAAATTGGTTATTTCTGACTTGTGTTTCTTGTCTGAATCAAAGGAGAGAAACCTGTATAAAGCAGCAAGAAACTCCTGAATGCTCAGATGCACAAAGCTGTACACCTTTCCCACACACAGTTCAAACTCTTCTCTAAAGATCTGGGTACAAACTCCTGAGTACACTGACACTTCTCTGACATCAATGCCACATTGTCTCAGGTCCTCCTCATAGAAGATTAGGTTCCCTTTTTCCAGTTGTTCAAACGCCAGTTTGCCCAGTGAAAAAATATACTTTCTGGCCTGGTGAAGATCTACGTCATATTTCCCATCATACTTGGTGGTCTTCAGTTTGGTCTGAAACATCAGGAAGTGTGTGAACATTTGAGTGAGAGTTTTGGGGATCTCTGCACTCTCTGCTTCACCCAACATTGTCTCTAGAACAGTGGCTGAGATCCAGCAAAAGACTGGTATGTGACACATAATGTATAGGCTTCTTGATGATTTGATATGTGTGATGATTCTGTTGGCTAGACTCTGATCATTTATCTTCTTCCTGAAATATTTTTCTTTCTGAGGATCACTGAATCCTCGTACCTCTGTCACCTGATCAACACACTCAGAAGGGATCTGATTGGCTGCTGCTGGTCGAGAGGTGATCCATACGAGAGCAGAAGGAAGCAGCTTCCCTTTGATGAGGTTGGTCAGCAGCACATCCACTGAAGCTGATTGTGTGACATCAGACAAGGTCTGATTGGTTTGGAAATTTAAAGGAAGTCGACACTCATCAAGCCCGTCAAAGATAAACATAACTTTGTAGCCATCAAGGTCTGTTGATCTCAGTTCCTTTATATCTGAGAAAAATTGATGGAGAAGCTCCATTAGACTGATATTTTCCTCCTTCATAAAATTTAACTCCCTGAAAGGAAGTGGAAATATGAGGTGGACGTCCTGGTTTGCTTTTCCCTCAGCCCAGTCCAGAATGAACTTCTGTACAGACACTGTTTTTCCAATGCCAGCAACTCCCTTTGTAAGCACATTTTTGATGGGTTTGTGTTGTCCAGGTGAGGGTTTAAAGATGTCATTGCATTTAATTGGTATTTCCTGCATCTCTGGCCTTCTGGACATCTCAATATATCTAACCTCATGTTCGTTATTGACCTCACCACTGTCTCCCTCTGTGATGAAGAGCTCTGTGTAGATCTCATTCAAAAGTGTTAAGTTCCCTTGATATGATATTCCTTCATTTAGTCTCTGAGATCTCTCTCCCAGTCTGGATTTGTGTTTTTGCAGACCAATAGGGGCAAGTTCTGATGAAAATTAATAACAGAAATTACAATAGAACAGAGTAGTTTTTGACATGCCTTATATTCAAAGTGACTTACCATGCAAGGTATTGATTTTGTCAACTTGCAGGTTTCCTAAAAATGACCGAATGTATGACCTTTGCATTTTTAGCAGCATGCTCTAACAGTCAGACTACTGAATTACTAAAATCTAACTATGAGCCTACTTCTGAGGGGTATTCTAGAAAGCAGGTTATGTGATTTACCCGGTTAAGTTTACTCAGAGTAGGTGGATAACCTCAACATTTGGTTCCAAAAGTTTTGGGTTATCCCTTAAATCAACAATCAACCTTTAATCAACCTTCTTAGTATCTCTCAATCAATTCATTATAAACAATATAACAAGGGGAAAAAATTATAAAAGAATGCCTGTTTTCCCATTCATTTTTTGAAAAAAAATTGTTTAGGGTCGCTAACGACCCTAGGTGTCAACTGCACAACAATAATTGAATATCTGATGACTGAATAAGTGCAATTCACCTTTATTCCACAAGGTGGCAATGTCTGATACACAATGATGAAGTGACATTTCACTCATAGTTACCGCAGGCAGAAAACAAAAGAATAGGAAGTATCATCATCAAAACTTAAAATGGTTGAGCAATTTACTGCAGAGCAAGTATTTGAACACAATCAAATATTAGTGTCACTGCCACTTGATGGCGTTGAAAATGATAGTTTTGAGAATATGTTTGAGATGGCAAATATGAGCCAGATGCTGAATGTACTGGGTAAATGAGCCCTGACGAGGACAGTGATGATGGTATAAAACATCTGCTCAAATTGAACCATTCCAAGCTCCAAAAGGTAACATTATATGCTTTATTTTAATCTTAATTGTTAATCTTATATCAGGAGTTTTATATTATCACGACAGGTACACTGTAAAAAATTATATGATCATTAAGTTATGACAACATATGTTTTTACATTGCTTTAAGTTGAGCAATTTTAAAGTTTTTTTACAAGTTATACAAGATTCAACTCATTTTTTCAGTTTAATGTAATTTAACTTGAAATGACTTAAACATCCAAGTTGATTGTACTTAAAAAATTTAAGGCAACAACTTTTTTTTTTACAGTGTAGTAATCCATCCGTGTTAGATACTGACCCGGGTCGTTAAAGACCTGAATATGTAATAATGATTGGCAAAACATTCATGCATTTATGGGTTAATCAATGAGAGGGTTTATGTGACATAAGTTATCCCTGCTTTCTGTAATACCCCCCCCCCCCCCCCCCCCCCCCCCCATCATAAAATGTGTCTTTAATGTCAAATCAGCTCCGCCTTTCCTTCATTGACTATTATATACTATTAAATCACCTTATGCTGTCTATAAATTGGTTGCTTCCAAGTTGCCATCAGTTTTAAGGTTGATCCCACTTTATATTAGGTGTCTTTTAACTACTTACTAGTTACTTACGTCAAAATAAAATCAATTGTTAAGTGCAATGTTGATGTTGTACTTATTGCAAAACACTTTTGCTGCTATTGAAGTGGGATATGGGTAAGGTTAGGTTTAAGGGTGGGTTAATGTGTAAGGGAAGGGTCAACAGTGTATTTATAGATGTAATTACAGAGATTAATTACAGGTGTAATTACATGCAGGTATTTTCTTAAATATAAGTACAGTGTAAAAACATGTATGTACACAATAAGTGCATTGTATCAAATAATTAATTTAATTGTTAGTACAATGTAGTTAAAGACACTTAATATAAAGGGGTCTGTGAGGTTTTATATTATTTAACAGCTCTGAGCTCTTACTTGTCTGTAGCGTACTGGCGAGGTCTGTCGGGTCCATCTTTCTCTGGACAAGCAATTCATCCTCTTCTTTCTCATTGAGTTTTCTGGTAAAAAAAAAAAAAATTCACATCCATACCACTGATAAACGTCAATGTGAATGTGTGTATTTCTCTATAGTGTAAACCATGGTGTCACTAGACACTTTTTCTAAAATAAATTCAGCAGTGCACCAGCAAGTGTGCCGCACAATTCCTGAAAAGTGAAGCCAAAACGTTTTAGTCGGCCCCAGGTGGCTGGTCCCAGTATAGGTCATAAACCCGCCCTCTCCATGTAATCGAATGGAATGTGAGACAAACTAAACAATCAAATTACACTTCAAATAAATTTTTTTCCAAAGATGGTTTCTGTCATTTTAGGTGTTTTTTATCAAGCTGGTGTAAGTTCAAGTGTTTGTTTTTTAAATAAGTTTGGTTTTAGTTAGTTATTTGATGCTATAAAAACGGGGTGTGACGTCATGATTGACAGCTGTGACTGACAGCTTCTCTGAGCGAAGTATCGCTTCGCGAGGCATCAACAGACTTTTGTCTGGATTTTCGTGAGGAGATTGGAGGTTTAACTTTAATTTCTATGTTTCCATAACTGTTTATTTCACACCGACATGAGTTGTTCTGCAGTAAAATGTACTAAGCGATTCTGCAGGAGTGTGGGCGGGACCTTGATATCATGGCTCCACTTCATGCTCACTACTGCGCAGACTTGGGATCCGAGATGTCAGCGCCATATTTGGACATTGGCAGCTTCTCTTTTCTACACTGGTAGAGAGTGAAGGTGTGTCGTCCATCTTATTTTTACAGTCTATGTGCACCAGTATAACTTAAGTTTGAGATGAACAGTAAACTATGCTTCAGGATCTCAATTGCCAACTCAACATTGTTTATTGTACAAAAATACATAATTTCTGTATAGCCATACATTTAAATGTATTTCTATTATCTTGTTTCTTCTCATTTTTTTTAAAGTTAATACACCTTTTTTTCCTGTGCTAACTAAGCAGAATTAAATGTGTTATATAATTCATTGTATTATTTTAAAGACTAGTCTCTGCCTCAGACGTCACGCCCATGGACCGTAAACACTCTGTACATCTGATGCATATGGCACACTAAACTGGAAACACTTTTTTTGCGAAGGCAAAAGTCTAAACCTTGTTGAATTGTAAAGAATTGTTTTCACATTTCACACTATTTTCCGAGCTTGGTCAACCCTTTGGATTCCAGAGTGATTTAATTTAATTAGTTGTGTGTCTATGGCCAATTGCAGTGGCTATAGAGGTCAGACCTTATGTCATTAAGCAAAGTTCTGGCTACACAAGAATAGGTTGCAACAAATCCATTAAAGTTAACACAGTGGTTCCCAGTCCTGGTCCTGGAGTACATCAAACTGCACATTGTGATGAGCAGCACGTGTGCGGTGTTAAAGTGATAGCTCACCCAAAAATTAAGATTAAGAAAATTAAGAAAAATTAAGGAAGATATTTGGAGGAATGTCTGTAACCAAGCAGATCTCGGCAGCCGTTGACTACCATAGTATTTTTTTCCCCACTATGGTAGTCAACGGCTGCCGAGATCTGCTTGGTTACAAATATTCTTCCAAATATCTTACTTTGTGTTCAACAGAACAAAGAAATTTATACAAGTGTGCAACAACTTGAGCGTGACTAAATGATGACAGAATTTCCATTTTTGGGTAAACTATCCCTTTAATGAGTAAGTGTTAATGAGCGACACCTGTGAGTCACACCGGTCTCAAGACCACGAGTTCCAGGAAGGATACTGTAAAGACCCCATCAAATCAATTGTTTTTAGTTGTTTTTTTATCATCATTTTGATAAAACATAAGCCTATGTTATTTTAAAAGAACCACATTGCGAGCCATTGAAAGACAGTCTCACCCTCAGACGTCACGCATATGGACCGTTGGCTAAACATCTGATGTATGTAGGCACACAAAATTGGAAACACTTCGAGAGTATCGAGGTCGTCATCTGGTTGGTTGAATTTTACAGGATTTCCGACTTATGTGTCGCATTCTTTAACGGTACGCTGGAAACAAAGCCGTCATGACGCCAAACCACCTCATAGAAGAATAAAGCCGTTGTGTCTACAACTGTCACAATGAGCGCTTATCAGGATCAACTAAACGCTGGATGTTAGTGTGAAGAATGTGAAGTTCACGGCAAAAACTCTTTAAAAGACATCCAAGATTTTTTGACATACATGACGTACTAAAACATGATGCTGAACAAAACAAACTGCCATCGGTTGCTTTATGTGACAGTCAGATAGCCTCTTGGGCAGTCCTTGGCCAATGAAAGCTGCTATGGACTCCAGACCTTCTGTTGTCAGTCTGAAGGTCTGGCTACACAAGACTAATGAACCATGACACTGTCCTCACCTCAGATCCGTGGAAGAGTCTCCTGAACTGAAGTTGATTATATCATCTCTTGACTGGTCACTCTTCATGGACACACAGCTGGGTTCAGGAGATTCTCCCTTATTTAGACTAAAACATAGCAGCAGTTAAACTCTGTTCGTAATGCAAAAATTCTCAAACACTCTTTTTGTCAGTCACTCTTCTAAAACTCTTTAAAGTTAAGTGGCTGTTTCATAGAATCATTAATATAATCGACAGCATTTGACATAATGTTGATTAACACAAATATAAATTTTGACATCTTTAAACAAAGCAAAATAGACATTACAGTGATAGTGTTTACATGCACTTGAGAAAATGGTTTATTCCAGAGTTTTTGGAGAAAGCTGCATAATGAAATGTCATGTACATGTGAACACTGTTTTCCTTATGCCTTCATTTCCTTAAGAGTAAACGGGTTGTGGAGACCACTGTACTTCTATTGAATCAATATTGGATCTGATTTGATATAGAACACCAAATGAAGAAGTTACAATTGAAATGAATGGCCAATTTGTAAATGTTAAAATACTCACTGTTTTTAATATTACCAACAATGCGTTTTTACATAATTTGATCAAATTGCTTAGTAATCTTTTCTTTTTTGTAAAGTTATAGCCAAATGTCCGACCTGGTCACTGTAAACCTAAATTTTTAGGTAATCAGTTACATAATTTATTTTTTTAATTAAGAAATGTAAAGTTTAAGTTAGCAGAACTTGCAGATTTTTATTTTGTATTTAAAGAATTCAATTGCTCTTAACTTGAAATACAAACCCGATTCCAAAAAAGTTGGGACACTGTACAAATTGTAAATAAAAAAAGAATGCAATGATGTGGAAGTTTAAAATTTCAATATTTTATTCAGAACACAACATAGATGACATATCAAATGTTTAAACTGAGAAAATGTATCATTTTAAGGGAAAAATAAGTTGATTTTAAATTTCATGGCATCAACACATCTCAAAAAAGTTGGGACAAGGCCATGTTTACCACTGTGTGGCATCCCCTCTTCTTTTTATAACAGTCTGCAAACGTCTGGGGACTGAGGAGACAAGTTGCTCAAGTTTAGGAATAGGAATGTTGTCCCATTCTTGTCTAATACAGGCTTCTAGTTGCTCAACTGTCTTAGGTCTTCTTTGTCGCATCTTCCTCTTTATGATGCGCCAAATGTTTTCTATGGGTGAAAGATCTAGACTGCAGGCTGGCCATTTCAGTACCCGGATCCTACTTCTACGCAGCCATGATGTTGTAATTGATGCAGTATGTGGTCTGGCATCTGGATGGGAGCATATGTTGTTCTAGAACTTGGATAAACCTTTCAGCATTGATGGTGCCTTTCCAGATGTGTAAGCTGCCCATGCCACACGCACTCATGCAACCCCATACCATCAGAGATGCAGGCTTCTGAACTGAGCGCTGATGACAACTTGGGTTGTCCTTGTCCTCTTTAGTCCGGATGACATGGCGTCCCAGTTTTCCAAAAAGAACTTCAAATTTTGATTCGTCTGACCACAGAACAGTTTTCCACTTTGCCACAGTCCATTTTAAATGAGCCTTGGCCCAGAGAAAACGCCTGCGCTTCTGGATCATGTTTAGATATGGCTTCTTTTTTGACCTATAGAGTTTTAGCCGGCAACAGCGAATGGCACGGTGGATTGTGTTCACCGACAATGTTTTCTGGAAGTATTCCTGAGCCCATGTTGTGATTTCCATTACAGTAGCATTCCTGTATGTGATGCAGTGCCGTCTAAGGGCCCGAAGATCACGGGCATCCAGTATGGTTTTCCGGCCTTGACCCTTACGCACAGAGATTGTTCCAGATTCTCTGAATCTTTGGATGATATTATGCACTGTAGATGATGATAACTTCAAACTCTTTGCAATTTTTCTCTGAGAAACTCCTTTCTGATATTGCTCCACTATTTTTCGCCGCAGCATTGGGGGAATTGGTGATCCTCTGCCCATCTTGACTTCTGAGAGACACTGCCACTCTGAGAGGCTCTTTTTATACCCAATCATGTTGCCAATTGACCTAATAAGTTGCAAATTGGTCCTCCAGCTGTTCCTTATATGTACATTTAACTTTTCCGGCCTCTTATTGCTACCTGTCCCAACTTTTTTGGAATGTGTAGCTCTCATGAAATCCAAAATGAGCCAATATTTGGCATGACATTTCAAAATGTCTCACTTTCAACATTTGATATGTTATCTATATTCTATTGTGAATAAAATATAAGTTTATGAGATTTGTAAATTATTGCATTCCTTTTTTATTCACAATTTGTACAGTGTCCCAACTTTTTTGGAATCGGGTTTGTATTTTAGTAAGCTAATTCATACATTTAACTTAAAAAGTTGTGGGGTGGATGTATCATAACTCTTTTTCACAAACAGCAGTCAGCGGCGCCTTGCCAGTGGGCTAGATTTGACTGTTGACGTCAGTGGAGATTACAAGAAATCTACAAGATTTTAAAAAGAAAATCACATTCTCATACCAAAATTTAGTAATCAAAAGCCTATGTAAGCATTTGTTCTCAACAAATTCAAGCAGAATAGTAGGGTACAACGGGGCTAAAGGCTCCACGGGGGAAAAGGCTCCTTTGATTTTATTTTCCTCTAAACCACTAGATGGCACAAAAACTTGCTGTAGCACTTTCCAAAACATCCGCTTTTCAAGATGCACGTGGAAATGTGACCGATCCTTGAAGCGATCGCGGGCAGCAAACGCAAAGTTGATTCTGCACTAATTTGAGCTAATATTTTATGTTTTTTTAAAATGTTGTAGATTTAAGTAGCAAATAAGAATCGCTAAAATTATTGAATATATTTTGAAACAAAGGTCTTCTTAATGATTTTCAGTTTTGTTCAAGGTAATTAAAGCAACAGTTGTTCAATAACGGAAGAATAAAAATATGGTATTTGGGGTAAAAGGCACCCCTGCTGTTGGGGCTAAAGGCACAATAATTAACATGATAATAAACAGCCAGCTGACTTTTCCATTTGTTGACATGACATGGTTAAATTCAGATGGTAAATATCATATATTAAGTTGGGTGTCCACCATAGAGATAATCACCATATTTATAATAAAACCATCATATTTAAAAATAGGATATTAATCATATCATATAATAAAATATCATTTTTTGTTACTACTGTAAATAAATGAACCACTTTTACAAAATCTGTTGCTCCATAAATGTTCAATACAAACATTTTTCTGCAATCATACACTATGGAATTAATAAAAAGCACATTTTTCTTAAGGTGTCAAAACCGTGTCCTTTGCTTACATTTTCATGGACTGTGCTGTATATTGCCCCATACTAATGCCCCATATTTTAAACATTAATTCTTAATATCGTATTTAATTTTCTCCTTGCAATAAATAAATTATAGAAAGGGAGGGAGCATAATACATGGATTAGCCTTTTTGTCAACATAGTGACCACATCATTTAATCATTCATAATAAATACTGCAGTATAAAAAAAGATTTGTCAGTTTTGATTTCAAGGTGACTTTAAAAGCACACAAGTGACCCATGACGGTTGCTGTCGCTAAATCAGGTGTGTGACGTTGCTCTGGCAACACCAATGCACACAAATATTACATAAGTGACAAATAGCTAACAAACAAGTGAATTTGTTTTAAAGTAACAGAATAATAAAGGGAAGTTTTATTCTCACCTCTTGTCCATTGTTGTGTCATGCTCTCTATAGGGACTCTTTCTGGAGGTCATGATGTCAGTACACTGATATCAGGGAACAAATTGTACAGTCCACAGTCACAACAGTATGTATAAAGCAATTATCTCCACACTTACATTCACTGGCAGATTCATTTTGTTTCTTTTATGGTTGACCTGACCGCAGTCAACCTGTCAGTCGACCACAACATCACTGTTCAAATGGGTTCTACAACAGTACTGGCAACAACAAGGAACTGGTCATTTGTACCAATTGTATGTTCCATTTATAGTGATTGAGTAATATTCTTTCACAATGAGAGACAATGTCTCTTTTCCAGAACCTTCACTCTCCCTGTTCCCCTCCCTGGAACGAGCTGTCATCCTCCACCCAATCTACTGATACCATCACAACTTTCAGGAAAAGGCTGAAAACACACCCCTTCTGCCATAAACTCTATAATAACTTCCTACAAAAATGTTCTCTTTTACTTTTCTTTTCTGAATTTCACATCTGCTCTAGCTTGTGTACTGATGCACTTACTTGACATTGTGTACTGCAAATATTAAGGCTGCTAAACAAATGTACATACATTAAAAAATGTATTAGTCAAGAAATTTATGAATAACTTCATCTGTTGATTTCAAATAAAATGGGTCAGAGTCCAACTGTTTTGACTGTTTTGTTCCTTGTACTCACTGATAGTGATTTTATAGCTAGGTTATAAAACCATATTGCTTAACTGCGGGTTGTTATGCAGGCAAATACAGTGTTTTTCACTGAGAACAGAATCTTTGAGATATTCTCTGATCTTTCTTTGTGCATCACTTTAATAAATAATAAAAACAATAAAATAAATCACTAAATCCTTACAATATGTGATCCAATTTTTACTGTCAGAGTATTAAAACACAAAATAAATATACTTTCTGTTCCCAGAATTGTGTTTTAAAGAGCATATAATAATCTTTTCATGTTTTACAGTTAAGATTTTATAAATATTGTTGGTACATTGTGGCCTATATAGGCCTTTCTACGTATTTTTGTACATTGCAAATGTCTAAAAAAGCTTTGATAAACAAGTAAATAATTTAATCATTAATAATTGGGAAATTTAATCATTTAATAGTTGTGATACTTACTTCCTGAGTGCGGTTTATATTCCTCTCATGATTAAATGAGTCAAATACTGACTTAACTTAAGGATTTTCACCTGTACTGTCTAAAGACGAATGGCATTTTATGATCAAACAACCGTAAAAAAGGAGGTGCAAAGCTGTATGAGGTTTCAAAAATCAAGCTCCACCTCTGTGGAGCTAATGGCTGGAGCTTGATCTAATTAGATTTAGGGATAGGTTTATGGGTAGGGTTAGGGTGTGGCTGGATCTTCAAGCTCCACCTATTACAACCAGAGAAGGGGAGCTGGTCCCTTCTCTGGATGTAGTAAGTTCCTCAAGAACACCCATGTTTTTGATTCATTAAAAAGAACCGGTTTATACGAGTCATTTGTTCAGAAATCGAACTACATTGGCCTTGCTGTATGTTTTTGACTCAACAAAGAACCGGCGAACGGGACGTCTGTTTCAACGAGACATAATTATTTTTTCCACTGCCTCATACAGTATTCTTTTTTGTCTAAGAGTCATTTTATAATTTAGGGTACATTTCACATCAGCAAAAAATAATAAAACAACTATTGGTTTCGGTTTATATATTTTATCAGTGTGCTTAGTTGCAAAGCTTAATCATTAAACACCATTTTGATATTACAAAAAAATTCCCTTGTGAGTTTGTTAACTATGTTACAGACAAACTGAATTCTTACAGTGTAGCACTCAATATATATATATATATTTTTTTTTTTTTTTTTTTTTGGTGTATTCTGCCATATGTACAGAGATTATTTTAAGACTTCTAAGAATTTTATTTTTTGCAGATATTTGTGTAAATGTCTCAGCGCGGTCCCTAAGGACAAGAACATTTTTATCATAAATCTACTGTAACCCTTATGCGCTATTCATTTTGAATGTACACTCAGGATGTTGGGGTCTCCAGAGACCACATACAATAAAATGTGATTTTGTAAATATTAATGTATTTTTTTGAAAACAAATGTTATATCACTCCTTTTATTTATGTTTTTACTCTACATTTGTGCAGTGTTGGAGGGATTTAAGGTAGTATTTTAATTTATATAAATATATTTTTTTTTTAAATACGTTTTTATTTATTTTTTTAAACTACTTTTTATTTAAAAAAGATCAACATTTCTCACTTTTATTTATGGAGATAACATGGACAATGTGCCATGGTTTAATGGAAGATTGCTGCCATCAACTGGAGAACAAACATTTTTAAAATTAACATACAGCCATAGGTTGCTTCAAAGCAGTACTCAATGGCTCATTTGCCATTTCATCATGGGTATACATCTTTTCACAATTTTTTTTTTTTTTAGATTTATGTTTAGACATTAAAAAATAATTATTATAATAAAAAATGCCAATTTTTTTTTCAAAGTTTAGCATTTTTTTTTTAATCTTTTTATCTTTTTTTTTTATCTCTTAAAGTTTATATATTTTTTTTCAATTATGACACATTATTACAGTCAAACCTGAACATAGTGTAATATGTGTGTCATATGTGTGTATGTTGTGTGTGCTTGCATTTGTTCTCCATCGTAGATGTGTTGTGGTGTTACTCCATCATTTCTGTGTGTGTTCTGCATTGTAGCTGATTTATTTTTGACAAATTATGTAACAGAGAGCAACTTATGGCAGCCCATTTTTAATTTCTTATGAGTGATTTTGTGGGTTTGGGGGGTGGGGTGGAGGTGTTGTGTGTGTTTACTCCATCAGGGATGTGTTTTGTGTGTGTGTGTGTGTGTGTGTGTGTCTGTGTGTGTGTGTGTGTGTGTGTGTGTGTGTGTGTGTGTGAGTTTGTTTTCTGCATTGTAACTGAATTTTTTGACAAATTATGTAACAAAAACACTTTTTCATAGTCTCCCATTGATGTCTATGGATGATTTTTGGAGGGTGGAGCTGTGTGTGTGTGTGTGTGAGCACGAGCTTTCCACATTGTGGATGTGCTATGGGTTGCCACTTCACTTCTGTGTATTTGTGTTCTGTGTTGTGGCTGATTTAGTTTTTTTATTTGACAAATATAAAAAAAAGTATAGATTTTTTCATTTCCCCATTCATTTCAATGTGGGGTCTCGGGAAACCCTGAACATCCTGAAAGGGACATTTTTTCCACTCTAATATACAACATACAACCAGATATCATTCCAATTTATTGTTTTGTTTGTAGAGCTAGCAAGTGTCAACCATGACATCAAGTCTCATGCCATTTAGATGAAGGGAACTTTTTTTTTTTTTTTTAAATTTCAGCAAATGTCATTTGGGGTCAAAAAGACCCCGAATAGAGTATTTAAAGATGATTTTTAAGAATTTTTTAAGAAGTTTTAAGAATGTCATGCAAAACTCCAGTTCAAGTGGATGTAATCTTTACCTTGAAATAATATCAAAAGCAGCAGTCTAGATATTTAAAATGTAAAAAAATCAGTCAAAACATAGTTGACAATGACAGTAACATAGTTGACGCAAGTAACATAGTTGATAGGTAGCATAGTTGACAATTTCACCATTTTCACAACGGCAGGCCTTGTCTGGCCAACCAAATGTTATTTTCTTGATTAGGTTAACCTCACATTTTAATATTTATTTGAAATAAAATTATAAAAATATTGCAAACCATAACAACATACCCAACATAGTTGACGGGCAATTAATCTCTACTTCTTGACAATCGGTCATGAATGGAGATAAAATATAGAAATAAAATTAGGAGGATATTTACTATAATGTGTTTAAAATATCCACCGCAGAAGAAAAGGTGCGTTAGCGCCATGTTGTAATTACAGCAAAAAGTGTTCAAGCTCGTAATTAGAGAAGATGGGAAATTTCTGAGAGCTACTACTTGTACCACGTGACAGCTGTACCACCTGACGGCTGCAGATTAACGACACGTGCAAAACGTAGCAAAAATTACACTGCATGATGCTGGTCACATCGTTTGGTTGGTGTTGGGGGGTGTTTGGTTAGTAACATAGTTGACAGAATTTTTGCAGACATTATTATGAAATTATATTTGAAAGAAAATTTTAATTAAGCCCAATCCATTTTTCTATGTTATTTAGATTGTAGAAATAAATGTAATATAGGCCTAGATAATTTTGACTTTAACATTTTTATTCAGTATTTTGAACTCAAGACCCACTCACTTCAAAAAGCAGACATTGCAAATTTCCAGTAGTATCCAAATTTCAGCCAATTTCAAGCAAACGGAAAAAAGGGTGCATTAAAAATATTGGTGTGAGATTATTGTATGCATTCTCTTAATGGATAAAATATGATATTTCTTAAGACAACTGTTAGAAAAAATAGGCTATAATTATAGAACGACCCCTGAACTGTTTATTTAAAGGAGTAGTTCACTTTAAAATGAAAATTACCCCATGATACTCACCCTCAAGCTATTCTAGGTGTATATGACTTTCTTCTTTCTGATGAACACAATCCGAGTTATATTAATAAATATCCTGACGCTTCAAAGCTTTAAAATGGCAGTGACGGGGCCCACAAGTTTGAAGCTCAAAAAAGTAAGTGCATCTATCCATCCATCATAAATGTGCTCCACACGGCTCCGGGGGGTTAATAAAGGCCTTCTGAAGCGAATCGATCAAGTTTTGTAAGAAAAATATCCATATTTAGAGCTAAATTAAATTATTCAGCCTTTGCAGAAAGTGTAACACATCTCGCAGTTTAAAACGCTTACGCTATGTCTGACGTTACGCTTTTTTCGTAAGTTGAATACGAAAGGCGGTCTGGCGGAAGCTAGATATTTTACTTATAACGTGTTAAATATAGATATTTTTCTTACAAAACCCCATCGCTTCACTTCAAAAGGCTTTTATTAACCCCCCAAGGCCATGTGGATTACGTTTATGAGGGATGGATGCACTTTTTTGAGCTTCAAACTCAATGGACCCCATCACTGCCGTTATAAACTGCCAGTCAGGATATTTATTAATGTAACTCCGATTGTGTTCATCAGAAAGAAGAAAGTCATATACACCTAGGATGGCTTGAGGGTGAGTAAATCATGGGCTAAT
Source organism: Coreius guichenoti (assembly GCA_039654105.1). Taxonomy (NCBI): domain Eukaryota; kingdom Metazoa; phylum Chordata; class Actinopteri; order Cypriniformes; family Gobionidae; genus Coreius; species Coreius guichenoti. The sequence goes on along the minus strand of CM077186.1, from coordinate 7,239,953 downwards.
TTTTATTTTAAAGTGAACTACTCCTTTAAACATCGGAATGAAGCTGTTTGTCATAAACGGAACGGGTCCCTTTAAATCCGCTGTAGAGTGGAGCAGGTGGGCGTTCCCCTGCGCAACACAGCGCTGCTGGAACTGAGCGGAATCATTACAGATACTTTCAGCTTGTGCTCGACGCTTTAGTGAAATGCTGCAGCTGAATGACAGCGTAGATCCTGAGAGCCCGGGTGCGGCTGTCTTACACCCGGGGGACTGCGATGATGGGCTGGACGTGGTGGCCCGAGCTGGATCTTCAGTGGCCTGCTGCACCCCGCTACAGACCCTCACGCCTTTCCATGTTCACAACCCAACCATGCGAGCTAAAGTCAAAGACTATTTCGTCTTTAGGGTGAGTACGTAATCCAGTATTTGCTACAGAACATCCGGACTCGGTAGTCAAGGTTGTAATATGTGGAAATATTTTGTTTGTTAGTGTGTTGACAAGACAGGGTTGTATGTCAACACCTAGGAAGCTGCCTACATAGACAGCCTGAATGTGCGTCACAGGCGCGTTTATCGAAGGAGTGCAGCGACATGGAACAAAACCCATAGAGTTTAAACGTTCTGTAGTTTTTAATTTGACACGCGTTGTAAGAACGGGTCCTATATGGCCAAAATGCCCATAATGCTCCTCCTTTGCCCGAAAATGCGGTCTACGTAGGGAGTACAGCATCTTTTGTGACCACGCCATTGATTTGTGACCTTTAACAGCAGTCTCTTTTGAGCTGGAATGAAGTGCAGCCAGAAAGCAGTACATACAGTGACCTTGTTAACATTAATTTGAAACTAACTAATTATGAAGCCCAACTAACATTACACTATGATAGCATTCACATAAAGTTGATTTTTACCAAATTATAGTGCACATTTCTGTTAAAATGTTTAAATTTTTGGTAGACAAACAATGAGTCAAAAGAAATGCTTTTGCTGGGATTTTTTAACTGTACTTACAGTATGTTAAATGAATGGTTACACTTTATTTTACAGTACATGTACTTACAGTGTACTCACAGTGTACTTACCCAAGAAAGCACTGGTAATATAAAGTAACTACATGGGTTAAAGTGCCCCTATTATGGTTTTTTCGAATATCCCCTTTCATGCAGTGTGTAATAAAGCTGTTTATAAATGTAAAGTTCTGCAAAGTTGTAAAGTCGAAAGTACATGATAAATAAAGTTATTGTCTCCCAAAAGACAGAATCGACTCTGAACCACCTATACGAGTCGTTTGTAATCCGAATCCCACTGTGTTACGGTTCTACATCACTAGAAAATACATTTGCATAATGCCCGCCTATGTTGTACTGCGTTGTCTGCTTCTCAAATCTTGTGATTCGCAAAACGTTTGCTCTTGAAAGATGGGTCAGTACTTAGTTTATTTGGACCAACTTGCTCCTCAGAATCACAACCTGTAAGTATGAATAATTATTGATGTATTTTCTGCCGGATGTTCAAAATACGTAGTTTTATGTTTTATATTGTGTACGTTTCCGGCTAACCGGCTAACTCACGTTATTACTGTCTTACTGAAATACTTTTGCTCATCAGCTGTGGGCCACTATTACCTAAAACTGTGTCTATTAATGCAGATTGTCTGTCGTTCTTACTACTTTGAGTAAAGATAAAGGATGGAGCAAGATTTGTTTTCCAAACTTTAATGTTACATCAGTCATTCACGTTAGTGCTCGGCTAATGTATGTGCCGTTATTGATACAGTTCCCGCATGTACACCGCAATAAATTAGAAATACACACACGGGTTTGTTGATGGACGTACACTTGACGTTTCTAAACGTACCTCAAAATGAATAGTGTATTACTGAGAAACGTCCTGCTCAAGTCGTCCTTGCGATGGAGGTTCAGGTTGAATAACTAGTTCTTGCAATGTTTCATCATCGGACTCGCGCTCGGATTGATATGGTAAAATCGATGTCATCGCTACTGTCTTTACAGTTTGTACAATTAATGAGCTTTAGGAAGCCTCTGGACAGAGCTGAAATTGAGTTATGGTAATTGAAGTTTAGCTTCCGAAACACGCGCTGTAAGCAGTAGACCAATCGTAACAGACTGGGCCATCTGACCAATCAGAGCAGAGTAGCTTGCAAAAAGAAGGGATTTAGAGAGACTGAATCATTGAACACTGTGGTGATGTGCAATGTATATTATGAGAAAATGAAACTTTTTTTTTTGATCTTTGATGCATGTAAACATGTAGGATAGTAGGGGCACTTTAAGGTTAGGTTTAGGGATAGGTTCAGGGCTAGTACCTAGTTATAACCCAGTTATTGTAATTGCTATAATAAGTACATAGTACATAGTATGTACATGTGGAACTGGACTGTAAAATAAAGTGCTACCAAATGAATTGCTACTTTGTTACAGTGTACTTATTGTGGTCATGTTGTATTGCAAAACACTTCTGTTGCTATTGAGGTGGGATACGGTTTAGGTTAGGGACAGGTTTGGTGGTATGGGTAAGGGGTCCGAAATGTTAAAATTTGAAGCTGGTTAATTCGTCACTAGAAATTATTACACTAGAATTACTCTAGTGCATTACATTGTACGCTGTACAGTGTTGCTATGTTATTTTCAGCACATTTTTGCAAATATTCTGGTTTGTGATGTTCGGAATGTGTAAATTGCTTTGTACAAAAATTTCTGCTAAATTAATAAATCTAAAAGTACAGCATGTTAGTTTTGTGTGTATATGTGGTTTCCGCTGGTTCAAAATTTGAATAAACTTTAATGAAAATTCATTTATGCATCATTTATTATTTCATAAATGATTTTACACACAAATACTTGCATATGTGTGGTTAGTGACCCAGTGACTTTATACATTAGAAACAGTTGGAGCAGTGTGGTATCATGCTTTTTGTGTTTGATCTTGAGCTATGTTGTCATCTAATTTTGTGTCCTGTAACAGTGGTTCTCAACCAAGGGGTCGGAGCCCACTAGGGAGCCTCAGCAAACTTCTATAGTTTACAGCATTAGTTTTTATTTTCTACCATTAGAAAATGTGCCCTGTACTGTACCTGTGTAATCGTTTCATGGCTGTTATGAAGCGCACGACGATAGAGAATACAAGCACACATTCTTTAGTCACAAATCTAACACGTAGGAGAAACAAAACACAACCACATCCAACATAAGCAAGACTGAACAAAGAACCAAGGGAACTAAGGACTTATGCTGCCTTCGCGTGCTATCGTAAATTTGATAATTCCCACTTCTGAAGTCGTGATTACGAGCTCATCGCATTCAAAATGGGAGGGCGTTCATGTGCAATTTTTACCTAGGAAACTCGTATTTACGATAATTCCGAGAGCACGTGTAGGCAGCGTTAAATACACAGGGCAAGGGAGCTAAATGAAACACAGGTGAAACTAATCAGTAACTATGGAAACAAACTAACACACACTAGGGCCACATCCACACGAAGCCAGAGCTTTCCCTATCCGATCTTTTTTTCCCCTCGTCTCAAGAAATATCTGCGTACACACGAAACCACTGTAACCGACTCAAAACAATGTCGTATACATGCCAGACCAGTATGTGGCGCTGTAATTCTGCCACAGAAATACGCTAAAAACGGAGAAGAAGAGTTGTGGCTAGAAGGGGTACAGCAACGGTCGGAAGTGAGGTAAAGTCTCACGATAAAATAACAATAAATAAATTTGATTGTGTTTTATTAACGCCTACACCTACCCCAACCCTAAACCTGCCCTTACAATAATGCAAATACAGTAATTAAATGACGCAATATTGATGTGCGCATGCCCAGTGGCCGTAGCTGTATCCCTTCTAGTCTTTACCGTGGGACGTGGTGTAATGACATCACCGTTTCACAAAATGTACGGATTGGCTGTACACATGAAAACGCAAGGGTGTCGGTTTCAGATTTATCCACTCTGGGATCCGGTTTAAAAAAAATACAGGTTTCAGGCTCCTAAAACGCCGGATCCGTCTGGATGAAACACTGATACGATACAAAATTTTTACGTATACAGCTAAACGCGTCTCCGTTTGGACGGGGCCTAGGAGTGAATCTCAATCAGCTCCCGAGCTCATGAATCAGTATATTGTGTACACGAATCCTGGCACTGATAAGGACCCTGGTTCACTACAAATTGGGACAGTAATTACTCAATTTCCAGTGACATACATACAACGTCAACGTACAAAATTGTAGAATGTTACCGCTGGTATTAATCAACAACTGGCAGGACCTATATCTTTTTGTTATGCTGTTTAAACAAATTGTTCTGTTACATATCCTTACAACATTTCAGCCGAATATTAATTATAAATGTTTAATAGATGTGTTCACTACCTGTTTAGCGATGTGTTTTTATTCTGACATATAATAAAAAACGATTTGTCTTTTCAAACCTTTATCACGTAAATTGATTTATTGATTTGGCTTGTGAGTTGCCGTTTTATGTTTCATGCTTCAGAAATGTGACATAATTTCCTGTGAGCATAGTGAGCTTTGATGCTCCCTGGTTTTTGTGGTGCGCTGTGGGATTTTTTTAGGGAGCCGAATGTTCCAGTGAACTGGACGGATTTTGTGATTGAGACAGCCCTTATAATGCCTGACTCCCTGATCAGTGCCCTGACTACTGAACTAGGGAGCTTATTGAGACTTAGGAAACTAGGTCAACTTACAATGACAGGGAACAGAAAAGAACCAAACCAAAACACAATGAAACTAAACATATATTTGACAACCTGATACATAAAGATCGATATTAAATGTAATTGAATTGAATCGCTAGCTTGTGAATTGAAATCGAATCAAATCGTGATTTTTGTCAATACCCAGCCCTGCTAAACTTTTTTTTTTTTATTCACCCCACAACATTTTTTTTTTCTTTGAAGAACTAGGATTCACTAGGAACTAGGATTCCACTGTCTTGGAAAACCTGAATGTACGAGGTAGCCTAATTAGAAAGGTAGGATTTCGAAACCTGGAATAGTCATGTAAATTAATAAAATTGTATAACTTGGGATGTTTTATACATTATATATACATTTTTATATATAAAGAAAAAGTTCTAAAATATTTTATGAGGTAGAAATTGTGAGTTTTAAAAAATCCTTTATCCTTACTCAGTAAACAACTGGACAAGTCTTGGGGTCTTTGAATATTGTTGTGGACAATGGGGGACCTTGGAGTCAAAAAGGTTGAGAACCACTGGCCTATAAGGACTTTAACTGCACAGTAGACAGTGTATGGGTTGCATCTTTCTTATAAGAATGTTTATATATATTTATATCCATGCATCTAAAATAGTTGCTCTGTTTGTTCTCGTCCCAGCCAGGAACCATAGAGCAGGCAGTCAATGATATCCGCACGGTTGCCTTGCCTTCAGAAGACGGAGAGGTTCTTAGTGTGTGGCTGCTAGCAGAGTGAGTCTAATGCTGCCCTTTCTTATGACGTCCACAGATTGAAGCATAATATCAACAGCGCAAAAGTGTCACTAACCCTGCCTTGGAGCAGGGTTTCATAACCCTGGGTAAAAAGCGGTGCTAACCCCGCTTCTATATTACAAGTGTGAAACGTTCCTTTACCCAGGGTTAAAAGCAGGGTTTAGAGTGATAACCCGGGGTTAAGTGCAGTGTGAAATTACTATGTAATTACTGCGGTACTATGTAAATACAATGGAATGTGCATATAGTAATCCGCCAGTACTATAACATACATCAAAATACTGTGATATTACCATCTAATAACATCAGAGTTCCGTTGGTACCACTACAGTATGTTATGCAGCAGAATTTGAGCTTGACAGTTGTATTGGACTTTCAGAATGAGAATTATCTCTTCAACCAGATCCATTTCCTCTTTATATTTTACCACAGAATTGATCACTGGAACAATGAAAAAGAGAGATTGGTTCTTATAACTGAGAGGTAAGTATGTCATTATTGAAAAGGATGTTTAATACATTAGCAGCAGGAAGCCAGTATTGAATGAGCTGCTTGTGTTATGTTGTAGGTCTTTGTTGGTGTGCAAATATGACTTCATAAACCTCCAGTGTCACCAGGTCATCAGAATTTCCTTGAACGCGGTGGACACAATCTCTATCGGCGAGTTTGAGTTTCCTCCAAAATCCCTCAACAAGTAAGATACTTTCTTTCTCAAACACAAAACACTATTCTGTTGATGTGATATTGTAATTTTTGACCTACTATAGCTGCTCAACATCTAGACAAATATCTGAGGATTTTCTCCATATTTTGTTAATTACCCAAACATATTAATTGGTACATACTACACTGCCCGGCCCCCCAAAAAAAGTCGCTGTTTGAATTTAGATAGGCAAATGCTGAAGAGTGTATGATTGGATCATAATTGCAGTGATTATTATGTTTCTAGCATGTTATATGTTTGGCAACAGTTCTTCTAACCCTAACTGTGTGTGTGAAGCTTTTCATTTCTTAAATAACCATGTAGGAAGACACATCATGGCCATATTCCAGGATGACAATGTCAAGATTCATCAGGCTCAAATTGTGAAAGAATGGTTGGGAGGGAGCATGAAGAATCATTTTCATCTCTGAGTCCAAATTCATTGAAAGTCTTTGAGATGTGCTGGAGGAGACTTTACAGAGTGCTGTAACTTGAGTGACTCAAGTTGCATTGTCAATACAAGATCTTGACCAAAAATTGATGCACCTCTTGGTGAAAATAACATCACGTTAATTTCCATCAAGAGGTGCATAATTTTTTTGGTGGAATATGGCCATGGTTGTTTAAGAAATGAAAAGCTACACACTCCATCAATTAGGGTTAGAAGAACTGTTGCCAAACATATAACATGATAGAAACATAATAATTATGGCAATAATCATCCACTCAGTGACTCTTAAGCATTTGCCTATTTAAATCCAAACAGCAACTTTTTTTTTTTGGCTGGGCAGTATATAACAACATTAAAAAAACAAAATGAGATTTAGGTAGTATTATACTGCAGGATAGTTGTATGATCAGATGTGTGTGTGTGTGTGTGAAGGAGAGAGGGAACCGGAATCCGTGTCCAGTGGGATAAGCGACCAAGACCTTCGTTCATAAATCGCTGGAACCCTTGGTCCACTGACATACCCTTCGCCACATTCACTGAACACCCCATGGCACACGCAGATGAAAAGGTGGCTTCCCTCTGCCAGGTAAATGTGCTTTAGTACTAGTGCTGTCAAAAAATATTCTAGAAAATAGAAACCGCCAAAAAAGAAGCTCAAGCGTTTAACTATTGAAATTTATGAAATTAAGTCATAAGTTTTGTATTTTTGTTTTTTATTTTACAGTGCAGTTGTATCTTGGAATAATAATAATAATAATTATTATTATTATTATTATTAATATTAATATTATTATATCCCACTTAGTGCTATGATGTCTGAGGAATCAGTTTCTGTTGATAGGAAAATACTTTGACTATGGTCAAAAGTAAATTAACTTAAATACAGATAAAATGTTATGCTCTAGATGCTTTTTCAGGCAATTTTTCCCCAAAATGAGAAATTCTAGTATCGTGACCACTACTTCCTACAATAGGCAATTTTAAAAGTGTCATGAACTGGCTTTTTTAAATTTTTTTATACTGTTGTCTGAGGTCAACTTATGACGTTCGTGTGGTTTTTACATTCAAAAACATCATAAATAATAAGTAATAGGCTATTTTCTATCCTGGTTTTGAGCCTCTCTCCTGGAACGCTCAGTTTTTATGGGCGTGCCGCACTGAAGACTTGGAAGTAAACGCCCACTGCTACGATTGGATAAGCTTTGCATATTTAATGAGCTTCGGCTCCCCCGCGAGTACACGTGAGGGATTGTTTTGAAAGCATGTGGGGAAACGGCAACCGGAAAGATTTGCCCAGCTCGCAAAATGTCTTTATCAAACAAACACAATTTATCTCTCGTCCACCCGCAATTAATTGGAATGTTATTTTTTTATTACTTGGCCCGCCCGATCGGTGGATATAACCGCAAACCGTGCATCAACTAACACACACACACACACACACACACACACACACACACACAAACAAGCCTCACTGCAGAGTCAGACAAATCAAAGCATGATCAAAACTTCCACGATTGCATTTTTCCTTCAAATATCAAGTCAAGAGAGAGTGAACAACACACTTGGTAGCCCGTCTGGAAAACACATAGCCCCGGGACGTTGGGCTTTGCGAGCCCTGGCCCATAGGCTACATGTCCGAGTCTGAGCAGTGATCACGAATCGTAGCACAACACCTCAAATAAAGGATTCTCCAGCACTGTGACAGCGTGCTAAGTTATGTTCAGTTGTACACATAATCAATAGATATCAAACGATCTGTAACAATGCAATACTATCACATATAAAAAACATTTTTTACTCGCACAAGTGTGTTGCTTCATTCATTCATGTAATCTCATCCTGTCTGCAAATCCAGTCTCTTGTTTACAAACAAATCCGTGGTGAAATGGAGGAACAAACGCGCAATGTCTTCCCCACGTGAGCTGGATATTCATTAAAAATAAAGTTCATCCATGCATTCATAATATTGGAATCTGAATGAAGCTTATGCAGCTTGTTTATTGCTTGGAAGTTCGATCCGCTTTAGCTCCAGGTAGGTCTATGTTATTTATCATGTCAGGCACGAGTCGGTGGGCGGGGCTACAGAATCAGGCGTTCTTCTTCTTCTGTTGAGGCGGTGTTTCACCACACTCTGACGTCACAGCCTGGCACATTCTGAGATCTCTCGTTTGCTGGGCCTGGTGTCAATAAAAGCTAACAAGGAAGTTTTCAGCTCTGAAACTTACAGGATATTCTTATATTACTATGACCATTTATATATCAAAAGCTCAAAGGAAAGTTGATTTCTCAATTCATGACCCCTTTAAAACCCTTCAAGGAAATTTGAAAAAAGTCATTATTCTATATCCATAACTACAATTTCACAATTCACAAAAGGAAAATGTGAGTCCCATCAAAAACTTTCTACTGTCAATTAAGGCTTTGCCCTACATCAAGAAATCTTTTGTAATTTCCCATTTCCCAAACTTTAAAAAAAAAATGGTTTCAAAGTGCAAGTTTTTGAAGATGATAACGTGATTGTCTCCATGTTAACTGCAAAAACGTGAATTTGTGAAAACGGTGACGTCATGCGCATGTTTATTACATGTTCAGTCTCTAGGCGTGTAGTGTTTTTACAAAGTGACATCGCCAACTGCTGGCCTGGCAGCATAATACAGCATTTTATTACACTTTATTTTAAGGTGAAGTAGCTACATTGTACTTACTCAAATAAGTATGGAGTAATTAACTACATGTACTTACTATAGAGTTAGGGTTAGTTACTTGTAATTATGCATCATTTACTGTTTTTACTATAGTACGTACATGTAACGTGTAACTGTCACCTTAAAATAAAGTGTTACCCATTGTTTAGACGCTGTCACGGAATCGTGTGAATGGGGATCGTTTTTACAACAATGTTGTCTATACGTGAAAAACGCAAGGGAAAAACTTTTTTTTGTGTTTTTTGTACGTGTAAACGTACCCTTAATCTCAGATGCTAAAATTGTTCAGTGTGCTCTTCATACTTTATGCACAAGACGACAGATAAAGATTTCATTTTTCCATTTCAGCTTGAGAATTTCAAGACCCAGCTCATCCAGGCTGTGAAAAAAGCCCATAAAGAGTTCCCCATCCCGGGACGAGCCAATGGCGTGCTGATACTGGAGCGGCCACTCCTTATCGAGACTTACCTGGGGATCATGTCCTTTATCAACAATGAAGCCAAACTGGGCTACGCCATGACAAGGGGAAAAATCGGTTTTTAACTACTGAATTCTCCCTCCATCTCTGTCATCCTTCAGTCAAGTGCTGTTTTTGAGTGATACTGCTACACTTGAGTATGTGAGTTGAGTACATGTTTTGTTGTTTGGATGTATATAGCGTGTGAAATGTGCCAGGCAGTAAGACATGGTCACTGCAACAGGATGTGCCTGGATGAACCCGATGCCAGTCTACGTGCCCTCTTCTCTATTCACGTAGTAAAAAAGCCTTTCTAATGTGGTCAAATGGTTTGGAGAGGCAGTTTGTATCTGTTTTATGGCATGCTTTGATAGCCATTTAATATTTTTAACAAATATTGTGGCACTCGATTAGATTGTAGGTTGATTCAATGACTTAGTAGGAAAAGACTTCCTTTAGATGCGTTTAGGGTTCACCTGACTTTCTTAGGGCCTGTTTAGATAAGACACGGTCTTGCATTTCAAAAACACCTAGACTGTGTGCACTGGAATGGAACGCAATACTCATAGAAGAATGCTCAAAACACAAGACGCGATGCAATGACCGAAGACATCCATCTGCACTATAGCGCAGATTGGATTTTAAAAAAAAAACTTCCAAAAGCGTTTTACCAAGCGAACAGTCAAACAGTTAAAGCACATTTTGCTAATTAAAGCATTGCCGTCAAAATATAAATAATAAATTATAAAAACTTTCTGACCTCAGGGTTAGGGCTAAGACTTGTTGCGTTCAAGATGTTGCATTCTGAACATTTACTTTTAAATCTAGGATTTACAGTTGCGATGAAATGGGATTTTCTTCCATATTGTGACATATATCGTGTGTAGTGGATTATCGAAAAAGAAAAAATGTGAGGGGACTTGGGTTCTATGCATAGGCAGTTGATTGGATGTTGAGATGTGGGTGTGGCACTTAAAGGGGACCTATTATGCCCCTTTTCACAAGATATAATATAAGTCCCCAGAAGTTTGTGAAGTTTCAGCTCAAAATACCCCACAGATCATTTATTACAGCTTGTCAAATTTCCCCCTATTTGGGTGTGAGCAAATGCACACCATTTTTGTTTGTGTCCCTTTAAATACAAATGAGCTGCTGCTCGGCGCCCCCCTTTCAAGAAGAGGGCGGAGCCTTTACAGCTCTTGCTTCAGATACTCTGGCAACAACAAAACTGGAGAATCTGACGCAGCCAAAATTTCAGAAATTGTCAGTAGCGGTGTTCAACCTTATATTTTCGAACCGGAGTCGGACAATGATAGAGAGACTCAGGAAGAAGTTACAACTTTTAGAATGCAACTCGACGTTTCTGAATGGTTAGTGAATAAATTTATGTAATTGCTGTAGAGTTGATTCAACTCTTATGTAAGAGTAGGGGGAAATCGGGAACCGCTCGTTTGGAGAGACTGTTTATGATTTATGGGGATTATAAAAAAAAAAAAAGGAATGGGTGGATTTGTACTATTATAGGCTGGTTGTTTACACACGCTGTGGACACACATCTGTATTCAAACACCTTTAGAATTTTTTAAATTTTGCATAATCGGTCCCCTTTAAAAGTAGAGGCAGATGAATGTGAGTTTGCAGGGGGTGGACTAACGCTGCGCCTGAAATCGCATACTGTATAGTAGGTACTACATCTGATTTGAAACTTACTTAACAAGCATTAAAAAATACATTCTATATAGTATGAATGAAATTGGATGTACTACATCCGCCATGTTGTCATTGTGACCAACGATGTCAGTTGCGTCGCTTCATTGCTATTCATAAATCCTCTCTTGTGGCCTCATGGGATAGTAAAGTGCCCATCTAATGCGCTCTTCAGAATCTCGACGGAAATAGTAGGTCATCTGTGTACTTTTCGTCTACTATGTATTTGGACATACTGCTCTTAGCGCACTGTTTTTCACATACTATATAATAGTGTTGTCAAAAATATTGATATTTTGATATGTATCGATACTGAAATATCTGACACGGTTCCAATACTCCTTTTCTGCAGTATCGATACCAGCTGCACGCTCTTCTCTCTGACGGCAAATTGACACACACCCGCCTCCTCTCACTCACTCGTCTCAATGCTCAGATTAAATAGTGCTTGTATTGCGCACCAAAAGCACACGCACCACTGATCTATATAAGTGGAGCTCTCATAAAGCCGCTTCTCAAACAGCTTGCGAGTACCAAATTTACTTCTTTTTCGTGGCTTATTGTGATTTTGAAATGGTCAATACATAAAAAGGGATGTCAAAAAGCCTCTATAGCAGAATATTCTGATAAATACAGTCAGTTTTGGAACGTAATATTTGAGAGAAAACGCATGTTGTGTAACAGTATATTGGATCCGTGCGTTAGCTCTTAAAGTGACAGCAGCCCAATAAACCTGCTGCTGTCTGTCAAGTTAATCAGAACAAAAGACAGAAAATCACTTTCTGCTCTTGACTAAATAACTTTTGTAACTTTAATTGTAAGCATTAATCTGTATTTAATTTTTACAATTAAAACCATCCAGTGTTATTTTATATTTGATTACTTTCATTTCTGTAATATTTCTTACCTGAATATACTGTTAAAAACTTAAAGCCATGTTTATTTCAGTTGTCTCTTTATTTTTATTGTATTTGTGCTATCCTTTGCAATTTGTTTATTTGCTCTTATTTTATTACTGACTACTTACCTTTTTTTTTAAACTGTAAATCTAGTTCAACAATTCATATAAAGCCTCCCTGTGCTGTATGTAATCTATTACAACAAAATTACCCAAATTATCAAAAAAAAATTAGATAAAATATTTGTATGGGGGTGTATATATGGCAGTTTTCCCCATGGTATTGAATATCAATATTTTTCAAGGTATTGTATCGAAGTTGGAAATTCCAGTATCGTGACAATACTACTGTATAATAGGGAAGTATTTGATTTTGGACGCAGTGTAAATGATTGGAGAATCCGGCATACGTCACCAGATAGAAGTCTGTAATTTTTTACTGGAAGGTCCAGTTATGACATTTTGATTAAACATTGCGAGGTCAAAAACAATTTAAAAAAATGCAATATGCACGGATGGATTGTTTACAATAAGGTCTATAACATTAGAAAATTTAAATACTAGTGGAGTTTGGAGATTTGTCAATTTTAAAATGGTCTACTTTATTAATGAAACGCAACCACAGTTAATTTTTAATGTAACAGCACATTTAATTTAAAGTACGCAATTGATCGCAAATAATTTTTACGAACGATTTAGATGGGCATTTGTTCTGTTTGTTTCATGAATGGGGTCCAGTGTGACTAAGGGTTTCAAAGCTTGTCATAGAAAAACTGCATGCCTTCTGAACAGCAATACTATCAAATTAATACTAAGGCTTGCATAATGTAAAATGTATTCATTTTACTGTACTTCAGTGCTTTGATAAGGTGTTAAACTCTTTGAATAAAGGTGATATTAAGTACTTTAGTGAAGATATTAAGTACTATTAAGTTAAGTATTGCTGACATCAAAGAAATCTCTAATAATAATTTTAGTTTTTTTTTTTTAGGTCTAGACCCATATTAATTAATTAATTAGTTACATTTATATAGTGCTTTTCTGGGTACTCAAAGCGCTTAACATGGAAGGGGGTGGGGGGGGTGGGGGGGTCTCCTCAACCACCACCGATGTGCAGCATCCACCTGGATGATGCAACGGCAGCCATATTGCGCCAGAACGCCCACCACACACCAGCTTATTGGTGGAGAGGAGACAGAGTGATGAAGCCAATCAGTATATGGGGATGATTAGGAGGCCATGATGGACAGGGGCCAATGGGCAAATCTGGCCAGGATGCCGGGGTTACACCCCTGCTCTTTTTCCGAAGGACATCCTGGAATTTTTAATGACCACAGAGTCAGGACCTCGGTTTAACGTCTCATCCGAAGGACGGATACCTTTAAATTCACGTTCAGTATCATCTCCTCTGCTGTCTTTGCAAAATGTATTTTCACAAAGAAATGCCTAGGTCATATTTCACTCCAAAATCAAGTTAAAAAAAAAAAAAGTGCATACAGAAAGTGAAGCTCAATCCTCACTAATGTAAAGTGAAAAATTTAATTCTCATTAGTGTATCAAAGTATTGAAAATAATTCTGTGTTGACACAATATCAAATCATTAAAATGAGACATGTTTTTCCAAACAGTATTATCAGCAATATCTCTTCAGAAAAGTCTGCTTTTGCTTTAGGTCACACATCCAAAAAAAGAAAGAAGGGAAGATTGATAGAAGACGTGTATTCTCAAATGTGTCCACAGGAAGCACCTGCCTGACATTTATTTTCACACTCTCTTCAAGTCCCGTGACTGCATATTTCAGAGTGAATTTCAGGTCTTATTGTGACTACTGTTAACCTCATGAAAAGTAGTGTACTACTGTTACATGTGCATTATGTTACATGTTTGTGTGCTTTATTGATTATTCATGCCTTATTTTTTCAACCTTAATGTAGACAAATTGTTTGTACCCTTAAGTTACAGAAGATATGGATGATACTGGATGCTACAATATTTAAAGCTAAAATGAAGTTATGCTTTTCATTTTTAACTAAGGCAAACAGATATGCTGTTAACTCCTCAGGTGATGTTGGTCAACAGATTGGCTTTAAATATACTTTTTGCGTAAGGATGCATGACACGGTGGAACATTCTGACTATGAAGGTTTCCCGCTGTCGAGCGATTACGGGTTCAGAGTATTTTTCATGCTTATGCACTTTTGTTGGCCAATTTCTGTTTGCTTTTTTGCTATGCATAAAGAAATAGTGGTATCCTTGTTAAAATGAAATGTTTTTTTTTTTAAACCGGCATCATAGTGTTTGTTTTCTACATGTAGATTTTGTTTTATTGTAATGCAAAGTTGTGCATGAAGATTATGCCTGCAACTTGAAAGGTGTAATATTTGTATATCACAGTCTCAATTCACCAAAATGTAAGCATTTTTGTAAGCTTTTTCTTCTGCTTAAACGCATGTAATTTTCTTTCAAGTGACAAATTATTTGAATATCCATTCAACCATGTTATTACATTAAAATACTGTTTCTGTTATCCAAACAAAGTCTAATTCTGAACTCTTCCAGGGTTTCCCAGGTTTCTGTTTAAAAATGTATTAAAAAAACAAACATCTTTACCTACTACATGATATTTGTTTTATTGTAATATAAACACGTCTAATGCTATTTCATACATTCTGATTTATTTACACTGTTAAGAGTTGGATTCTCATGCTAAACATGCCAAAAATTTCAAAAAACGAGTTGGACGTATGACAGAGTATTTCTGTGCCAAATACACTCCTTCAGGATTGGAATATGTTTCGGAAAGTTTTTTTCGAGTATGGCCCTGTATGACTTCATAAAGGGCGGAATTCCTTGTATGGGCACTTCTCCCGGATGAGCGCGTGCGCACGTCAACCAGAGCGAGAGCAAGAGCGCGCCCATCAACGAGCTTCGTTCGGGTTACGGAAGCCGTCACCAGTGCTGGCATTTTGTTTTTAGACCACGAAATCAACAATGTCACTAAAGAAGTGTGTTCTTTTTGTTGTGAGGGAAAGATAACCTTGTTCAGCTTCCCAAATAACCAGCGTTAAAGGAACAGTGGATGCAGTTTGTTTTCCCGGAGCAGCAACGGAGTTCTGCAAGTGTGTTTGTTTGTTCCCGGTCCCGAGTCGAAACCGCAGGTGGTGAGTGAAACTGCATCAATCGGCACGTAAGTGCATATAATGTAAACAACACGAACGTATAGTGAATCGAAAGTTATCCAGGGATAATGCCATGATGTATTTCGTGTGTGTGTGTGTGTATGTATGTGCACTCATGAGTCTTTAGCTCTGTCCACTGCATGCCTGCACGAGTTTGGCTGTTTTCGGGAAGAATCAGTACAGCGTATCTGTCTTTTATAAATATGATAAAACTAAAGACTCTTCAGAGATATGAAGGATGCAGTACTACTCTATAGGTACTCAAGATTAACATGAGATTGGCAGAAACTGTGTGTGTGTGTGTTATGTACCCTTTAAGCACAATTCCACACAAACTATCATTAATGGGATGTAAAAAAATTAAATCATTTAAAAAAAAAAAAGTATTTATACATACTAGTAGTATTAACTGTATTGCTGATTTTAATTACGGTAAATTCTTATTTTAATTTTTAGATATATTACAGTAATCCTTTAGTAGTAATAAGAATCATAACTAAGCAAAACCTTGAGGTAAAACATCCATCCATAGTAATAAACATTTTTGTAAAATGTTCTTGTCAGGTGTTGTGAGACTCACCTGTAATCTCTGTAAAAGAAAAACAATTATTGGAAACATCAATGTAGAAAACTTTATTACAAATAGATCTAAATTTTATAAAAATAAATCTAGGTCTGAAACATTTTCAGGAAAAACAATGAAATACTACAGACATTATTGTCATTAAGCAAAAAGCTTCACATTCACAACTCACATTCTTCTAAAAATCACAGAAAATCTAAAGTTTGTTTGTATGATATACTTGGTCCTTCACAGAGCATGTGTAACGGCTATTTAGCTTGTCTAAGGCCATAAGAAGCAGATCTGAGTGAAAGCAGTTCTTTTGCACCAGGTTGGTGCGCTAGAAACACACATATCTGATAAATATTTTACTCATTATAGCATGTGCTGTATTGACAATCAGCATTTTGTATCAAGATTAAAATGTTATAAAAACCCTACCTGAAAACCACAAAAAAGTGCTGAGGTATATTTGCAGACACAGTGTTTTTTTCTAGAATTCTTTGGAGTCTCTCATGCTCAAATGGGAGCAGTTTTTGTTATATTGTAGAAACAGACTCTTGGGAGTGTGATGAAGTGCTTTGGTTTATTTCTCCTCCTCTGTTTCCATGTAACACAGGCAGAGCTGCTCTTTTGAAAGCAGGATGAGTGAGCTGCCACTGCAGTGCCAAAATAGAGACTGTACCTGAAAACTGCCTGGGAGGAAACAGAAAGAGAAGTTACATTTTTCCACACAACTTCCTTTTATGCAAGCAGCTTCCTGTATTGCTTGGGGTAGCATATTTCCTAAAACAACTATATATGATCAAAAGTTGTAAAAAAAGGCTGATATACTCAAACCTGTGTCTGTACATCAGTTATATTTGATATTAATTGAAGCAATAATTTCCTTATATAATAAATGGCAACAGTGATCAGCCTAATTGAATTGCCTAAGAATTGCTGCTCAGGGATGCATTGATATGAAAATTCTGACCAATACGAAAAGCTGATAATTATTTTCATGTTATGACTGATAATATCATAATTGATAATCAAGTTATGGCAGATAATAAAAAATATCAAATGTAAAAATGTCTGCATAAATGAAACACTACAAACTAAAAATCAATCATCTGAAATGCTACAAGTAAATTTAGGCATTGTAAAAATTGATGTTTATTTTGAGACGCGTTAAAGATTACATTTAAAAGAGTTAATGAATTCTAATATTATATATATATATATATATATATATATATATATATATATATATATATAAACCCGATTCCAAAAAAGTTGGGACACTGTACAAATTGTGAATAAAAACAGAATGCAATGATGTGGAAGTTTCAAATTTCAATATTTTATTCAGAATACAACATAGATGACATATCAAATGTTTAAACTGAGAAAATGTATCATTTTAAGGGAAAAATAAGTTGATTTTAAATTTCATGGCATCAACACATCTCAAAAAAGTTGGGACAAGGCCATGTTTACCACTGTGTGGCATCCCCTCTTCTTTTTATAACAGTCTGCAAACGTCTGGGGACTGAGGAGACAAGTTGCTCAAGTTTAGGAATAGGAATGTTGTCCCATTCTTGTCTAATACAGGCTTCTAGTTGCTCAACTGTCTTAGGTCTTCTTTGTCGCATCTTCCTCTTTATGATGCGCCAAATGTTTTCTATGGGTGAAAGATCTGGACTGCAGGCTGGCCATTTCAGTACCCGGATCCTTCTTCTACGCAGCCATGATGTTGTAATTGATGCAGTATGTGGTCTGGCATTGTCATGTTGGAAAATGCAAGGTCTTCCCTGAAAGAGACGACGTCTGGATGGGAGCATATGTTGTTCTAGAACTTGGATATACCTTTCAGCATTGATGGTGCCTTTCCAGATGTGTAAGCTGCCCATGCCACACGCACTCATGCAACCCCATACCATCAGAGATGCAGGCTTCTGAACTGAGCGCTGATAACAACTTGGGTTGTCCTTGTCCTCTTTAGTCCGGATGACATGGCGTCCCAGTTTTCCAAAAGGAACTTCAAATTTTGATTCGTCTGACCACAGAACAGTTTTCCACTTTGCCACAGTCCATTTTAAATGAGCCTTGGCCCAGAGAAAACGCCTGCGCTTCTGGATCATGTTTAGATATGGCTTCTTTTTTGACCTATAGAGTTTTAGCCGGCAACGGCGAATGGCACGGTGGATTGTGTTCACCGACAATGTTTTCTGGAAGTATTCCTGAGCCCATGTTGTGATTTCCATTACAGTAGCATTCCTGTATGTGATGCAGTGCCGTCTAAGGGCCCGAAGATCACGGGCATCCAGTATGGTTTTCCGGCCTTGACCCTTACGCACAGAGATTGTTCCAGATTCTCTGAATCTTTGGATGATATTATGCACTGTAGATGATGATAACTTCAAACTCTTTGGAATTTTTCTCTGAGAAACTCCTTTCTGATATTGCTCCGCTATTTTTCGCCGCAGCATTGGGGGAATTGGTGATCCTCTGCCCATCTTGACTTCTGAGAGACACTGCCACTCTGAGAGGCTCTTTTTATACCCAATCATGTTGCCAATTGACCTAATAAGTTGCAAATTGGTCCTCCAGCTGTTCCTTATATGTACATTTAACTTTTCCGGCCTCTTATTGCTACCTGTCCCAACTTTTTTGGAATGTGTAGCTCTCATGAAATCCAAAATGAGCCAATATTTGGCATGACATTTCAAAATGTCTCACTTTCAACATTTGATATGTTATCTATATTCTATTGGTGAACAAAATATAAGTTTATGAGATTTGTAAATTATTGCATTCCTTTTTTATTCACAATTTGTACAGTGTCCCAACTTTTTTGGAATCGGGTTTGTATATATATATATATATATATATATATATATATATATATATATATATATATATATATATATATATATATATACACACACACACACACACACACACACACACACACACACACACATAACATTATGACCACTACGGCAGCTGTTAGTGGGTGGGATATATTAGGCAGCAAGTGAACATTTTGTCCTCAAAGTTGATGTGTTAGAAGCAGGAAAAATGGGCAAGCGTAAGGATTTGAGTGAGTTTGACGAGCCAAATTGTGATGGCTAGACGACTGGGTCAGAGCATCTCCAAAACTGCAGCTCTTGTGGGGTGTTCCTGGTCTGCAGTGGTCAGTATCTATCAAAAGTCCAAGGAATGAACAGTGGTGAACCGGCGACAGGGTCATGGGCGGCCAAGGCTCATTGATGCACGTGGGGAGCGAAGGCTGGCCCGTGTGGTACGATCAAACAAACTCGATCAAATTGCTCAAGAATTTAATGCTGGTTCTGATAGAAAGGTGTCAGAATACACAGTGTAGTGCATCGCACTTTGTTGCGTATGGGGATGCATAGCCGCAGACCAGTCAGGGTGCCCATGCTGACCCCTGTCCACCGCCGAAAGGGCCAACAGTGGGCACGTGAGCATCAGAACTGGACCACGGAGCAATGGAAGAAGGTGGCCTGGTCTGATGAATCAAGCTTTCTTTTACATCACGTGGACGGCTGGGTGCGTGTGCGTCGCTTACCTGGGGAACACATAGCACCAGGATGCACTATGGGAAAAAGGCAAGCTGGCGGAGGCAGTGTGATGCTTTGGGCAATGTTCTGCTGGGAAACCTTGGGTCCTGCCATCCATGTGGATGTTACTTTGACACGTACCACCTACCTAAGCATTGTTGCAGACCATGTACACCCTTTCATGGAAACGGTATCCCCTGGTGGCTGTGGCCTCTTTCAGCAGGATAATGCACCCTGCCACAAAGCAAAAATGGTTCAGGAATGGTTTGAGGAGCACAACAACGAGTTTGAGGTGTTGACTTGGCCTCCAAATTCCCCAGATCTCAATCCAATCGAGCATCTGTGGGATGTGCTGAACAAACAAGTCCGATCCATGGAGGGCCCACCTCACAACTTTCAGGACTTAAAGGATCTGCTGCTAACATCTTGGTGCCAGATACCACAGCACACCTTCAGGGGTCTAGTGGAGTCCATGCCTCTACGGGTCAGGGCTGTTTTGGACATTTTATATCTCTATATATCTATATCTATATATATACACACTTCAATGCGAATTAGATTAATTGTGTAATTAAATATCCAATATTCACTGATACCAATTAAATTACAAAAAAATCTCTATCAACCAATAATTGATATGGTAACGACATTTTTGTGTTCCTAGAATTGATAGCGATTAATAAATTAATTTATGGAACATTTTCATCACACTGGCTTTGCTGTCATTTTATAACTTTAAAAACTTCATGATTTTGTGAAAGGTGCAGTTTCACCAAGAAACAGAGACATTTCATTTCATTTATGATGCTGTGCCTTAATGCCGCAAATATTCAGGGAAAAAAACTGCTAAATAAATCTTGTCATTGGAGAAATATATATATATTTTTTTTTTTAAATTTATTTATTTATTTTTAAATATAAGCTAAACTATTTTATGGCCTGTAAAAAATATTTATAGCAGACAAATTTACAGACAACTAGCAGGTGTGGCATAAAGTTAATTTTGGACAATAACACAGCCTCTAACGGTGATTTTCGCTTTATTATAACACACAGAACTGTAAGTGTTGTTTAAGCAATAGTGTAAAAGCTTGTTTGAAAGTAATGTTGAGACATGAACTGTGGTGAAACTGGATCCATACCTTCAACTGGTACATTCACAGACACACAGCCAGCTGGCGACCACAGATAAACTTTGGTGTTTCCGGTGCAGAGAGCCAGTCGAGGTCTGCGTGGGTCCCAGACGAAGCAGCGCACAGGAGCCGTCTGTTCCAGGACAGCCAGCAGACTGAGTCTCTGCATGTCCCACACCCACAGGCTCTGAGGCATGTTATCTGACAGAAGTTGGACACAGCGTCAGCATCTCAATAACAACACCCTCACAAACATGAGCCTATGAAGCACAGTTGTTAGGACATCTGAATAGGAAGCATAAAGTCTGTTTGATTCAAGGGAATTTCCTAAGGAAGCAAGGGCAACAAATGGCTCTGAAAATCCCATTCAGGTTGGCACTGGCAGAATGAAATGCTTCTCATAATGGCTATTGTTGCCAAATGGAACAAAGGGCATGAAGATTGAGATGAACTACACAGCAAGACTGGCTTTATAAAATGTTCAGATTTCTATTTTGAAAATGTATGCAAATTAGTGCATATTTAATTAGATAATGCCTCATATTTAAACTAAACATTTCAGAAAACTTGTAATGCAAAACAACTGTCTTAATGTACTGTGATTAATCAAAATATATCTATTAGTTAAAGTGGGGAGAACAAGTATTTGATACACTGCCGATTTTGCACGTTTGCCCACTTACAAAGCATGTAGAAGTCTGTAATTTTTATCATAGGTACTCTTCAACTGTGAGAGACAGAATCTAAAACAAAAATCCATAAAATCACATTGTATGATTTTTAAGTAATTAATTTGCATTTTATTGCATGACATAAGTATTTGATCACCTACCAACCAGTAAGAATTCCGGCTCTCACAGACCTGTTAGTTTTTCTTTAAGAAGCCCTCCTGTTCTCCACTCATTACCTGTATTAACTGCACCTGTTTGAACTCGCTACCTATATAAAAGACACCTAAAGTCCACACACTCAGTCAAACAGACTCCAACCTCTCCACAATGGCCAAGACCAGAGAGCTGTGTAAGGACATCAGGGATAAAATTGTAGACCTGCACAAGGCTGGGATGGGCTACAGGACAATAAGCAAGCAGCTTGGTGAGAAGGCAACAACTGTTGATGCAATTATTAGAAAATGGAAGAAGTTCAAGATGACGGTCAGTCTCCCTCGGTCTGGGGCACCATGCAAGATCTCACCTCGTGGGGCATCAATGATCATGAGGAAGTTGAGGGATCAGCCCAGAACTACACGGCAGGACCTGGTCAATGACCTGAAGAGAGCTGGGACCACAGTCTCAAAGAAAACCATTAGTAACACACTACGCTGTCATGGATTAAAATCCTGCAGCGCACGCAAGGTCCCCCTGCTCAAGCCAGCGCATGTCCAGGCCCGTCTAAAGTTTGCCAATGACCATCTGGATGATCCAGAGGAGGAATGGGAGAAGGTCATGTGGTCTGACGAGACAAAAATAGAGCTTTTTGGTCTGAACTCCACTCGCCGTGTTTGGAGGAAGAAGAAGAATGAGTACAACCCCAAGAACACCATCCCAACCATGAAGCATGGAGGTGGAAACATCATTCTTTGGGGATGCTTTTCTGCAAAGGGGACAGGACGACTGCACCGTATTGAGGGGAGGATGGATGAGGCCATGTATCGTGAGATCTTGGCCAATAACCTCCTTCCCTCAGTAAGAGCATTGAAGGTGGGTCGTGGCTGGGTCTTCCAGCATGACAACGACCCGAAACACACAGCCAGGGCAACTAAGGAGTGGCTCCGTAAGAAGCATCTCAAGGTCCTGGAGTGGCCTAGCCAGTCTCCAGACCTGAACCCAATAGAAAATCTTTGGAGGGAGCTGAAAGTCCGTATTGCCCAGCGACAGCCCCAAAACCTGAAGGATCTGGAGAAGGTCTGTATGGAGGAGTGGGCCAAAATCCCTGCTGCAGTGTGTGCAAACCTGGTCAAGAACTACAGGAAACGTATGATCTCTATAATTGCAAACAAAGGTTTCTGTACCAAATATTAAGTTCTGCTTTTCTGATGTATCAAATACTTACGTCATGCAATAAAATGCAAATTAATTACTTAAAAATCATACAATGTAATTTTCTGGATTTTTGTTTTAGATTCCGTCACTCACAGTTGAAGTGTACCTATGATAAAAATTACAGACTTCTACATGCTTTGTAAGTGGGCAAACCTGAAAAATCGGCAGTGTATCAAATACTTGTTCTCCTCACTGTACATTTTGTAAATTAGTTACTGTATTAGTTATCTGTAGTGTCTTGCCTTGAGTGAATATGTTTGAAGTAATGCACAACTAGAAATAGCTCTTTGTGATCTATCTGTTTAAAAATCTGCACCTAGGAATACAAGTCATGGAAATTTATAGGTTGAAAGGTGGAAACCCTGCTTGATTCACATTCAGGACTCATGATTGTTTCATGAATACATTGCACACACAGCCTCACCATTCTTTGTAGCAAGGTAGCGATTATCAGCACTGAAAGCCATAGCAGAGATGCCGATTTTAGGGTTGGCACGGTCTGGATCGGGCTTGATTGCTGGAACCTGGGCTGGCAGTTGTGTGATCTCATCTGAAACAAGGTATTGAAGTCTATCTGATCAAAATGTAAAAGCATAATTTTCACAATTTATTTGTATTTCACCACCTCTTTCACTTATGCTTACAGATTGTGTGCATTAATGCTAAAAGCATATTTTACACTTTTGTAGCATTCATTTTTTGCCTTGCAATCTACTTATAAATGCTAGTCAAGGTTTCTTGCACCAAAATGTCATAGTTTCAGAGTTGGGGAAAGTAACTTTTAAAAGTAATCCATTACAATATTGCGTTACTCCCTAAAAATGTACCCATAAATTGTGTACTTAGTTACTTTTTATGGAAAGAAATGTGATTTCTCTCAACATGGGGACAGGAGAGGTGTCAGTCAGTAAATCCCGAAAACAAAGTAACTTGCTTTACTTGTTTGAAAAAGTAACTCGTTACTTTACTTGTTACTTGAAAAAAGTAATCTGATTACGTAACTTGCGTTACTTGTAATGTGTTACTCCCAACACAGCATATCTTGATTTTTTATTATCATTTTCCACCTTCTCTATGATCAAAAACACACACTCCAAAAGGAAATAGTGATTTTCCAAAATTTCTAATTCTGAGAATAATGTATATATTAATAATAATAACAGTATATATTTTATTTATGCTTACTGTGCTCAGAAATGACAAGAGCTATCCACAATTGCTCCAAAAAGCTCCAATCTGATTGGCTTGCTTCAACATAAATTCTGTGGTTAAAAATGACGTAAACTAACAAGTAATTCGTACCTCAGTCCAAATGCTAATTACATATATATTACATCTTGTAAATACACATATAGGCTACTAAAAATAATTAATGTTACATAGTACGTCTTAGGTCAATGACCAAAACCTGGTATAATGTATATAATAGAAAATATATTACATTTATTTTTAATTCTAATGTTAATTTTAGTTCTATTCGTTGTACTGTCTTTATGTTAAGTTTAAATTTAAAATAATCACTTTAAAAAGGCTATTTTTGGTACTGTCTCTTTAAATCTTCTATATGTAAATTGTCTCTGGCCCTGTTTACACCTGGTATTAAGATGCATTTTGGTGGATCGGATCACAAGTGGATGACGTTAAATACAGATGTAAACGGGGTCTAAAACGTTTTACGTTTGTCCACTTTTGACCACTTCCAGAGGTAGTCGAAAACGCATTAACTGGATTGCTTTTATAGTGTAGACGCTCATGTGGTGGAATGCGTTCGAACAGCCAATGCGTTGACCTAATGCGTTAACATTATTGGAAGCACGCTAGCCAACTTTGTTGGCTGGAGACCCAAGTTTGGTCTGAAGATGAAAAAGGTACCAAGCACAATGTTCTCTCACCATTCCTGATTTATAACACACAATCACAGCGTTCGGCTGGTCTTGCGGCTGTCAGAGCAGAAACGAAAGCTGCTGCTCTCCATATGTTTTTCTGTTCATATGTAAATTTCCTGAGCTTATTTTGTCCATTAGATTGAAAGATCTGAAAAAGCCTATAGATTTACCCACCCATAGATCTTCCCCTCGAAGAAATCAGGACAGAAGTGGTCGAAAGTGGACAAAAGAGACAGATTAAAACACCAGGTGTAAACGGGTATGTGTCTCCCTGACTCCCTCGTCTACTTGTGATCCAATCGAGCAAAACAGCAGGTGAAAACAGGGCCTCTGTTTTGATTGGCTAACCTTAGCATTTAACCTCAGCAGGTGTTGATTTATAAATCACATGTGATATACAGTCATATGTTAATGTGTTCAAGTTTATGATACATGACAACACCTTTTTGTGGACCTTAGTTTCAATAAATGTTCAAGATGGACTGGAGGGTGCTTTGCACCGTGAATGTTAGAGTATGTCTGCATAGTACAAAATACTCATTTCAAGAGTACAAAAAAGGGAGTTTGGGGTCTGACTGTAACATAAGATCTCCATTACTATGATGTTGGAGAGATTTATGTAGTGTATCTGCCGACCTCTGTCAATAGTCCAGCAATAGAAATAGTTACTCATTCTTAATGACCTGCCACCAAGTTAAATCTCCGGCATCCACCGAGACAGTGCTGTCAGCATAGCAGGTAATATTAGTGCAAACACACACAACAGACACCCTCCTCACATTAGGAACATAGTTTACCTACCAAGCACTGTACACAAGATTAATGAAACTTACACTTGCTCTGTGTGCTAAATAGTGAATTATCCACGGTCAGCTGATGAATGGAAAGATCCTCACTGCCCACAACAGGTCTTTTCTCCACTTCCTTAAATACCACCTAGAGAAAAAAAAAAGTATTTGATTATATAAAAAAAAAAAAAAAAAAAGACTCTTACATTCTCTTACAAGAAAAATGTAAACTCAAAATCTAACATTTTCATAATGGTCTAGTTTGTGCAACCTAGGCTTATTGGAAAAAAAATTGCATGTGGCAACAGTTCAGCATGATATTACATTGCTTTGCATGTCTCGCAACACTTTCAAAGTGAAATGTCCAGCGAGTGGCGCAAAAAGTTTTATCTCAAACCGATGAATGTGAATCTAAACATTTTATTATGCTGGTTGTTGTAGCAAGCAAGTTTACTATGTCAGAAAAGTCATACATATGAAGCTGGTTATGTGATGCAAATGTTAAAATGTATTAAGTTTACAAATCATGCACTATGGTAAAAGTGCATGAGACAGAGGCAGAGACATTTTCCAATGAGCTTGTATTGAGTTAAGCCTGTAAAAGTGCTGTTTAAAGTGCCCATATTATGCTTTTTTGGATATTACCATTAATGCAGTGTGTAATATAGCTGTTTGTAAATGTGAAATGTCTGCAAAGTTGCATGATAACATTATCATGATACATCACTCAAAAGAAAGAACTGTTTCTAAACTGCCTGAAACAAGTTGTCACTAATTCCAGTCTTAATTCTTGCGCGAACCTCTGTAGGTTTGTAACACATTTGCATAATGCCATCCTATGGTCTTCAATGGCTGCCTGTGAATGTCATCTACTTTGAGCCGCCCTCAAACACTTTGCATACACTTCAAAAGGTTAAGGACTCAAATTAATGCTGTAAAACCGACGCCAACAATACTCTTCGTATCACAGTGTATCAAGTGCAGAGGAACTCTCTGGAGCTGAAATTCAGATATGGTAATGGCCATTTCTTTTCTGATTCGCGCTGTAAGCGGTTGACCAATCACAACAGACTGAGCCATCTGACCATTCAGAGCAGAGTAGGTTCTTAGAAAGGAGGGATTTCGAGTAGGGGCCTGTGAAAGCCGTTTTATTTTTTCCTAAAATCATTTTTTTCCGTTTTATTTTTTTTGGATTCTGTTTTTTTCCCAGGGTTTTTTAATGACTCAATTTTAATGGTTACTCAATTTTACTCAACTTGATGGTTGAATCACTCAATTTTAATGGTTAAATTAAATTTTAGTAATCAAAAAGCATGTCTAATTAATTGAAATCATGAAACTTATACAATTTAACAACAATTTGTTAAAAGTTTAACAAAATTTTTATTTTTAGGGCCCTATGAAATGTGTTTTATTACATTTTTCAGTTTTTTTTTTTTTTTTACCAAATTCTGTGTTTTGTTTTAAAGTTTTCTGGATTCCATTTTAATGGTTGAATTAAATTTTAATAATACAGAAGCA
Source organism: Coreius guichenoti (assembly GCA_039654105.1). NCBI lineage: Eukaryota > Metazoa > Chordata > Actinopteri > Cypriniformes > Gobionidae > Coreius > Coreius guichenoti. The sequence continues at coordinate 7,212,881 of CM077186.1, read as the reverse complement.
TGTACAGAAGCAATTTAATTAATAAAAACAACAAAAATTATTTAAAAAAAAATCATTTCTATGAAAAGTTTTATTTTAATTCCGTATGTATACATACATTGTGTTTGTGTATGTGTGTGTATGAAATATGATTCTCAACAAAAAACACATGCAAACTTGTATATATTTATGCATGTGTTTTTTTTTGTTGAGTATCATATTTATACATCAAGCTTTTATGGCTCCTATATGTAATTCATTGCAAATCAATGATAATTGAGAGATGGACAAATGAATGTTCCCCAAAAGCCAAAAGTTCCATCAGAGATTTGATAAAATCCGCATTATACAGTAAATTCATACATTTTTATGACTGAATTCTGCGATTCCGTCCACGTTTTCCGCATCACGGAAATCATAGGGCCCTAGGTTTAGAGAGACCGGATCTTTTATCGAGCCGTTTCAGACACTGAGAAAAGAGGTGATGCTGCAGTGTATATTATGAGAAAAATAAAGGGATTGTTCACCCAAAAAACAATGAAAATGAAAGAAAATTACCTATTGTAGGAGATTTCCAAAATAAAATGAGGAACCTTTAAAATAGCATAATAGGGGCACTTTAAAGTAAAGTTGAGAGTTTTCCCCTCTCAAATAACAGTCCTACCCCCTCAGACATGTGCTCAGGAGAAAAACACCTACAGCTTTGGTGTTTATGATGGTGGCTGGATGCTCAAATTCTGTGATCTTCTTCCAGGTGATATGATTCAGGATACGAACCTGATGGAAAGCCCATTAAAACTCTTTTACACAGATCCTATTATATTAAACAGATATTTTCCATCTGTTTGTCTAATAGATTTCCTACCTTCTCATCATAGCTGCCAACGGCCAAGAACTGGCTGCTGGGACTCCAAGAGACAGACTTTATGCCTAGAGACCACTCATACGCACTGAAGGAAGACAACAGGCGGCCATCCAGCGAATATAATAACATTTTATACTGAGGAGAGAAATAAAGTTAATCTGATTAGTTAATACTTCACAATTTTACTAAACAAAAATTGTTTCAATGATAAAAAGTCCAATTTTGCTGATCAATGATAAGAGGCATTCAAAACACTGTGTCTGCATCAATCGTCTGAGTATCAATCGTTCACAGAGCATTTGATGCTTATTTTCAAAATTGCTCCAAAAAGCTCCAATCTTATTGGCTGGATTTAACGAAAATTCTGTGGTAGTAACAACTAATTAGTACATCAGTCCAAATGCTAATTATATATTGCACATCTTGTAAATGCACATCCAGGCTACTAAAAATAATCAATGTTATGTAGTATGTCTTAGGTCAATAATCAGAATCTGGTTGTGAAAGAAGTCTTTTGTGACCAGAAGCATTGATTTTCTTCACCTCGAGACAGTTGTCCCACACTGCAAGCACGCAGCCGTTAGGAGACCACTCCAGCCCTGCCAGATCTTGAGTCTCGCTCTCAAAATGCTACAGACAAAATGGAAGACCATTATAAATGCTAGCCAAGTTTCTTGCACCAAAAATGCAATATCTTAATTTCTCATGTCCATTTACACTCTCTCTGATCAAAACACATGCACCCTAAAATCCAAAGAAATAGTGATCTTAAAGAACAATCACCCTCATTTCTCGAGAATAAATAAGAATAATGCACAGTATATAATCATTATTATTATTTCTTTTAATTTTAAAATTGTAAAGTTTAAATAATATTTGTTTGCCCTTATGCTCCCCAGTATTTGTACTGCCCTTAAGCTGATTTTAATTAAATAAACAAATCTGTATTTACTATAAAATATTAAATATATATACAGTTATTTAAAATTTGGATGTTTTTATGAATATCCAAAAAGGTTATGATAAATTAATAATAATAATACTTAATGTTAAAGAAAAAAGTATTAAATATTAAAATAATTGTACTCCAAACAAAGGGCTGTTCTTTTAAAACATTACCAGAATGGTTGGGTAACACTTTTCAATAAGGTCTCATTAGTTAATGCATTGACTAACATGAACTAATAATGAGCAATATACTGTATTTTTACAGCATTTATTAACCTCTGTTAGTTGCTTAATAAAAATGTTCATGTTTACAGTGCATTAACTTGGGTTTTTTTTTTTTTTTGCTTTAAATAAAAAAATAAATAACTACAAAAATAAAAATATTTGATTGAAATAAATAATTAAAATAAATACAATTTGATTAAAATAAATACATTGGATAAAACTACATAAAACTTGATTTAAATAAATTAAAATAAGAAAAGCAGTGTAAATATGTACAAATAAATAAATAAATAAGATTAAGTAACTAAATAAATTAATACAAAGATTGAAAAGCCATGCATCAACTAATTTTTAGAGATATAACTTTTAAATCTTAAAAATGTATTAGTAAAGGTTTAGATTAACATTAACTAAGATTAATAAATGGTGTAGAAGTATTGTTCATTGTGAGCACGTTTGCTAACCATTAGGCCACAGCTCTGACACAATTGCATACTACCTTTGATAATTGCACTCACTCTGAGAAGATGCCAGTCATCACACACAAACACACTGATGTAGTCTTTACACTCCCGCCTCTCCGCCAGAGCCATATAACGGCCATCTGCAGTGAAGTCCATACCTGAAACACATTTATGCATTTAAAGCATAAACAGTCAACCATATATTCTATAGATTGTAATTCATGAAATATGTGCTTGCTTTTTTTTATACGTAGCAACTGACTGGGGCACTGTTATAATATCCATAGTATAGCATAGTTTAGTATTTCCTACGCCTGAATTATGGGAGTTACTTCCGTTAAACTGTAAACAGTCAGTGAAACGTTCGCTCTATGAACACAATAATAAGCATTTTAAAAAACTGGGATCGATGAGATGACATTCTACTCGCCCTTTAACCATCGAACATTAAAAGGAAATTTAAAGTGTAAAAGCATTAACAAATTACTACAACAGACCATGAATAACACCAAAAACTCGATTATTTCCGCAGCAATATTATGGACGTGTTAAATCACTGTATAATATTTGTCTGTATTGTAACATATAACCCAACCTTAAAGTTCATTAACTTTAGCATCGAGATCGAGTAATAATATTTCAAAGCGATTTCTGTTATTTTGACAGATTTACCTGCTCTAGAAACATTCCTGTAAACACTGCTAATAGGGATTAGGAGTGAAAAGGGAAGACAATTACATTTTAAAGCATCCATGTGAAAACTAACCTGGAAAGAGACGTGAGGATTTAGGGAGGAAAAACCAGAGATTCTTAGTGCATTCCAGTTAATTATTTATGGGATATATCGTAAATTAAATAGGGAGAGCAGACCACAAATGCTCAATATACGTTGTCCTTTTTCATACTGTTACAGTGGAATACAAAGGAGAAAAGAAAATAATCAGGAGGAAAAGAATGCAACGGCTGAAAAGAGCTCTTGCCATAGATATTCTTGTTATACCATGTCACATTAAAATACCAAGCGTTACGATATATTTTTCTGATGTCTGAAAATAAAACATGAAGGAAATTTTACAGTTCATTCAGTCAAACTGACAAATAAGGATTATTTGTAGCACAAGCTTATGACTTGAAATGATTTGTTTCGGTCTTTTTGAATGGAACTTCCACAAACCGGAAGTGCCTCCCTAATCTAAAACGCAGTAGTCTCGTCAGGAAAAAGGTGGATAAGCGTGCTGGCTGATATAGCAGTCCTTGGATTTACACTGACACCTAGCAATGTGGATGGGGCATCACACTAAAGCACATGTTTTCAATTACTAAAATGGCAAAATACACTATATTGCCAAAAGTTTTGGGACACCTGCCTTTACATGCACATGAACTTTCATGACATCCCATTCTTAATCCGTAGGGTTTAATATGGAGTTGGCCCACCCTTTGTAGCTATAACAGCTTCAACTCTTCTGGGAAGGCTTTCCACAAGGTTTAGGAGTGTGTTTATGGGAGTTTTTGACCATTCTTCTAGAAGCGCATTTGTGAGGTCAGGCACTGATGTTGGATGAGAGGCCTGGCTCGCAGTCTCTGCTCTAATTCATCCCAAAGGTGTTCTATCGGGTTGAGGTCAGGACTCTGTGCAGGCCAGTCAAGTTCCTCCACACCAAACTCGCTCATCACATCGTCTTTATGGACCTTGCTTTGTGCACTGGTGCGCAGTCATGTTGGAATAGGAAGGGACCATCCCCAAACTGTTCCCACAAAGTTGGGAGCATGAAATTGTCCAAAATGACTTGGTATGCTGGAGCATTAAGAGTTCCTTTCACTGGAACTAAGGGGACAAGCCCAACCCCTGAAAAACAACCCCACACCATAATCCCCCCTCCACCAAACTTTACACTTGGCACGTTCTCCTGGCAACCGCCAAACCCAGACTCGTCCATCGGATTGCCAGACAGAGAAGCGCGATTCGTCACTCCAGAGAACACGTCTCCACTGCTCTAGAGTCCAGTGGCGGCATGTTTTACACCACTGCATCCGACGCTTTGCATTGCACTTGGTGATGTAAGGCTTGGATGCAGCTGCTCGGCCTTGGAAACCCATTCCATGAAGCTCTCTACGCACTGTTCTTGAGCTAATCTGAAGGCCACGCGAAGTTTGGAGGTCTGTAGCTACTGCCTCTGCAGAAAGTTGCAGACTTCTGCACACTGTGCGCCTCAGCATGCGCTGACCCCGCTCTGTGATTTTACATGGCTTACCACTTCGTGGCTGAGTTGCTGTTGTTCCCAATTGCTTCCACTTTGTTATAATACCACTAACAGTTGACAGTGGAATATTTAGTAGTGAGGAAATTTCACGAATGGACTTATTGCACAGGTGGCAACCTATCACGGTACCACGCTTGAATTCACTGAGCTCCTGAGAGTGACCCATTCTTTCACAAATGTTTGTAGAAGCAGTCTGCATGCCTAAGTGTATTTTATACACCTGTGGCCATGGAAGTGATTGGAACACCTGAATTTAATGATTTGGAGGGGTGTCCCAATACTTTTGGCAATATAGTGTATATACAACATTTGACAGTTACAAGGCCATTCAAAAGTTTTAGGTGAGTAAGATTTAAAAAAAAACAAAAAAAAGAAATTGATACTTCTATTCAGCAAGTATGTATTACATTGATCAAAAGTGCCAGTAAAGATGTTCACATTTTACAAAAAAAAAAAAACCTTTTTTTAAATAAATGCTTTTGAACTTTTCTATTCTATCAAAGAATCCTGAAAACTATTAGTTTCCACAAAATATGAAGCAGCACAACTGTTTTCAACACTGATAATAATAAGAAATGTTTCTTGAACACCAAATCAGCATATTCGAATGATTTCTGAAGGATCATGTGACACTGAAGGCTGCTAAAAATTCAGCTTTGCCATCACAGGAATAAAATTACATTTTAAAATATACTAAAATAAAATGTAATAATATTTCATAAATTACTTTATTTTTGATCAAATAATTACAGGTATAAGACACTTTTTTTTCAAAAACACTGAAAAAAACACTTTACCGACCGAAAACGTTAGTGTACTGTACATATAAAAAAAAAAATTGCTAGCTTAATAAGTTAATAAGTATCTTAAGTGTAGTTAGCTAATTTTTGTTAGTAGATTGTGGTGTAGCAAACTTTTTCAAAAAGTAACTTGACTGTTGTTGAACTACTTTACATAAATGAGCTACAGTGTCTTTCAACGTAGCTTCCCCAAAAGTGGATGAAGGTCAATTATGTTATGAATGGAATTGTGATCCATAACTCTAACCCATGACTGCAAACAATAAATGACTACAATTTTCATAATTCACTCTGGTAGACAGACAACACAATGTTAGCACAGAAGCACCTTTCAACACAAGTTTTCCATCAGCTGATCTGAAGGTTAAAGCTCAATCCACGAGCGACAGGGGTGACAGATAGCTGAATCCACACGCTGCTGGCCAGAAAATGAGAATTTATGGCTGTGGTGCATGATATGAACCTGATGTCCTGGAGTGTAAGGGGTGTTATGAGGACTATGTGCCATTTACCAGCTGTCTGTGAGAGCTCACGCCTGGCTAGACGTCCAGGGACATGACTTATATTACAGGTAAATACTCTCACATGATTCATGTTTCTGTCACCCTGTCCTTACATCTCCCCTCCCACAAACAGTTTATAAAACTAGCTATACCCCAGACTAGTGTCACTAGTTCAGACACTCATTGTCTGCACTTACTCGCATGCACTCACCTTTCTGGCAGGCTTTAGGATACTTGATGTAGGATACAGATTTTGTGCATAGGGACCAGACGGTGACTCTCAACTGTGAAGATAAAGCAAAAAATTATAGAGAAATAAATGTTTAAATTCAATGATACAAACCCAATTGCAGCTTCAAGTTGTCGACTTTAAGATTAAAACACAGGTCAGTGGTGTACGAACAAGTTTAAAGGGTTATTTCACCCAAAAATGAAAATTATCCCATAATTTACTACCCTCAAGCCATCCTAGATGTATATGACTTTCTTCTTTCAGCCAAACACAATCTGAATTATATTAAAAAATATCCTGGTTCTTCTAAGCTTTATAACGGCCTTGTTATAATGTACCTTGTTATTTGAAGCCTAAAAAAGCACATCCATCCATCATAAAAGTAATCCATATGGCTCCAAAGGCCTTCTGAAACAAAGACATGCGTTTTTGTAAGAAAAATATCCTTATTTATAACTTTATAAACTATAATCACTAGCTTCCGTCCGCGAGTCTAGTTCCAGTGGAAGAGTGACCTCTGACCCGACGCATGACAGATTGATGAACGCGGAAGCGCAGAGGATAGAGCAAAACAAAACACCAGTCAAGAATTAGAAGTCTAAAACGAGATTTTTTAAAGAGAAATGTGGGAGGAGCTTGAGTTTGTTGCACAGCCCTATTTGTTTGAACCGCGAAAGGCATCTACTCTCACCTGAGCTTACGCTACTCCTACATCGTACGTCATGCGTCGGGTCAGAGGTCACTCTTCCACCGGAACTAGACTCACGTACGGCCGTTACCGGAAGACAGTGGTTATAGTTTATAAAGTTAGAAATATGGATATTTTTATTACAAAAATGCACGGCTTTGCTTCAGAAGGCCTTTATTAACCCCTGGAGTCGTATGTATTATTTTTATGATGGATGGATGTGCTTTTTTGGGCTTCAAAATCAGGACTGCCATTTACTGCCATTATAAAGCTTGGAAGAGCCAGGACATTTTTTAATATAACTCTGACTGTGTTTGGCTGAAAGAAGAAAGTTATAAACACCTAGGATGGCTTGAGGGTGAGTAAATTATGGGATAATTTTCATTTTTGGATGAACTATCCCTTTAAGTACCAGAAAATCTCCATTATCAGAAAAATGACAAAGCCTATTGGACAAGCAGGAAAATTTCTTAAATTAATGTAAAATAAAGTCCAAAAAGTTACAAACAACTTCCATTTGGATGAATTCAAATCTTCACAGACTAAAAACAAACAGCTAACAATATGGAATATAATGATGTGCCTTTATCATAAGAGAGAGGGAGGAAAAGCAGGAGAGGAAAAAACACTATATACCCCGTGGGAACTGTTTTGTTGTTACTGGAACAAAGTCATGTCCATTTAGAATCAATGATATGATAAATAAAACATTAAATTATATTAAATATGAAATAATAATATTAAATTAATAAGACTATTTAAATTAAATATTATTGAAATAGTAATGAATAGGTGTGTGTGTATTAGGGGTGGGAAACTTTAGACACCTCACCTCACAATCCGATTCTGAGAATCACGATTCGATTCTAAAACATTTTTTTTTCTTATCAAGTAATGAGTTTACCGACTTTGAATATCAAATGTATGTGTTGAATTTTATTAAACTACTTCAATTATACTGTAAGTAATAAAATAATTATGAATTAATAATAAATCAAAACAATTGTATTTTAAGAAATATTAACCAACTAAATATAATTTCACCACATACAAGCAGATATAAAGTAGTAAAGGGGAACAAATAACACATTACAAGCAATAAACAAAAAGTGCTTTCAGTATAAGAGAGTGCTTTAAATACCTGAAAGTTTTCCAGACAAAGAATTTTTCTCTTTTTCTCTGCATTATTATCTTTTTGATTATTACTGATGACAACACAAACAGTGGCACGTCTAATAGGCTGCATTCACAAATTATTTCCACAAATCAGATGTTTTGTCCTGTCCTTAAAGGGTTAGTTCACCCCAAAATGAAAATTCTGTCATTAATTACTCATAATTATATGTCGTTCCAAACCCGTAAGACCTTCGTTCATCTTCGGAACACAAATGAAGATATTTTTGATGAAATCGGCGAGCTCTCTGACGGCTCCATAGACAGCTATTTAATTACCACTTTCAAGGTCCAGAAAGGTCGGAAAGACAACGTTAAAATAGTCCATGTGACTACAGTGGTTCAATCTTAATTTTACGAAGCGACGAGAATACTTTTTTTGCGCAAAAAACAAACAAAAATAGTGACTTTATTCAACAATCTCTTCTCATCTGTGCCAGTCTCCTACGCAGTTGACGTAGTAAATACAGTCCAGCGCTTCCAAGTTCTACGGCTCACCATTGGCACCATTTTGCGCACAAAAAGTATTCTCGTCGCTTCATAAAATTAAAGTTGAACCACTGTAGTCACATGAACGATTTTAAAGATGTCTTTCCTACCTATCTGGGCCTTGAAAGTGTTAATTAAACTGCTGTCTATGGAAGGACAGAAAGCTCTCAGATTTCATCAAAAATATCTTCATTTGTGTTCTGAAGATGAACGAAGGTCCTATGGGTTTGGAACGACATGAGGGTGAGTAATTAATGACAGAATTTTCATTTTAAGACATAACGGACTGTGACTTTTGACATTGATTTTGCATCATAAAATCATTTGGAGCTGCAAGCGTATTTAACCACTTACAGAATATGGCTGTCTCTAGTGCACACAAATGCCATCGAACATATGCGGAAAAAGAATCTATTTTGAAGTTTTTAGAATCAATTCAGAATAGTTGAAGAGAGAATCGTGATGGATCAGAGAATCAATTTTTTGTCCAACCTCTAGTGTGTATGTGTGGTGTATTGTATGTACTATGCAGTACTTGTTTTTGTCCAATTTGGTCATTTGTTCAGGTTGTTAATGCTGTTTTGTTACTGAGTGCAAGTTTAATGGTGACCTGCCACGGGACTGCACATGAAAATTAGCAATTGGTAACTTGGGTACATACATTAAATGGTAAAATGTGTTTAATATTTTACATGGTCCCTTACAAATATATATGTATATTTTTCCATAAAAAAGGTGCATAGTGATTCACACTGTCAAGCTCTTACAAAAAAGTCCCAACAAGTCAAAAAAAGTGGTGCATTCAACCTGTGCATGATTCCAAATCATCTAAAGCCATATGAATGTCCTTTGTCTACAGCTTAAAGGGATAGTTCACCCAAAAATTCTTCCAAATTATTCTGTCATAAGTCTGCTGATGCCAGCAGCACATACAGTTTTAGAACTCTAGTGTGTACTCGCCACCTTTATATTGTTCAGTTTAAATCCTCTAGGTGGCACACTAGAGAAGCAAGCTGACTTGAATGGTCTGTGATTTCAGTCTTTGTCCAATTTTCAAAGAAACAGCATTGACTATGTACCACTACCTTACACAACCTTGATAAGCTGCTTTAAAAATGACTATCGCAAACTTACTTTCATAAACACTGCATGTACTGTCATTAAAACAGACAGTGTAATGTTCATTTATGGAAGCCTGTAACAGAGACGTCAGACGGAAGACAACAGACAAGTGTCCAGTCATCATTCACGCTCACACACTCCAGACAAAGAGCAAGAATTCCAGACAGACAGACAGACAGACACTTCATTCCAAGTGCATGGTGAACACACACACACACACACACAGACAAACACACACACACACAGCTGTCCATCATCTCAACACCTGTCAGTAATTCTTGGAATCAAGTTCAGGCGACAGACGACTACTGTGGCACTCAGCCCAAGTGTAATCCAGACAGACAGGAAGAGAGAAGGAGAGAGAGAAAGTGGCATCGAGATTTCATAATACACTACCGTTTAATAGTTTGGGTTCAGTTAGGTTTTTTATTAAAGAAATTATTACTTTTATTCAGTAAGAATGCATTAAATTGATCAAAAATAAAGTGACCGTAAAGACATTTATAATGTTACGAAATATTTATATTTCAAATAAATGTTGTTCTTTTGCAATTTCAATTCAAAGTACCCTGAAAAAAACAATAATCATGGTTTCCACAAAAATATTACGCAGCACTGTTTTCAACACTGATAACTAGAAGATATGTTCTAAATCACTATATTAAAATGATTTTTTAAATACCATGTGACTCTGAAGACTGGAGTAATGGTAAAGCTGAATTTTCATCTCAAGAATTATTTGTTTTAAAACATTCAAATAGAAAACAGTTATTTTAAACTGTAAAAATATTTCACAATATTACTGTTTTACTGTATTTTTTTTTTAATTAAATTAATGCAGACTTATTGAGCAAGAGAGACTTTTCATCTTACCAACCCCAAATTTTTGAGCAGTAGTGGACATGGCCATTTCTCATTCATGTAGATAGAAATAATAACAAAAAAATTCCATCATATTTTGCACCTAGTGCTATTGGTCCAAAATATGGTGGTTGTATATGTTTTTTTTGTATTTTGCTTCTCACGTTTTGCATTATTAACCAGATCATAAGAAGTAATTTTCAGAACAGTGTATTCTGACTGTGAAACCACAGAGTTGAACTCAGTCCTGTCCATGGTTATTTATGGGGAGCAACAGTTGACACCGTGCAGAACTGACTCCTCCTACCGCCATACTTACATTGAACTCAGTGGTATTGAGTATGTGTCGCCCGTCAGGACTCCAGCGTGACGAGACTAGTCCAATCGAACCCTCGTCTATCTTACAATGCCAGTCCGGCTGCTCTAGAGACCATACCTGAGAGTGAATAGAGAAACACAAAGGCCATTTAGTGACGAACATATTTGAGTCCTGTTGCCCTGTTGAATAGTTCAACATGAAAGACTGGCGCTGGCTTCCCTTACAAAGGTAAGGTCATTTGGTGTGTAAGTTAAACTATAAAGGAAATTTTATTTAATTGTTGAAAAAGTGAAAATTAATTATAACCTAATACTTAAGTTATTAAAGGGGTTATTAGGCTGAAGCATGGGTTATTTGAACAAACGCTTAACCCCAAGTTTTAAAATTGGTGTCTAGCTCGTACCATTTGTGCAACAGATGTGAATGAGACGTGTCTTGTTTAAAAGATTCTCAATTCAAACACACATGCAATCTAATTCCTAAATGACAACAATTTTGCTATGTCTATTTAACCTTAACAAGTACGATCACAGCGAACATTCAAATCAGAGTTTGCGCTGCCGCTGGTCCAGAGGGAGTAGTTGTCATGTATAGGTATGAAACAGATAAACAGTCTTTTCAACCACACAGTATCATTATTTACAATAGTTACAATAATTCAAATTATCACAGAAGTATTGGGATAAAAGTTAATAGTTCGGATATAAACATGGTAGCAAATCTAAATAGAGTAAATTACCTTCTGAAAGTAACTTGATGCTTTAAATAAAGATTGTATCAATTACATCGTTACATCAGTAGGCGGCGACAAATGTCTGTTAAAAATGTATGTCATTGAATTATTCATTCAAGAGATTCTTCAAAAACACTAGCTGTGTTTGAAATCACCCCCTATACCCTCAATCACTATTCCCTACATTACTCCACTAATATAGTCCACTTGAAGGAGTGAATGAAAACGAGTGAGTGAATTCAGACAATGAGTGCGCCCGGAAGTGCTGCCGCTTTTGTATGTGCTTGCTGTTTAATAATCATTTGAAACTTAGCAAACTGGCAGCTCCAGTAGTAATGAGAAGATTTATAGAAACTAGCATGTACCTTAATTAAACAACTTAATAATCAACTAAAAAGGAATTTATACCTCTATGATATTACGTTGTAGCCACATTGGACCAGTAGTTTGGAAAGTGAATGGATGGATGATTCAGCTGCAGGCGCCATCTTCTGGTGAGACTCTGGAATTAATTCGGAACGACCCTCACAGTGCATTATGGGTATTCTCAAGCCGTTGAGTGTATGGCTGACTTTGTAGGCAGCGTTTGCACACGAAGGTACCTCACGAAACTGATTTCAGACAGACTTCTGAGGCAGCCTAACGGTTTAATGATCTACAGCAAAATAGAGCTAGCTTTGCTGAGAACTAAGTGAATATATAATTACTACAATAGCAATTTCTCGTTAGAAATGACATCAGAAGTGGAAAACGTTGGTCACATTTACACAAACTGACCACCAACCACAACTTTCAGATGCAATCTTTATTTTTTAGCTCAAATGTCACAGAATGGAAAGCACAGGATTGTGGGCTATCAAAGGCAGCGAAAGATACATCTATGCTGCCTTCAAAAATCGATCAGATGTATCTCAGGAGACAGGAAGTGAAGCTAACATTGGATTTGGACATGCCTTGATGCCTTCCTACCTTGGAATGCAGCCTTTGAAGGCAGCATTTTTAAGCTTTTAGACGCAGCCTACATCAGTTGTACACTCGTTATTGCGGAACATTATGGGATTGAATGAGTGCACTCGATAACGTCCACTATGTTTTCAAACACCACTACAAATTGCTTTCCCCTCAAATAGTGCCCTATTTAAGGGTATAGGGGGGAGATTTTGAACACAGCCACTGATTCATCCAGTAATGAAATGAAACAAATGAAGTCTTTATGAACGAGTCATTGAATCATTCACTCAAACCGATTTTTAAAATTTTTTTTATTAAAATTGATTAAAGGGGTCGTGAACTGAGAAATTTTCCTTGAGCTTTTGACATTTAAGAGGTCATAATACTATAAGAATATCCTGTAAGTTTCAAAACTGAAAAGTTCCTTGTTAGTCCAAAAACAGCTTTTACTGTAACCAAGCCCAGAGAACGACTGGTTGTGGAATGTGCCTATCTATGAGGTGAAAGACCACCTCTGCAGAAGAAGATCAACGCCTACTTCATCATTGAAACTTTGGCCCCGCCCACTGGTGTGTTAGTGAGATGACAAGCAAAGAAGAGATACAGGATCACTGGACTACAAATAACATTACCTTCCAAAGGATCCTAATATTAGGAATGTGGTTATTTATTTTCAACAATGTGAATGTCTCAGTTGAGCATTATTTATTTGTATTCAGTACATTTCACTGCGCAGGCTTTGCAAACAGACATTTATGATATGGACTCGACAGTAATGACACAACATGTAAGTAACCGTGTTAATTCTGATATGTGACCAGTGATTTCTGATATGTAATGATTCATGTACAGTCAGATGTTCTTTGTGTCAGTAAATCAAACCAGTGACTAAACGGTCAACTTCACATTGTTTCTCTTAGTAGGATGAAAATAATCTGTTATTTAAACTGTAATTAAATTATATATAGAAAGCGATCAAAGAACGCTCCCTTTACAATCGCTGGAGCTGTCAATCAAACAGCGCGAGTTTATCAGTGACTGAGTTCTGGACTCTCGTTATAATCAACAAATCTCTTATTTACATCGTGTTTGCAGTGTTAGCTATGATGAAAGCATTCGTTAGTTCATGTGCTCTGTGATCGGCTACAATGCTCATCACTGCAACCTTTCATGCCACAATCTAAATATAATGCTATAATCAACACTTTATACAATTAGTTAACCTTGAGAGCTGTAATAGTAAAAACGTGCTAAAAGTTTTCAAGAAGGTTCCACATGTAATATTAGCTATTTAATATGCAAAGATGTCAGCCAATCACAGCAGTGGGCGTTTACACTGAAGTCTCACAGCAGACACGACCCTTCAAACAGAGCATTCAAATCAGAGGGCTACAATCAGGGTAGGAAAAATGCCTTTTATTTCTAAATTATGATGTAAAAATCATACTTACATTATAAGTGCACCCCAGGAACATTATAAAACAATAAAACAATGCAGTTCATGACCCCTTTAAAAAAAAATTAAATAGACTGCTGCAATTAACATTTTTGTCAGTAAATTACATTTTATTTCGTAGAGTTGTCTATTCAGAATCGTAATCTCTATTTATAACTTATCCTGAATCGTGCAGCTCTAGGAGAGGTGTGATATTACTTTTCAAACTTTTTAAAGACCTTCTGGATAAAAGCTGAACATACCCAGACTGAAAAGTAAAGGTAAAAGTGCATCAATAAATGCAATGGGCAACTTGACATACCTGCACTAGTCCTCTTTTGTACATGGCACAAAGGATGAAGAGGGAGTCAGAGGACCACTCCATGTGCATCACTTGGTCCAGGCATGTGTACAGGTGCACGATCTGAAGGGTGTTGATATCACGGACCACCAGGCGATACTGAACACAGGTGGCCTACGAGCCCAAATTAAATGTGGTGATTAACAAGAAACAGTAAGATCAGTACGGTTGTATGCTATTCTGATCATAGTCATAATTTGATTTGTCATATGACGATGCTGATGGCTGTAAGAAAATCATCTTACCAAATATTTCCCATCAGGAGAAACTTTGCACAATTGATTGGACTGCTTGAAGACCTCTGAGAAATTCATGCTACTGGAAACAACAGTAAATCTTTGATTACTCTGTGACTGAAAAGACAAATATGAAAATGTAACTATAAATTAAATATAAATATATTGCCGACTGTGTTGTTGCATACTTTAAAATGTTGACAGTAGCATACTACCAAAATGATAAGTTTGCACACAGAGACACAAAGACAAAACCTAGCAAACGAACACCTCATTCTTCACCAAAAATCAAAAGAAACCAAATCAAATAAAGTAAACATGATACATTTAGTTAAAAAAAGACTATTTAGAGAACATTAAGATTTTAAGATGTAGTTTTTACATTTATTTGTAATTGTCATTCTCAATGGTGATTAGATTCTCATTACTAAACTATATTAATTATAATCTAATGACAGACAGACTTTTTTAATCACAATAAATCAACAGAAAGGCATTAAAGCAGCTACTTTAAATGTACTATAAATAATACCATTATGCATAAATAATTTTAAATTAAATTACTAATAATACCATTATGCACATTACTTTAATTAGTATGTTTTTCCACAGTACTACAGTAATGCAAATTATATTTTTAATAACAATTAGAGGGGAAAGGTGCTCGACAGACATGAAAATAAATCTTAAATGTTCCTAAAACATGTTGCTTTATGCTAAATATATTTCTTAATAACAGATATTAGTAACTCATGAGATTCACGCAGGTAGGCTGGAATTTTAAATCTAGAATTGAAGTCAAAACCTATTCTTATTTTTCGTTTATGACAAATCCTGAGTTTACTATCTTTATGACTATAATGACTACTTTGTAATTTTATTACATTTTAGAAACGACTAGTATAATAATACAGAAATTCTGTTTTGCCAGGCTTAGGAAACGTTAACGGCTCCGTATCAGTGCCTACTAAAGTTACAACACCGGTTACACGTCTAACGTCTAAGTTAACAAAAGACCCGTTACGTGCGTTTTAACAATTTACCTTTCAGAGTACTGTAAGTACTGATCCGAAGAGTTTATTGGTTAGGTATTAAGACCTTTGCAGGATAAAACAACAAGACACTCATGAGAATCAACTGTCTCAGTCAAGGAGCGCTAAAGGGCTCAACCGAATCGCTTATTGTTTCGGAAGTGACGTCTTCGAAAACGTCATTTGTGTTGTGCTGACAGCCAATCAGCGCCGCGCTTTATTGTCGGCGTCGCAGGGGAATTATGGGAAATGAAGTTTCATCTCTATTTTCTAGTATACACATGAATTAACAATAAATATGGCTTACCAAGTTCATACTCAGTAGTTTTATGACTTGAATGTCTATGAATGACCGTATATGCATTTGAAAGCAAATGCAAAAACGTGTTTATGTTGTCTAGGGCAGGGAATTTAAATCGTCGTTGTCTACGCTTTTGTTAGGGGCAGTTAAAGTCTTTCTACAATCGAATTAGACGGTCACATTTTTAAGTGAGAATATAAACGTCAAGCTTTAATCACATTTTAGCGACCTCTTCATATGGGATTAGTGTTTCCCGCTCGTGTGAGCCCAAACGGCGGCTAACGCCTCCTCCCGTCCCCCACCAATTCCCCCAACCCAACCCTCCACAGCCAAGTGCACTCACACTCCGCGAGCCTATTTACCCTATAGGCTATACCTGCATAATCAGCCTCATCTGCCTCTCTCTCATCTGGCTTTTTAACTATTCAAGTTGCGTTCTGTTGTTCAATGGCTTAATTCGGAGCTCATTTGCTACATGACAAGGCTGTAGTTTACATAGGGTCAGCTGCAGGTCAAGGAAAGTGATTTTGGGATCAAGAGAACATCAACAGTTTGTTCCAAGCCAGGAAAATAACTTGTTTGGTAAGTAAATCTAATATAAATATAGCATTTGTGGTTCGGTTTGTCACGGTATGGGAATAGTATAGAAGCGCTCACATTGCTGAAGGTGAGCATTTAAACCCACCCACTTTAAGTGAACGCAGTAAGATCTCCTCATGTTTTCATCATCCACTTCAATAGCTTATTATAGACTAGATTTGTGTTTAAAAAAAGTAACATTCAAATTATTGAACGTTAATAATGCTAAAAATTTATATATTTTTTTAAATCACTCCACTGATCGATTGATTTTTTTCATTCACGTAGCCTAGCCTAATTTATTTATTTTTAACTATGCAAATAAAGCACAAAACAATAAGTGTACTGTTGCGATTTAATGTGTTCCTTTTTGTCTGTCAGTTAGAAAATCGATGAGTGTCCTACAAAGGTGATGGAGTGGTCAGAGTTCACTATGATAATTGTCTGTCAACATGTAACGTATTACAGTAGACTAAACATATGCTTGATAAGAAACATGAACTTCTGTAGAGAGCGTTTATGTTTTTTTCACAAGACACTGTTATCTGTTTCTGTTTATCTAGCCTACTAGTTTAGTTTTACAGTTATATTATATTATTATATTATATATAAGTATTAAAATATTATTTCCAAACAATAGGCCTATATAGTCGGTAAAAAAAATAAATAAATAAATACATTAAAAAGACCAAATATTACTATAAAAAATGCTGGGTTGTTTCAATTGGGTCAAATATGGATAAACCCAACCGTTAGGTTTAAAAATCTAATTTAAAAATTTAAACCAACGGTTGGGTTTGTCCGTATTTGACATGGGTTGAAACAATAATATGTTTCTGTTTGTCTAGTCTACTAGTTCGTTTTACAGTTATATTATAATATATTATATTATATTATATATAAGCTAAGTATTACATATTATTTCCAAACAATAGGCCTTTATAGACGGTAAAGAAAATTAAATAAATACATTAAAAATACCAATTATTACTTTAAAAAATGCTGGGTTGTTTCAATTGGGTCAAATATGGACAAACCCAACCGTTAGATTTAAAATTTAAAATTTAAACCAAAAGTTGGGTTTGTCCATTTTTAACATGACATGGGTTGAAACAACCCATCATTTTTTTAGAGTGTATATGTAATTTCATACATTTTAATTAAACAGCAAGCAGTGTAAAGAAAGAGGTCAAATGAAGGCAGGTGATGTGTGACGGTTTTTGTATAATTCGTTGTCAAGGCTGCTGTATTAGTTCAGTATAGCTACACTGCGCTGACTAGAGTCGCTCGAATGAGTTTGCAGTCTTTATGAATATTTGCGGCAAAATGTCCTGTGACTTTTAGGCTCTTCTGTTTTAACATATGCTATATATCGAAACCTGGCCTGAAATTAACCGGTACAAAGGAAGAATTTTGCACTTTTTGTCCATGACGCATTTAACCGGTGAAGTATAGGCTGCTTCTCTAGTGTGCTGGCTATATGGCTGATCAATTTTTGGGCTGTTCGGTGTGAGCATCGGTAAGATACAGCTTCATTAGTTCTAAAATACAAGGCCTTTGTCAGGTGATAATTCAATTCTCCGCTTGAATCCCTGTTGTCTGTGTATAATTGCTGGCAGAGCTTTAACTCCTCACAAGGTGGCAGCTACCACGGGAATACTGGTCAAAATTAGTAAACAAGACTTGTAAACGAAAACCTGCCCTCATCCCAATTCAGTTGTTTGAGCTTTTGTAGTCTTTCCCAGGTTGGAATTATTTAATTAGCGACGTTTTATTTTTATTTTTATTTTTGCTTTACTAATGAGAACAGTGTCATTTGTTGATCGCTCTTAAAGTTTATATCCTAAATTAGGGAGAGTGGACTAAATCCTCTCCGAAAAATCAGTTAGGCCTATTGAGAAGCATTTAAGAGCAAAAGATGGTTTTATGAGGTGTTTTTTTTTTTTGTTGTTGTTGTTTTTTGTGGTCATATAATAGTGCTTTCAAATGCTCAATGAGTTTTGTTTGAGTAAACCTTAATTTGGCTTATGCACCTTTCAAACAGACAGTCTTTTGCACTCGGCGTTACCGAGGGAACAGACGCGCGCGCGTTGCGCAACAGTAAACAGGCTATGTGTTCTGCATGAAAGCACTTATTATACGCGAAAACGTTTTCTTTTTTATATATATATTTTTTATTATATATTTTTTAATTAGCACATGTATTTACCTGTCTATTCTATTTTAAATTAAGGGGAGACCGGGCTAGTTGTAATGGGGAAGTTGTCACAAGAATTTTCTCAGTAATATCTTGAGTAAAAATAAATGTTTTCTCTCGCAGAATGTTGGTTTTAAACGTTTCTAAAATCTCTTAAAATTATTTTGGTAAATGCAAATTACAATTATAATATCATCTTTTTGTTTTGTAATAGCTAACAATTGAACAAAATAAAACCACAGTCGGTATTTAACTGAAAGGCTAAACTGTTTTCTCACAACAAAAGTATTTGTTATAAATGTTATATACATGAATGCTATAAATGTATATAATTGTTTGCTTTTATTTTTTTGGTGTTTTACAGTTATTTTACTATTGCGATTTTGCTGAATAATCTAGGTTGTTTAATTGCAGGTTCAAAGTCAAAGTGTTTTTAATAAACTAAGCGTTCTTTTTTCTTTTTTTAACTTTTTTTTCCTACACAAAAATGTTGTTTATCTTCAGTATCCAGAAATTGAATTTCAAAAATAAACCTATGAGAAATATTCACTGAGTAAAAAAATATAGCCTTTTATTCAATGATTGATAGATAAGGTGAATTTTAAAATGTTACATTTAAATTAAAATTAAAATTTTACATTTTAAAAATGCTTAATTTATGTTCCTATAAAATTATATATATTGTTTTTTTTAGTTTAAACCTACTGTATGTGGAAACATAATCAAAGAATAGCAATGTGATTGTCATCTTTAAATTTATCTAATTTACTTGAGCATGCATGAAATGAATCATGTTTAAAATAGCTACTTTAATTATCATCCACAAAATAAGGGATGTTGATATTTTTAGTAATAATAAATTAAGAATTATGGGTATTAAAATGGGTATTTGAGCCCTTTATCTTGCCTTTTTCTTAAAAAAAAAAATCTTTTGATTACAAAATCATGACCAATATATTGCAAATTAAATGACAGAACCTAACCTGCTGATCTTAGTTGCCTGTGAAATTAGAGAATTTTCTATTCGCGTTATAGTAGCCTATGTTACAGTTTTGATGGTCCATAACTGTAACAGACTCACTTCCTGTGTTGACTTGTTCTTCTGTGGTTAGAATACACTTTTCTAGCCCTCATTTCCTGTGAGTAATGTGATGGAGGAAGTATGTGGTCACTGTGGAACAGTGCCAGGCAGGTTTGGACACGTCAAGCCTGGCATCTTTATTCTGAATCTGTGCATCAGCCTCAAAGTCTGCTGGGATTCAAACTTCAGAAGATGCATTGGGCAGCAGGGTGGAAATTACTTTTAAATCGAATCCTGTGTGTGTCCAATTTCTACACAGTGATGCAGTTTAAGAGTTATTTTACAGAGTATGAGTTATAATGCGCTCCCTCTTTAGAATCAGGGTCCATTATAAAATTACTGGGTCCGTTAATGCATAACGATTGTGATTAAAATGTATAATCATTATATAGGTATTAAATATAATTTGGAGTTTTTATTTAATATTGAATAATATCGAATGTAATTTTAAAACATTAAAATTAACCTCTTTTTTTAAAGTATACAGACCAATTTCAAAATATTTTTAAAGGACTTGTTCACCTTTAAATCAAGATTATGTAATAATTTATTCACCCTCATGCCATTTCAAGCCTCCTTTTTTCATGTAACACAAGATGTTTCTTCCCATACAAAAAAAGTGGATGGTGATTCATACTGTCAAGATCCTGTCCAGACAAAAATGTACTTCACTGTGAAAAGTTATAACCTGCAATTGTTACCTTAAAGAGCTTTGTTGGTATAATTTAATGTATTTAGGTTTATATTAAATAATATTTTTGACTTGAATAAAAAAAAGTATATTTAGATGTTATTTTCAGATGACCTTTTTTCCCCACTGTACTAAAGAAGTCCATGTGCGCTATATTGCATATTTAGTTGCATGTGTACTGTATGTAACTGACCGCAACTAGTCATTTTAATGATGGTTTTGTTTGTTACGGATGCTTTTATTTTATGCATGCACCTCTTGTAACCCTTGTTTGGTATGTGGTTTTCAGTGTGATCTGCCCTGCGGTGGATTGTCCAACATCCAAGATGTCCCAGTCATCCACCGCTGATGAGGGTACAACCTTTGAACACTTGTGGAGTACCCTGTGAGTTTAACCGACAGTTATGTGCATTTTTGTTGTGTTGTCATATGCAGTGGGGAGGAAACATATTACAAATAATGTGAGTTACTTAAAGGAGTAGTTCACTTCAAAATGAAAATTAGCCCATGATTTACTCACCCTCAAGCCATCCTAGGTGTATATGACTTTCTTCTTTCTAATGAACACAATCAGAGTTACATTAATAAATATCCTGATGTTCCCAAACTTTATAATGGCAGTGAACAGGGCCCACGAGTTTGAAGCTCAAAAAAGTGTGTCCATCCATTATAAAAGTAATCCACACGGCTTCGGATGGGTATTAAAGGCCTTCTGAAGTGAAGCCATGCGTTTGTGTAAGAAAAATATCCATAAAATATTTAGCTTCCGGTGGACCGCCTTCCGTATTCAATTTACGGAAAAAGCGTTACTGACCTGACGTAGCGTAAGCGTTTTTGAACTGCAAGAGGCGTTACACTTTCTTCGTTAGTTGAATACAGAGCTTAAAGAAGCGTCAGGATATTTATTAATATAACTCCGACTGTGTTCATCAGAAAGAAGAAAGTCATATACACCTAGGATGGCTTGAGGGTGAGTAAATCATGGGCTAATTTTCATCTTAAAGTGAACTAATCCTTTGATCAGATCACTTTTTTCAAGTACCTAAAAGTAACACGTTAGTTTTTAATTTAAGTTACTTTGTTTTCCCATTTATTGAATGACAGCTCTCCTGTCACCATGCAATGTGAGCATGCATTTACTCATCTTGCACAAAAACTCAGTAGTTCAGTATTCAGTATTCCTCAAAAATTGAATAAAAACTCAGAATATTATGCAAACCTGCAATAGTTAAATGTTAAATTACACACATACACTTTAAGTATTTAATCGCACTTTATTAACCAATGTCTTTGCTGCTGACCTTTGATAATCCAACTCAACCATACTAATAAGCAAAATGACTTAAACATCACATTTGTGTTTCATTTTGTTTTTATTGCTGAAGTAAGAGTGTTGAACTTTCTGCTCCTGCGTCCTATTCTTCTGCAATCCAGAACGGCAGCACAGCTGAAAGGTTTGTTTGAGCTGCGCCATCTTCTCTACAGGCGTGAATTTGCATTTCCTTCAGCCTTTTGGTGTGAACAGGCCTTACATTTGCCAAAAATTGAACTTTTGTTAAGCTCAGCACAGGTGAAAAAAAGTAACGCAAAAATAACGCAACACATTACTTCCCATAAAAAGTAACCAGGTTAAACAATTAGTTACTTTTTTTTAGGGAGTAACGCAATATTGTAATGCATTACTTTTTTAAAAGTAACTTTCCCCAACCTTGTCAGTTTTCGGTTGCGAATGATGAGGAAACGCATCTAAATGCAGCAGTATCGTATTTATTAACAAAACTCAAAACAAAATACTCAGAACACTGGAAAAGCAAGAACAGAACAACCGAACAACCGTGGTTGTTCACGACAAGAACAGACAATGAACAGAAAGAAACCCAGAACTTAAATACACAGACAAACCAATCAACGAAATGAAAAACAGGTGTGAAAAATTAATCAAACCATGAAAAAAACGAACTGAAAACTAAGATACAGAACTTAAACACCTGACAAACCCACCCAAAACAGAAACAAACCTAGATTATCCCTAGGTAACATATATTATTTAATGACTGTGATATCAGCAACACGTTTTGATATTAGTAACAATTAATTCGCACTATTTCAAGATAAACTGCAGTTTGTTTTCTTTGAATTACAGTTACAAAAAACAAATCCAGATACAATATGGGAAATCTTTTACATGACCTTTTAATATAAGCTGGACTTGCTTATATAATCCATTTTTGATTCACGTACCGTGTCTTTGTCTTGTTACAGTGAGCCAGACAGCACATATTTTGAGCTTCCTCAGGCAGGACACTCAGGGGACAGGGTGGCTTCTAGCAGCCTGCCCAGCAACCGCGCTGAAGTCTGCATGGACGTCTACCACATGAGAGACATGAACGACAATGTCATGGTAAGAAGCCGGTGGAAAATTCAAGTGTCAAGCAAATACAGCTGTAATCTATTGATTTACAAACATTCAATACATTCTCAGTAAAATCAATCAACTTGACAGGATGTGTTAGTATTTATGTTTGTGGTATTTATATTTGTTTGTTGTATTTTACTCATAATTTAGCTTTTGCAGTTATGCAAACATAATTAATATGAATTAATTCCACGTAATCTCTCAATTAAAATGGTGACATAAAACCGAAGGTATAATAGTTATACAAGAAGCACAAAAATGAAGTGAACAGTTTTAGGTAGAATATACAGTAGCAATGTCATGTCAACCTCGCATCCACAAAAAAAAAAAAAAAAAAAAAAAAAATCAGCCAATACTGAACCGAATTGGTTTTCCCTCCTTATCCATCAGGATTCCCTCCTCAGTCCCTAGTTTTCCCTCTCCTACGCTGTTTTTTCCCTCCCTTCGGGCTCTGCAGCAGGCCAGAGTATACGACTGGAGGGTGTAGTGGGAGGTTGTGATGCCTTAATTAGAGAGAAAAGCCAAGCCAGGAACACGACACCTGCTACTGCCTCCCATCTGGGGCACACGTGCTGGGAAACAGAGAGCAGGAGAGATGGATGGATAGGTGGAGACACAGGATATATGGCTAAAGGTCACTTTTCACCTCAAAATCAAAAGTATGAAATAAGAAATTATGTTTTGCATAAAGAAAAGGAAGCCTATTTTAGTGACTTTAATTATATGAAAATTGTGCACATTTCCCCCAGTTCTCATTTCCACATTAATGCATACAGAACATTGGACTTTTTTTTGTGGAATTTTCATTATTTTAAATTTTGATTCTCATTAGATTCTTATTACTGTAATATAATATATCTTACTGTTCTTACTGTTTCTTACTATAATGATTGATTATAAAATATTTTTTAATTGAAACAGCATAAATTATAGTACAACAAATATATAAAATATTTAATTATAAAATATAATTTTTTTTGTACTTTAATACTTTCAATTAGTACAACTGATAATATTATACAATAATGAGGATGAGATTTGTTTGCATTATCTTAATGAGAATAGGGGAATATATGTTTAAAATGTCATGAAAATTTTGTAATGCGTAATATATATATATATATATATATATATATATAAACTTCTTGAGCAATTTGAGCTGCAGTAGCTCGTCTGTTTGATCGGACAACACGGGCCAGTCTTCTCTCCCAACGTGCATCAATGAGCCTCGGCCGCCTCTGTCGCCGGTTCACCACTGTTCCTTCCTTGGACCACTTTTGATAGATACTGACCACTGACCGGGAACACCCCACAAGAGCTGCAGTTTTGGAGATGCTCTGACCCAGTCGTCTAGCCATCACAATTTGGCCCTTGTCAAACTCACTCAAATCCTTACGCTTGCCCATTTTTCCTGCTTCTAACACATCAACTTTGAGGACAAAATGTTCACTTGCTGCCTAATATATCCCACCCACTAACAGGTGCCGTGATGAAGAGATAATCAGTGATTATGATAATCAGATAATCACTTCACCTGTCAGTGGTCATAATGTTATGCCTGATCGGTGTGTGTATATATATATATATATATATATATGTATATACATATTTATCTATTTATTTATTTTTTGAGGTGAAATGTGACGGTTTTGCGAGATGAAGTCATTATATATCTTGTGCATTGCTTTTGTGCATTTTTGACTTTCTGCATCAGTGGTTCAAGAATTCTGTGAATATCTGTTCTAGGGCATATGGATTTCCTTCTCTTTATTGAGATGTTTTGGTTGTTCACTTTAGACTTGGACAAGCATTTTCAAGAATGTATTGATTTTCAAGTGTTTGTTTTGCACTTGGCTCTTATGGATAATTGCTCCAACCAGTTGGTTATCTCTGTTTTGTGAGGTCTAGCAATTTAAAAAGATGTAGTTAATTTCAAAATCAATTAAAAAAAATGATAATTGGAAAACCTAAGCAATCTAACCATCCCCCTTGCAAAAAAAAAATGGTATAGTCTAAAAGACAAGTGGGCAAGTCTAGGCCTGCTTTTTTAGTTAATGAATAGTCATGAGGCCAAAAAGTGGGAGGGCCAAAGATTTGTTGTTGGCTGCATCTAGAAGCTGACAGGGCAAGGAGAACTGGCGGAAAATCAGAAAAAGCAACTCACAGTGCGTTACCTTTCCTGGAGTTGTTGTGTCAAGTTAGTTTCATTCAGAGCATCTAAAGTGAAGAGGTGAGACGTGAAGAACTGAGAATTGCAGAACTCACCTGTGTATTCTGTGAGGTCACATGACCAGACCAGTGGGAGAATCTCCCCTGTCTTTTGCCTGCCTAGCGGGAACGTTACAATGCTGTGTATCGGTGACCTGCCTCATTACTACAGCACGGTAGGTGAGCAGTTTCTGATCCGATTGATTTTTTCCCAAGCAATATTTTTTCTTTGCTCGCTGTTATTTTATTTTATTTTATTTTATTTTATTGATGACTTATTAATCATTATATTAACTTAAATGTATAAGTTGATCTCCTATGGCACCATATATTGATACAGCAGTCTCTTCAGTGCAAGGTTTGTCTGTAATTGATTTACAAATAATAATTTGATTATAATGCATACGAATATACATACAATGTGATTTGATCATGTCTTATGCTGCTTGATAGAAAACCTTCAGCTGTTTTGATGCTATAGCTCCAGCACATCTGTTAGATGGACACCTGTTGATGTTCCTTTCTGTGCACTTTTGTATTGTTGTATTGTCATTCATTTTTGAGGGATTTCAGAGATTTTTTTTTGTTAGTTGAACTAAGCAAATGTAACATTTGATAGTTTTGGTTTTAATTATGTTTTGCAATTAATTATATTTAGTTTACGGAGTCCAAAAATCTTAAGATAATGGCAATTCTTTGTGTTTTCAGCAGAGGGTGCTGTTTTTACATGTTATTATACAAAACTTTTCTGCAGCCCACAGATACATCTGTGTAACGCTTATTGTGTTACTGTAAGATCTGACAGATGTGCATGGGCTTTTTGTCACATAGTTCGTAGAACACGTATTCTCACACTGTGTGGGGTAAGTTGTCACAACAGAACCTGGCATTAAACAGCATATTACAGGCTTTACAGCAAAATATAAACAGTAAAACAAAAATGAATCACAAAAAAATAAATAAAAATAAAAGATCTCACATGCATCATTGTTTTGACCAAACAAATATTTACTAAAATGTAATAAATATGTAATTAATAAATAAAATATAATATAATGCATAGCCTAAAGCCTGTATAGCCTGTATAACTTTTTAAACGAATGTGACAACTTGCCCAACTTTTCGGTTAAAATTTGCCTTCATTATATAATTTTATCTCGTCTGAATGAATGTCAGTTTGGTTTTATTTTGTGGGCTTGTAAGTTATATATAAAAATATTTATATTTAATAATGATATGGTTAGTTTAATTACATTTTAGTTTAATGGACAATTCATTCAGTCATTATAGACTGCCAAACTTTGAATAATTTACACACAGCACACACATCTCTCTCTCTCTCTCTCTCTCTCTCTCTCTCTCTCTCTCTCTCTCTCTCTCTCTCTCTCACTCACACACACACACACACACACACACACACACACACATATACACAACAATGTTTCTGTTCTGTTTCAACTTGTCACAGAACATGCTGAGACTTACTGATGAGGCACACCTGAGTGTGTGTGTCTGTGTGTGTGGTTAACTCTGAAACAGCGTTTCTCACACTTTCTTGTTCATTTTAAGAGATCCTTAATGGAAAGCCCCCTATTTGAGGCTCAAACTAAATTCAGAAAACTAGGATGTATAGGATATACTGTAGGTACATGCTAAAGCAAGTTTACAATTACTGCTGAACATACTTAGGGTTATGGATTTGAACAAACCTCAAACCTCAAAAAATGTAACTGCACCTTTTGTGCTACAAGCAAGAATGATTCCTCAAATCTTGCTAATGTTGAGGAGAGATGCGGCTTGTAGTGGTCAGATTTGCAATTGCCTCCTGGTGGATGATTAAACAGTTTGAAAAGTCCCATAGACTTATATTGAAGGAGGGATATAAAACCTTGGAGTAAGCTTTTTGACTTGGGCCAGTAAATAACGACTCAGAACACCCTAGCAACCACTTAGCAACATCTTGGCAACACCCTATAATTGTATTGGTGAGTTTTGCACAGGAAGCACCACTTGCTTATAGTTTTCAATTAAATGCATGCATGAAAAACTCATCTTTCTACCTTTGAACCATTTGCTTTATGTTTCTCTTCCCTTTTCTCCTGTGTATGCTTGAATGGTGTTATTCACACAGACAGAGTCTTGAGAAAGTGATTTCTAGCAAGTATATTCTTGTGCAGGAGTTGTCTGACTGCCGATATGCCATAATTAGGACAATATGTGGTTTCTGACCTCCGTCCCTTTGGACTCCACCCGCTCTCATTCACCATGTCCGCAAGGATCATGACTCCATAGAGGAGATCTCTTAGGGAGAGAGAGAGAGAGAGACTAGCGAGAACAGGTGATAAAGTCTCAGGTTGAGTTAACTTTGAGAGATGAGTGTTTTACTCACTATGGTTCCTATGGGTTCATCAGTGTGTCGTTTGACAGCAGAGGATATGTGATTCTGTTGGTTTGGACAATGTACTATCTGAAAAAAAAGGTAAAGACTTTTCTCTTTGCTTGACTTGTGTTTCAGTTTTGGTTATCTTATTTCACAGGGCTCTGATTGGTCTAGAGGTTTTGTGGGAATCATTACCCATCATTATATCAAGACATGAGTCAAGTGATTTCTGATTTATTTGCTTTTTTTGAGGTTTGGAAGATAATATTATACCATATTTATATAATAAAAGCATAATGTAGATTTTTACATTTGATTTCTGAAGAAAACACAAGTGGTGCTCGTCCATAAAAAAACCTCTGCAATGATGGTAGAGTGTTGTGGTTTCTTGGACATTGCTTTGTGTTGATAGAGTGTTCTGGGTGGTTGCTAGGGTGTTTCTAAGTTGTTTTGGGTTGTTTTTTGGTGGGTCCTCATTGGCCCAAATCAAAAGATCCCACCCAAAGTCTTTTTGATATTATTTTTTTTTAGCTATGACTCTGGTCTATGAGATTTCCCCCCCACCACATTTTTCACATTTTATAGTCCGTCAGGTGAAATCTGATCATTTCTAAAAGTAATAACACACCTCGCTTCAACAAACTGCACAATTTGAAATGTCACATAAATGGTATGGGATGATTCACTAACCCTAAGTATGAGTAATATCAATGTTAATATTTATAAAGCTAGAAAAATCTAAAATAGCTGGAATTATGAAACAAATGAAAAACAAAGAAAAAAAGAGGACTTTGATTTTTGTTGGGTCCTCACTAGCCCAAATCAAAAGATCCCACCCAAAGTCTCTTTGATATTATGATTTTTAGCTATGACTCCGGCTTCCAAGTCTATGAGATTTTTTAAAAAGTCACACAAATGGTATGGGATGATTCACTAACCCTAAGTATGAGTAATAGTGATGTTAATATTTATAAAGCTTAAAACTAATATATATGAAACAAATGAAAAACAAAGAAAAGGTCTATATTTGAGGACTCATCAAAAGCATGAGAGTACATAATTTGTTACCAAATTAGTCCAGCTGGGCTTTACTTTTAACACACCAGTTGAGGTACTACAAGCCCAACACATAATTTATGAGTGTGGGTATGATCTGTGAGTTTTGTGTTTGTAAGTTAGAGAAGAGAATGGCAGGCAATTAGACATTGGACAGATTATGGTTGTGTTTTACAACCTACCTTTTGCCTGGAGGCATGGCTCCCTCTCGTACATCCCACGGTGTAACTGGATCTGTAGAAGTGGAGTGGATGGAGTCTTATCTCCTCCCTCTTTCCTTCAATATCAACTTTTTTGCCTACCTCCTTTCACCTGTCTCCCTCCCACTCCTTTACCTGTCTCACCCTCCTTCTCTTTCTGCCTTTTCACTCAGTCTCAGTACAGCCTACTGAGCAGCAGTATGGAACAAGGTTTGGGGAACAGACCAGCGTCTACCAGTCCCTACAGCTCAGAGACCACCTCCAACGTGCCAACGCCGTCACCCTACTCCCAGCCAAACTCGACCTTTGAGGCCATGTCTCCTGCCCCGGCCATCCCCTCCAACACTGACTACCCTGGGCCGCACAACTTCGAGGTCACCTTCCAGCAGTCTAGCACCGCCAAGTCAGCCACCTGGACGGTGAGTAGAGCGTCTCGGTTGTGGTGCAACCGCATCACGTGAGGTTCTTTATGAATGTTTGCTTTTCCCACACTGACTGACGATCTTCATTTCAAAATGCATGCAGAACTTTTACTTTTCTTTGGTTGCTTTTGCCCTTTCTTCGCTGTCGGCTCCTCTTCTACACTCTCATTTTGGCTGCGTTCCCGCTTTGTTCCTTTTTTAAATGTGTTTCTTAGAACTAAACATCTGTATATGGGTAGTTGACATGAAATTTCAAGCAGTGACAGCAGTGTCCTGTGGTGTGACATGCTTATCGCCTATACTACCATTCAAAAGTTTGGTGATGATTTTGAAAAAAGGATTTTATGCTCACCAAGGCTGCATTTATTTAATTTAAAAATACAGAAAAATATTAATACTGCAAAATATTATTACAATTTACAATAACTCTTTACGTTTTAAAATATATTAAAATAGAAATGTGTTCCTGCGGAGACAAAGCTGATTTTTTTTAATGTCTTTGGTGTCACATGATCCTTTAGAAATCAGAAATTGTGGAAACGGTGACGTTTTTCTTTCTTCTGTATTCTTTAATGAATAGAAAGTTCAAAAGAACAGCATTTATTTAAAAAGTAATTTTTTTTAAACTGTTTTGTTTCTCTCAATTTTGATGAATGCATCTTTGCTGAATAAAAGTATTAATTTCTTTCAAATTTTAATCAATCTTAATTTTTCTATAATTATTATATGCAGTTTTATGACCACATTTTTGGAATATTTGCACAAATAAAAATGTTTAAACACTTGTCATGCAACATGACTATTAATGTGAACTGCAAAAAAAAAAACCTTGAAATTGAAAATTTGTGAAAATGAACATTTTGAAGAATCGAAAATACGATGACAAGTAACAAAACCTGAAGTATATTCTTCCATCTGGTACATCTGGTGTATTATTTGTCATCTACCCATAAATGTTTGTTTTTAATATATATATATATATATATACGTGTGACCCTGGACCACAAAACCAGTCTCTCTCTCTCTCTCTCTCAGAAAAAATTATTTAAAAAATACAAAACCTTTACATTTAGAGTCAAAAACACTCTGAACTTTTGGAATCCCCTGGTAGACCTTTAAATTACAGAAACATCAAGTTTATATTCTTTAGTGTCTGAGTCCAACATGTTTGGATTTTAGAATTGTGTTTGAGCTCAAAGCAAGTTATTCACAAACTATAAAGATCTATATCATGGTACTCTGCTCTGTTACCATTTCCACATGGTTCTTCTTACATTTTAAGGAGACTAATGAAACTTAATTTCATCGTTTTTTTAATGTTGTTGATACATTTTCCTTGTTAGTGGTCCAAAGTGTCCGACGCTTGCTCATGCAAATGTTGCCTCCATTATGCTAGGGTGTTCTGTTATAAGTGGTTTCTACAGCTTTGCTAGATGGTTACTGTAGTGTTCTGGTTGGTTGCTTACAGGATTATGCATCAAAGTTTAATACTTAGGTTTAGGGGTTAGTTCAGATCTTTAATATGAGAGATAGCACTCATACTTTTTTACTTATACATATATTGCATCCACCGAAGAAAAGAAATCACAGTAATGTCAAGCAGAGATGCTTGAAATCAGAGCAGTCAATGTTTTCCCCAAAGTCCAGTGTCGCCATGAAGAAAGGTGCTACATCAGTCTGTCATGAAGATGACCCTCTGAAACAGGAGATGGGGCTCTTTCTTGTGTCGGTGGCTCTTAGGGTGTTTGTTGGATGAAGTCAAGCGTGAGGCTTGGTCTCTGACTTGATGTGGATGTGTAAGGTGATAGCGGTTTCAGGAAGGTGAGTGCTATGGCCATCACTCAGTGTCTGCCTGTGAAGACTGTCACCTTTGACGCGCCACGTTCCGCTCCATTCTCAAAGACTAGCAACAAAAGCAGGAGGATAAGCTTCCAAAATGGGCATAAGTGGAGTTTCCAGCACAAATTGCTGTTTACGTTTTAGGATAAGAGAAGCGGACTTCAAATCTGGGTGCGCTTGGCACCTCAGTTACCACCATAGCTAAATAATGATACTAGCACATACTATTAGTCTTGTTTTCTTTATATTAAATCTGTGGAATTCTGTGGGAATATCCCTTCCCTGTTCAAAAAATAGCCTGTCTTGTTTCACAAATTCCTGATTGGCCCAGATTACCTATTACACGTCTCTGGACTTTTAGCTATCACCTCATGTTTTGGAGTGTTAAATGTGCATGAATCGAAATATTAATGTTAGCATTTCCAGTCAAAAATGACTTTGCTTTACTGTTTTTTTAAGTAAATGTATATGTTTATATTTGACATTTCTTCAATCATATTGAAATAACTTTTAGAAATTACATTATAGCTTAACCCTGACCCATTCCAAACCTATAAGATATTTTGATTAATGTCTCAGTGTTTTTTTTTGTTTTGTTCATAGAATGAAAGTCAATGGTCACCAAAACCACTTTATTGCCAACATTATTAATAAAAAAAAAAAAACATATTTTGTGTTCCACAAGAAAGAAAGTCATGCAGGTTTGAAATTACATTAGCGTGAGTAAATGATGACAGAATTGTCATTTTATTGGGTGAACTATCCCTTTAAAAATCCACTCAATAATTTTTCGCAGTAAACAGTTTTACACTTAACAAAATGAAAAAAGAGAGTAAAATAAAGATGACCTGTTTCTGGACGCTTTTTCTTGCAGAATAAATTAACAATAGCTGACTGAAAATAGCATTTCATATCTGAAAGTTTTGTTTTTTTGCATGATGCTCCATGCCACTAGTTGTCAGTATAAGTCCAAGATGACTGCTGTATGATCCAGTGCAACATAAACAAAACGGGGATATATTTTTGTTCATTTTGCACTATACACCAAAGCAAATTTGGTGAAGGATTTATTTGTGAACACTTCACAAATAACAAGTATCACAATGAATTAATGTGAAATAGTATTTGTTTGTAAAACATACTCCAATAATCTTTGTTTTATTTACAACTTCGAAAAATAAATTTTTCAGTGTATTTTGGGCTTTTACAGTGACAATTGCTGGTGTACAAACAAAGTAGGTTACCAATATGCCATTGTAGAAATATACCTAATTGTCCCAAGAGTCCAGTAATAGAAGGGTTATCAAGATTAAAAAAAAAAACTATTCAGCTGATCATGTGACATCAACTTGTAGGCCTCTATGAGATGACCTGCTACATGTTAAAAATAGAGTGATATATACACTGATATAACTGGAGTCTTCATATCATGTGAGTAAACATCATTTTAAACATCTGCAAGTGAGCAATTTTGAGCTTGTTTTAGCCGGACGTGGTACTAAAAACAATGTCATGTGGCTTTTAAGAGAAATTTCCTTGTTTTGTCGTGTAGCTTACAAACAAACAACTACACTCTCAGAAAAAAAGGTACAAAAGCTGTCACTGGGACAAGTGTCTAATATGTACCATTTAGGTACTAATATGTAAAATATTTTTACCAATATGTACCTTTGAGCTAATAATATGCAAGGGTGAATATGAAAGGGTACCACCCCGGTGATAGCTTTTGTACCTTTTTTTTCCCTGAGAGTGTAGTTTCATTTATGTCTTCACCCCATATACAAATTAAATCGAGATTTCAAAGGAGATTCAAATAAAGTTAGAACATTGGCTGCATCCGAAATCACATACCCTCTTGAGTAGGTACTTATTTTAAATAAGCAATTACTTCACGACTGCTAAAAAAAGTACGTTCTAGTATGAATGTGTGTAGTATGAATGTAATCCGGACGTACTACGTTCGCCTTGTTGTCATTATCATGTGACCTACCAGCGTCAGTTGCATCACTTTACTGCCATTCATAAATCTCACATGGCCTCATGGGATAGTAAAGTGTCCATCGTATGCACACTTTAAATCTCGCCGAAAGTAGTAGGTCTTTTTGTAGGGTACTTTTTGCGTGCTCTTTTATGAGTACTGTGAATTCGGACATACTTCTTTTGTCACAAACAGTTTTTTGCTATAAAAAAAATCAAAACGACGGTGGGTGCGGTGCCGTGGTGGGCAAGTGATGTAACTGGTGTTGTGGCTGACCGTCAACACCGACTATCGCAGCAAGCCTAATGTCTGCTAAAAGTTAAAATACAAGTTTAATATCTTATAGAAGCACAGTGTGTTGGCTTCAAAGCTAAAATACATACTAAACAACAAAAAAGTCTTTAAAGCCATTTATCGTTAAAGCCTTTAATCAAGACATGGAGCAGGGACCCCTGATACAAAAATGTGTCAAATAGAGCTACATATTAAGCATATAGTCTTCGATATTAATAGAAACTAACTATATTATGATAGTTATATTATATTAAGACAGCAGATTAGAACTATGTATGTTATTGTTGTTGCACATGCATCACTGTCTGTATATTACTTTTCATTGTTAAAATTGAGATTTATGCATCATAACAAAATCACAATTCGTCGTTCGCAGTTGTTGTAAATTATTTTAATGGATTTGCAGCGTCATTTTATTTTACTAGTCAGATGGACAATTAAACATTTACCTGAAATTTAGCTTAAAGGGTTTGTCCACCCAAAAATGAAAATTCGGTCATCATTTACTCCAACCTCATGTCATTCCAAACCGTAAGTCTTTCGTTCATCTTTATCTACCATAACTGATGTGTGCGTTGATGAATGTATATATGTGTGACCCTGGACCACAAAATCAGTCATAAGGGTCAGTTTTTTTAAATTGAGATTTATACATCAATAAGCTTGAATAAATAAGCTTTCCATTGATGTATGGTTTGTTAGGATAGGACAATATTTGGCCGAGATACAACTATTTGAAAATCTGGAATCTGAGGGTGCAAAAAAATCTAAATATTGAGAAAATCGCCTTTAAAGTTGTCCAAATGAAGTCCTTAGCAATGCATATTACTAATAATAATACATTTTTTATATATTTATGGTAGTAAATGTACAAAAATATCTTCATGGAACATGATCTTTACTTAATATCCTAATGATTTTTGGCATAAAAGAAAAATTGATCATTTTGACCCATACAATGGTTGGCTATTGCCACAAATATACCCGTGCGACTTATGACTGGTTTTGTGGTCCAGGGTCACATATGTGAATAAAAGCCTAAATTAAATCATATATTCATCATATAAAGTGATCGAGTCTCTTCAGAAAATTTGGACTAAACCGCTCGATTCATATGGATAGTTTTACGATCCCTTTATGGTGGAGGGATAGATCTCTGTCAATGGAGGGACAGAAATCTCTCAGATTTCATAAAAAAAAATTGTTTTGAAGATGAACGAATGTCTTATGGGTTTAGAACGACATGAGGGTGAATAACTGATGACAATTTTTTCATTTCAATTTAAAGTTTACTAAAACTTCACATTTTAATTTCACTGTGAGATGGACAATTAAGAATCAAATCATTGAGCATCTGAAATTAGTGCGGGTTCTCTAGTAAAGTGCAGATGTAATGTGTTCCACCATAACAAGAATAGCAATGTACAGTGAGACAAGGATTTACAAGGATGGGTACCGAAACCTGGTATTAAATGAGCCCCGGTGCTAAATTATGAAAGACCGCAGTAACGATAAGCTCCGACGGTAACGGTTCTGCTGTCGGTACTGGAGAAACTAAGAAAATACACGTACTATTTATTATTGCTATATAGACGTTATATTGCAAATTCTATATTGCCAGCCGTTTCTATATGCAATAATATTAAACCATGTGTTACATTTTTCTATTCGCAAACATAAAGAGAGAGAGAGCGATCTCTCACGCGGAGCTACAGCGCGTAGAACATGACAGTCCCTGCTTAATGAGTGACGATGGCCAACAAAAGTTTATTCTGGTTACATTTCAGGCCTGTGATATTAATCTAATTTTAATTTCGATTTTGGTTGCCAAGGATTCACTTAAACACAGTTTATGTCTTAAATGGGCGTTAATAGTTGGGAGAAAATATTATGTGTATTATTAGATCTGCATTCGGTCTTAAAGGGGCAGCGACTAATAAATCCTGACGATTTTGCCATTAATGTGAATCAAACTACAAAAGTCGAAGAGAAAGATACTCGCAGCTTTAATAAGCATTAATCTATCAATTTGTACAGTGAAAACTATGCAGTGTTATTTTACATTTGATTACTTTATTAGATGTCTTTTGTAGGTCATATTACTTGCCCGTACAGTAATGTTAGTAGACCTTCCTGAGATTAAAGCACTGTATTTCATTTGTATCTTTGTTTTATTGTATATTTATTGTATTTATTTGACCATTTGTTTCTTTGTTCTTGTTCTTATCTTAGGCATACAAAACACAAAAAATGCCGGCACACTGGTGCATTTAAAAATAGATGTTTTATATTAATTTTGTTCAAACATTGCTGTTTCTTTTGCTATAGATATTTTACATTTCAGATTATAAAGCAATGTTAATTATGTTCTTAATTATGTTATAACAAAAAGAACCGATAAGAATACCGTTAAAGTACCGGATCGATAAGCAGTATATACCCATCCCTATTTACAAGTCATTACTTTTACAAATAATTGGAACAGAATATCAAAAATATATTGATATGAATATTTTGTTTGTCCTGTGCTAATTAGCACTATGTCAATTGCAATTTCAAGAGTGAATCCTGCATTTGAAGATGTCACTTCCGAAATTTTGCAGTGTAATTGGCCGTCACTCCTCTTAGCAGCATAAAAAACAATACTTTTATTCAATGGATTATAGCTCTATAGCCTCGAAAGCGTGCAAAGACCATTGCCTTTACAATCACTAAAAAGCTGTCACTCATCTTAGTTTGCGATCTCACAGAGTTCCATTAAAATCAGTAAAGTTGTGTAGACTGCATAATGAATCTCTTACTTACATCGTGTCTTTGTTTGTTAATAAACAAGGATTCCAAAGTATACAGAACAAAAGTTCCAGTGTTTTGAGCGGTGAGTGGATTCTGATTAAATTAAACACCTCTGTTTGCCCATTGCGTTCAAGAGATCAACAAACATGTCTGTGATTGGCTACATTTCTCATCACTGCAAAAACACTTTGTAAATAGAAACATTTAACGTTCTCAAGAGCGCAAACACAAAACCGCACTGCACGTTTGCCAAATCTGTTTGGCCAGTGTATTATTACAGCATCAGCTGAGGATGCTTGTGCTTTCGTTTGAGGGTGCTTATATTTAAATTTGACTTTGCGATGTTTTTTAGCCATGTTTTATTTTTTAACAAAAACATTATTTGTGATCAAACATTAATTGGCGGACCCCCGATTGAAGACCCTTGCTTTACATAGTTTCATGTAAAGAATATCATTAGATTCTTGTCATGATTGTTTGTAACTCAAACGCCTTTTTTGTAACTGGATGTGAATGTCCATCACAGGAAGACAAGAAGCTGCTTGCCTTGCTACTTTTTTTGCAACAGCTTTCAGTTTCACTCTGTTGCTCACTCTAAAGACCAGTAAACGGTTTACTTTCTCCTCCAAAAGAAACAGAGAAAGGTAAAAATGACGCACAATATGTGAAATCTCAATGTACCCTCAAATTCAGGGAATTTCCAGGCATGATACAAAGGCTTGTAGAATCAGGATATCTGGGATTACTGTGTAAGTGGTAAGTGACTCATTGTGTGGCGAACTGAAGGGTTAAAACATGATGCTCTTGGATTTGTGTAGCCTTGGGATGCTTTGGGAGAGGCATGGGGGCATTTTGACTCTAATCTACTTGATCCACAGTGGGCTTCTCACCACTACCTGAAACAACATTCCTCTTAGCCAACCTAATGGATGAACCATTTGTAAATCCTGAGTATTGCACAATCGCCTGTGTTAGAATTGTTGGGGTAATGTGTCCTCATGCTTTTGTATCCCTCTGGTTGTGATGTTTGCCATTAATTAATTAATTGTATTATATTAATTGTTTTAATTAAAACCACATGCCTGCTTAAAGGAGTGTGTAAGTGACATGTATAAATGTAAAATGTATAAATATGCAAAAGAAGATGCTTTGCAGAATGTCTTGACTGCTCTTTTCCATACATTGGAGCTGAATGGGGACCAGTGTTATTTTAGAATTATTTACTATTATATTATTTATTATTATTTTTTTTAATTTATTTACTATTTATATATTAGCTTGTATTTTATATTTTCAGTTTTCATTTTACATTTTGTTAAGTTTTAGTAATTTTGTTATATGCCTGTCAAATGTTTTTTTTATTTGCTTTTTAAAATATTTCTGTTTAACTTTAACTTTCACTTTTAGTAATTTCAGTACTTCAATTCAAATTTATTTCAGTTAGTTGCCATGGCCAAGGCAACATTTCTAATGTTTGCTTAAGTTTTTTAAGTTTAAGTTGTGCAACTTGTATTTATATTTAATTTTATTTCAGCTTTTTTGTATGTGTGTTAACAAAAACGATTTTTAATAGTTTTAGTTTTAGTTAAAAATAACAACACTGATGAGGGCTGTAGCTGTCTGGCTCCAAAATGACAAAAAACCATAAAAGTACCTTCAATTTAGTCCATACGACTTTTGTACTATATTCCAAGTCTTCTGAAGTTGTACAATAGTTTTGTGTGAGAAGCGACCAGAAGTTTTATTCTTTATTCCTTGAAAACATTCCTATCGGTTGCAGCTCTTAAATCTCATGACATACACTTGTGCAAATTGCATGTCAAGACATGTTACACCAGGTTTGACATTGGAGGGGAAGATTTTTAGGGAATAACAAGTTCAATTTTAGTAATTTCATCACACAGAGATCACATGATTTCAGAAGATATCAGAGTATAGTATTTATGATACTATTTTGTCAGAAAGAAAGTCACTCGGGTTTGTATGGAAGTAAAATAATGCCAAATGTTTTTGAAACAAAAAAGCTTGTTGAATTGCACTACTTGAAAAAATATGCATTGCATTAACCATGCTTGCATTTTAATGCATTGTGTTTTTAGGGCTTGCATTTTTATGGGCTGAAATTCAACATGGTTGTATATTTAAGATGTGAATATTTCAATTCAAAACTTTTCACACACATTTTCATTATTGAAATTTCAATAATCCATATTTACCTCTCAGATTTCACTTCCAAAATATTCATTCTGTTTAAAAATACAACCTATAATATTCGACAGGCAATTTTCGGTCCATTTTATTTCGCTTTACAGATTCGCTTCCACAAATTCAGTGGTTCAAATTCGACAGAAAATTCAACAGTTCACATCCGGGAACTGCAGGAATAGCAGTAGATTATCGAGCATAATCTCCATCTGCTGTTAGTCGACCTCACCAGCAGGTGGTGCAAGCGGCTGTTGACGAAGACCAGAGCAACGTGTAGAGAGAGTCATTCATTCATTAAATGGATTCACAGAAATGGAGCAAACGATACATATTTGTGATGATTATCAGGGCCAGTATATATATGGAAAAGCTGATAAAGACACAAAAGCTGTGTTTACATTTAAGTCTTCGGGGTTACTTTAGTACATGTAAGCAGCTTTCTCTACCGTGAACGAGATTATAATGTTATTCCCCGATGCTGATGTACAGATCAAACGTTACATCTGAGGTAGACATATATTTCTCTCGGTTGTTTAGTTTCCTTAACTTTATATCGCAGCGCTGTGCTGTAGTACTGGGGGTTCCCTCAATACCTTATACTCCAGGACTCCCCTGCCATCGGGACGCTTAACGCATCTTAATACAGTGATATAAAAGACCAAACTCGCACCTTATTGAGGATGTAGGCTATACTATATAGGCTACAGGCAAGCAGGTGGACTCAGAATATGAACATAACGCACAAAGTTTCACACTAAGCGTTTCCCAGTGATATACTGGCATAAACTTGGCTTGACAATGACATAGATAGTCGCACATTTAGGGACCGTCTCTAAAGTTACATACGACATGCGTATACACGTTTCTAATTTCTTTAATTTCAAAAATCTAAAAGGTGTGCATCGTGCCTGACACCTACATGAACACTTTACAGTTGGTTATATGACTGTAAGTCAGTCTCTTCAAATGCTAGTGAAGTTAGAAACGTGTATACACATGTCATATGTAGCTTTAGAGACGGTCCCTAAATGTGCGACTATCTATGTGCGGTAGAGAAAGCTGCTTACATGTACAAAAGTAACCGCGAAGACTTAAATGTAAACACTGCTTTTGTGTCTTTATCAGCTTTTCCATATATATATATTGGCCCTGATAATAAAAGTTTGTCTATGGTGTTTTTGACTTAAGTGGACCTGACTGAACTCAATTTAGTACTGAGAGGCGCTTTATGTGCACGCACTTTGGCTGTGAGCACAAAATCTGCTGGAATGAGTAAAATTATAAGCAATACGTGCAATCCCACACCGAAATTCAAGCCCTGTAACACCAACAATATTCATCCGGAGCAAATGAAACGAGTGAGTGAGGGGAGGCGGGTTTGTGTGTCACTCGCTGTCGGAGAGATGAGAGAGAGAGAAAGAGCAGCTGGTATCATGTATCTGTTCTGCGGAAAATGAGTATGGGAAGGATTTCAAATATTTCAGTATCGATATGTATCGAAAATCTATATTTTTGACAACACTACATTGCACTTCGTTTATTATTTCAGATGTCTTTTTAAAAGACTACAATTGAAAAATGTATATATTATATATAAAATTCAACATGCCAAAGCGGCTATGTATTACACGGCACTGCTGAAATCCACCTGCATTTGGTGGTTTGGCGGGTGTTAATGTCAAGCCCTGTTTGTAACAGTGGGATTGGTGTAGAGTTCAGAGACCACGTCCCTGTCCTTGGTTCTGAACCCCTTCCGTTCATTCAGCTGTGTGCATTTCTCAAAAGACCTTGTGCAAACAATTTTCACCAATGAGGTTTTGTTAGGGTCATTTTGTGTTATCTTCTTAAATCATGTCTGTTTCTGCCTGGGCCTTTGCCACTGTATTCTTAGGCCCCAATTATACTATGATATCACCGAGTGAATCATAAAAACAAATTGTGTGTTAGGGATAACTGTTTAAAAGCTCGCTCTCAAACGCACATTATAGGCTTAAAGCAGGAGCTGTCATAAGGGATGAAAATGAGTTCTGACACCTCAGCTTTTCCAATAAAGACCCCAACACTTTTTTTTCCCATTGTTGGCATATAAGTAGGGCAAGCCTGAGCACGTTTTTGCTTCTGGAGTATTTGAGGCTGCTCTTCTTAGCTTTTACCCTCATAGTCAGGTAGCGGGTCTAAACACGCCCCAAAGCCAGCGCATCCTTCCTCTCCAAATGACAAAACCTAACAGCACACACAAATGATGAGATTTGATACAAATGTGCACACACACTGCATGCTAACTTTGTTCATTTTTAGATGTAAAATCAGGTTGGCCCATCATTCTTCTAGTTTGGTTTTGCCTTATTCTCAATTAAATTAAAGTGATATTTCAGCTAAATATGAAAAATCATGCACTCGTTATTCCAAATTCATGTTATTCCAAACCGCATGAGTTTTTTTTCTCGCGCATAACACAAAAAGAGAAATTTAGCAGATTGTCCAAGCAGCTTTTCTTCCGTACACAATGGTCAGCTGTTCACTTTCATTGCATGTAAAAGTGCATCTTGGACATTCTGCTAAATTTATCAGTAACATCATCCACAATATATATGTCTTACTTGTACACTTCCTTATGCAATCCTAACCAATTTTATTTTAGCATAACATTTTAATTTAACCTAAAGCTAACCCAACTTAATTTTGCACAAAAATGTTATTTGTCAACTGCCCAGTTTCTGAATTCAGAGATCTGAAAACTGAAAAATGGTTCTCCCTTTAAATTATAATCTGGAAAGAAATATGTCTCTGGGTTCTTATATTGAATTTGAACAAAACCAGAATTGTTTTAAGAAAAAAAGGTCTGCCCCTCCCTGTAAAGAATACCTGTTTCCACATGTCAGCAAACAGCCGCTAACTCCAAAGTAAGGCCCTCCAAAAATATGGAAATAAGTTATGTACTCTGAGCTCAGACGAGGCTCAAATAGACTTTAACTCTTTCCCTACCAGCGTTTTTTTTTTTTTTTTTTAAGTTGCCAGCCAGCACCAGCGTTTTTGATCATTTTCACAAAACTTTCATGGCCCCCAGAATATTTGTTTGTATGAATATCTGAACATGCAATATATCCAAAGAAAGAACTGACCCTCTGCTTTAAAAAAACAAAACAAAAACCCAAAACGTTTTATTTTATCTTCATGCATTCTGTTTTTATCAAAACTTGAATATGGGTAATATGGTTTTTGTCAAAGACTACATCTGGATCGGATTCAGAACGATGATGAAAACACAGATGGAGTAGATGGAGTCCATCAACACCCCCAAAGCTTCACAGTCCTATAGCTCATCCTGGGTCGACATTTCATTCAGTAACATCAGGCAGTTTTGGTTTATATGCTGTTTAATGTTGATGATCGCGTTATTTTACATATGCATATGATTACATATGAGATCACTTGTTTCTGCATCTTCTTCGCCTGTGTTTTGATCTGGAGATTCTGTTATCTTTCAGAAGATATAATATAAAGATGTAATAGCGCCCCCTACCTATAACAGTGAAAACACCGTCAATGGCGGGGAAAGAGTTAAGTGAATCTAAAAAACATGAGAATAAATGTGATCAGTGTGCTGTAAAAATGGCAGATATTAGATTTGATATGACATGGAGAAAAAATTTAGGTGATTTTTAGAGATATTATCTTGAAAGGGCCTTTTCCTCCAAGAGCATCTGGAGTATGTTGTATTAGAACTGCTTTTGTCCATACAATGAAAGTCAATGGGGACCAAAACTTCAGAGTCCCGCACATGACATGCAGACAAAAAAAAAAAATATATATATATATATATATATATATATATCGGCCACAAATTAAGAATTAAGCAATTTGTATCCTCATTTGATTTAACTAAAAAAATTCTTAATTTATGGCCACGAGTTAACTAAAATGAGGAAATTAATCGTTAATTCGTGGCCATGAATTAAGGATATAAATATATATATATATATATATATATATATATATATATATATATATATATATATATATATATATATTCCCGCATGTAATATGCAGGGAAATGTACAAAACAACAATGGACATCGGACAAAAAAATTACATATATACCATATAGGTTTGGAACAACATGAGGGCAAGTAAATGATGACACATTTTTTTTAATGCTGTATGGTTTTTCTTGCTCATGTAAGTCTTTATTACTATTTCATTTTAAAATAACTTTATAAAACAAAATGATTTGTGAAGCAACTATTTCTCCCAGGCGTGTCCTTGGAGGGACAATGGAGAAGTATGTGATGCTGGCTGCAATTTCACAGCCGTTAGCATAGGCAGCACATTTGTGAATTTATTGACGGAGATGGGGAGTTGGCTGAATTTGCGGATGGCATGCTGAAACATGTCCATCAGGCTGTCAGACTCATCATTATCACTTAGGCCGCGAGCCTGCCCGAACGTGCGCCTTTCCAATGCTCACCTTCCTCCAGCCCATCATCTTATTCTACCGTACAACACTTACACTGTGTCTACACTGCAGGCGAGCAGTGTTGCCATTATAATCAAGCAAGCTGTCTACAAAATGCACATCTTTGTTTCGTGTGCTTGCAGTGCAAATGGCTTTGTGTTTTTGTTTGTTGCATTGCTTGCAATGTAGATGGGATTTATACATGTAATGCTTAGCCTTTGTTTCTTCTTCAATTCTTCTAATATATTATATTATATTATATACAATTGCAATCAAAATTTTTCAACCCCCAGAGACTAATAATTTACAAATTTAAGCCTTTCTAAAGATACAGAGTTTTCTTTTAAAATTGAATCTATAAAAGTTAAGTGGCAAATTAAAAGTGATAATGACAATATATAATGTAATGCTTTGAGTTATAGGATTTTTTTTTGTAATACAGCTGTCATAATTATTCAACCCTTATTCAACGCTGCTGTTTTTAAGTCACTTATTTGTATGTTATGGTACAATTTTTTTAAAAACACAATTATGCCTTTGGAAACTCTATAACAAAACTGAATTAGCTTGTGCTGTTACACATACATGTGCTAGCAAGTTGAGTAGCAAATATGGCCAAGTCAAAAGAGCTCTCACAAAAGCTATAGATAACCCTCAATTTACTGCCAAAGACTTGCAAGATGACTTGATGAAAGGAGGAAAAGAAGAACACTAGACAAGCATGGACTTCATGTTGGGACATCTTGCCGAATGCCACTCTTGACCAAGAACATAAAAGGCCAACCTGAATATGCTAAAATTCATTTGGATAGATCTGTGGAGTTCTGGAAGAATGTTTTATGGAGTGATGTGACCAAACTGGAACTTGGGCTTGGACCCATGGATCAGCAGTATGTCTGGGGCAAAAAAGGCAAAGCGTATGAGCAGAAGACCATCTCCATGGTCAAACACGAAGGCGGTCCAGTCTTGTTATGGGGGTGCTTT
The DNA here is from genome assembly GCA_039654105.1 of Coreius guichenoti. Classification (NCBI taxonomy): domain Eukaryota; kingdom Metazoa; phylum Chordata; class Actinopteri; order Cypriniformes; family Gobionidae; genus Coreius; species Coreius guichenoti. The sequence goes on along the minus strand of CM077186.1, from coordinate 7,169,122 downwards.
GCTGTTGCAGGAAGTGGAAATCTTGTCTGTATGAAGGACATCATGAATTATTTGAAGTATCAAGCCGTTTTGGCAAAGATGGTGATGCCTTCAGTGCAGAGACTGAAGCTTGATGATCAATGGACATTCCTGAAGGACAGCCATTCCAAAATATACATCCAAACCTACTTAAGATTGGTTCAGGGATCTGTCGTAGAACGTTCTTGAGTGGCCTTTATGGTCTTTAGATTTAAATCTCATTGACAATATTTGGTGGAATTTGAAGAAAGCAGTGGTAACGTGAAAACCAAAGATTATCAGTGATCTGGAATCTTTTTTCAAGCGAGGAATAGGCCAAGATTGCAGTAGAGAGATGACAGAAGCTTTTATTGGAGGTTATATTTTTGCACAAAATGTGACTTTTGGGGGTTGAATAATTTTGTACATGAATGTTTAGAGCCAATTAGATTTTTTTTTCATTTCTCATCAACTTTACATTCTCAGAATCACTCAAATGTGTATTCATAAACTTTCTATAATATTTTACTGATTCCTTTGTTGAATTGTTTTCATAAAATTTTGTTCTCAACAGCAAAGTGTCTTGCAGGTCAAGGGGGTTGAATACTTTTGATTACAAAATTTTTTCAGGGGTTCTTGCAAAAGTTCTTCAGGGGTTGTTTGCAGCATCATAGTGGCCTAGAGGGGCTATATGGTTATCCATAACGGCATCAAGTATGGTACTTTGTGGAAAAAAGGTTTTAGAAAAGGATCATGCAACCGAAGCTGCTTTGAACAACACACTCTGAATCACACATTGTAAGCAATCGTTGACCAATGAGAATTTCAGACAGGTGGGTCCAGCTTTTGGAAATCCAGTTTACTTCTATGACATTGCTATGAAAACCCCTTTTGAAATCTTTATTTCTAAGAGTGTCAGAGAAGCTTTTCAGCCAATAACCATTTATTCTCTAGTTCTTATAAAAGTTAAGTTCTTTAAATAATCCAGAAACCAATAGATTAATCTAGAGCACCTATAATGTAACTTCAAGAATGATTAGCAACTCATGAACCCAATGCAGCAAAAATGGTTCTTGATAAGATTTGTTTTCTACAAAGGAAGAATCTACAGAAGAACCTTTATTTTTAATGATGTAAAAATAAAGGTTCTTCTGTAGATTCTTCCTTTGTAGAAAACAAATCTTATCAAGAACCATTTTTGCTGCATTCTTTTTAGCATTTATGGTTCCATTAAGAACCTTTAACAACCTTTCCATTGCACAACATGATCTTTATAGTGAAGAAAGGTTCTTCTGACTATTCAAATGTTTTTCATATTAAGAAAAAAATGGTTACCGTTCACAAAAAAAATAAAAAATGGTTACTCTGTGGCATTGTTGTAAAAACCCCTTTTGGAACCTTTATTTTAAGGAGCATCACTAATAGAGCTCTTCTTGTCCCACTTTCAGTTGTTGGTATCAACACATCAATTTTCTTATCTTTCAATCAGCCAGTTTTTGGAATTATTTAACCTTCTTTCATCCCAACAATAATTTCAACTAAATTCAACTGAATGATAAATGGTGTACATCCAAAGCAGATGGATTAAGTGTAAAACAGTGGCAAGATGATGTGAATAAGGGAGTGTGTGTCAGATGGGCGTGTTGAGACGTCTCCCTGTGCTCACACGTTTGAACCCCATGATTTATGCGGTTCTCTTGTCTGTATGTGTGTTTATGAAAGACTGTGTTTATGCTACTCATTTACGTAATCTCTCAGTGAAAGTGTGTGAGGAAGTTGTGCTGATGTTCTTACAGTAAAATAACTGCAAAGTTAAACAATACTTCACAGAAAAGAGACTATAGCAGGGGAATCAAATCACTTTGTTGTGTTTTTGTTGTTTTTTATGGAAATTGTAGATAAAGGAATACACTAAAAAAAAAAGATAATTAAACTAATCTAGTTCAATTACAGTGGTTTCACATAATGGAAAAACGTGTTATCCCTACTCAGATACCTCATGTATGATGAACTTAACTGAATTGAGTAAGTGGGATTGGTGTATGTCCAAATAACTTTAGCAGTATATTAGAAAGTGAGTTGTGAAAAAAGTCAGTAAGAAATATAAATATAGCTAAATATTTTTAAACATATATTGATATTTCTGTAGTTTCTTTTTGTTACAATTTACCGGCAAGTATTGGTTGACATTCATTTTATTTTTGGGGGTAATGCTAGCCTTGTTTGATTACTTACTACTAAATCAGTATATATCATTATTTCTATCATACAGTCAAACCAAATATTATTCAGACACCAGATATAATTTTTTACTAGTGGGTGCAGGACATTATAGTTCATTTATGTAAGTGAGGATAGCAAAATAAAGTAAACTGTGACATATTATACCCAAAAATTCTTCATACAGTGGACTACCAGTAAAATTGATAAAAATTGGGACCAAAATTATTTAGACACTTTGACCTGACCATGTTTTGCTTAAGAGTTTTTTCTTTAATTGCTAATGCGACCTTTTACACCACAGACTGAACACAATGAAGCATTGCTTGGCCATTGGTTAACCTGAATTGGTATTATCTAATTGTGTACTTAAATTTAATAGCTGATTGGTTGATTGTAATCCATTACTTACCTTTCTATCAAAGTTATCTGACATTATCAAGATGAATTTGTTCTGACACAGTTTAACTTCAGAGTTCTTGTCATATTTTATTACCATTTTCTAAACTATAGCGAATAAACTGTGATAATGTGAGAAAATGTTGAAGGTGTCTGAATACATTTTGGTTTGACTGTATTTCTAATTTGCTTCTCCAAAGCAAACTAGTTCAGTTTACCAAAAAAGGTCAAGATTTAACTATTATTATTTTTCCTGCTATTTTTCAAGTTCAGTCAACTATTTTGGTTTTACAGTAGGGCTGAACGATTTTGGAAAATAATCGAATTGCGATTGCGATTTAATATTTTTTATAAATATTTTTTAAATATTTTTTAAGCTCTTTATCTTCTGTATTATTCAACAAAGATCAGCAATAAATCATTGTATAGTAATGGTGGGAATCTTTAGGCACCTCACGATCCGATTCCGATTCTGGGAGTCACAATCCGATTCCAAAACAATTCTTGAACTTTTTCTTATTAATTAATCTTATTAATAAAACTTCAATTTTTTTTTTATTATTATATATGTAATTATAAGTACTTTTTAAAATAGTTACACAAAAAATTAAATTAAAACAATTGCATGTTAAGAATTTTAAATATATAAACTAATATAGCTTTAAAACATAAAAGCTAGTAAATAATAAAGAGGAACAAAAAACATATTACAAGCAATGAACAAAGAGAGCTTTCAGTATTTAAGAGTATCTGAACGTTTTCCGTTCAAGAGCTGTGAGTGATTTTTCTCTTTCTCAGCTTTACTGTTGCTTGATTATTAATGATGACATCATAGACAGCAGGAGATCTGCATTCACACTAATGCACAGATCTCTTTTAAAATATAAGATGTGGTTTGTGCTGTCTGTTTAATTCCTTGAGACATTACTGACTGTGTTTACATTAATTTTGCGTCATAAAAGCATTTGAGATGCGCACAGACGCATGCGCGAGCACTCATTGTAATTCGCTTCAACCTTTCCGAACGTTATGAAATATTTTATGGTTCGAGCGGTGTGTGTGTGTGTGTGTGTGAGAGGAAATGGAAGCAAGCAGAATACGGGTGTTTCTAAAACACACGAAGCGCCATTGCGCACCTGCAGTTAAAATCTAAGCTCAGAATTGATCCAGAATCGTTAAAGAGAGAATCTTTTCTCCCACCCCTATTGTATAGTATGACCAACACAATATTAGATTGATTAAACACAAACTGTTCTTTCCTTTAGGCCAGGCCTGTAGGCGTAAGTTGATGCTTCTTCTGCAGACTGCTTTACTCTCGCGTGTCACGTGACCAGAGTGTAATCGCAGCCTTTGCAGTTAAAAAATCGTGTTTTATCATATCGCGTTATTATCGCAAATGCAATTAATCGTTCAGCGGTTTCTGTTCAATTCTAACACTTATAATAGGTGTTAAAACAGATCAGATGTTGTTTGTACTAAGTTACACAATTGTGTAACATAGAGCTCCATGAACTAAAGCTTTCACAAGCTTTAGTTAATGGGAAACATTTATGATTTGATATGATTGCAACATCAGTAGCATTCAGCAAACAATGTTCATCACATTTATTCTGTTGCTGCACCTGGTGTACAATCTCTCTTTCATAAAATCTGAATCACATTAATACAAGTCTGCACAAAGCAGGCCTGTACATTTGGTTTTTGAGGGAATATTTGGGATGTCTTTATAGTTTTAGACAAGCTCTGACATGTGCCTTGTGTATGTGTGTGTGTGTGTGTGTGTGTGTGTGTGTGTGTGAGAGAGAAACCTTGTCCGATGATGATGAATTTGTCTTCATTTATAAAAGAAGAAAATTCAGAACATAATCTGGTTATTTAGTGTAACGAAAGACCAAAATTTTGCCATGATGGACCCAGGACCAAAGTAGTTTTCAGAAAAATGTGCATTTTTAACATTTTGTCTTGTTTTCACTGTGTAAGCAATATTGATTTTAAAGGCTTATGCATAACCAATTGTTTATTTCCCTTTTTTCTGCAGTACTCTCCGTTGCTCAAGAAACTATACTGTCAGATCGCCAAGACCTGTCCGATTCAGATCAAACTTGCTTCATCGCCCCCAAACGGCAGCGTGATACGAGCCATGCCTATCTACAAGAAGGCTGAACACGTCACAGAGGTGGTCAAACGCTGTCCTAACCATGAACTTGGACGGGACTTCAATGAAAGTTTGTAAACTTCATTCTTGTTTGAAATTGTGACTTTTATTGTGTAAACAACTTTTTCTGTTGTTTGACTGTTCAAGTTAGTGGAAAAAAATTAAATATGCTTTCTCTCTGTATTAGGGATGGGCGATATGGACTTAAAAATATATCACAATATTTTCTGGTATTTATTGCGATAACGATATTAATGGCGATATCAATTTAGTACCATTCCCCATGATTTTGGCTACAAGTGAGAGCTGCATGCATTCTTGAGAGCCTCAGAAACACAAATAATGATCTAAAGTAAAACGTACCTATCATCAAATAGGCTCCTATAAAAAAAACGAATTACATAAAAGAATTTAAAAAAAACAGTAAAAATCCAAACACCAGCCTTTTCAGAAATGGAAAAGTTGCAGATATACTTTTCTTCTGTAAAAGTGCAGGTAATGTTTAAATAGTGCAACTGTGCTGAAAAACATCACACAATACAAACAATAATAATTCAAATCAATGACAAGTTTGAAATGTAAACACAAATAATCATATTCTCATGGTGCAAACAGTGGCAAAAATAGTGCAAACAACAAAAGTAATAATCCCAACCATGTCCCAAAAAAATTGCAAATAATGATTTAATGATAGAATTTAAGTAATTTGAACTAAAACTTGGTAATCATGTGCGAATGAAAACGCATGAATATATATTTTTTATTTTAACTGAACTTAGGGCTGGTAGTGGTGCTTAAGACATGTTGGTCATTTAGCGTTTCTATAAAAAAAAAACGAACAATAATACTGATAAGATGATAATACTACGAATTCTACTACTAATAACAATACAGACCGCACTAAGGATTGATGAGCTGCTGGGATCATGAATATTAAATCACGTTGTCTGTGTTCGCTCGAACTGATTTGCTGAAATCAAAACAGGGACAGTAATAGGTGAGCACCAGCCAATGAGATTGCCGTTTGCGCATTAGTTTCTTCTTGTTCATAAAGGCTGAACAATTCCAAATGAACGCCGTTATTTTATTATTTTACAGGAAAATACAACAAAGAATATTGTTTACATGTAGCATGTCAATTCTGCGTGGTATGTAAGACTCTCTCGTTCTCTCTTTGAGTGTGTGTGAAACACGGAGCGCTCTCAGTCGGGCGCGCTCACACTAGTGTTTACTGTGCGTCAAATACACTGTGCATTTATTGAGATGAACTGAAATAGCGCGCTTTACCGATCACTTAAAAAGAGCGAATCTCTCAAGCGCTCAGTCCAAGTGTTCAGCGAGTGAAAATATATCTGTGTTCCAGTTCCAGATTGTAGAGGTAGCTCCTTGTTTAGCGTTAAACTCCTCCGCAGCTTCCACCATAGTTGTTTTCGCTCTGCAAGTAAGCTGCGAATAGGTCGCGTCATCAACTAGGCTTTATCGTTATTATTGCGGGAAGACTAATTCTTATCGTGGGGAGAATTTTTACCGGTATATCGCAAACGATAAGATATCGCCCATCCCTACTCTGTATATGATGTGATGACAGATCGGATCAGACATCTGAAAGCATTTTTAAGTGAAAATGGACCAAATTGGTTAACAAAGACATTTGAACAAATATTGAAGTAAATTCTGTAGTCTTGTATTATTATCATTATTCACTCCTCCTCTAATTCAGATGCTTTCTTTTTCTCTGTCCAGGTCAGACAGCTCCTGCCAGTCACTTGATACGAGTGGAGGGCAATAATTTGTCTCAGTATGTGGATGATCCTGTGACAGGCCGACAGAGTGTTCTAGTTCCATATGAGTCTCCACAGGTTAGTTGAATAGTTGCAGATGCATGTCAGTTCTGCAGTGTCTTTTACAGCATAATGTTACAAAATTTCAAACCTACTCAGAACACATTAGCAACCACATAGCAACACCCTGAATTTCTTAGTTTTGAAGCTAAAATATGACACAGCCTAGGCGATTCATGCAGAACCATACATTTTTCGTGTGTGGGTGGTTTGGGGAATCCATCCAAAATTTTACAAAATATAAATTTTTAGTCTTCTGCTAAAATGACTTTTACTGATTGACCGAACTCAGTGGTAATGTAGGACGTTAAGTTTGCAGGTAGACCTGTCGCGATAATTAAATAACCGTCTGATCACGGTTATTTGATCTAATCGCGGTTGTTTCAGACAAAGCATAATGTCGTATTTTTTACTGCACTACATTTCATAAATAAAAGGGTTTTTTTTTACCTTTAATTACATTAAAAATGTAGTAGTTCATTACTTGTACTCAAGTAAAACTTTGAATTACTTGAGTAAAAGTAAGAAAGTACTAAATTGTTTTATGTAATTAAGTATTAAATGATATTTAATATGAAACGTAGTGCAGTAAAAAGTACAATATTATGCTTTGGAATGTTGTGAAGTAAATGTTTTCCAAAGAAAAACACTAGTCGCTCAAGTTCAAATTTTTTAAGGTTAAATCGGATCTGAAAATTCCGCATCCACAGATGGTCGGCACCCCACGCAGCCCCTGTGCGACTCTCCATAGCAAATTAATGACTTCTAGTCCAACAGCTGTCGTTTGTCGTGTGCAGTGGAAAGGTGGCTTAAGTGCATGATGCCCCTGCTGGGTTACCATAGAGTGGTGCAGGTATGACGTCACTTTGTAGGCCAATCGGCAGTTAGCATCACACTGGTTCCCTCGAGAAAAACCCAATAGGATTTTCCCATAGGCTTTAGGATTATGCTCTGGGATGAACAAAAGTTTATGATACTTGCACGTTTTCTCCATCGTGCTAATATGAATTTTGAAACTTAAGTCGCCTGAAGTAAAAAAGCTAAATTTAGGCTTTAAACGAACTACACCATGGTCCACGACTTCAACGTCACCATCACTAAGCTTCCGACAACTCTTTCAGTTTTTATCTAAAAAACATTTTCCCAGAAAGTTTGAGTTAGAATAGTTTATAAGATCACACTAAGAGCATAACGAAGCTGTAAAAGAGGACTAAGTTTACTGTTCGGCGTGATGACGTTTAATCTCCCAGACAGCCTCTGTAGTCCCACTAGATAAAGTCTGTGTAAAGCAATTTTAAATATGTGTTCTGAGTTTGTCACACCACAGAAAAATGTGCTATTAACCACCCAGCCAAATTTGAATGGTTTAAAAAAACACCAAGGAAATAAAATAAGTTATTAAATCTTGAAAAAATAAGCAGTATTCTCTACTCTCAAATACTTGGGGCATGTCCGCTGTCTGCGTTGAAACCACACCCACTTGCGGGAAAGCTACTGCCTCCCTCAACTGTCAAATACCGCTCTTGTGGTTGGAAGGGACTGCTTTGTTAACAGGTAATAGTTGAAATTACTTGTCTGAGTCAAACATACTGATTCATATAAACAAAAGAATCACGTTAGAGGGTTGCAAAATTTAGTTAGTGTGGACTACCTACTATAATTATAACATAACATACGCACAAGGCAACTTACACTCATTGGTGGGCACATACTGCTGACGGTGGCACCAGATGTCAGCGGGACGGGAGGATGAAAGCCGGGGGGGGAGATAGTCGGTCCAGCCCCATCACCAGTGGTCGGCGGGACGGGATGGGAGGATGAAGGCCGGGACAGGAGATAGTCGGTTTGGCCCCATTCACCAGTAACAGTGGATTATCAGTGAATCCCAGTTGTCTCCGATGAAAGTTTGTAATACTATCTGGTGTAAAATATTCACTGCAGAGGCGGGTGTTGATCAAAGTGGCTCTTTTTAATCCACCTCTTCTTGATATCATCGTTTTTAGGAAATTTAAATAAGGAGACCAAGCTTTTTTGTAAATTATCGCAACCAGATCATAAGCATTTACGTGACGAAGGCATAACTAGCTAGCAAACTGTAGGCTGTAGTAACTAACGGTACTGACAGTAACTCGCGATTGAGCGGGCGAAACACTGATGCTAATGCACTCTAGTCATTATAGTGTTAGGGGAGGGGCCATGCTCAGTGGCTCCAGTGCGTCATCGAGCCATGATTTCAGGCAATTCAGTACTACATAGTTCACAGTCTTTGTAATGTGCTTTCAGCAATACATTTCTAACATTTAGAATGTGTTTAGAAACAAATCTCTGAATTGCCTTTACACAGACTTAAAAAAAAATCATGAGTGGGGTAATATTGATGTATTTTATGTCGTAGAATAAAACCTGAAAATGTCTTATGCGTGTGTTAACCACAGACCTTATTTCAGCCAAAAGCCCATTCAAAAAACCCATTGACATTTGGACGATGTAACCGGAAGTGCTAAAATGTTAAAAACTCGTTTCCACGTGACAAATTACGTCATACCTCCACCACTCTATTGTGGAGAAGAGTGGAGCATCTGTGGAGTGGTACAGCATATGTCATTACTGCTTTGCCTAAGGAGCGTTAACCGTTTAATAGCATTTAGCATGCTAATATGTGCTATTGTTAGGGTTCTGTCAAGGAACCCTATAAGATCACTGACAAAAGATTGTTAAAACAACGACTTAAAATGTGCTTTAAGGTAAGAATTTTAATTTGACATTTTAAAAGCGTACTTAAGCAAGAAACATTCATTAAAATGTACTCTCTTTAAGTACATTTAAGTGGCCTTTTATTTAAGTAAGATTATATTATCTACAAGTAAAGTTTTTTATAAATATAAAAGATTTGAAGTACACTACAAGTGTAGTGTGCTTAATTCAATGCACACTTCTTTTTCACAAGGGTATGCTTCAGAGAGAACATGTTCTAGTGCTGTTTTAGGTCACAGACTGTTTCTATGGTTTTCTATGTGCAGTCACAACAGCACACATACACAAACATACTGTGCATTCATGCACACTCTCAGAACACAATTAAAATTTACATATATACATGTTTGATGGTTTGAAAATGAGTCAATCCATGCAATGATCATTCGGTTCAGGACGTTTAACATGTTCTGACTGGCTATTATTCTCAGTAACAATACCTGTAGTTATTCCTCTATTCCTCTGTTGCTCCGTTTTGTGTTTAACAGCAAATTGGTGGTGCCACCTAGAGGTACATATTTCTTACATTCTGTCAGTGCTGATGTTTGATTAATAAATACATTTTTGGTTCTTTTTAATAGTTTATTTAAATAAATTCATTAAGTGTTCAAAAACAGTGATGAACAGCAGTTTTTAACTAAAACTGCGTTTAAAAAATGCATGTAAAATAAAAAAGGGACATCTTAAACATCATTGACTGATGACTCAGATGAAACACTATATCTGTTTTTTGAACTGGTTAATTTCAGTGTTTCTGAGTGAACCTAAATTAATTTATTAAAGTGAATTTCACTTCCCAATGCCATTTTTTTCTCTGAAAAGGGTACAATATGCTATATTTGCAATTTAATGTAATGCTAGAAACTGAATTTTTTTCTCTCTTTGTTTCTCTTTCTCAGGTGGGGACTGAGTTCACAACCATTCTGTATAATTTCATGTGCAACAGCAGTTGTGTTGGTGGAATGAACCGCAGGCCTATCCTCATCATCATCACACTGGAGACACGAGAGTGAGTGAACGCCTTTACTGTCTTTGCCTTCAGCAGTGAAAACTTTACTTGCTTGTCATTTAACTGTGGACAACATGCAAAATATTAACATGACTAGGAAAATGTTAAAGTTGAACTCTACCATCTTTTCCCACAGCGGACAGGTTCTCGGCAGGCGTTCGTTTGAGGGCCGGATTTGTGCGTGTCCGGGTCGAGACCGCAAAGCAGATGAGGATCATTTCAGGGAGCAACAGGCGCTAAATGACAGCGTGGCCAAAAATGGAAATGCCAATAAACGAAGTAAGCCATGAATGTATTTCATTCTTTATATCATATTCAACATAAGTCTTATAAATGTTATCATAGGGTGTGTTCACACTTGGTAGGTTTGGTAAGATTAAAAGAAACTCTGGTGCGATTGCTCTGTTAGTGGGGTTCATTTAAATGAGTGTGAACGCTGCCATTCGAACCCTGGTGCGCACCAAACAAGCGGGCCGAGACCGCTGAAAAGATGGGTCTCGGTCCGCTTCCAAGCGAACTCTGGTGCGGTTCGAATGAAATATGAACGCAATCTAAATTAACCAAAAACAGGACATGATGTCACAAGATGCAACCCTAAAAAAGTCAGAATGCTCAAACATACCTGATTTTCCCTTGTCATAGGAGCTACGTTGCCCATTACAGTTCGGTATAGGCATCGGAAACACAATCTCCTTGCAGCAGCTCTTCGTTTGTGTGTGACGGAGGAATTCCTGCTGCTGTTTTGACTTCTTTACACATTTTATAGTTCTCAGCTGGTAAAATACCATCATATGAACGCACAAGCAACGAGCACATTTAACCCAGCACACAGCTTTGTTTTAGATGTCCGTTATAAAATATACGTCATGAAAGCTTTTTTGTTTGTTTTGCATCTTTAGGTTTGTTGTTAAAAATGACAGTGTGAATGCTATGTGAACAAAATGTATTATTTTCTTTTTTGGTCCGGACCAAAAGAACAAAGAACCAAAGTGCAAGTGTGAACACACCCTTAGTTATTTTATCTCTGGTTAAAACTGGAGATTCTGTTTATGAACTTACAGATTTCAAACAGACTCCAGCCAATATTACAGGCCCATCCATCAACATCAAGAAGAGGCGACATGGAGAAGAAGAGATGTATTACATACCAGTGAGTGTGGAAGCGTGCAAAACATACTTGTGTAATGTTTAATTTTTTAATGGGTTTTTTTCACCTTAAATGTCTTAAGCTATTGTAATATTTTTGGATTGATTTGAAGGTGCGTGGTCGGGAGAATTTTGACATCCTGATGAAGATAAAGGACAGTTTGGAACTTGTGGAGTTTGTACCACAGCAGTTAGTGGACTCATACAGACAACAACAACAGCAGCTCATACAGAGACAGTGAGTGCTTATATATTCATCATATGCTGCCGTTTAAAAGTTCAGCATCAGCGTCACAGACAATTAGCACTTAAAACAAATGCTGTTCATTTGAAATTTGTATATATCAAACAATCTTGGAAAAAAAATTTAGCAGTTTCCACAAAAATATGAAGCAGCACAACTGTTTTCAACATTGATTATAGTAAGAAATGTTTCTTGAGCAGCAAATCGGCATATTAGAATGATTTCTGAAGGATCATGTGACTGGATTAATGATGCTGAAAATTCAGATTTGTCATCACAGGAAATATTTTAAAATATATTAAAATTGAAAACAGTTATTTTAAATTGTTATAATTTTTTTTACAATATTACTGTTTTACTATTTTTGATCAATTAATGCAGCCTTGGTGACTTTCAAAAGCATTACCAGCCTCAAATCTCACTGCCCCCAAACTTTTGAACAGTACTGTATATATACTGTACATTTACAAAAAATATATATATATATTGTATGTATGTAAATGACCTCTGTTATGATTGGCTGACAAAATTGCATGTAAAATTTGTAATATCATACCTACTAAGTTGCTGAATACAGGCCTTGGTTAGTAAATGAGTCAAAGTGTTGATTGTAATATCATAACTGCCATAACTAAAATGTCATACAAGCCATCTCAGTTTCAGTAAATGGTTTGGTGAACTGAGGAGAGGGATATTCAGCTGTCCATGATATGGTCTTTCAGCTCATTCTTTAGCAGCTAGTATTGTAGTTTTCCAGTGAGGGCTGTATATAATTGTGTTCCTCTCGTGTGATTCGCAGGAGTCATGTTGCCTCTCCGTCTCCATATGGCACACTCAATAACATGAATAAGATGCACGGGCCCATCAGCAAGCTTCCCTCAGTGAATCAGCTGGTGACACAACAGACTCAGCAAAACGCAGGACCCTCTGCATCCATGTCACATATGGGTAAGCTCATATGCTTATATATACATATATATACATTTTATATATCTTTTTGACAAATCTGCCAGTGGCTTATGAATTAGGGAAGTTTACCAGCTTTTATTGGTCAACTTGATTTGGCATTATTTCTTTATATATGTATATACACACATGAAGTAAATAACACTGATTATCTCCTCATCATGGCACCTGTTAGTGGGTGGGATATATTAGGCAGCAAGTGAACATTTTGTCCTCAAAGTTGATGTGTTAGAAGCAGGAAAAATGGGCAAGCGTAAGGATTTGAGTGAGTTTGACAAGGGCCAAGTTGTGATGGCTAGACGACTGGGTCAGAGTGATTCATCAGACCAGACCACCTTCTTCCATTGCTCCGTGGTCCAGTTCTGATGCTCACGTGCCCACTGTTGGCGCTTTCGGCAGTGGACAGGGGTCAGCATGGGCACCCTGACTGGTCTGCGGCTATGCAGCCCCATACGCAACAAACTGCGATGCACTCTATCAGAACCAGCATTAACTTGAGCAATTTGAGCTACAGTAGCTCGTCTGTTTGATCGGACCACACGGGCAAGCCTTCGCTCCCCACGTGCATCAATGAGCCTTGGCCGCCCATGACCCTGTCGCCGGTTCACCACTGTTCCTTCCTTGGACCACTTTTGATAGATACTGACCACTGCAGACCGGGAACACCCCACAAAAGCTGCAGTTTTGGAGATGCTCTGACCCAGTCGTCTAGCCATCACAATTTGGCCCTTGTCAAACTCGCTCAAATCCTTACGCTTGCCCATTTTTCCTGCTTCTAACACATCAACTTTGAGGACAAAATGTTCACTTGCTGCCTAATATATCCCACCCACTAACAGCTGCCGTGATGAAGAGATAATCAGTGGTATTCACTTTACCTGTCAATGGTCATAATAATATGCCTGACTGTTTTTTTTTTGCAGTTTTTCTTCTTTTATTTCCTGACAAGCATTTATGATAAACTAAAATACATTTTAATGTAATTTCTATTAAAACTTGTATGTCATATTTTAATATATTTGTAATTGCAGATTTGTAATGACGTAGTTTCAATTTAGTACAAAATATATTAACTTAAAATGTAATGTTGAATAACACCTTACAGTTAAAATTATAAACAAGTACTTTACATGTGCTTTAGTATGTTACGCACTACTTTAAAGCATGGCAAAAGGTTATTAAAACAAATTTAAAATGTACATCAAAGTAACACATTAAATTATAAAGTGCACTTTTCAAAAGTGTATTTAATAAGTGTGTTAAGAAACAGTAATAACAGTGTCTCACTCTTTAAGTAGACTTAAGTGACCTTTTATTTCAGTAATATTATATTATCTGCAAGTATTTTTAAAATATATACCTTTAAGATTTGAAGTACACTACAATTGCACATTCAATACAATCAAGTGCACTTTTTTCACAAGGGTATCTCTTTGATTTGATTTGCTTTCATTGAATGAAAGCAAGACTATTGTTCTAGCAATGACATTTGCATTCATGTAAAGCTACCAGACATTTGGCCAATAGCTAAGTGTTATTTGATCATTAAATCCCATGTGATGCTCTATTTGATGTTTGGTGAGTGTTCATTTAGGTTTTGTTGATTGGCTCTTGTGTATTTGTTCATGCAGGTACAAACATGCTGGGTGGACACCACATGCAGTCTAACGGCGATGTGAATGGAGCTCACCCGTCACAGTCTATAGTGTCCACCTCTCACTGTACCCCTCCCCCACCTTACAACCCCGACCCCAGCCTCGTCAGGTACTTCACCCTGCAGTAGCACCAACCTGACACATGCGTACACACAGACTATAAATGATGGACAGATTCTTTTTACAACACTGCAATTCATATGGATTCTTACAGCAGTGTGACTGAAATTAGCCTCATGTGTCTCATCAACAGTGGCTTCAGGTTGTCTTATTCTGTAGGGCAGGGGTGTCAAATTCAGTTCTTGGAGGGCCAGTGTCCTGCAGAGTTTAACTCCAACCCTAGTTAAACACACCTGAGCCATCTGATCAAGGTCTTCAGGATTATTAGAAACTTCCAGGCAGGTGTTTGGAGATGGTTGGAGCTACACTCTGCAGGACAGTGGCCCTCCAGGAGTGAAGTTTGACACGTTATCTAGGCCCTGTTTACACCTGGTATTAAAATGCATTTTGGTCGATCGGATCACAAGTGGACGACACTAAATACAGGTGTAAACGGGGTCTAAAACATTTTGAGCTTGTCCACTTTCCACCATTTCCAGAGGTAGTCGAAAACGCATTCGACCAGATTGCTTTTGTAGTGTAGACGCTCATGTGGACGAATGTGTTCGAACGGCCACAAAAGACAGTCTACTCTGCGCCTACTGACCTAATGCGTAAACATTATGGGAAGCTAGACGGGATTTAAACGTTGTCGACTGAAGACCCAAGTTTGGTTTCAAGAGGAAAAAACGTACCAAGCACAATGTCCTTTCACCATTCCTGACTTCTAACATGCACTAACCGCATTCGGCGTGGTCTTCTCAGAGCAGAAATGAAAGCTGCTGCTCTCTGTATGTTTTTCCGCCATCCGTTCAGCTTATTTTGTCCATTAGATCGAAAGATCTGAAAAAACCTATACATTTATCCCTCCCCTCGAAGAAATCAGGACAGAAGTGGTTGAAAGTGGACAAAAGAGACGCATTAAAACACCAGGTGTAAACGGGAATGTGTCTGCCTCGTCTACTTGTGATCCGATCGACCAAAACGCATCTTAATACCAGGTGTAAACAGGGCCCAAGAGATAAAGAGCAACCTCAAATCATTCAAAATGCCACTTTAGATGCATCTCCATTTCTCCTCAACTTTATCTTTACATACAGTTAGACTTGTGGAATTACAGTATACTGAGACTTTCTTTTGTGCTAATACACAAAACAGGATTTTGATTATAATGAAACCTTTGCTTTTAAAGAGGTTTCTATTTCAGACTTAATAATTTGTACATAAGAGTAATATCTTTCTAAATATTTCTCTGCTGGTCAGAGAAACCTTTTGACTTTAAATCACACCTTAGTGTACAAAACATGTCAAAACAAGCCTTTTTCATTAATATACATATTCAAATTTCAAACACTTTGTGTTTACATTTTACATCATTATACATACACTGCCGATCACATGCAGTTATTTATCACATTGGTCTGGGTAGAGGGTGGTGAGGTGCCTAAATGGCCTGTGCCGTTTTCATCAGGTGATTCTCACAAAAACATGTCTGGTACACCCCAAAATCAAAAAGAAAAAAAATTATTTGGCTTGATTTTTTTTAAAGGGTTAGTTCACCCAAAAATTAAGAAATTGTAATCATTTACTCACCCTTATGTCGTTCCAAACCCGTAAGACTGTCGTTCATCTTCGAAACACAAATGAAGATATTTTAAATGAAATCTGAGAGATTTCCAATCATAATCCAAAGCTCAAACGTGCTGCGTAACACGAGAACGAACCTCATTGGTTCTTGCTGAAGCTCAAACGTGCTGCGTAACACGAGAATGAACCTCATTGGTTCTTGCTGAAGCTCAAACGTGCTGCGTAACACGAGAATGAACCTCATTGGTTCTTGAGAACGAACCTCATTGGTTCTTGCTGAAGCTCAAATGTGCTGCGTAACACGAGAACGAACCTCATTGGTTCTTGCTGAAGCTCAAACGTCCTGCATAACACGAGAACGAACCTCATTGGTTCTTGTGGAAGCTCAAACGTGGTGCGTAACACGAGAATGAACCTCATTGGCTCTTGCTGAAGCTCAAACGTGCTGCGTAACACGAGAACGAACCTCATTGGTTCTTGCTGAAGCTCAAACGTGCTGCGTAACACGAGAATGAACCTCATTGGTTCTTGCTGAAGCTCAAACGTGCTGCGTAACACGAGAACGAACCTCATTGGTTCTTGCTGAAGCTCAAACGTGCTGCGTAACACGAGAATGAACCTCATTGGTTCTTGCGGAAGCTCAAACGTGCTGCGTAACACGAGAACGAACCTCATTGGTTCTTGCTGAAGCTCAAACGTGCTGCGTAACACGAGAATGAACCTCATTGGTTCTTGCTGAAGCTCAAACGTGCTGCGTAACACGAGAATGAACCTCATTGGTTCTTGAGAACGAACCTCATTGGTTCTTGCTGAAGCTCAAACGTGCTGCGTAACACGAGAACGAACCTCATTGGTTCTTGCTGAAGCTCAAACGTCCTGCATAACACGAGAACGAACCTCATTGGTTCTTGTGGAAGCTCAAACGTGGTGCGTAACACGAGAATGAACCTCATTGGCTCTTGCTGAAGCTCAAACGTGCTGCGTAACACGAGAACGAACCTCATTGGTTCTTGCTGAAGCTCAAACGTGCTGCGTAACACGAGAATGAACCTCATTGGTTCTTGCTGAAGCTCAAACGTGCTGCGTAACACGAGAACGAACCTCATTGGTTCTTGCTGAAGCTCAAACGTCCTGCATAACACGAGAACGAACCTCATTGGTTCTTGTGGAAGCTCAAACGTGGTGCGTAACACGAGAATGAACCTCATTGGCTCTTGCTGAAGCTCAAACGTGCTGCGTAACACGAGAACGAACCTCATTGGTTCTTGCTGAAGCTCAAACGTGCTGCGTAACACGAGAACGAACCTCATTGGTTCTTGCTGATGCTCAAACGTGGTGCGTAACACAAGAACGAACCTCATTGGTTCTTGCAGAAGCTCAAACGTGGTGTGTAACATGAGAACGAACCTCATTGGTTCAAATAAATCTTTTCATCATATAAAGTGATCGAGTTTCTTCAGAAAATTTGGACTAAACCCCTCAGTTCATATGGATTAGTTTTATGATCTCTTTTTGAAGTGGTAGTTGTGTAGCTGTCAATGGAGGGACAGAAATCGCTCAGATTTCATTAAAAATTATTAATTTGTGGTTTGAAGATGAACGAAAGTCTTACGGGTTTAGAACAACATGAGGGTGAATAAATAATGACAGAATTTTCATTTATGGATGAACTATCCCTTTAAGCACCTTAAATGGTTTCTGCATTGTGACATTATTTTCATGATAATTAAGCACATTTCCCCAGAAATACTAATTTCTGTCACAGATCCGGAATTTTTTATAATTCTCATACATTTTTTATTAAATTCTCACTATACAGTACTTTTTTTTATTAAATAAGCATTCATTAGAGACAGCACAGCAAATACTACAATTTTATTTAAATTCTTTACAATTTAATTAACAGTTATTTTATATTACAGAGAAATTAGGAAAATATAATAATGATCTATTATAAATAATGTTATTACAAATTTTTATATTACACATTTTAATTATCATAACTAGGGCTGTCACAATTCCTCAATTAAATTCAAGTACTCGATTTTAAAAATGATGCAAGTTGATTGTTTATATTATGTATATTGTGTATTATATTAAATTATATACATTATTGTTCTATAAAACCATATGATTACTTGCTTTTGATACTTTATTTGAAATAAATATTATTGCCTCATTGTTATTATATATGTATTTTAAGTCATTTTAAAAGCTATTGTTTGCTTAGGTCTATTTTTATTACCACAAAAAAAAATCAGGTTACTCGATAAATCGTCAAAATAATCGACCGATTACTTGATTACCAAAATAATCATTAGTGACAGCCCTAATTGTAATATAATAAATGTCAAAAATGATGTCACAATCTAAAAAAATCTTAATAGCTCTAAAAAAATAAAATAAAAAATCCAGCAAAATATAATTATTTCTTCTTTTTTTTATTTTGTATTGAAATATGACCGTGTAAAATATATTCTAGACAGGTTTTTTGAGATTCACTTTCACCCAGTTATGTGTTTTAGTCCATTGCCACCAACAACATCTTTACATTATTTACGAAGTTAATAGCATTGTCATTTGTGCTTCTTTGCCAATCATAAGTCTCATATATTGGCACCAAGAGTGATATTTATTTTAAACAAAATGTGTCATTTTCCATGCACATTGCAATGTTTTACCGACTCCATTGTCAGAAATTTAATTTATTAATATCAATGTTCCATCTCCATTTAATTATCAGTGTATCGGGGTGAAAATTAAGGGCAGCGTCTATAATTATGACAAAGCAACCATATGTGTTTGAATCTATGTTTTGTTTAAAATGACTTAAACTGCACAACTGCTATATTAAATCAGATATTGTGATCATCAAGCCATTTCAAAACACTTTACAGTCAGATGTTGAATTTACTACACATCCTTTACTCACTTTCTTGTAGTTTTGTTTGTCTTATTTGCTTAAAATAACTGTCGGTTTTATATTTGCTACATTTCCTGTTTTGATTGTATCAAGCAAATCTTTTTTTTTTTTTTGGTGAAATATTTATAATAAAAAGATCAATACAATTAAAAACTTGTTATGCATCATTAATGTAATTGCATGTTTTGATTGCATTTTTATTTATAACATGAAATCCTATGCAAATTCTGGAGAAAAAAAAACAAACATTTGCATGCAGCATTTCATTTCACTACCGTTCAAAAGTTTGGGGTCAGTAAAACTTTTTTTTTCTTAAAGAAATTAATACTTTTATTCAACAAGGATGCATTCAGTTGATCAAAAGTGGCAGTAAAAACTTTTACATTCTTCCAAAAAAATTCAAGTAAATGCTGTTCTTCTGTACTTACTTTCTATAGAAAATAGAAAAAGAAATAGAAAACAGTTATTTTAAGTAATTGTAATAATATTTCACAATATTACTGTTTTTACTGTATTTATATAATAAATAATGCAGCCTTGGTGAGCACATGAGACTTCTTTCAAAAACATTTAAAAATCAAATTCGTACCAGTCTTTTGAATGGTAGCAGATATTACATTTCACCATATTTAATTGGTATATGCATCATCAAAGATTTAATCATAATTATGATTACAATGCAGATGCTTTGTTTTGTTGCCTAAATAGACTCACATGATTATTCCATCAGTACTTGATAATAATCCCTGTGCAGATGCAAATGCCGTGGTGCTTTGCTTGTTATGTTCTCCATGGGTGAATATGTAATTCACAGGACGCAGCCGCTTGGTCTTAGTGGGATTCCTTTTCTCTCTGAACAGTTTCTTAACCAGCCTGGGCTGCCAAAACTGTATCGACTACTTCACGTCACAGGGACTCCAGAGTGTGTACCACCTTCAGACTCTTTCTATGGAGGTAAACCAACAGTTCAGTCAATGTGGTCTTTTCATTCTTGAATCGTTTGTGTTTTATCCTTATAGAGTGCATTAGTGTCCGTCCCTTTTAGGTCACCGTGATTAAGTAAGACATGTTCCTGGATCAACATATTTGTCTGAAAATTTTGTCCTAATCCCTAAACTGAACCCTACCCAATAAGCTATCTCTAAAATCAGAGGGAAATGAGTGAATAACACTGATGTAGAAGCACCTAACACTGGTTGTAAGCCTAAACTTGACAAACTGTAAACTTGTCCCTAAAAATCTGATTGGTTGATTAGAATGTTGTTCCAGGATCAACAAAGAACATGTTGCACTTGATGAAATCACGTTCACATCCATTTTTTTAGTGGTGTTGGTTCCAGAAGTTTTTTTTTTTTTTCATTTCATTTTTTCTATAAGGATTTAAAAAAAGTCTTTGTTAAAGTGTCATAAGCTATGAACAAAGCCAATCAGCTTACAAGGAGAATCACATTACAAACTTTGATTTGAAGCAAAAAAGTATTTGAAAATCAGATGAAGGTACAAAAACTACAATCCTGTGAAGCATTGCAAATGACATAATCAAATAAAAAATGATGGAGAAATAGAAAACTATTTAAAGTTGGTAATCATTGTCTATAGAAACAATATTTTTAACTTTATTGTGAAATATGCATATATATATATATGTATATACACCAATCAGGCATAACATTATGACCATTGACAGGTAAAGTGAATACCACTGATTATCTCTTCATCACGGCACCTGTTAGTGGGTGGGATATATTAGGCAGCAAGTGAACATTTTGTCCTCAAAGTTGATGTGTTAGAAGCAGGAAAAATGGGCAAGCGTAAGGATTTGAGTGAGTTTGACAAGGGCCAAATTGTGATAGCTAGACGACTGGGTCAGAGCATCTCCAAAACTGTAGCTCTTGTGGGGTGTTCCTGGTCCCACCGCCGAAAGCGTCAACAGTGGGCATGTGAGCATCAGAACTGGACCATGGAGCAATGGAAGAAGGTGGCCTGGTCTGATGAATCACGTTTTCTTTTCCATCACATGGATGGCCTGGTGCGTGTGCGTTGCTTACCTGGGGAACACATGGCACCAGGATGCACTATGGGAAGAAGGCAAGCCGGCTGAGGCAGTGTGATGCTTTGGGCAATGTTCTGCTGGGAAACCTTGGGTCCTGCCACCCATGTGGATGTTACTTTGACACGTACCACCTACCTAAGCATTGTTGCAGACCATGTACACCCTTTCATGGAAACAGTATTCCCTGGTGGCTGTGGCCTCTTTCAGCAGGATAATGCACCCTGCCTCAAAGCAAAAATGGTTCAGGAATGGTTTGAGGAGCACAACAATGAGTTTAAGGTGTTGACTTGGCCTCCAAAATCCATAGATGTCAAAGATCTCAATCCAATCGAGCATCTGTGGGATGTGCTGAACAAACAAGTCCGATCCATGGAGGCCCCACCTCACAACTTTCAGGACTTAAAGGATCTGCTGCTAACATCTTGGTGCCAGATACCACAGCACACCTTCAGGGGTCTAGTGGAGTCCATGCCTCTACGGGTCAGGGCTGTTTTGGCAGCAAAAGGGGAACCAACACAATATTATATCATAATGTTATGCCTGATCGGTGTATATATATATATCAGTGGCGAGTGGTGACTTTTTTTACCCGGGTATGGTGGGTGACGCGTTATGTCAAAAAAGCACCTGCACGTTGGATGAGTTTATAATAAGCGTGTTCGCTCTAGACAGTGTTAGCTGCTTAGATGCTTACTCTCATGACACATAGCAACACAGCTAAAGGTTTCTTAATATGTTTGACTATTTATTGAACGTAGCCTACATTTACCTGCTGATCCCTTCACAAGCACCCGTAAAAGCTGTTGAGTTGTGTTTGAGTTGAGTCAGGCGGGACGCGTGGAAGGTGCGTTTGCAAAATATGCTGTATTTTTGTTATTCCGCTAGGTGGCACTGATGTCACATAAACTAAATGCTTCACCTTTAAACGGTACAGCGCATCGGCTGAGGACACGCATCTAAATCAGAGACGACAAATAAGAAACACCATGGCAGGCATTGATTTAAATGTATGCCAGAAGTGTTTTATTTTATTAAGAATTAAAAATAAGTATAATATAATAAATATTAGTAGCCTATTACAAATAAAATATAGTAAAATATCAGTAGAATAAATGTAGGTATAGTAAAAATATAATTATTCTTTAAAAAAATTAGTTGAAATAATGCAAATTGATGACTTTAACAAACACATAGACTACGATTAACAGCCTCGGATAGTTACAGGTCTGCTTACAGTAGGTCTGTCTTTTACAGTTAACAGTTTTCGTTAAAAATAAATTTCTGTATGGAGAAAAAAAATACTATGAAAATATTTTCAGTTATGACTTTTTTTTCTTGATTCAGTCTGTTTAGTTTGGTATCACACACAATGTGATTTTCAGTGATCGAGATCTGGCAGTAACAGCTCATTTTTCCTCTGAAATCCAGCATATGTCAGCAAACCAATGAGAACGCGGGACAATGATGACGATACATCATAACAAAGCGTAGGCACCAAAGCTGCTGTGGATCCGCATACCCAGAACTACAAATTTGAAGAAAATTACTGTTGTTTGGCAAATAAATAAATGACAGAGAGTCACATACGTATTACTAACATTTATTATATCATGTAAGCTTTATGGTACACTTCAAACAAGGGAATTTATAGTCATTTATAGTGTTAATACTAATCAGCGAGTCTATGAATGGCTTGGGTATGCAGAGCATTCGCAGCTTATATGGACCGCACGCCACTGATATACAGTGGGGAGAACAAGTATTTGATACACTGCCGATTTTGCAGGTTTGCCCACTTACAAAGCATGTAGAGGTCTGTAATTTTTATCATAGGTACACTTCAACTGTGAGTGACGGAATCTAAAACAAAAATCCAGAAAATCACATTGTATGATTTTTAAGTAATTAATTTGCATTTTATTGCATGACATAAGTATTTGATACATCAGAAAAGCAGAACTTAATATTTGGTACAGAAACCTTTGTTTGCAATTACAGAGATCATACGTTTCCTGTAGTTCTTGACCAGGTTTGCACACACTGCAGCAGGGATTTTGGCCCACTCCTCCATACAGACCTTCTCCAGATCCTTCAGGTTTCAGGGCTGTCGCTGGGCAATACGGACTTTCAGCTCCCTCCAAAGATTTTCTATTGGGTTCAGGTCTGGAGACTGGCTAGGCCACTCCAGGACCTTGAGATGCTTCTTACGGAGCCACTCCTTAGTTGCCCTGGCTGTGTGTTTCGGGTCGTTGTCATGCTGGAAGACTCAGCCACGACCCATCTTCAATGCTCTTACTGAGGGAAGGAGGTTGTTGGCCAAGATCTCGCGATACATGGCCCCATCCATCCTCCCCTCAATATGGTGCAGTCGTCCTGTCCCCTTTGCAGAAAAGCATCCCCAAAGAATGATGTTTCCGCCTCCATGCTTCACGGTTGGGATGGTGTTCTTGGGGTTGTACTCATCCTTTTTCTTCCTCCAAACACAGCGAGTGCAGTTTAGACCAAAAAGCTCTATTTTTGTCTCATCAGACCACATGACCTTCTCCCATTCCTCCTCTGGATCATCCAGATGGTCATTGGAAAACTTCAAATGGGCCTGGACATGCGCTGGCTTGAGCAGGGGGGCCTTGCGTGCGCTGCAGGATTTTAATCCATGACGGCGTAGTGTGTTACTAATGGTTTTCTTTGAGACTGTGGTCCCAGCTCTCTTCAGGTCATTGACCAGGTCCTGCCGTGTAGTTCTGGGCTGATCCCTCACCTTCCTCATGATCATTGATGCCCCACGAGGTGAGATCTTGCATGGTGCCCCAGACCGAGGGAGATTGACCGTCATCTTGAACTTCTTCCATTTTCTAATAATTGCGCCAACAGTTGTTGCCTTCTCACCAAGCTGCTTGCCTATTGTCCTGTAGCCCATCCCAGCCTTGTGCAGGTCTACAATTTTATCCCTGATGTCCTTACACCGCTCTCTGGTCTTGGCCATTGTGGAGAGGTTGGAGTCTGTTTGATTGAGTGTGTGGACAGGTGTCTTTTATACAGGTAACGAGTTCAAACAGGTGCAGTTAATACAGGTAATGAGTGGAGAACAGGAGGGCTTCTTAAAGAAAAACTAACAGGTCTGTGAGAGCCAGAATTCTTACTGGTTGGTAGGTGATCGAATACTTATGTCATGCAATAAAATGCAAATTAATTATTTAAAAATCATACAATGTGATTTTCTGGATTTTTGTTTTAGATTCCGTCACTCACAGTTGAAGTGTACCTATGATAAAAATTACAGACTTCTACATGCTTTGTAAGTGGGCAAACCTGCAAAATCGGCAGTGTATCAAATACTTGTTCTCCCCACTGTATATATATATATACTATGACAATTACGTAATTCGTGGTGCTTTGTGGGAGTGGGCGTTTCCTGCAAGCTCTTTTGGTGTGATTTGCTTGCTGTGACGCTCTGATTGGTGGAATTTTCTAGATAATGTTTTTCAGCACAAATTCAGCAGTTCAGCATGATTATTTAAAAAAAATAGTAGTAATAATGTAAACTGATGTCTTTAGCAAATGCAAATACCATCGATTAACAGTTAGAGTTTTTTTACTTCTGGAACCCAACTGATACACTCTATTACACAGTTGGTCTGAAATACTTGATTCTGATTGGTCAGCAGCATTTTGTGGACGGATATTTTTTGTATAACGACACTAAATGTAGTGGGATACATAGATTTGTCTTGTAATAGAGTGCAACAGTGCCCGTCCAATTTTTCAGCGCAGTTGGGAAAGAACTACAATCCCATGAACCATTGTCAACAGCATAATCGAATTAAAAACGATTGAGAAATATTTAAGTATTTTGAGAGAGTAGGGAGACTCGATTACGTCATTTGCAGTGCTTCATGGAAGTGGACGGAGCTAAAGAGCTTTTTTGGCATGTTTGTTTATCGTGACTCTCTGATTGGTGGAATTTTCTGTACAGCATCATGGGTAATGTAGTGTTTCAAAAAAATAAGTTAAAATGATGCGCTCTGAGGGCTTCAACAGAACCAAATACTTTCAATTAACTCTTTCCCAGCCATTGATGGAATTTTCCGGGTTTCCATGTTTTCACTGTTATACAGTAGGGGGCGCTATGACACATCTTCTGAAAGAGTACAGAATCTCCAGATCAAAACACAGGCGAAGAAGAAGCAGAAACTAGTGATATCATATGTAAGCAGATGCATATGTAAAATAACGCGATCATCAACATTAAACAGCATATAAATCAAAACTGCCTGATGTTACTGAATGAAATGTCGGCCCAGGACGAGCTATAGGACTGAAGCTTTGGGGGTCTTGATGGACTCGATCTACTCCATCTGTGTTTTGATCATCGTTCTGAATCCCATCCAAATGTAGTCTTTGACAAAAACGCGATTTTCTTCGCTTTTTACTCAAAATTTGCTGTTTTTATAAAACTTACCCACATTCAAGTGTTGATAAAAAACAATGCTTTTGGCTCTGTTCTTTCTTTTGATATACTGCATGTTCAGATATTCATACAACAAAATATTTTGGGGGCCATGAAACTTTTGATGAAAAATGCTGGCAGTGGCTGGCAACTTTTTTCAAAAACGCTGGGGAAAGAGTTAACAACCAGAGAGTTCTTACTTCCGACTCTTGCACTCTAGAGTAAGAAGGCTGTTTTTTGGGGGTTTTTTTACTGTGAAAGGGGCCACTTTTATAGTATGATGTTTACTGTAAGTACAATGTATTATTGGTGATTTTGTATCCCTCAGGATCTTGGGGCCCTGAAGATCCCTGAGCAGTTCCGGTTGGCAATCTGGAGGGGCCTGCAGGACATGAAGCAGGGCCACGATTACGGCCAGCAGCTCATTCGCTCCAGCAGTAACATGGCCACGATGGCCATCGGCCCCGGAGGAGAGCTGCAGCGCCAGCGCGTCATGGAGGCCGTGCACTTCCGAGTTCGTCACACCATTACCATCCCGAACCGCGCCGCGTCCACGGGAGGAGAGGAATGGGCTGACTTTGGTTTTGACATGCCCGACTGCAGGATACACAAGCACTCCATTAAGGAGGAGTTCGCGGAAAACGACGTTCGCTGAGAAGGACCACTTTCCATTTCTATATTGGCCGTATTGGGTTCCTAAAACTGCAATGGACAGTTTATATTTTCCATATAGTAGCACTTCCATATTTGACAACAAACGATTTGAGGAGCAGAAATTCCCTTTTTATGAGCTCCAGGGTTCAAACGAATCATTTTATTTGATTGTCATCTGTGGCCTTATGCTAATATTACATCACACACAAAAAATTGAGTCAATAACTAAAATAAATGACATTATTAGGACGTAGTTATGAATGGTTAGAAGCAGTGTATGATTTCAAAACATTGCCTTATTTATTTTTGGCTTGGTGTAAATATTAATTGTGCAATCGTGTATGATAATGAAAAAAAAACAGTGTGAAGTAATGCCCGTAGACAAAGTGGATGCTTTAAAATCATACTTTATATTTACTTATTTTGATAAACGCAGGTTTATCTAATCCATATGTGTACGGCTAGATAGAATTATTCTCTCATTACAAAAATGTCATACCACACCTTTTATTTGTACGTATGCCATCCAAGTTTCACAATGACAGTGATGAAGACAGCACCATAAAAGTGCAGGTGAATTTATTGGAATTTTTTTTTTTTAACAGGACATCTTTTACTGCTTTTGTAGTGGCGTTTAATATTTTTATGCATTTTTTAAGTATTATGCTGTTGACAGGGAGACACTGGATCATCATAAGCGTTTTTTTAATGCCTTTACAATCAGACTTTTAAAGTTCACCTGTTTTGTGGTATTAGCCTTGCAGGACAAGGTTTTATTTATCATGCTGTACTGTTATGATGTCTATTTTTCCTTTAGCAGATGCTCTTATATGTCATTGTTTTAATCATCTCTAATTTTAGGATGTTTTTGTTAGTAAAATTATGGCTCAGCCAAGGTATTAAGGTGAATCTTACAACAAAAAAAAAACAATTCCAGGTCACATTTCATCCCAGAATTAAAAGAAAAAAATATATATAATAAATTATAATTTTGCAGGGCCATTATAATTTTTGACTTTGTGCCATTATTTTCATGATAAAATTCTCATCATAAAATCAACATGCCATGATGTATAACTACTGTACGCATATACACTGCTGTTCAAAAGGTTTTGATCGGTAAGATTTTTAATGTTTTTAGAAGAAGTCTCTTATGCTCACCAAGGCTGCATTTATTTTATTAAAAATACAAAAAAAAAAAAAAACAGTAATATTGTGAAACATTATTAAAATGTAAAATAACTGTTTTCTATTTTAATGTTTTAAAATATAATTTATTCCTGTGATCAAATCTGAATGTTCAGCATCATTACTCCAGTCTTCAGTGTCACATGATCCTTCAGAAATCATGATTATTATGATTATGATTATTATCAATGTTGAAAACAGTTGTGTAAAACATTTTTTTTTTAGGATTCTTAGCATTTATTTTAAATATAATCTTTTGTAACATTCTAAATGTCTTTACTGTCACTTCAATTTAATGCATCAAGTTCTTTCCCAAAAAAAATAAAAATCTCAAAACTTTTGACCGGTAGTACAATGTTGCAAAAGCTTTCTATTTCAGATAAATACTGTTCTTTTTCTAAAAGAACTTCCAAAAACATTCAAAATCTTACCGATCAAAAACTTTTGAACGGCAGTGTAAATAGAAATAATAATAATAATAATAATAATAATACATAAATAATACAATAAATAAATGATACAAGAATTTTGGGAGAAATGTGCTAAAAATCGTAATGGCCTTAAAATTCTAAAAATTGGTCTTTAATCAATTTATTTATTTTTATTTTGCGGCTGAAATATGACCTGGACATCATTTTGTGATTCACCTGTCTAAGATAAAAGAACTAAATCTTGTATGTACTCTTTAAGGCCCAGACTTTACTTTAATATCACTTACTACCACTAGTACTAACAAGACAAAGTTTGAAGTACTTTTATTCAGCTGACCCAATTATTATGATATGATCCCATCAAAACCCACTGCTCCTATAGTGAAAAATAATATAGAAGAGTGTTTCACACAGAGCCGTCATCAGAGGAGGACATCCTGCAACATTGTCCTCTGTGGAATATGAGGAATGTATTTATATTTCTTACAGTCTGTGTATAAAACTGAACTAAGAGCCGTCTTGGACATTAATCATTTGGTGGATTATATGTAGTCAAAGGTACATTTGTAACCTTTATTCAACAAGCAAATGCATTTGTAAATAACTAGTGTTAACCATATTATTCATGTGATGATAACAGCACATCTTAAATCGGATGCCGCTAAAGGGTTGATGATGTTTTTAAATTGGCCGTGATGGTGAAATGCCATCCATCATATAGATCCAAGCACTTTATGGCTTTAGGATATTGTAAACAATGTTATATTTACAGTAAATATCAGTCAGTATTATGTCATGCTGTGTCATTTTGACAACTACAGATTTTAGAAATGTTTTTAAGAGGTAATATCTTGTGTTTTCATTAAAGAGCTGTAATGCTGTTTCTTTTTTATATCGCCATGTTTGAATTATGTAAAGTGATTTCTTTTTCAAATAAATACTAAAGTGTGCAAAAATGAGGGTGTTTTAATGCAAGGTCAGTCACGGTTGAGGGTTCAGAGAATGCCGTGGTCTCTGCTGGACTTCAGTCATTCCAGACATGAAATTTCATATTAAAATTTATGATCAAGGTTGGCCATCTATGAGATGACCGTGGAGAGCATCCGAAAGAGCACTTGACTTTTGCCAATTATCTGAAGAATGAAGAATTTGCTCTTTTCGGCCTTTGGTCCATTTTTCAGCATGTAAAACTAGTAAAACTGGTTGGTTATGCCCAGTAAACATCATGGAACGCCTACAAATGTTAGTGTGTTAGAAGTACATTTCAGACATCTTTATTCATTAAAACCTATAGGCTAATTGAGTAAAATCATGTATTATGACATATCTTTCATTAGAATATTGGCAACTATAATATGTGTATATATTAATATGCCTGTAGGCTAAACAAGTCATAGAATAATTTACATACCTTTCAGATAAATCTCTTTTACTGCTTGGTCTGTCATCTCTTATTCAATTGTTTAAATAATTGGCAAAACAATATTAACTGATTTAGTGTTATATTAATGATACTTTAAAACATACACACATATATTATAGTGCTGTCAAATCAATTAAGCGTAATTAATCACATCTAACATAAAAGTTTGTAAATGTATAATATGTGTGTATGTATGTATATATATATATATATATATATATATATATATATATATATATATATATATATATATATACACTGATAAGGCATAACATTATGACCACTGACAGGTGAAGTGAATAACACTGACTATCTCTTCATCACGGCAGCTGTTAGTGGGTGGGATATATTAGGCAGCAAGTGAACATTTTGTCCTCAAAGTTGATGTGTTAGAAGCAGGAAAAATGGGCAAGCGTAAGGATTTGAGCGAGTTTGACAAGGGACAAATTGTGATAGCTAGACGACTGGATCAGAGCATCTCCAAAACTGCAGCTCTTGTGGGGTGTTCCCGGTCAGTGGTCAGTATGTATCAAAAGTGGTCCAAGGAAGGAACAGTGGTGAACCGGCGACAGGGTCATGGGCGGCCAAGGCTCATTGATGCACGTGGGGAGCGAAGGCTGGCCCATGTGGTCCGATCAAACAGACGAGCTACTGTAGCTCAATTTTCTCAAGAAGTTAATGCTGGTTCTGATAGAAAGGTGTCAGAATACACAGTGCATCGCAGTTTGTTGCGTTTGGGGTTGCATAGCCGCAGACCAGTCAGGGTGCCCATGCTGACCCCTGAAGACATAATCAGTGTTATTCACTTCATAATGGTCATAATGTTATGCCTGATCGGTATATATATATATATATATATATATATATATATAATGTTTAGTGTCTTATGCTCATCAAGCCTGCATTTATTTGATCAAAAATACAGGAAAAAACAGTAATATTGTGAAATATTATTACAACTTAAAATAATGGTTTTACATTTGAATATACTTTAAAATATAATTTACTTCTGTGATGCAACGCTGAATTTTCAGCATCATTACTCCAGTCTTCAGTGTCACATGATCCTTCAGAAATCATTCTAATATGATGATCTGATACTCAGTTATTATCAGTGTTGGAAACAGTTGTGCTGCTTAGTAATTTTTTGGAATCTGTGATCTCTTTTCAGGATTCATTGATGAATAAAAAGTTAAAAAGAACAGCATTTATTTAAAACAGAAATCTTTTCTAACAATATAAATCTTTACTGCACCTTTTTTTTTTTTTTTTTTTTTTTAATAAATTTAACACATCATTGCTGAATAAAAGTATTAACTTTTCAACAAAAAAAAAAAGAAAAAAATTACTGACCCCAAACTTTAGAATGGTACTGTACATTGTTCAAAAGATTTTTGCATCACAGAAATAAAATATGTTTTAAAGTAAATTAAAATGGAAAACCATTATTTTAAATTGTAATAATATTTCACTGTTTTTTTCCTGTATTTTTGATCAAATAAATGCAGGCTTGATGAGCATAAGAGACTTCTTTCAAAACATTAAAAATAGTAATGTTTCCAAACTTTTGACCGGTACTGTGTATGAATAAGAATATGATATCAGAAGTAAATTAGGTTTAGCCAGGAGGAGCTTCTTGTCCCAGGTAAAGAAATTAAATTTAACAATTTAAAAAAGTAAATGTACATTGTTCTTAAAGGGATAGTTCACCCAAAAATGAAAATTACCCCATGATTTACTCACCCTCAAGCCATCCTAGGTGTGTATGACATTCTTCTTTCAGACGAATACAATCAATACAAGAGTTATATTAAAACATGTCGTGGCTAATCCAAGCTTTATAATGGCAGTGAATGGCAGCTCAAAATCTGAAGGCCAAAAAAGCGCATCCATCCATTATAAAAGTAATATCCACACGGCTCTGGGGGGTTAATAAAAGCCTTCTGAAGTGAATCTGAAAAATATCCATATTTAAAACTTATCTAGCTTCCGGCAGACCACCTTCTGTATTCAACTTACGGAAAAAAGTGTAACTAGCACGGCGATGACGTCGTACATAGCGTAAGCATTTTTAACTGTGAGAGGTGTTACACTTTCTGCGTAAGTTGAATAGGAAGGCGGTCTCGCGGAAGCTAGATATTTTACTTTATAAAGTTTTAAATATGGATATTTTTCTTACAGAAACCCATCGATTTGCTTCAGAAGGCCTTTATTAACCCCCCAGAGCCGTGTGGATTACTTTTATAATGGATAGATGCACTTTGAGCTTCAAATTTTGGGCTGCCATTCACTGCCATTATAAAGCTTGGAAGAGCCAGGACATTTTTTTATATAACTCAGATTGTATTCATCTGAAAAAAGAATGTCATATACACCTAGGATGGCTTGAGGGTGAGTAAATTATGGGATAATTTTCATTTTTGTGTGAACTATCCCTTTAAGGGGACTACTTGAATTGTTTAACATGTACATACGAATTTGTGTTGATGATACTTAATGGGCACATAAATACTTTCTTCTTTTTAAATCACATACCCATTTAAAATATAATTAGTATCAGTATTTGAATCGGTATCGTTAAAATTTAACAAAAAAGTACAGGTATCGTATCGAATTAAAAACAATTTGGTATAATTCTCCCTCAGTTTGGAGCGATGTTGTCTGCGCTCGGCTGCGGTGGTCTGATGCGGCTGCGGTTACAGAAGCACTGACGTGTTCACAGAGCAGCAGCGCGACGCGCGGATCGGCAGCCGAGAGTGACACAGCGGCACAACCGGGTAAGAGAAACTGATTTCTTATCATCTCACTCCTGTTATGAACCTCTCACAGTCGCTCCGACTCCTCTAGAATGTTAATTGTCCGCCTGAATTTATTTCCCCCAGTGGCGTGACGATTGTAAAATAAGGTTTTCTATAAGATGCAGTAAAAGGTAGTGCTAGCAAAGTTTACCACTCGTCTGCGTTCGGATTTCCCCGGAAGTGAGTTGTCCACTTTTCTGCGTGTCTGCTGGTCTTTGTAGTTCTTTCTCGATGCCTCCCTAGGGTAATTTAAATTACACATTCGCAAATGAAAACTACAACCCTTGCGTTTCCGTTCTGTTGTATAGTAGAATGGGAAGTGTAGTTTATAGGTAGTCCTCCGTGTTTACTGTCAACGCAGAAGACCTTTTCTAGAAACTACATTAACCAGCATGCTTTACGCCTTAAAGGAATCAGGCTAACAAGCCGATGCTAAATAGCAAATTAGCTTACAAGGTCTGACCACTACCCTTCTAGTTAGGTGGTTACATTAAGAGCGAGTTTATGAAATAAACACTGAGGTAAGTGTGTGTCGCACTGGTTCACTAATGAGAACAGACTGAGAGCAGATCTGTACCGGAACCATAGCTAGTGTTCATTTGCATGCACTGTCCCGTTTGGTTTAACTTAAATGTCAGGAAATGGACGGATCTGGATCAAGAATTGCAGGTTCTGCACTGGTATCACTATAGTTTCTTTGGCATATAAATAAACATGTTGGTATTCACCACAATGAGGCATTATATTCCACTGTAGTCGACAGAAGTGAGTGAAAGATTAGGGAAATGAGGCTGATATGCTGCTTTGAGGCTCCTATCCATTCATTTTATGCGCCGTTATATTGAAGGTGATCTTGATTATTTTACTCGAACAACCTCTTGTTCATTGACGTGGTCGTTTTTTTTTGTTTTTTTTTTTGGACTTTGCCTCAGATAACATCTGTAGGTTATCACACGGAGGCTTCCCCTGTTTTACGACCAGGAAATCAATTCCTTTTAACGCACTCGTAAGTGAATCGTATATTATATTTGACTGAAGTGGGGGAATTGCACTGATCTGCAAGGTAGATCATTTATTCAGCAGTAATTTGGATTTTAAACATACAAGCCTAAACGTAATACAACACCACCCTTAACCCCGCCTGTGAAATGTCATTCAATCAGTACTGAGCAAATCAGGTGACCCAAAGGGGAAAAATATCTTTAAGGAATTTGTACTGGATTCCTATTGGAATTTCTGGAACTGTTCCTAGGGGATCTTTGTATCTTTATTGGAAAGTGTTTAAACAATAAAAATGTTTTTCATGCTTGTTCAATGAACCATAAACAATTATTGCACAAGCACCTGTGGAACAGTCCTTAAGACACTAACAGATTATTAAAGTCACAGTTCCAATAACTTAGGACACTAAAGAGCCTGACTGGGAAAAACACCAGATGAAGATGGCCAGGGTCCTTGATCACCTGTGAACATACCATAGTCCTGTTGCTGAAGGCATGAGGACTGCAGATGTGACCAGAGCAATAAACTGCAATGTCTGTAATGCAAGATGCCTAAAGCCCTATTCGGACGGGATTAGTTTTACAAGGGTAGATGGAGTAATGTAATTTCACCATAGGAGGTCTGTAATATTAATGGCCAATTCGCACGCGATAAGAAATCTCAGTAAAACTAGCAGAAGTCAGAGGGGTAGCTGATAGCATGTGCACAAACACATATAATCTATATATAACAGTTAGGTCTGGTCGAACAATTTATTAATTCAATTCTGATTGGTTGGTAATAAGCACTTACCTAAAGCTGAAATAAGTTTCGTGCCTCTGACAAGTGCTTTCGATCTTTTTTTTTTCTTTCCTGAATGGCAAGCAGAAAACACGAGGTTGAGGTTTGCCACACTTTTTCAAGCGCCTCGATACTTGAGAAACCATGGAAAACTACTTTTAAACAGGAAATGACAGGATATTTACAGCAGGTCTATTTGCATGGGATTAGTATTACCTGAGGTAATTTTTCCAGACCTTTTTACAGAAGTTAAAGTCTGTAATGATTACTGTGATGGCACATTCGTACGGGACTAAAATTAATAAAGAGAGAAGTTCTGGTAATAATTACTTTACCCCACCTCTCCATGTTAAACCCAGAATAGGGTTTAAAGGGTTAGTTCACCCAAAAATGAAAATTCTGTCATTAGTTACGTTCCAAACCCATAAGACCTTCATTCATCTTCAGAACACAAATGAAGATATTTTTAATGAAATCTGAGAGCTTTCTGTCCCTCCATAGACAGCAGTTTAATTAACACTTTCAAGGCCCAGAAAGGTAGTAAAAACATTAAAATAGTCCATGTGACTCCAGTGGTTCAACCTTAATTATATCAAGCGATTAGAATACTTTTTGTGTGCAAAAACACAAAAATAACGACTTTATTCAACAATTTAGTTATAGCCTGTGTCAGTCTCATACGCAGTTTACGTTGTAAATACAGCACACGCATGCGTCGTGGTGCTCACGTGAACGGCATCGGCTGCCGTAGAGAGCGCTGCACTGCTTACAACGGAAACTGCATAGGAGACTGGCACAGGCTAGACCGAAATTGTTGAATAAAGTCGTTTTTTTTTTGTTTGTTTTTGTGCACAAAAACTTGTCGCTTCATAATATTAAGGTTGAGCCACATGGCCACATGACCCACTATTTTAACATTGTCTTTACTACATTTCTGGGCCTTGAAAGTGTTAATTAAACTGCTGTCTATGGAGGGACAGAAAGCTCTCAGATTTCATTAAAAATATCTTCATTTGTGTTCTGAAGATGAACGAAGGTCTTACAGGTTTGGAACGACATGAGGGTGAGGAATTAATGACAGAGTTTTCATTTTTGGGTGAACTAACCCTTTAAGACAGTGCGTTTCCATTACCCTTCAAATTGCGCAAATTGAAATTTCGAACTGAAAATACGGCCAATGGAAACACGTCAATTTAGCAAAAACTTTTTTGCGATTATATGGGATATTTTTACGCTCACGTGAGGTGGTTTTTCAGGCAATTGGAAAAAGGAATATTTCGCAAAACTACAATGAAAACAGTTTTTTTTCTGCAGGTCACCTGCTGTTCGTAAAAGTTGATCATTCTTTAAAGAAGATGCGGTATGTTTGGACAGAAGACGAGACAGAGTTCTTTATTAAACTCATAAAAGACAAAAGAATTACGGTAATACTGGATTCTAAACAACAAAGAAATGCCACAATTTATCTTTAAGACCTTTGAAGCAGATATGAGGGAGAAACATGTCATACGTGGCCACTCCCAAGTATAAGGGGCTTTCCTTGCCATTAATGCTTGGATAACACGCCTACGTCTCCTTCGATTAAAAATTAGTCTAGTGCGGTTTTAGACTTTTTAGTCGCATAACATCGGTTAATGGAAATGGCGACAAGTTTTGCGTAAATCCATAATGGAATCCAGGCTACTGTTACAGGGAGACAGGAAGGACAGCTGACTGCACTCGCAGTGCCAAACCACGTGTAACCATGTGTCCCCACAGACGTGTTTTACGAACTCGCAAGTGTCTTGGTAGAAGAGTAACATCTCACAGCAAGAACTGGCAAATCTGGCTCAGTCCATGAGGATGAGATGTACTGCAGATGCTGATCACATAAGATACTGACTGCTACTTTTGATATTGTTCAGGGACTCATTATTCAATTTCTAATCGTAAAATGTCTGTGAAATGTGTTCAGTTTATGTCTCAGTTGTCGTATCTTTTTATGTGATTCTGTTTAAAAAATCAGAAGATATATAGTATGCAATAGGGCTGTATAAAATATCCTAAATGAATGGAAGATTTTCCAGTAGGATAATTTTTGGTAGGGTTTTATATGGTCTCAATTGGATTTATAGAAATTAAGGATTTATAGAAAAATATAAATACATATTGTAATACAGTTCTTAGTTCAGGGAAGAAGGAGGCGGGAACCGGCGAACGTTTCGACTCACATTAATAAATAAATAACCGCAGCCCCTCACAGCCCCTCACGGACGACTGCCGCACACACATAATAAAACGTAAACAAAACATAACATAAAATCCAGGCCTGGTCCTCTCTCGTCCTTCACTGGTGTCGCTCGTCCTTATATGTTTCCGGGCTCCCACTCCCACATATATACATTTATATAAAATATACATTTTGATTTTTTTGAAATTAATTTTTTTATTCGAAATTTTGCATTGGTGTAGCTGTTCAACACCATTATAAGCTATATGAACAGTTATAATGTACAGGAAAGCATGCTTACATAGGAGACAGTAGGATGGAAAGGTAGTTAGTTACACTCATAAATGGTAGAATGATTTGCATGCAGTTTTGAATATATGTTTGGATAGACGGTGAGCTCAGTGAAGAGGTTTATATTGTGTTATTCCAGGGTAGTTAGGTAGCAGGGGTTCTATTTCTATTTAACTGTAAATATAAAAATAGCATGCAAAAATAATCCCCTTTTCACTGTACCCTCATTATGTTCCTCCACATTCACAGACAGAATGCCAGAAGGAGACAGTGCTGGTGAATCCATCCATGGGAAACCATCAGCGATCGGAAACTTCTTTAAACGGCTCGGGCAGGTGAGGCTCTTGTAAATGCCACTGACTGTTCAAGTGATTTTAAGATTGTATGAGTGTTAGGGTTAGGCGATATGATCCAAATCTTATGAGTAATTTTATTTCATGATAACAATATAGATCACAATATTGTTATTTTTGCTTTAAATAAGGTTTTTACGATATCAAAATTTGTGATGCTATTGAAATGTTGATAATTTGTCACCATTTTTAATATCACAAAAAAAACTAATACTAGCCTAAGCAAAAAAAAAAAACCTCAAGCTTACAGAAGATAATTAAGCAGTCAGTGATAAAATATGAACAAAGGAACTAATTCCAAGCAGTAGGACAACAAACTACAATAGAACAAAGTCAAAAATGAAATGGACCTACCTGAAAAACTTCAAGCACTAGAAATAAGAAATGCTACATAAATTGTATAATCAAATTTATAAAAAAACACTGCATAGTCTTCACTGTGATCCCGTCAAGAGTAGTGAGATTTTCTCTCTTTTGTTGTTTGATTAACATTAATGACACGGACGACAGCAGGTTTATTAGGTTGCCGTCACTTTAAAATCAAATGCACGGATCCAATATACTGTTATACATGCGTTTTCTTTCTCAACTGTTTACGTTCACGTAAGACATAAATGTTTACGAGGATGCTTGCAAAGATGGGCATTTTGACACGCAAGTATGTGTATTTAACTGTTCAAGCCTTATTACGCCGCAAAAAGAACTCAATTTAGTACTCGCACGCTTTGAGCAGCGGCTTTATGTGCGCGCCCTCTCAGACAGCGCTCAGAAACCATCTCTCAGGGTGTACTCACAATAGGCTATATGAACCATGCCGGAGCATGTTTGACTCCCAAAGTCTGGTTGGTTTGACTAGTGTAATCGCTCCGTACCATGTCCGGGTGCGGTACGCTGAACCGTGCCCTGGCCCGATTGAAGAGGTGGGCTCGGTCACGGATTGATTGGGCTCGGGTGCAGTACGCATGTAGTGTGATCGCTAGAAGAGCTACTACTCTTGTGTGGGCTACTGTCATAATTTCGACAACAAATATCTTCTGTTACTACATGAATGGTACACATTTTAATTAATTTGAGTTTATTTAGGTTTATAACAGGTCTGGTTCTCACCTTATTGATAAACAGGGCTTGACATTAACACACATTCAGCAGTGGTGTGTAACGCAGTCACTTCTATAGCCACTTTGGCATGTTGAATTTTATATATAATATATACATTTTTCAATTGTAATCTTTTAAAAAGACATCTGAAATAATAAACGAAGTGCAATGTAGTGTTGTCAAAAATATTGTTTTTTTCGATACACATCGATACTGAAATATCTGAAACGCTTCCAATACTCATTTTCCGCAGAACAGATACACAATACCAGCTGCTCTTTCTCTCTCTCTCATCTCTCCGACAGCGAGTGACACACAAACCCGCCTCCCCTCACTCACTCGTTTCATTTGCTCCGGATGAATTTTGTTGGTGTTACCGGGCTTGAATTTTGGCGTGGAATTGCGCATATTGCTCATAATTTTACTCATTCCCGCAGATTTTGTGCCCACACCCAAAGTGCACACACATAAAGCCGCCTCTCAGAACTAAATTGAGTTCTTTTTCGCTGCTTATTGCGCTTAAACAGTCAAATACACACAAAATAATGTCAAAATGCCGGTCTTGTCGAGTATTCACGTAAACGTCAGTTATGTTTTAAGTGAACAGTTGAGAAAGAAAACGCATGTGTAACAGTATAATGGATCCGTGCGTCAGGTCTTAAAGTGACAGCAGCCTAATATACCTGCTGCAGTTTTTCCCCATGGTATCGATGTCAAAATTGTGGTCAGTGAAAATGCTGAGTTGTTAGTAACTTTGGAAAACCACTAGCTACAGCTACTGGTGAGCAAAAAAGTTAGTCAAGCCCTGTTGATGAACATGAATTGTAGTTTGCGAGTAAAGCTGCAAATTCCTCCATCAACGTCAGCTACCTCCATAATAATCTTCTGATACATGCAGTACAATTAAGTGAAGTGATGACTCTATTAGACAGTCTATTAACGAAAGCGTTTTTCTCCCTGTTTTCTTCAAAACAAAAAGTTCCATCGTAATAATGTTTTGAGCCGAAGCACGCTTGCGTCAAGTGCGATGGTTTTTAAACCGCAATGCTTAAAAATGCATTTAAACGATAAGCTTTTGTGACCACGCAGCACAGCAACATCACGTGAGTGCAACCACGATAGAGACAATAGTCCAAAATCTGTACCAGTTGACCAATTTCTACTAGTTAATCGTGTCTACCGGTATATTGCCCACCCATAGTGAGTGTTGTTGGATAATGAGAACTACTGTTTCTCTTTTGCAGATTTATCAGTCATGGTTGGACAAGTCAACACCGTTCTCAGCAGTCCGATGGGCAGCCACTCTTCTTCTAACGGCCATATATATGATCAGAGTATATATTCTACAGGTAAAAACAGCATCTGTTTAGGAAAGATTGCAAAATACTTAAATTTTATCTGATTCATTTATGCTTTGACAATATGGTAGAGTTATCATGCAGTTCTTGTTGTGTAAAATCATCTTGCAGGTCTATAAAGTTGCATTTTTGATCACAAAACATGAATCAAATGCAATGAAACATTTGTGTCTTTTATTAGGGCTGGTACATAGTCACATATGCTCTTGGGATCTACCACCTTAACCTCTTCATTGCGTTCCTCTCACCAAAAGTGGATCCCTCATTGCTTGATGATCCAGGTAAAATCGGCATTTGAAATGATCTTATCAGTGACATTTGCTTCGCTGAGGTGAATTTTTTTTTTTTTTTTTCTTTTTCTTTCTTTCTTTCTTTCCTAATCAATGTCTCCCTTCACTAGATGAGGGTCCAGCACTACCCACAAAACAGAATGAAGAGTTCCGGCCGTTCATTAGGAGGTTGCCAGAATTCAAATTCTGGTAAGTTGTCACATCATGAGTGACATTTTAAGATCCCATGAAATCGTTTAACGAGTGCAGTTTTCCTCAGAGAATAATGAGTGGATTGACTTGATCTAGTGACGTGCAGAAATGACCAGAAATAGAGCCCAATGATTTCCACCATGTGCAAAACGTAGGCGGAATCCAGTGATAAAAATTACATTTACTGTATAATACGTAATGTAATACTTTGGATATATAAAAAAAAAAAATTAATGTGTGGTTGTCCTGGAGGATATCCCATTTGCAAAAAATGTGGATGCAAAGTGGCTGCAAAGGAGGAAACACCATCCCTAGAGCTGTAAGTAGCTGAAAGTAGAGCTGTACAATAAATCAAATCACGACATGGTCTGTGAATATTAAAGCGCAAAACAATTC
Source organism: Coreius guichenoti (assembly GCA_039654105.1). Taxonomy (NCBI): domain Eukaryota; kingdom Metazoa; phylum Chordata; class Actinopteri; order Cypriniformes; family Gobionidae; genus Coreius; species Coreius guichenoti. The sequence continues at coordinate 7,129,164 of CM077186.1, read as the reverse complement.
ATAAAATATGAATTGCTTGTTCTGCACGTCTCTGTGTGAATGAGCAGCACCGTTTCGTCTACTACATACTCAAGTACGTGTGATTCTCATGGTGTTTTTAACGTCTCACAAACCATATTTGGACATGAACATATGAACATTTCCAGAGCTGATCTGAGAGAATCCCTAATGAGCATTTTCATCATTTTATTTGAATAAAAACCATTGTCAAATACACTCTGAATCAGGTCTTCACTACAACCCGTCAAAATAAAAGTTTGGTATTACTATTGAAAGATATTACTATTGTAGGCCTACAATTGTCAAAAAAAAAAAAATAATAATAATAATACATAATTTAAACATTATTTAAGAATATATTTTTTAATCCATGGTTTAATTTAGTAAATCTCTGTTTTTTTTTATATTATTTTTGATAATATATTTGTATTAAATCATGAAAAGAGAAATTTCGTAGGACTATTATTCTTAAACATTTTAATAAATTAATGATGAAAATAAGTTGTTAATCTAATTCATAATCATTTATTGAATGTAGTTGATTAGACATGTTTTATTGAAATTTTAATAAACAAAACAAACAAATGGCTTCAAGTTTGTTATAATAAAGCATTTGTTCAACCAAAAAAATTCATTCATTTTAACTGATGATAATAATAACCATAATTTAACAATACAGTTTATTCATTAAATATTTTTTTAATACCGTGATGCTGTGAAACTATGATTTTTCCTGAGATGGTTATCATATCGTGAAAATCTCATTCTATTACAACTCTACACGGGAGAGTCCCCCACTCCCGCTGTTAAAAAAAGTAACTCAGTAACTTTTACTCTGAGTAAATTTTAAATGAACTACTTTTTACTTTTACTTGAGTAGATTTTTAGACCGGTAATTTTACATGTACTTCACTTTCACTTTTACATGGTGTTTGAACATAAATGTGTGTTGGCAGTGTGTACACAACCACCCTATAATGGTAAAAATCCACCCACTCCTTTTTTTTAATCCCCATAAATCATAAGCAGTGTCTCAAAACAAGCCGTTTGCAGATTCCTGGCAAAGTGACGTCACATTTCACAGGCCCCGCCCATGAGTGTTTATGGACACTTCTGTATTAGCATAGACCCCGCTCTCAGAGAGCTGTACAAAGTCCGCCATGTTTATCTCCTCGCCAGAGCATTTAACAGCAGCATTCAAGTAAGAAATGTGTTCTTAATAAAGCTACTAAAGTTCATTCAGTCAAGAGCAGTGAGTGATTTTCTGTTTATCTTTTGTTGTTTGATTCATATTAACAGCAGATATAGCAGTAGGTACTGTATATTACACTGCTTTCACTTTAGTACACAGATATAATATACACACAGGATTTCTGTACTTGCTGCGTACGTGCACAGACATAACCAACTGTTTTCATGTGAACTTTGTCAACACACAAGGTTATGTCAGAAACACACAGTTTAATCGCAATAAGACACGAAAGAGAACTAGTCTAGTTTAATAGCCTACTCATGGACGCGCCGACATCCAGCTCTCTGTGCGCATGCGTCGGGTGTGTGTGCTCAAGTTGAGAGCAGACTGTAAGGTTGAGAGTGATTATGGCTTTAAAACGCATGCAGATGATATTTCATGATGAAGAACTGTAATGTCACGTGAGCGTGTCCACGATAGAGATGATAATCAAAGCCAAACAGATGTATCATGTTTCAGTTTTCATTCACGTGTTCACGAGCTGTGAAGGCTCCGTCCTCTGCGGTGGGGAGGAGCAGCTTATTTGCATTTAAAGGAGACACACACAAAACATTTTTCTCAAACCCAAAAATTGGCATTTTCAAAATGGTATATTAAATGATCTGTTAGGAATTTTGATCTGAAACTTCACAGACACACTCTGGGGACACCTGAGACTTATATTACATCTTGTAAAAAGGGGGCATAATAGGTGCCTTTTTAAGGGATTATGAATATATAAAAAAAGGTTCAATATATTGGTATTAAATGCATTCTCTGAGAATTTATATTTCAGGTTTTGACTGCAAATGTCACGTCCATAACGCTGGAATTGCCCAACAGTAAAAAGTGCTTAAATTAGTTTTCGTTGGGGCAGTATGTCATATTTTAAGGCCTTGTGTCCGCTTTAACGAATTTAACTCGGTGGCGGCCTAGACACCGTGCCGCGAAATGGACTGATGGCGCAAAAGGCTGCTCAATTTGCAGTTTAATGGTTCATAAAAATTCATTGGTACAGTAAAAAGTGATAAATTTGTATTTCGTTAGGGCAGTATATTTAAATTGTCCCGTATAAAACGTTAACAGCCAATTAAAAAAATATTGGTACAGTAAAATGTACTAATTTCATATTTCACAAGATCAAGCACCCTTTATTAAACCTCTTTGTTGGATTTAACGCATCATTACAGGTGGCGGAGAAATGCTCGTTTTCTTGATTCAGTTCTAACTGCGCTTATTGCGAGCAGAGCCATAGACATAAAAGCAATAGACATAAAGGGGAGGCTCATGCTTCAAAAAAACGAAAGCTGGATTGAGCCTCGTACTAAACAAACTGCTCTAACGAAATCCAAAATTTGAATACTTTTAATCAGCCCGATGCACACAGCCGTATTGCACCATCAGAAACTCCACTCCATAGAAACTCAAAGGTCTTCACTACAACCATTACAACAAAAAGTTTGGTTTATTGTGAAGTTATGACAGAAATTATTTTGTGTTGTACAGTAGAATGTACTTCCTAAAGTAATAACAATAATAAAGCAGTTTATTTATACATTATTTTTTATACCACAATTTTTTGTCCTTTTTTTTTTTTTTTTTTTATTTAAACCGCAACTTTGTTTGCCAAAAATTGAAAGGAGTTGTTCAAATATCATTTTATTGTATTTTGAAAATTTTATTAAATTTGTTAAAGTTTTAAGCATTAATTTGATTACCACCATTTTTGATCATTTCAATTTAATCATAAAACACCAGCGAAATAGAGAAATGAAAACAGACAGCACAGAATTTCTGGCACATTTCATAGGACACTTCTATTGTTAGAAATAACAATATTGTTGAGATATAAAGCTGATCTGTGAAATATTAAAAATGAATGTAAAAAACACATGCACAATATTGCTGCAATAAATTGTAATATTTATATGACATAATATTTACTAAAATCATTTTCAAAATGATCGTTTAGAAAAAAAAAATTAAAGTCAGTAAAAACAAGACAGGAGGGAGATGGAGAATGAGAGCTGTAAGAGCATGAATGCTTTAAAGATGCAGGAAGTGATTTCTGAGAAACAATGTTGATATTGAAATCAACCCAAACAAACACACCACTCCATTCATGTAAAGGCTGTTCAATTAGTATGTTACAATAAGCTCACAGTGATTTTAGTTTTTTTTATGGCTCTTGGCTTTACATATTTAATTTTAGACCTTAGACCCCCGGTTTCACAGACAAGGCTTAAAGGTGACCTATTATGCCCCTTTTCACAAGATGTAATATCTCAGGTGTCCCCAGAATGTGTCTGTGAAGTTTCAGTTCAAAATACCCCACATGTTGTAAATGCCCATTTTTGAGTGGAAGGAAAAACATGACGCTTTCGTCAAGCGGCAACCTCCCCCAGTTTCTCTTGAAGCCAATACGGAAGTGACTTAAACTGCAGTTCATCGACTGCCCGCTAGAGACAGGCTCCAGAAGGGAGCAGAATCTCATTGAGCCCCATGTTAAAATCCCCAACTTTACAGCAGAAAAAAAACATGTTTACAGCCTGGTACAAATTGTGGTTTTGGTCTATACAGCTAATTTGGCCCTTCATGGCAACTGTGAGGGGGAGTGAATTTGTTTTTTTTTTTTGTTTTTTTTATAACTTATTCGTTTAAATTATATTAAGCCTTAAAGTTCTGCATAATTAAGGGCATGGTCACTTGAGTGACCGGTGGATTGCGGCTGCTGTCACTACTAGCTGTTTGTCTGCTGTCTGTTAGCTCCACCCACTCCACTTGTTAGCTCCTCTTTGCCCATTTTCTGTTATCCGGGAGTGACGCGTGATGACGCGCTGCCAAGATGGCAACGGCCGACTTTGAGGCTTCAGAAACGCTCTTCAGAAACCTACGGGTGTCGTCACGGACACCTACGTCCATATACGTCCATTTACAGTCTATGGTTTTCGTGCAATGTATCCTTAAATGCAAATGAGCTGCTGCTCTCCACCCCACTTTCCAGAAGAAGGCGGAGCCTACAGCTAAAACATCTGTTTGGTTTTGATTCTCATCTCTATCGCGGTCACGCTCACGTGACAGCAGTTCTTCATCATCATGAAAGTTTATTATCTGCATGCGTTTTAAAGCCATATCAGTTTTAACGCATCCTGTGAGTTCTAAGTTCTAGAACTGAGTTCTCTTTCACGTCTTATTGTGCTTAATCTGTCAAATAAACACAAGGTTATGTCAAAAATACAGTTCACATAAACACAGTCGCTTATGTCTGTGAACATAAACCGTAAGTAAAGAAATCGCATGTGTATATTAGATCTGTGTATTAAAGTGAAAGCAGCATAATATACAGTACCTACTGCTAAATATGCTGTTAATATGAATCAAACAACAGAAAAACAGAAAGTAACTCACTGCTGTTGATTGAATAACTTTAGTAACTTTAAGAATACATTTCTTACTTGAATGCTGCTGTTAAATGCTCTGGCGAGGAGATAAACATGGCGGACTGTGTACAGGGGTCTATGCTAATAGAGGGTATGCATTGATGTCACTTTCCCACCGGAACACACCCCCTCAGCCAGGACTGAATGGCAAAAGACTGTTGCTGCTGCATGACTGTGAATACTTTCCGGATGCACTGTATAAATACAATATACAGTAGGTAGGTCTAAATCCGGGTGATCACTTATATCAATGTTATATATAGTTTCACATCGTCCAGCCTTAAAACTTGTATAGTTATTGTCAGTGTTTATTTAAAAACATCCAATTATGCAGAATATAAGATGGTAAATATTTAATTGATGAGTTCTCAATACAATATATAACGATACAATACATAGGGTAGGATTTTACCCCAAAATTCAACATATTGACACAGCCTGGAGTCCAGTTGTTTCTGTGAACTGCAGTGATCCGTTCGCGGTATTCACGCTGTAAACCAATGCTGCCAGTCACGGATGTAACCGTAGTCACTCCGGCCGACGGTGACGTCACAAGCATACCCTCTATAGGGCAGAATCAGTCAGCAGTCGTGGGACGTCACATTGCATAGAAACTGCAAACAGCTTATTCTCAGACACCGCTTATGATTTATGGGGATTAAAAAAAAAAGTGGATTTTTACCATTATATTGTGGTTGTGTACACACTCTGCCGACACATTTATGTTCAAAGTGAATTTGCATAATAGGTCCCCTTTAAGACTAGTCCCAGACTAAAATGCATGTTTGAGCTGTTTTAACTGAAAGCAACTTGCACTTAAAATATGTCAGTGCCATTGTTTTGTCTCAAGATGCACACCAGTAATGTTGTTTTTCTAAGGCACGTTTATAAAAGCTACTTAAATGTCCTAATTGAACTAAGGCCTAAGCCTTGTCTGTGAAACCTGTCCTTAGTTTACTTGATGTCTGAATTACATAAATGTGTTAATATTCCTTCAAAAGTGCTTCAGTTTATGTGTGTATGTTGATGTTTCAGGCATTCGGCGACAAAGGGCATCGTCATCGCTATGATTTGCACATTCTTCGACGCCTTTGACGTGCCGGTGTTCTGGCCCATCCTCGTAATGTATTTCATCATGCTGTTCTGCATCACCATGAAACGGCAGATCAAGGTTCGACAATGGAAGATTTTTTTTGGGGGATATTTCCGGTTCATATAGCTGAGCTGTTATTAGCAGTGTTATCTAAAAATAGAGTTCCAATGATGTAATGTTGTAATCTTGAGGTTTTGACTCTGTTTGTGTTTCCTCTACAGCACATGATCAAGTATAGATACCTGCCCTTCACACATGGGAAGAGGACTTACAGAGGCAAGGAAGACACAGGGAAAACCTTTGCTAGTTAAAATTCCCCTTCCTGAAATTAAAGTTATTGATGAAGAATGGTGCGTAACGGGGGTTGAGGTTTTTTTTTCTTTCTTTCTTTTTTTTTTGTTCTCTTTTGCTTTCTTTTTCTGAGTAAGAAAAAGCCAAGCCTGTTGAAACTTTTGATCGACATTGAAACTGTAATGATGCCTTTAAGCGTTTGGGGTTTGGGCTTTGAGAAATGCTGTTGAGAGCTTCTACACTGGCAAATTTTAATATATTTGGACAACTAAGTATGAGATTTGACTTTTTTTTTTTTTTTGCTCAGTGGTTCCCATTCTTCTTCAAACCTAGAGGATTTGATACTTTCTCCAGTATGGATTTTAAAAGGAAATCATCTTTCATTCGCCCTTGTGTCATTTCAAACCCGTATGACTTTTTCTCAGTGGAACACAAAAGGAGAAATTTTACAGAATGTCCCTGCTGCTCTTTTCTATACCTATTTTATGGAAAATGGCAGCATGGAAATTCTGCCGTGTGCGTGCGTGCGTGTGTGTGTGTTTAACTGATGAAAAAAGTCATACTGATTTGGAACTAAATCAGGTTGAGAAATGAGTTTTGAATGAACTATTTCCTGATTATTTACAAACATGGGAATGTAATATAAAATAGTGGGAAGTTTAATATTCAAAACATTGGTACATTAAATGTCTCTTATAGATAATAACATTAGATTCAGTATTCAGACCAACGAAAGAAGCTTCCATGAAGAGAGAGGAGACATTATTGATCATAGGGACTTGGTGGAGTTCCATCTTGCCACATGTTAATATTTGCCTTTTATGAACATTTATAAATCTCTTAATGTGCTGTAGCATTGTATTTAATTTTTTGTACATAGTTGTCCACGTTAATCACTTCCATTCGTGCTGTTTGTAAGTTATTCTTCAGTAGGTAAACCGTTTCAAACCCCCTCACTTTGTACGTCAGGATTTTTAAAGCAAGCGTGCATTCCATTAAAATGTTGATTAAAAAAAAAAAAATACTGGCTGTATGTTTTTGTCGTTTAAGCATTCCCAATTAAAACTGTCTCTCTTTTTTCTTTTACAGAGGAAACATAAAGTTGAGTGCTTTAACTATTACAAATGGATGGAGAGGGTTGAAGGTTGTTCTTTTTGTTTTTCTTTTTTCTTTTCTGTTTTTTTTTTTTGTTTGTTTGTTTTTTGAGATGGGCCATAACAACTAGTATAGATTTTTTTTTTTTTAAATGGGCAAATGGAGAAAACTTCAATAAGCATTTGAGATGAGGATACATTTTCCTATTAGAGTGCAGTTTTTTTTTTTTTTTTTTTTTGGAGGGGAGATATATATAAAAAATGTATAATGTATAATTTTTTAATGGTTAGCATGTGTTTTTTTTTTTGGTTTTTTTTGAAAATGCCATTTTTATTGTATTAAATTAATCTTCATCAAAACAAAATAGGTTTGTTAATTCCTGATTAAAGACATTGCATGTTTTAGGTTTTCTTGTGCTGCTGGTTAAGAGAAGACGAGATGATTTTAATAACTAAGTGTAAATTTTTCACTTCAAATGCTATTAAAAGGCTGTGTCCCTTCACTGTTTATTACTTTTTTGTTTTTGTTTTTATAAGTTTAGTGAATAAACCAATTGAAGTGTGTTGATAATTCTGGTAATACTTTATTTTAGTGTCCTTGTTACACGTTACATACTATAGTAATAACAGTAAATTATGCATATTTTAAGGTGTCCGTGTTTACATTTAAGTACTAATAATAATGAACTACATGTACTTACTATAGGGTTAGGAATAGGGGTTGGTTTAGGGTTAGTTGCATGTTATTATGCATAATTTATATTTAGTACGTTTAACAAGGACACTGTAAAATAAAGTGTTACCCATATTTCTGTATTCTACTTGCAAGAGTGATTGGTTGACTCTGAATCCAAGATAAAGTGTAATGTAATAGGTTACAATTCTGTATGTACTATGAAAATTTGATAAACACGATCTTACAACATTTTGCATTTCCATTTACAGTAGAGAAGCCCACAAAAGACACTTGGGTTCCACCTAGAAATGCATGAATGTCATTGGATTAGATAACAAGACATCAAACCAGCCGTCATCTGCGAACATGATGCGAGCACTTTTCTCAGAACTAGTGTTATTTATCTATATTTTGAACAGGGAGTGGGAGATAAGATGTGTCGGTTGTTATTGTAATGAGATGATGTATTTAGAAACGGTTCATCTTACAGGCCCATAGCTGACTGAGTAGCACGTGTTAAGTATTTTTAATCCTAAAAACGTTTGCTTGTCAGAGATTTGATTTGTGTAATTTGACAGCAAATAAGATAAATATGAGAATATAAAAATAAGAATTAAATAAGTCAACTAGACAAACCACTTATCTTGATAATCTTCCTCCCTTGCACTCATTTCCTGACTTTTTAGTTTTGTGGTATTGTAGATAAAGACATTTTCCTGTAGGAGGCAGCAATGCCACAGACATCGTGTCGTTCTGGCAAGCGCATGTAAAAAGAACTTGTACATTTTGTTATATATATATATATATATATATACACACACTATATTGCCAAAAGTATTGGGACACCCCTCCAAATCATTGAATTCAGGTGTTCCAATCACTTCCATGGCCACAGGTGTATAAAATCCAGCACCTAGGCATGCAGACGCTTCTACAAACATTTGTGAAAGAATGGTTCGCTCTCAGGAGCTCAGTGAATTCAAGCGTGGTACCGTGATAGGTTGCCAACTGTGCAATAAGTCCATTCGTGAAATTTCCTCACTACTAAATATTCCACCGTCAACTGTTAGTGGTATTATAACAAAGTGGAAGCAATTGGGACCAACAGCAACTCAGCCACGAAGTGGTAAGCCACGTAAAATCACAGAGCGGGGTCAGCGCATGCTGAGGCGCGCAGAAGTCGCCAACTTTCTGCAGAGTCAATAGCTACAGACCTCCAGACTTTGTGTGGCCTTCAGATTAGCTCACGAACGGTGCGTAGAGAGCTTCATGGAATGGGTTTCCATGGCCGAGCAGCTGCATCCAAGCCTTACATCACCAAGTGCAATGCAAAGCGTTGGATGCAGTGGTGTAAAACACGCCGCCACTGGACTCTAGAGCAGTGGAGACGTGTTCTCTGGAGTGATGAATCACGCTTCTCTGTCTGGCAATCCGATGGACGAGTCTGGGTTTGGCATTTGCCAGGAGAACGGTACTTGCCTGACTGCATTGTGCCAAGTGTAAAGTTTGGTGGAGGGGGGATTATGGTGTGGGTGTCACAGTCACGTTTAGTTTCAGTTTGATTGGACTTTAAGTTTGTTTGTATCTGTCACATGTTCCTTTGTTCTGTTTCCCACCACTCGTCTGTCTCCCCGGTTACCATCGTTATTAGTTCATCTGTGTCAGCTGTGTGTCATCATTATCCTCATTGTGTTCACTATTTAAGTTCCTCCCGTTCCTTCAGTCTCTGTCCGATCTCAGTTATGTTTTAGTGTGTTGTGCTGTTGCCTGTCTTGCCTTGATTTGAGAGTAAATCACGTTTGGAATTGTATATGCCTGTCTTCGTCTTCCTGCCTGCACACACCCGTGACAGTGGGGTTGTTTTTCAGGGGTTGGGCTTGGCCCCTTAGTTCCAGTAAAATGAACTCTTAATGCTTCAGCATACCAAGACATTTTGGACAATTTCATGCTCCCAACTTTGTGGGAACAGTTTGGGGATGGCCCCTTCCTGGTTCAAAATGACTGCGCACCAGTGCACAAAGCAAAGTCCATAAAGACGGATGAGCGAGCCAGGCCTCGTCCAACAGCAGTGCCTCACCTTACAAATGCGCTTCTAGAAGAATGTTATACAATTCCCATAAACACACTCCTATTAAGAATGGGATGTCATTAAAGTTCATGTGCATGTAAAGGCAGGCGTCCCAAACCTTTTGGCAATAGTGTGTGTGTGTATATATATATATATATATATATATATAACACAAACTTTTATGTTAGATGTGATTAATCAATTTGACCAATCAATATTCCTATGAAATATAAGATACTCTAATGAAAATGTTGCCAAGTTATTACTCCCATTATTACACTTTTCATTACATGTTGCCTCAAAAACACATTAATATGCAAATTAAATGTAGAGATAAATTGTATAGAATGGGACTACACATTTATGGCCATTTTACACACATATTGCATAAAGTAAAATAGTATATCAAATGTTTCATAACATAGTCGAGAATCATCTTTATACAAAGTCTGGTTAAAAATGAGCCTGAAACCTAAAAACTGAAAAACAACAACATTGTTTTTACTTATAAATGTCTTTTCATGCCATTTTATTTATCCTGGTGTCCTCTACAGAGGACATAGCATAAAATAGGCATAACATATATTTAAAAACAAACAAACAAACAAACAAATCTCCATTTGTTTCTTATGCTACAAACAATGTAATGACTAAACATTAAAAAAAAAGGTTTTCTGGTTCTCAGGAGGACATAACAATAATTTTGTGGCGTGTGTGTGGCCCTCTAGTGGCTCTTATTGGACACGCATGTGCACTGACGTCACCGCGTTGTGTTAAACTACATCTACCAGAGCGTCACTGACAGTAGACGACCGAGTCCACCCTAACGCGCGATTTACTCTGGTTCTTAATCTGTGTGTGGCCGTTTCTTTAATTTAACCTCGTCAGCAGACAATGATCGCACACTATTATTCACTTTGCCTAGGGAAAACCCTCATCGAACCGGCTGATTCCCTGCGTATACATTGCACTTCCGGGTTTTCGGGCAAGCGTCTTTTCTGAGGATCAGCTGTGATGATTGAATGAGCAAACGGAGAGGAGAGCGACTCCTGAATGCTGTGGTACCGATAATCGTTGCTGGATACCAAGTGCACTAAAAAGACAAGAGGACTCTTGGAATAAGCTGCTTCCTTGCTGTATGTTTATGGCACTGGAAGGAGTGCGTTGGCACTCATCAGATGTTATTATAAGATAGTGTTATGGGTACATAAGTATGAAGATATGTCAACGGTGACTCATCCTACTAGTCTGATAACCGAGTTCTTATGCAGTTGAGTTGTTTTGATCTCCTAACACTTGGTTAGTTTAACGCAGTCTGTATTGATATTGTGATGAGGGTCCGCTGAGTCCTCGGAGTCTCTAACTGGACTGTATTATTTTAAGAGATTATCGCGCTTTTCTATCATTTGTGCATCTCACCGACTGTCAAGCGTTGTTGTTGGATCTGGATAACGACACGTAACGCGAGAGTCTGGTTGTTTTTCATGGTTTAATGAAAAACTGTTGCTGGTTGGACAATGAAGAAGTTCTTCGACACCCGACGGGAGATGGTGAGCTCCGGGCCCGCGTCTGGAGCCGGTGCGGGAGGCGGCGCGGGGTCCGGCGCGTTCATCGGACGCGTTTTCTCCATTGGACGATATCAAGTGACCGTGGAGGAGACTGTAGCGGAGGGTAAGCGACTTTATGCTTTCATAAGGACATATAATACATGTAATGTGTGCACTGGTGATGCTTTTACGCTACATGTCTATATAAATAAATAACGATGCCTTATGAATGACTCCGAGCCTCTGTCGTCACTTGTCTCAGTCATGCGTCATCTGAATATTTGCTGACTGCATGTAGTGAGGCGTGCTGCCTCAGCAGAGGAGCTTCAATTTAATATTCAACACCAAAATGAACATCTGATGATCATTTACTTCCGTTTGTGTTGTTGCAAACCCCCATAAGGCTTACTTTCTTCCTGGAAGTCAAAAGGAGAAGTTTAGCAGAATGTCGACGCTGCTCTTTTCCAAATAATGAAAGTGGATGGGGACTGGAGATGTCATGCTCCAAACATGACAAGGGGTTAGTTCACCAAAAAATAAAAAAAAAATTCCCATAATTTACTCACCCTCAAGCCATCCTAGGTGTATATGACTTTTTTAACTTTATAAACTGTAATCACTGGCTTCCGGTAACAAATGGTCGTACGTGAGTCGAGTTCTAGCAGAAGAGTGACCTCTGACCCGATGCATGACGTAGGATGTAGGCGTAGCGTAAGCTCAGGTGAGAGTAGATGCCTCTTGCGTTTCCAGGCAACAAACTCAAGCTCCTCCCACATTTCTCTTTAAAAATTCTCGTTTTAGATTTATAATTCATGACCAGTGTTTTGTTTCGCTCTATCCTCTGCGCTTCCGCGTTCGTCAATACGTCATGCGTCGGGTCAGAGGTCACTCTTCCTACAGAACTCGTCTCACGTAAGGCACCAGTGATTATAGTTTATGAAGTTATAAATATGGATATTTTTCTCACAAAAACCCAACACTTTGCTTCAGAAGGCCTTTATTAACCCCCTGGCTGTATTGATTACTTTTATGATGGATGGATGCACTTTTTTGTGCTTTAAAAACTCAGGCTCTAGTCTATTCACTCCCATTATAAAGCTTGGAGGAGCCAGGATATTTTTTAATATAACTTCAATTGTGTTTGGCTGAAAGAAGAATGTCATATACACCTTGGATGTCTTAAGGGCGAGTAAATTATGGGATAATTTTTAATTTTTGTGTGAACTAACCCTTTAAGACTACCATTAAAGTAACCAAAAATGACTCATGCATATGTATCACAAGTCTTCTGAAGCCATGTTAGTTTATTGTGTGTGAGGAACAGTTTGAAATTTAAATCATTATTCACTGAAAATCTTGCCCTAGTCTGCATGTATTCAACTGTCAACAGCAGGTTTGACATGCTAAACTTTATTGGTTATTGTGCATTTTGGATAATTAAAGGAAAAGATCACAGAAAAAAGAAAAGAAAAAAACGTGATAACGTAACTTTCACTTAAGTCCATTTCACGATCACTAACGACTTTTTCTCAATACCAAATATGGCATATTATTTATATAAAATTATATTTATATTTAAATTAACAATAACAGCCATTATAAAAGACAATAGGAAATAAAACACAAGCGAACAATTCAGTCAAACGTACAAAAGCAGCGCTCTAGTACAGGATTCAAGTTAAATATAGCCTAAATATAAAGTTATGAAACTTAACTTTGCCTTTAGACAAATAGATTTTTCTCTGGAACAAGTAATAGATTAATAAGACCAAAGATGGCCTGTTTGATATACCCCAAATGAATTATATCTCATGTTTAACCACTATCTACATACAGTAAGAGCCAGCGGCAAATTCCCGAAGGACATGCCGAGATGAAGCTGTTCTCTGCGGGTACACGAGCGCTGAATGGTCGCTGAGGGTCTGGAGCTCGCATCTGTGAAAGCGTCTAAAAAAAAATAGGTGCTATGTTTATATATGAGCCACATATTTGAGGTCTAAATAACTTCAAAAAAACTCTTCGTGACACAACAACAGTAGTATTTGTAAAAAAAATATGGTGGATTTGCTCAGCCGCCATGACAGTTGTTGCAAACGGAGTGATAGAAGCGGTAAAGCGGTCCCAGTGCTGATACTGGGAGAATATCGCACGGCTGGAAAAGGCTCCCAGCCAATCGGATTCAGACTCATCACAGAAATTAATTTGGGGTACTTTATGATTTTTAATCCCGTCCGAATCTGCCATTCCTCTGTTTTTCTCACACACCCTCAGTAAAACTTCCAGAGCAAATTACCTACTGTTTTCGGCTAACTTAATGGTCCTCTGAGAAATCTCGTCCCGTCTGAATGCGACTGTCTGTGATTGCTGATGTTGTGTTATCCTGACGCTTTTCCTCATGTTTTGACCTACCTGAGCTACTGTTTGAGCACCAGTCTTCGGCATGCTTTCATTTCAATATGGATGGTATCTGACAAAAAAATAACATTATATAATAATAATAATAATAATAAATAGAGCCAAATTGCAGAACGAAGACTGCCCAATTTCATATCAGTATCAGGTAAGATACTTGAGTTTAAACATACATTAAGTCTAATGTCTAGATTTCTCTGCTCAATTATGTGGGTTTATTATAAATAACCACTTCTATAAAGTAATGTGATTTTTATTTAAATAGTGTTTTTATAATAAATAAAAATTAAAAGACATATACGTCATACATGATGCACGTAAGCATAGCACACGACCCTCTGTAATGCCCAGATCTAGAAAACACTCACTCCCACCTCTGTAATAAACACGGAGATGTTAGTCCCGTCTGAATCGGTACATGAAATCACAGATGTCGGGTAATAAGAATTGTAACTGAAACGTCGCTTTAATGTTGTTCCAAACCCAGATGACTTACTTTTTGCCGTGGAAGTCAAAAATGATAAAAGCTGAGCATATGACAACAGAAATTCCTTTAAATATGATGCGTTTACCAGGGTTTCTGGAACGTATGCAGCCCCAATATTGTGGTAATGGAACTGTGCATGGAAAGTTCTGAATGCACAGGATGCATTACATGACTCATCAGCTTTAGTCTCTTAAGCAGATTTAAAGTCATTCCCCCTGCTGATGCACTGAGATGTTAGCAGACGAGTCCTAATGGTGTCGTAATCAGGGTATCAGGAACTCAAGACTGGTTATGGTGTGAGAGAAATTTCAAGCTACATCTTAGGGTTGCAAAGGATGAGCTGTCCCTCAACTCACCATGTAAATGCAGAAGATATTATCAAGGCTGAGAAAGAGAACCGGCTGTCATATGTTCATGTCATGACCTCAGTGCATTGAGAATTCTGAACGCCTTACACAAGTCATTTCTGTCACTGTGTCTTATGGGAGATCGGAGGCATTCTGCCATTTAAAAAAAGTCTACAATCTGCTAGTGAGAATTTTGTATTCGATAATTCAGTATTAGATGATGTTTTGTCCATGAAGAGACTACACAATATGTTCCTTTTTGAAACACTCATAAAAATACAGGTTCCTAAAGGGGATTTTCACAGTGATGCCATTTTCTTATTGAACATTTTAACAAACATTTAAAAAATCTAAAGAACCTTTTTCTGTTATAAAGAACCATTTGTTCAATGAAAGTTCCATGGAACCACTGATGCCAATAAAGAACCTTTATTTTTAAGAGTGAAGCTGTCGATTGTGGAGACACATGATGTCCTCAGACCCCTTGCACTTTATAACCATGCCAAGCTGGTATTTTATGACAAACTTTGAACTGCTTCTGTGTGTCTCAACAAAACAGGGCTTGGATTTAAAATCTGGGGTTGATTTTGTCTTTCATTTCACTGCCATTCCAGTCACGCGTATTTTGAATACATTTCAAACTTTTCATGAAAATTCATAGACGCTTCTTAAAGGGATAGTTCACCCAAATTTCTGTCATCATTTAAGGCCTGTTCACATCAAGAACAATAACTATAAAGATAACTACAATGATAGCTATATTAGCATTTCCACCAGCAATATTGTTCTGTTTATTCTAAGCACGTACTGCAGTTATGTCATCAGATTGAGGTCTTACAGGGATAGTTCACCCAAAAATGAAAATTCTGTCATTAATTACTGACCCTCATGTCGTTCCAAACCTGTAAGACTTTTGTTCATCTTCAGAGCACAAATGAAGATGTTTTTGATGAAATCTGCGAGATTTCTGTCCCTCCATTGACAGCTACATAACTACCACTTTGACACTTCAAAAAGTTCATAAAGAGATTGTAAAACTAATCCATATGAATCGGGCGGTTTAGTCCAAATTTTCGGAAGAGTTTCGATCGCTTTATATGATGAACAGATTTAATTTAGGCTTTTATTCACATTTAAACATTGATCAGCGAACATTAACAGAAGCTCAACCGAACCTGCTTAATGCACAAGAACAAACCTCACTGGTTCTTGCTGAAGCTCAAACGTGCTGCATAACACGAGAATGAACCTCATTGGTTCTTGCTGAAGCTCAAACATGTCGCTTAACACAAGAATGAACCTCATTGGTTCTTGCTGAAGCTCAAACGTGCCGCTTAACACAAGAGTGAACCTCATTGGTTCTTGCTGAAGCTCAAACGTGCCGCTTAACACAAGAATGAACCTCATTGGTTCTTGCTGAAGCTCAAACGTGCCGCTTAACACAAGAGTGAACCTCATTGGTTCTTGCTGAAGCTCAAACGTGCCGCTTAACACAAGAGTGAACCTCATTGGTTCTTGCTGAAGCTCAAACGTGCCGCTTAACACAAGAATGAACCTCATTGGTTCTTGCTGAAGCTCAAACGTGCCGCTTAACACAAGAATGAACCTCATTGGTTCTTGCTGAAGCTCAAACGTGCCGCTTAACACAAGAGTGAACCTCATTGGTTCTTGCTGAAGCTCAAACGTGCCGCTTAACACGAGAGTGAACCTCATTGGTTCTTGCTGAAGCTCAAACGTGCCGCTTAACACGAGAGTGAACCTCATTGGTTCTTGCTGAAGCTCAAACGTGCCGCTTAACACAAGAATGAACCTCATTGGTTCTTGCTGAAGCTCAAACGTGCCACTTAACACAAGAATGAACCTCATTGGTTCTTGCTGAAGCTCAAACGTGCCGCTTAACACGAGAGTGAACCTCATTGGTTCTTGCTGAAGCTCAAACGTGCCGCTTAACACGAGAGTGAACCTCATTGGTTCTTGCTGAAGCTCAAACGTGCCGCTTAACACGAGAGTGAACCTCATTGGTTCTTGCTGAAGCTCAAACGTGCCGCTTAACACGAGAGTGAACCTCATTGGTTCTTGCTGAAGCTCAAACGTGCCGCTTAACACGAGAATGAACCTCATTGGTTCTTGCTGAAGCTCAGACGTGCCGCTTAACACGAGAATGAACCTCATTGGTTCTTGCAGAAGCTCAAACGTGCCGCGTAACACGAGAATGAACCTCATTGGTTCTTGCAGAAGCTCAAACGTGCCGCGTAACACGAGAATGAACCTCATTGGTTCTTGCAGAAGCTCAAACGTGCCGCGTAACACGAGAATGAACCTCATTGGTTCTTGCAGAAGCTCAAACGTGCCGCGTAACACGAGAATGAACCTCATTGGTTCTTGCAGAAGCTCAAACGTGCCGCGTAACACGAGAATGAACCTCATTGGTTCTTGCAGAAGCTCAAATGTGCCGTGTAACACGAGAATGAACCTCATTGGTTCTTGCAGAAGCTCAAACGTGCCGCGTAACACGAGAATGAACCTCATTGGTTCTTGCAGAAGCTCAAACGTGCCGCGTAACACGAGAATGAACCTCATTGGTTCTTGCAGAAGCTCAAACGTGCTGCGTAACAGGAGAATGAACCTCATTGGTTCTTGCAGAAGCTCAAACGTGCTGCGTAACAGGAGAATGAACCTCACTGGTTCTTGCAGAAGCTCAAACGTGCTGCGTAACACGAGAATGAACCTCAATGTTTCTTGCTGAAGCTCAAACGTGCTGCGTAACACGAGAATGATGAACCTCATTGGTTCTCGCACGTCAAGTAAACATGCTTGAGCTTTCGTTTACCACAACTGATGTGTGAGTTGATCAATGTTTATATGTGAATAAAAGCCTAAATTTAATCTGTTCATCATATAAAGCGATTATGTCTCTTCAGAAAATTTTGACTAAACCGCTCGATTCATATGGATTAGTTTTACGATCTCTTTATGAACTTTTTGAAGTCACATTGGTAGTTGCGTAGCTGTCAATGGAGGGACAGAAAGCTCTCAGATTTCATCAAAAATATCTTCATTTATGTTCCGAAGATGAACGAAAGTCTTGCAGGTTTCGAATGACATGAGGGTGAGTAATTAATGACAGTATTTTCATTTTTGGGTGAACTATCTCTTTAAATCAGGATGGATTCTGATTGGATGTCAGCATTTTTATCGTTCATCAGCTAGAAAAAAATCGCTCTGAAAGATATAGTTTCTTTGTGCTGTTATCATTATAGTTGTGATGTGGATGTGGTTATCCTTTTATATTTAGAACAATTTTTAGAACTATATCTTTATCGTTATAGTTATCGACCTTGGTGTGAACGGACCTTCACTCACCCTCATTTTGTTTAAAACCCATAAGACATTCTTAAGCAGATCAAATGAAAACGTACAAATTAGATCATACTAATTAGCCACCAATTCGCCAAAAATATCAAATAGTTGTAAAAATATCTTGTGTTCCAAAGATAAACAAAAGTCTAATGAGTTTGAAACAACATGAGTGTGAGTAATTGATGACAGAATTTTTATTTTTGGGTGAGTCTCTCAAAATAGATCATTTGGACTTGTCAATGTCTTGAGTAGGTAAGGTTAGTTCACTAAAATAAAAATGAAGGAAAATGCCATGTGGTAAAACCTCTCAAAAACAAAAGATATTTGGTTAAAAAAGTACTTTTTACCTTGAACATGTATATTTAAAACCTTTTTTTTTTTTGATAATTATGATTAAGATCACTCACATTTATTAAGTAAGAACAATACTTTAAACTTGGCGACACAACATGACATTCCTTAGTTATTCAATTAATTTTTTTTGAAAACCATATGAAGCCAATGTTAATGCAAGGATATATTTCTTGGAACTTGACATGTTTTTAAACCTAGATTTAAAAAAAAAAAAAAAAAAGTATTCCTTTTAATGATGGACAAATGTAGTTTCTAAATAACGTTTAATAGAAGAAAAGCAGAAACGGCACTATATTTCAGTCACTTGCATTTATTACAGGGGAGTTTAGGAAACCGAACACAACAGCTGAACTGTGAATGATTTCAGCTGGCTCCTCTGAAAACAGCATCCAACCCTGTGCTCGTGGCAGTCGGCCACCATAGTATAGTGGCCAGTTATGCTGTCTAAGCCATTTTGTCAAGGAAAAACTGTCAAGGTTTAGAGGCTTTGACCTTGAACAGAGTTCAGTAGATGTTTGGCTTCTGCCTAGTCATCCGAATGAGTTCATAAGACCTTCAAGCGATATCTCAATGTTGTTAAACCATTACATCACTGATTCAGTCAGGCTGTCATTTCTCTCTCTAAAAGACTGACAGGAACATTTGGAAGCACACATACACTCACTGTAGGGACAAGAACACTCTATTCAAGTAGACAAATGCAGACACAAATGTTTGGCCAAACTATTTGCAAGTGTGTGGTTCTGTTGCACATTCTTCGTATTCAGGATGCCAGATATAAACAGATCAACAGTCAAACTTTAACTTGCTCAGCAAGATTCTCAAGATATCCCCAGCTTTGGGATAAATCATAATAAATAATCCATCCCGATCTAATGAGAAATCGTAACTATTTTGCACAATGTGATTTGTACAAAAATGTAAGATTTTTATAAAAAAAACACAAGTATGAAGGTCTACCCCAAACTATCAGTGGGGAAAGCATAAAGTACGAAAATGCATGAATGAATGTACGAATTTATATGATTTAGCCACCAATTCGTCAAAGCATAAAAATGGTTGTGAATTACCATGAGAGCATTTTGAATATTAAAAATACAACCTTGTTCCGAAGATAAACAAAAGTCTTATGGGTTTAGAACGACATGAGGGTGAGTAAATGATGACTATGGGCCCTATCATACACCCGACGCAACTGTTTTTTTGCTAGTTTCAGCCCGACGCAGTTATCATTTTCACGTCCAGCACCACGTTGTTTAAATAGCAAATGCACTTGCGCCCATCTGTTCACCCATGGGCGTGCTGGTCTGAAAACGAGGTGTGTTCAGGTGCATTGTTGGCACGTTGCTGTTTTGAGGAACTGAAAACGACTGTGCCATTGACCAACAAAAACCTGGTCTAAAGTCAATAGCGCAGTATTTTTTTGTGTTATTTAAAGGGCGCGCCTATAGGCGGGTGCACACCGCGCTTACACTCTGCTTATTACACAGGGATGCGCAGAAGCACACAAACATTTTTAAATATGAAAAATAAAAGGATTTCTCTCTGGAGAAGCGTTTAGTTTTTCCACTTGCAAATTCCTCTGTAAATAGCGAATCTGCCATGGTGCAAGCGCAACTGGCTTTTAAAGGGAATGGGAGATGAGACTCTGATTGGTTTATTGCACGTTACGCCCAAAACACACCCATGACTCAATAAGAGACTAGGTACAACCCTTTTGGACCATGCGCCTGGCGCGCCGACCGTGTCTTCCTTTTGTTAAACTAGCAAAAGTGGATTCGGACACGCCCTAAGTGCACCTGCGCCATGCGCTTCAGACCATGGGCTCAGATCGTTAAAATAGGGCCCAGAATTTTTATTTTTGGGTAAATCTCAAAATATCAGATAATTTGAACTTTTTATGTCTTGACTAGGCAAGATTAGTTCAGTAAAAAAAAAAAAAAAAAAGTAAAATGTCATATGGTGCAACTTCTCAAAAAACTTGAATAATATATTTGTTTGAAAAATTACTTCTTACCTTGAAAATATATATTAAAAACTTTGAAGATCAATGAAGATCAATCACATGTATTCAAGGTGGACAATATTTTATTACTTTAAACTTGGTTACACCATATGACATTTCGGTAACACTTTACAATAAGGTTTCATTAGATAACATTAGTTAACTACTTTAATGAACAATACTTCTACAGCATTTATTAATCTTTATTAAGCTGCATCTCAATTCGCCTACTTATACTATGACCTAAAAGTATGTACTGTTTTTGTGAAGTAAAAGTACATTACTTTTGAGTGTGTAGCAGAAGAGTATGCAAGCTTTGGGACATATTACTTTGTCATCTTTAACGGACGCTTTGTCGCTTAGTTACGTGCATCCTGTCACTGTTTAAACTGCCCTGTCAATCATCTTGTCACAGTAAAAACCCTCCACATTCAATTTAATTTCCTACCGTATCTGAGAGAAATGTAGTAGCATGTTGATCTGCCAGTCGTGGGTTTTTCATGCGGAGACTCTCCTCGTGTACAAAAGTTCACAATACTGTTGCAGATGAAATATAATGTGGATAATATTAAATAAATATATTTTCGTCAAGTTAGATACTGATAATTATTCACTCAAACCCCTTTATCTAAACCTCTCTACTTAACCGCTGGACTCGCACATCCGTCATGTTTGTAGTTTTTTTAACACTTTATCCGTGTTTGTAGTTCTAATCGAATCCTCGTCCAACGCGCAATGGGTTGTGGGCAATATTAGCTGTTAGAATCTAGACAAATTCTAACCGGAAATAGTAAACCATCCAGGTATCTTTGGAATACTCAGTTCAACATACTACGATTTTGGACGTACTAATTCTATTTTCGAATACTATTTAGGATGGATAGTATGCGAATTGGGACGCACCGTTAGTTAATGTTAATGTTGAAATATTTCAAAATTTACTAATACATTAAAATTAAATGTTGTATTTGTTAACAGTAGTTAATGCTGTTAATGCACACGAATGAACAGCTGGATTTTTATTAACAAACATTAACAAAGATTAGTAAATACTGTAACAATACATTAACTAATGTTAACAAATGAAACCGTATTGTAAAGTGTTACCGATATTTCTTAGATATTAAACTGAAACTTATTTTGAAAACCATATACAGCCAATGTGTCCAACCATCAGTGGGGCATATGCAGGTCGTACAAAAAGTACAAATGAATGTATGAATTCATATGACTTAGCCACCAATTCACCAAAGTGCAAAAATTCAGTTTTGAGAGCATGTTGAATAATCCATTGGTAAGTTAAGTGTAAACACTATGACTCTGTGGTGCTGTCTAAACATTGGATAGTTGACCCCAAAATAAAAATTCTGTTATCATACACTCAAAACTCACAGGAACTAAAAATTAAAAACGTGAATTGGCTAAATACAGTATTTAGGAGATAACTGTCCAGTCAGCAGATGTGACTGCAGGCTCATTTTAGAGTCATTACCCACAAAGCAGTAAACTCTGTAATGATGCTTGACTCCAACAGCTTCATTATGGGAAGCTCAGCGGTTAAGTGTCTATGAACAATAAAAGTGGATTGAAGCAAATTGGATTAACACACTGAAGACATTGAAATGAAGGCCTGGCGCATTTAATTACATAACACTGAGAGGTTGTGTGTGTGTGTGGACTGCAGCGCATGCTTCGTGTGTTACATGATCTTTACTGCAGGCAGATCTTAATTTAAGCAGGATGGCTGAATGTCAACAGCTGTGAGTGTCACCTATGACACATGGGCTGGATGGGAGACAGTTGTTAGATGGAGTTGCATTTTTGTGGCCTTAGGAATGTGTGTGGCCTAAATGTAAAGAGGTTATTTGATACACTAAAAGTGTGTGGGGGAATACACGTGCATAGGTTGATATACAACCTATTATACTTGAAAGAATGTAGTATGCAGTATTTATACTGTGTGTGCACACTATGCAAATTACACTGCACAATGTGATCGATCTTCTGTTTGTATTAAGATGATCATCTGAGAACAAACCAGAAGCCATATTTTTGCAAATTTCCTTTTCGTTATTTGATCCTTATGCCACAAGTTACAAAATAACAAATAAAATTGAATAAACAGGCAAAATTGACATCTTTATTTCCAAAATAACTAAACACTGCTTACTTAAACATGTTGTCAATTGATTCTATTGGGATCTAGAATTTGTAGCGATTTCAGTGGCTGCATCCCAATTCACATACCATTCATCCTAACTAGTATTCAATATTAGAATTAGTGTGTCCCAAATTGTACTAGTATGATGAACTGAGGATCCCAGTTAACCGGATGGTCTACTATTTCCAGAGAAAATTTGAAATGAAGATCCTTGAATACTCTAAAAGCTAATATTGCCCACAATCCACTGGAGGAGGATTTGGTTCAGAACTACAAACATGAATAAGTGTTAAAAACTACAAGCATGGCGAATGTGCGAGACCAATGGTTAAGTAGAGAGTTTTAGATAAAGGGTTTTGGTAAAATGTTATCCGTTATATTTCATCTGCAACAACATTGTCAACTTTTATAAAGATGCATTTGGCCATTAAATGAATCAAATGCATCATTATGGAAAAAATGAAAAAACACGAGTTTTACACACAAAAGACTTTTCTCTCCAATACGGTAGGAAGAATTGAGTTGCGTAAATTTAAGGGGTAAATACCCGCTGGCAAGAAGGGCTTTAAATAAAACGTGGCTGTGTAATATTTAAAAAAAAAAAATTAAATGATTAAAATGTAAAAGATTATTATTGTGTATATAAATATAAAAATGCCTACATGTCATAATGGATAGTCATTGCATGTATCAGAATTAACCTACCTATTTGCAGTAATGACGAGCAAGATTGGAATTGTCATTGGACGAGCAGATCCGTTTCCTCGCTAGAGAAGCGTTCAGTTTTTCCACTTGCAAATTCCTCCATGTAAATAGCAAATCTGCCATGGTGCGAGCGCAACTGGCTTTTAAAGGGAATGGGAGATGAGACTCTGATTGGTTTATTGCACGTTACGCCCAAAACACACCCATGACTCATTAAGAGACTAGGGACAACCCTTTTGGACCATACACCTGGCGCGCAGACTGTGTCTTCCTTTTGTTAAACTAGCAAAAGTGGATTCAGACACGCCCTAAGTGCACTTGCACCGTGCGCTTCAGACCATGGGTTTAGATCGTTAAAATAGGGCCCAATGTGTGTCCACCAAAGCATTTTTTCCAATAGCATATTTTTCCAATAGACCTTTATCACAGCGAAATTGATTACCGGAAGTGCTCGTCGGAGCAGTGTATCGATTCTTCTGGTTATGTATATTTTCAATGTGCTGTTAACACCTAGTTGACTAAACGCCTCTTAAAATGAGCATCCACAGGATGTTTTCAAAATCCGGACATTTTCAGAGACAGGAGAAGAGATATTCTGATGATTACTGTGTACAGAAATTTCCAAACTCAAAGGAACTTGTAGTTTTTAATCCAACATAAGCCGAGGCTCGTAAACATACGTGATTATTTCACCACACGGTGTCAGTGCTCGTCTAAATAGTGACCGCGACGCTGCAGTGTGTGTGAGACCTGATGAATGAGATCAGAATGAACATATTTATTTGTATTACATATTTTAGTCATTATTCTGTCATTTTTCATTGACAGTCATTTCACTGTATGTAATTCACACATTTATGCCAAAATTCTTAATATTCAAAGCAGTCGCGCTGTCAGCACGTTACAGTTTAAGATTAATTCAATGTTTAACACAGTTAAATTTCTTTAAGGCAGTTACCGTGCATTCATTCATCTATTTTAATACTGCTCTCACGAAAATTAACCATGGTTTTACTACAAATAAAACCAAAAAAACATGGTTATTGTAGCTAAACCATGGTAACCACAAATCAACTATGTTTTACTAACCATAGTTTAACCATGGTATTTGTAGTAAAACTGTAATACAAATGGTAATCAATCCACGAAAAACAAAACATGGTTACTACATTTTTACTATAATAAAACCATGGTTAATTTTCATTTAAAAATGTAATTTCAACAGATGTGAAATATGATCAATAAGAGAAAAACAGTTAATGAGAAGACGAGCGCTGGACTGCTGCAGGTTAGTGCACATTTGGAAGGGAAATATGTTTATAGGAACATTTCAGCAAGATGTTGGAAATGCATAGCTACTACACACGAACATACTCCCACATATTATTTTAGAAGGACCTTCATCCTGCCATATCAGTCTCACCCATGCTTTCCTCTATTCTTTTTGTGTCAGGAAATCGTAAAAACTGAGGTAAGGGTGTTGTTGTTTAGAATTAGAGCAGCCGGATCGCTGCAGTTACACCGGCGAGAGGATTCAGACATTAGTTTTGATTGCGTTGTGATAGTACCGGAAGTAACGATACACAGCTTCACTTACCGGAAATATGAAGTGTGATAAACTTCTATTGTTTATTGCAATGGGAGTGCTGCGTTTTTAAAACGGCAGCAGCGTGATACACCTTTGGTGAATACACGGCCTAAAGCAAGATAAAGTGCCCCTAGTGTCAACGCTGAGAATGCAACACTTTTGTGTTATGAATTGAGTTCTAACCACAACAACGTGGAATCAAGCTAGTGTAGCTAGAAGCTTTTGCTTTCTCATAGTTGTATGTTTAAGGACTTCAGAGTACTCATGGGTCAGTAGAATCTACGCAAGGTTTTCGTAATGGTTGGTTCAGTGCTACACATGCAGGTCTACAGTGTTTTGGTGGGAGTGTGCGAGTCCATGCTGAATGGATGAGTCATAGTTATGCTGCCAGCTCTGCCTGCTTCAACCTCCTGCGAGGAGATCTCTAACACACACAAGAGGGACCACAGGAAATGAGAGATGGAGGGTGAAAGGAAACGATACCTCCTCTCCAACAAAGCTGTTTAAATTTAGCATAGTCCTGAGTCACTGTCTGTGTGTGTTTTTATGTTTGTGCGTTTCTGTTTGTATTGTTTCTGTTGTGTTTGACTTACTTCCATTAAGTTAAAGGTGAAGTAGGCCTATGTAGTTTCTGCGACACAAATGGCACCTTGCAGAATTGCAAAAATAAAGCATATTTTCAGAAGTCCAAACCTTACAAACGCCCCTTTCACGCATCGCACCTCTCCCAGCTCAAACATCACAAATACAGCTCTTAAAGGGATAGTTCACCCCAAAATTAAAATTACCCCTTGATTTACTCACCCTCAAGCCATCCTAGGTGTATGTGACTTTCTTCTTTCAGATGAATGCAATCAGAGATATACTAAATAATGTCCTGGCTCTTCCAAGCTTTATGATGGCAGTGAATAGAAGCCCAAAAAAGTGCATCCATCCATCATAAAAGATATCCCCACGGCTCCGGGGGGTTAATAAAGGCCTTCTGAAGTGAAGCGATGCGTTTGTGTAAGAAAAATATCCATATTTAAAACTTTAAAAACTAACGATATACTTAAAGCAAAATCGAAGAACAATCTGCTGTAACGTCATTTCAAACAAAATCAGGTCACAATTAACTTCGTTTGGAGTCTGTTTTGGGAGTTCTAAACAGTAGAAAATGAAGTTGTACTTCTGATGAAATGAGACACTGACACTGTTTTTAATGTTTAAAGGGGTCATGAGAAATCAACTTTTCATTCAGCCTTTGATATATAAAAGTTCATCGTGATTCACCAAGTTTTCGGAGCTGAAAACTTCCTTGTTAGTCAAAGAAAAGCTTTTATTGACACCAGGCCAAACGCTCGATCTCAGAATGTGCCAAGCTGTGACGTCAGAGTGTGGTGAAACACCGCCTCAACAGAAGAATAATTACGCCTGATTCTGTAGCCCCGCAAGACTCCTGCAAGAAATGTAACTTAAATAACATGGGCCTTCGTAGAGCTAAACGGATCGCGCTACCGAGCAATAAACATGCCGAAGATAGCAAGATATAGCGCTGTGCCTGGTTATGGAAGAACACTCACTGCAAGAGCTTCCTTCGGATTCTAATATTATGAATGCATGGATGAACTTTATTTTTAATGAAGATCCAGCTCACGTGGGGAAGACATTGCGCGTTTGTTCCTTCATTTCACCACGGATTCGTTTGTAAACAAGAGACTGGATTTGCAGACAGGATGAGATTACATGAATGAATGAAGCAGCACACTTATGTGAGTAAAAAATGTTTTTTATATGTGATAGTATTGCATTGTTACAGATCGTTTGATATCTATTGATTGTGTACGTGTCTAACTGAACATAACTTAGCACGCTGTCACAGGCTGGAGAATCCTTTATTTGAGGTGTTGTTGGTTCATTGTGCTGCGATTCGGGATCAGACTAGAACATGTATGGGCCAGGGCTCGCAAAGCCCAACGTCCCGGGGCTATGTGTTTTCCAGACGGGCTACCAAAACGTAAGCCCGTCGGCAGGCCGGTGAATCTTAAATAGTGAAATAACATTCCTTTCTTGATGTGCGTTGTTCACTCTCTCTTGACTTGATATTTGAAGGAAAAATACAATCGCGGAAGTTTTGATCATGCTGATTTGTCTGACTCTGCAGTGAGGCTTGTGCGTGTGTGTGTTAGTGATGCACGGTTCGTGGTTATATCCACCAATCGGGCGGGCCAAGTAATAAAAAATAACATTCCAATTAATTGCGGGTGGATGAGAGATAAATCGTGTTTGTTTGATAAAGACATTTTGTGAGCCCTGTGGGCGAATCATCATTCCGGTTGTCGTTTTCCCACACGCTTTCAAAACAATTCCTCACGTGTACTCACGGGGGAGACGGAGCTCATTATAATATGCGAAGCTTATCCAATCATAGCAGTGGGCGTTTACTTCCAAGTCTTCAGTGCGGCACGCCCATAAAAACCGAGCGTTCCAGGAAAGAGGCTCAAAACCAGGATAGAAAATAGCCTATTACTTATTAATTATGATGTTTTTGAATGTAAAAACCACACGAACGTCATAAGTTGACCTCAGACAACAGTATAAAAAAATAAAAAAAGCCAGTTCATGACCCCTTTAATACAGCAGTCTATTGTATAAAGTGCTATATAAATAAATGTGATTTGACTTTACTAGAAGGCCGAATTGAAGAGCTTGTGCAAACATATCCACATTGCTATGATCAGATGCTTATCTTATGCTTTATTTAAAAAAAAAAATGCTTGCTGTTTTCTCAATTTTGTTGTGTTTATTTTGTTATTGAGAGGAAAGCGCGTAGCACATATTTACATATTCATCTAAACGCCGCTTTCAGTAGTGTGGGCGCGTCGGATGTTCGCTAATAGTATATCGCTGGTGACAAATTTCAAACTTTGTTTTACCCCTAAGCAAAGAACTTCAGCGTGAGTATATCGAGGCCTTTACAGGTGAAGGCATGTCTCAAAGTATGCTACTTTCAATAAAAGTACATACTTTTAGCAGTATTGCTATGTGTCATGAGTAAGCAACTGAGTAGACTAACACTGTCTAGAGTGGATGTGAGCACCTCGCTGATAATAAACTCATCCAACATACACTATATTGCCAAAAGTTTTGGGACACCTGCTTTTACATGCACATGAACTTTAATGACATCCCATTCTTAATCTGTAGGGTTTAATATGAAGTTGGCCCACCCTTTGAAGCTATAACAGCTTCAACTCTTCTGGGAAGGCTTTCCACAAGGTTTAGGAGAGTGTTTATGGGAATTTTTGACCATTCTTCTAGAAGCGCATTTGTGAGGCCAGGCACTGATGTTGGACGTTGGACCTCCAGTGGCGGCGTGCTTTACACCACTGCATCCGACGCTTTGCATTGCACTTGGCGATGTAAGGCTTGGATGCAGCTGCTTGGCCATGGAAACCCATTCCATGAAGCTCTCTACGCAATGTTCTTGAGCTAATCTGAGTTGGCAAGTTCTTGTTGGCGACTTCTGCGCACTGTGTGCCTCAGCATGCGCTGACCCCGCTCTGTGATTTTTACGTGGCCTACACCTGAATTCAATGATTTGGAAGGGTGTCCCCTTTTGGTAATATAGTGTATCTGCACCAAGTGTATTCTTTGACATGACACGCCACAACAGTTTGCGGCTGTGTACACTAGACACATCAAAGTAAACATTATAAACTGGTACATTTGTCTTTCTGAACATGTGCAGATGGTGTTGCAGGTATTGCAACGTCCATTTTGCCCCGTTCGCTTGACATGTTCATGACCCATTTTATCTTTGAAGGTCTGAATACAGTGAATTTTGGCTTGCACTTCTGCAACCGAAGCTGAATTTCTTTTCCCATGAAACGCATCAGCCATGGTTCCACACTGGCTAAACATCCTCTGGCTACGCCTGCTACAGTAGCCACACCCCAAACTCTCGCTATAAGTTGAGCTGGAAAGAAAATGACAGATCTCAATGTTTACTATTGTGGGGGAGATAAACCCATGAATGGCATACTAACAGTAGGCAATAAACAATAAACCGGATTAAGTTTTTGTTCAGTTGTTTGTTCAGTTTCATCATTTGCCCTTGAGTATTGGAAACATAGCTGTAATTTTATATTTGTACCTCTGTAAAACAGCACAATACAGAAATGACATGTGAGACACACTGTGAAGAAACCTGAGTAGTGCATGCTGGGGCACAGGGTTCACATCACAATAGAGATGCCACAGAAACAGTCACAGACCGCAATTTCAAGGAAATGGGCTCTTTTCTCAGCATTTTGATAGTCTCTGTCAGATAATAGATTGAGGCCACCACTATAGTTATTTGTAAATTGTTATCTTTTAGAGGTCAGACTACTTTCATAAGTGGATTAATGTCTTTTTATAGGTTATTGACATAATTCCTCTGTGTGTACTTTGAATTCTCAAGTTGGTTTCATACCATTTTCAAGAAACATTTCAGTTTAATTACTCTAAAAATGTAAAAGTAAAAGGTAATAGCAATTTCCTGACAAGTTGAATATATGAATGTGTACACATCTTAATCATTATTTTCAAAAAAAGTTATTCATAAAAAATATCATGAACTGTTTTGGGAGTGACATATCCCAATATGTCAAACTATTTATACTTGCTTTATATACTACTTTTGTTTGTATTCTTTTGTATTGTGTTCTTCTAGACCATTTTCAGTACAGTTTTTGACATTATGCCGCTAAAAAATATGAATTTTAATCCACAAATTTAACATGCTCATCATGGGGTGTTTAAGTATGTATTAATTACATTTGTGTAATGTATTTTTGAAAAAAAGAAAGAAAAAGTAATAGATTCAGACAAAAAAAATACATTTACCAATGTTGTTAACCACATCATAAACCAATATACTTTTGAACAAACCCTATTCCTTTATTCAAAGTCAAATTAATATAAATATTAACAAATGAAACAATAGAATATGGCATTAAAATGTTTCTCAATTAAGTAAACATAGCTTCAAGCTTTTCCTTTTCAAGAAAACAGTAACAAAGAAATACATTAGGAGAAGCAAGTACTTGTCTTTTTTTCTTTTCATTGTTGTTTCATTAATATTGAAAAATAAAAGACAGTGAAGGTTGTATTAGGCTGCATTTACTGTAAAGTATTCCATGTCCCTTTCTCACACATAAACCATGTGAAAGTAACCGGATTTTCTTATTTAGCTCAGCATTGCAGAAGTTGAAAGTTTGGTTATAAATTAGCAGTCTCATGCCAACACGTGTATTGTTTGAGTCTAACGTGGAGTATTCCTTTAAGATGCTGCAGTTTTGAGTTCAGTCCAGCCTATTAGAGATTCTTTGTAATCGGCATAAACAAGATAGTGGGGTGATATTTATAGACCCTTACATAATCACATTCTCAGTTTACTTACGGCTACACCACACCTCATCCGAAGGCACTGTGTGTGTGTGGCTTGCGTGTTTTGCGGTGAGGACGCAGGCGTGGTTTGTTATTTTTGAAGTAATTGCCATTTTTCCCGTGTGTTTATCTGAACGCAGACTGAAACCTCTCTCCTATACAAAAGAAAAACACGGATGCAGGGATCACAGTGTGTGCAGAGCTGTGTACTGTATGTGTGCATAATGCATAAACTATTTCACAGAGCATTTGATATAATCAGCTTTTGGCAGCAGGTTGAACAACCTGTGTCCTGATTTATACGTCCCGGTTTATATGAAACTGTGTGTGTTCTCTTAAGACTGGCTGTGAAAAGTACTGGTGGCACACACAAGCATTTCCACAATAAAAAAAAAATTGAAGTATGCTTAACACAAGTACTTTAACACAAGTTTTGCTAATATTATATTTAAATTGATTATAAACTCATTCTATGAAAAATATACATTTGCGATGATTTGTGATTTTTTATAGTGCTTGAAAAGCTCTGTATGCATTTTTACCATTTTATTTGCAATATTTAAAAAACATGTTGTTTATATAAAAATGTTCATTTAAATTAAACCTGTAATTAATTTGTGCATTTTGATCATGTCCCTCCATCACACCGCTCATTTACCTCAAAACAATAGTAAACATTTAGTAAACCTGAATTTATTTATTTTTTATTTGTAAGCCTAAATGAATAATGTGTGCATAGTCGATGTGGTTCTACTCTGAATAAATAGATTTATTCATTTACTCGGTAGCACAAAAAGGTTTCATTAGTTCAAGGTTTCATTGAACATTAGTTCAAGGGATAGTTCACCCAAAAATGAAAATTAGCCCATGATTTACTCACCCTCAAGTCATCCTAGGTATATATGACATTCTTCTTTCAGACGAATACAATCTGAGTTATATTAAAAAAGTCCTGGTTCTTCCCAGCTTTATAATGGCATTGACTTGATGGTTCGTTTTTGAAGTCCATAAAAGTGCATCTATCCATCATATAACTACTCCACACGGCTCCGGGGGGTTAATAAAGGCCTTCTGAAGCGTAGTGGCGCGTTTGTGTAAGAAAAATATCCATATTTAAAACTTTATAGACTAAAATAACTAGCTTCCGGCGGTCAGCGGTACGCAAGTCGACTTACGATAAAAGAGTAACCCCTGACGCTATGTACAGGAGCATCGCAAGCTTTGCCACCTCTCGTGAATAGGGCTGGGCAACAAACTCAAGCCCCTCTTCTCTTATATCGAAAACCTCCGCCATTTCTCTTTAAAATTCTCGTTTTAGACTTCTAATTCATGACCGGTGTTTTGTTTTGCTCTATCCTCTGCGCTTCTGCGTTCGTCAATACACATGCGTCAAGGGTTCAAGGGTCAAGGGTTACTCTTTCGCCATAAGTCGACTTGCGTACCGCTGACCGCCGGAAGCTAGTTATTTTACTCTATAAAGTTTTAAATATGGATATTTTTCTCACACAAATGCGCCATTTCGCTTCAGAAGGCCTTTATTAATCCCCCGGAGCCGTGTGGAGCAGTTATATGATGGATCGATGCACTTTTATGGACTTCAAAAATGAACCGTCAAGTCAATGCCATTATAAAGCTTGGAAGAGCCAGGACTTTTTTAATATAACTACGATTGTATTCGTCTGAAAGAAGAATGTCATATACACCTAGGATGGCTTGAATGTGAGTAAATCATGGGCTAATTTTCATTTTTGGGTGAACTATCCCTTTCAGTCATGACAACATTTTATTAATAGAATGAAGTGTACATAGGTTTGGTCTTAGCGGACTAGATCTGCTATGCTGCTGCTGCTGAAGATAATGTTGTTGTTGCTGCTGCTGCTGCATATTGTAACGACATATTTTGATATGGGAAGGAGGCGGGAACCGGTGAACGTTCAACACTTTAATAACACAAACTGAAAGTAAAGCAGTCAGCCCGTCACGGACGGCTGCCACACACATAAACAAAACATAAACAAAACAACGTAAAAGTCCAGGCCTGGTCCTCTCTCGTCCTTCACTGCCGTCACTCCTCCTTTTATGCTTCCGTAGCTCCTCCGTGAGAGATCCGAGACCGGTGTGACGCGCAGGTGACGCTCATTAGCAATCACGCCACGACCTTGTGCCGTTCTCTCACGGTGCCATTCTCTCCCTGCTTGTCACACATATGAATAAGCAAAAATGACTTTAGATAAACATCGCATTTGTGTATTTTTCTTCTCTTGTGTCCTGTTCAATCCAGAATGGCAGCATTGCTGAAAGGTTTTTTGAGCTGTTCCCTCTACTGTACAGACGTGAATTTGCATTTCCTTCAGCCTGAGGCTTATTTATTTCACTTTTGGTGTAAAAGGTCCTTTACCCAAAAATAGAACTTTTGTTCAATGCAAAAGTAACGTAACGCATTACTTTACATAAAAAGTAACTAAGTAGTGCAGTTAGTTACTTTTTAAGGGAGTAACGCAATATTGTAACACATTACTTTTAAAAGTAACTTTCCCCAACACTGATGACTAATATGCTGAAAACTGCTCCGTCAACTGATCAGCTCAGATGAGACAGTCGTAATCTTGGCACTATACAATATCTTTGCAGAACCGAAGTACAGTTTTCATTTTCCAATTTCATAACTTTTTATATAAAAAAAAATTGAGGTCCAGACCTCAGTAACTTCAATGGTGGGTACAGTCGTGCACACAGACTATTTATGGACCAGCTGAAAATTCGGAAATCATGAGACTTTTATGTGCTTTGTGCCAAGTCGTATCAAATTTTCAGAATAAAGTTCATTGTTAATCTCCTTTGACAGTTTTATGCTTCTGACAGGTTTCTGGACAGAGCTCCTCTTGTCCAGTTGCTCAGTTGGACTGACATTTGTGACTTTTTTTTTTTTCTGTTTTTTGGACCTCATGGTGCTTCATCCCAGCTAACAGCGTAATCTGATGACTATACTTTTGCTGTGTCAGCGTAACTATTTATGCTGCGACAGTGAACAAAGTGAGACTCCTGGATTTGTTGCCACAATGTAACTTCGGTGTCAGATGTTAAAAGGGACGTTGTTGCACTGCTAATCTGTAGGTAATATTTTACTTGACAGATTAGCCTGCAGGCAGACATGCAGTAGACCAACCAGTTCAACCTTAGTTTAAAGTCTTTTTTTATAACTTTTAATTCTTATGAAAATGACAGGTGGAACTCTTGGTCTTAACAGCAGCAGTGATCGTATGAGAAACCTCACAAAGTCAGCCATATTGTTTCCATATTCAATGTCTACACAACTACATGCTCAGCTAAAAATACAAGCAAAATATATATTTGGGAAAAGGTTTTGAAATGACTTTCATCATCCGATTTGTATCTAATACATTTCCACTCCAACATTTCTCTAAAAGGTCGGAAATCCAACTTCTCAAACAAAATGAAACATCTTAGGTAGATTCTGAAGGACAGTGCTAAATGAAAAATAATATGATCTGAACATAATAAGAAATGCATCATGTTGCCATCTTGAGCATCAGTGAATGTTTTCACCTTTTTTATGAATCCCTCAATTGTCCTGTGAACGGATGGATCTCAAATCATACAGTCATTGTTGGGAAAGGGTTTAAATATGCAGAAGATGCTAGAAAACCAATGAATGTGCAGGACCTGGAGGATTTCTCTGAAGAACCATGCTCAGGACAAACAAGGGACTCATGAACAACTATCACAAAACACAAAAAATCATCCAGATAACAACAAACAGTATTGAGATTCAAGGTTATGTAAACTTTTAAACTAGTTGTCTAAATTCAGTTATTTTGTCTTCTTGTGGAATATATGTAAACATTTATTATGTAAAACAGCTTTAACAGTACTAAAAAATAACAAGCAATTTTTATGATCCCTCTAAAAAATGTTTTAATAGTGTTAGTATCTTGAATATTCTGCAAGGGGTATGTAAACTTATGAGCATAACTGTAAAATGGGCCATAACTGGGTGTTTTTTAGCATGTTACGCTGCAGTTTCTAGGCTGTTTTGGGCTGTTCTGATTCAATCATGGGTCTCAG
Organism: Coreius guichenoti; assembly: GCA_039654105.1. Lineage (NCBI taxonomy): Eukaryota > Metazoa > Chordata > Actinopteri > Cypriniformes > Gobionidae > Coreius > Coreius guichenoti. Next base: position 7,094,807 of record CM077186.1, on the reverse strand, counting down.
TTTTTTTTTCTCATTATATTTACTTGAAGCTTTGTATCAATATTTATAATCAATGTGTGGATTGCATTCATATAGTTTCCTGTTGTTGAATTACTAATGAAATGAGTTGTCTAAGTGGCCAGGGTACATTTACATTTGTGTTTTCACGTATGGACGGCAATGTTGTCAAAACGATCCCCGTTCACACGGTTCCGCGAAAACGATTAAAAACACTGTATTATTCATGCCAGGCCAGTTGTTGGCGATGTCACTTTATAAAGAATCACTACGCGCTTATAGACTGAACACGTTATGCGCATGCGCATGACGTCACCGTTTTCACTAATTCACATTTTTGTATTTTAGACAGAGACAATAACGATATCGTTTTCAAAAAACGTGCACTTTGAAACCCGTTTTCCAAAGTTTGCATTTTCAGGCCCCCAAAATGCCATTGTCATGTAAATGAACGGCCAAAACACGTTAAAGTTTGCTGTTTTTAGTTGAAAACGGTATTGTGTAACTGGCCCCTAAATAACTAGTAACTCTGAAACATCCAAACAACATTGAAGTGAACTGTGGAAGAGAAAATGAAACAGATTCAAAGTAATAGCACGTCTCCATATACACCAATCAGGCATAACATTATGACCACTGACTGGTGAAGTGAATAACACTGATTATCTCTTCATCACGGCAGCTGTTAGTGGGTGGGATATATTAGGCAGCAAGTGAACATTTTGTCAAAGTTGATGTGTTAGAAGCAGGAAAAATGGGCAAGCGTGAGGATTTGAGCGAGTTTGACAAGGGCCAAAATGTAATGGCTACACGACTGGGTCAGAGCATTTCCAAAACTGCAGCTCTTGTGGGGTGTTCCCGGTCTGCAGTGGTCAGTATCTATCAAAAGTGGTCCAAGAAAGGAAGTGGTGAACCGGCGACAGGGTCATGGCCAAGGCTCATTGATGCATGTGGGGAGCGAAGGCTGGCCCATGTGGTCCGATCAAACAGACGAGCTACTCTAGCTCAATTTGCTCAAGAAGTTAATGCTGGTTCTGATAGAAAGGTGTCAGAATACACAGTGGATCGCAGTCTGTTGCGTATGGGGCTGCATAGCCACAGACCAGTCATGGTGCCCATGCTGACCCCTGTCCACCGCCGAAAGAGCCAACAGTGGGAACGTGAGCATCAGAACTGGACCACGGAGCAATGGAAGAAGGTGGCCTGGTCTGATGAATCACGTTTTCTTTTACATCACGTGGATGGCCGGGTGCGTGTGCGTTGCTTACCTGGGGAACACATGGCAGCAGGATGCACTATGGGAAAAAGGCAAGCCGGCGGAGGCAGTGCGATGCTTTGGGCAATGTTCTGCTGGGAAACCTTGGGTGTTGCCATCCATGTGGATGTTATTTTGACACATACCACCTACCTAAGCATTGTTGCAGACCATGTACACCCTTGGAAACGGTATTCCCTGGTGGCTGTGGCCTCTTTCAGCAGGATACTGCACCCTGCCACAAAGCAAAAATGATTCAGGAATGGTTTGAGGAGCACAACAACGAGTTTGAGGTGTTGACTTGGCCTCCAAATTACCCAGCTCTCAATCCAATCGAGCATCTGTGGGATGTGCTGAACAAACAAGTCCGATCCATGAAGGCCCCACCTCGCAACTTACAGGACTTAAAGGATCTGCTGCTAACATCTTGGTGCCAGATACCACAGCACACCTTCAGGGGTCTAGTGGAGTCCATGCCTCGACGGGTCAGGGCTGTTTTGGCAGCAAAAGGGGGACCAACACAATATTAGGAATGATCGGTGTAGCTAAGTCATACAATTTGAGGTCTCATTCCCAGCACAAACGGTCTATGATGAGTTATTTGTTGAACTTTTAACTCATTAATCCCAAGTATGAGCATTAGTTAATGTGATGCACCACCAACTCTTTTTTGTTTGGGCAGAGGGTTGTATTTGCATAAGGTTAACCTATCTATAATATGATTATACACTGTGCACTGACAGTTGCTCTGATAGCAAAAGGGAACCAGTGTTCAATACCTCCTTATTTTCCTAGACAAAGGTTGCCAGTGTTCCTTGTAATGCTGTGTTACATTTGTTGAATCACAAATGAGATCAATTTGCCTTTCTGTGCATGTGAGCTCTCAGTAGCTCGACTGTTTAAAGATGTTCAGGCTGTTGGTTTTCTTTCCACAGGTGGTTTTGCTATCGTATTTCTGGTGAGGACTCATCAGGGCGTCCGTTGTGCGCTGAAGAGAATGTATGTGAACAATGAATATGACCTTCAAGTATGCAAGATGGAGATTCAGATTATGGTGAGACATTCCCTTACATGGTTCTTTTACATGCCTTACACATTTTTATAATCTTGCAGCTCAGCTGGTAGAGCATGACAAACATACTGATTAAAAAATGTTTTTGTTTGGGTAAAAACATCTGCCAAATGAATGAATGTCAATTACATATCACCACAGGCAGCAATTATCAGGTTCAAAGCTCTTTAAAAAAGGGGAGATAATTTGCCATAACAGAATAGTTATGGTTGTGAATTTCTATTTATAGATATTGTAGTGATAGTGTTCCCTATTGGTGGAATTTGACCAAATAATAATGTGTGTGTCTGCAGAATGTCCTGTTATTGATGCCTACCAAATTTCTTACAGATGTGACTGTGTTCAGTGGGTATATAAGCCAAGTCAGTATGGGTCACGGCTAAAAATTAAAAAGTGAATTTTTTGATAAATGGAAATTGACAACTCTAAAAAAAATTCTCTCTCTCTGTGTGTGTATATATGTATATGTATGTATGTATGTATGTATATATATGTATATATGTGTGTATATATATATATATATATACATACACGCACAAATTTTATTTTATAACTTTTTTTAGCTGTTTTCCACACACACACACACACACACACACACACACACACACACACACACACACACACACACACACACATATTTAAGAAATATTTGCATGTATATACTGTGTGTGTGTGTGTATTTATTTATTTATTTATTTATTTATTTATTTATTTATTTATTTATTTATTTATTAGTGCTGTCAAATGATTAATCGCGGTTAATCGCATCCAAAATAAATGTTTGTGTTTACATAATATATGTGTGTGTACTGTATAATTATTTATTTATATATATATATATATATATATATATATATATATATATATATATATATATATATATATATATATATATATATATAAACCTGACTCCAAAAAAATTGGGACACTGTACAAATTGTGAATAAAAAAGGAATGCAATAATTTACAAGTCTCATAAACTTATATTTTATTCACAATAGAATATAGATAACATATCAAATGTTGAAAGTGAGACATTTTGAAATGTCATGCCAAATATTGGCTCATTTTGGATTTCATGAGAGCTACACATTCCAAAAAAGTTGGTACAGGTAGGAATAAGAGGCCGGAAAAGTTAAATGTACATATAAGGAACAGCTGGAGGACCAATTTGCAACTTATTAGGTCAATTGGCAACATGATTGGGTATAAAAAGAGCCTCTCAGAGTGGCAGTGTCTCTCAGAAGTCAAGATGGGCAGAGGATCACCAATTCCCCCAATGCTGCGGCGAAAAATAGTGGAGCAAAATCAGAAAGAAGTTTCTCAGAGAAAAATTGCAAAGAGTTTGAAGTTATCATCATCTACAGTGCGTAATATCATCCAAAGATTCAGAGAATCTGGAACAATCTCTGTGCGTAAGGGTCAAGGCCGGAAAACCATACTGGATGCCCGTGATCTTCGGGCCCTTAGACGGCACTGCATCACATACAGGAATGCTACTGTAATGGAAATCACAACATGGGCTCAGGAATACTTCCAGAAAACATTGTCGGTGAACACAATCCACCGTGCCATTCGCCGTTGCCGGCTAAAACTCTATAGGTCAAAAAAGAAGCCATATCTAAACATGATCCAGAAGCACAGGCGTTTTCTCTGGGTCAAGGCTCATTTAAAATGGACTGTGGCAAAGTGGAAAACTGTTCTGTGGTCAGACGAATCAAAATGTGAAGTTCTTTTTGGAAAACTGGGACGCCATGTCATCCGGACTAAAGAGGACAAGGACAACCCAAGTTGTTATCAGCGCTCAGTTCAGAAGCCTGCATCTCTGATGGTATGGGGTTGCATGAGTGCGTGTGGCATGGGCAGCTTACACATCTGGAAAGGCACCATCAATGCTGAAAGGTATATCCAAGTTCTAGAACAACATATGCTCCCATCCAGACATCGTCTCTTTCAGGGAAGACCTTGCATTTTCCAACATGACAATGCCAGACCACATACTGCATCAATTACAACATCATGGCTGCGTAGAAGAAGGATCCGGGTACTGAAATGGCCAGCCTGCAGTCCAGATCTTTCACCCATAGAAAACATTTGGAGCATCATAAAGAGGAAGATGCGACAAAGAAGACCTAAGACAGTTGAGCAACTAGAAGCCTGTATTAGACAAGAATGGGACAACATTCCTATTCCTAAACTTGAGCAACTTGTCTCCTCAGTCCCCAGACGTTTGCAGACTGTTATAAAAAGAAGAGGGAATGCCACACAGTGGTAAACATGGCCTTGTCCCAACTTTTTTGAGATGTGTTGATGCCATGAAATTTAAAATCAACTTATTTTTCCCTTAAAATGATACATTTTTATTGTCCCATTAAGGCAGCATCCATTTAATAATTTTAATAAATAGAATCATTTACACTCTGTTATTACTGCATCCTGTTAATGTACAACAATACTGAGGTGCAAATAGTATGTATCTGTCAAAATAATGTATAAATTACATGTAATTACTATTTACACATATTGCAAAGAACTACTTTTACATGGTGTAAATAGAATATATCACTATTTTCACTTATTATGCTATTTCACTTAAATATCATCTATCACTATTTGCACTCTGTAAATAGCAATTATCGCTAAGAAAATATGCTATTTTCACTTAGTGTAAATAGAATCTTGTTGCTATTTACACTTGGCCGCTTTACAAATAGCCGCTGCCAAAAAAAAAGCACCCAATGCAGATACGTTGGTTGGTTTATTATAAGCGAGATGCTCGCGTTCAGTCTAGACAGAGTGTTACTCACTTGCTTACTCTCATGACACATAGCAACACAGCTAAAAGTATTCCTAATATGCTGGACCTATTATTCGATTTTCGGTGATCGAGATCTGGCAGCTACAGCACATTTTTCTGCTTGGGTGAGCAATCTGCAGACAGCTTTCCCTGCGCATGACATCCCCCATATACCAGCAAACCAATGAGAACGTGGGATAATGATGACAATACATAACAGAGCGTAGGCGCCAAAGCTGCTGTGGATCCGCTTACCCGAAACCCTCCATAACGGGCAGATATAAAAAAAAATTACCATAGTTTGGCAAATAAATTAATGCCGTAGTTTGCGGGGGGGAGGTAAGGAGGTGACCTCTTCAATAACCAAAACAAGCAAGTACAAACACCCCCCCACAATATTTATACCATGGTCAATGGAAACATAGAATCATGCTATTAATTAATTATATACATCGTACGCTCGGAGCTTTTGTAAGCACTAAGTTCCCGTAACTGAACGGACCAATTATCTGCGCAATATGACTGATGCCGGGTTATTTAATTTTGCCTGAGTGGCGCGTGAATCACCGTATAGTCTGTGCTCGTTCACCAGCGCGCTCCAAGAGTGTGATAAGATTAGCGAGAGCCGTTCCTATCGTGACGCTAATGATAAAATGTGCAACTCGTTTGAATTCTATTGAGAATTTACTGATTTAAAATGCTATAGGGAAAGTCAGACATAATCTAAAAAACATCAGAAAGAGAAAACATCCTCCTGCACCAACATAAATTAGAAAGCTTTTTAAACTACTCATGACCACCTTTACTAGAATTCATCCTGTTCTATTGTGTTTATTGAGGTAAATTTTGACTGACTTGTAGAATTTATAATAGATTATCTGTTAGGGGAATAGATTTTTCACTTAAGATTTATATTACAACTGTGGCATGTTGTGGCTATTTTTCATAACAAATGCTATAGATAAAAAAAGAAAGAAAAAAGTTAACATTGGCCTAAGCATGGTAATGCGGAGCCATCAATGTTCTGGTTTTACCTGTAAGTCTATCCTTATTGTAACACATGCTGTAGTTAAACAATTACAAGAACTTTTTCATAAGGCAGAGTACAAGTTAGAAAGAACTTTAAAGTTTGGACCTTCTTGAATTATTGACTAAACAATTGGTTTTCCCCATGTGTACATGTGTTCTGCTAATGACAGATATTAGGAGAAACCTGGCTTTCAGATATTCCAAGAGATGACAGAAGATTAACATTAAGTATAAGAACATGGTAACACTTTACAATAAGGTTCATTAGTTAACATGAACTAATAATGAACTGCATTTATAAAGCATTTATTTATCTTTGTTAATGTTAATTTCAACATTTACTAATACTTTATTAAAATCTTGTTAACATTAGTTAATGCACTGTGAACTAACATGAACAAACCATGAACAGCTGTATTTTTATCAACTAACATTAACATTAACAAAGATTAACAAATACACTTACAAATGTATTGCTCATAGTTAGTTCATGTTAGTTAATACATTAACTAATGTTAACTAATGAAACCTTATTGTAAAGTGTTACCAAGAACATTAAGTAAAGTTCTTTAAGTAAAATTGTGAAACTGATAAGGTTTTAGGTGCTTAAATAATAAAATACATATATCCTATGTAAACAAGTAATTGACTACTAGGCTATTACTTTATTGAAGTTATCAGCCAGCTTTGCATGTGGATGATACCACAAAAGATCATTTAAATGGTCTTTTAAATGGATCATTTAAATGGTCTTTTAAATGGACCATTTAAAAGACCAAATAAATTTCATGAGTCAACATGCTAAGCGGTTCACACTTCAACCCCCAAGTGTTCAAACCAAAACTACGCCCTTGTATGTATTACTAAAATTTTTATCATGTAAGCTTTATGGTACACCACAAACAAGGGAATTTATAGTAATTTGTAGTGTTAATATTAATTAGCGAGTCTATGAATGGTTTGGGTATGCAGAGCTTATGTGGACCGCACGCCCCTGATTAATTCCCTTGTTTTCTTTTTGTTGTTTTTTTATTTTTTTTATTTTTTTACTTATTTTAGGCGTTTTGTCCTTTGTGGTCCCTCCTGAACACACACATAAACACACACACACACACACACACACACACACACACACACAAATAAATAAATACATAAATAATAGCTAGTTTGTCAATTTATAAAAATAAAAAAAAATGCTAATTAAATTTTCGGCCAAGGCCCCTACTGACTTGGCCTACATACCTACTGAACACAAAGTCTGCATGAAATTTGGTAGGCATCAATAACAGGTCATTCTGAGGACACACACATTCATTTTTGTCAAATTCCACCAACAGGGAGAAGTATAACTAAAATATCTTATATCTCTCATATATCACACCACTGATTTGCTTTCTCTTGATTCATACAAGCGCCACTGGTGCCATCTTGCGTCTCAATTATTGATTGTATTAAAAATTAAACTTGAGTATTTCATTAATACCCTTTACAGTTTATTATGCGTTAACTGACTGGCTGTACATTATTATCTTGTACTAAGATGTTGCTAACACAAAGTTATTGCATGGCTTCAGACGCAGTCATTATCATGTTCTTTTTGGGTACACTATTCCTTAAAACTAAACATGTTTTCTGTAGATTCCCATCCCCCATCACCATTGGTCCTCTGTTTGATTTATCCTCTTAATACCATTACGAATAGACCTTCAAAACTGAGCCATGCACACTCTTAAAAGGATTTGAGGTCTACTGTTCCTCAGTTTGGATGTAGTGCAGTAAATACAGTGCTGAGAACAGTACAGTGCCGGTAAAGGTCATCCGTGTCCTCTGGGACTGAGTTCCGAATGGAAATCCAGTGTACTTCGCTGTGAGCCCTACTAAATAGACAGGGAGGAAAATGTCAGCACTGTTTTAGCTTCACAAAGTGTCTTGCTGTTTCAAAATGAGCAGCTGCTCACAGTGCACTCCTAAATAGACGACTAGCTGAGGGCATTTCAAATTTGTGAATGAATGAGTCGATTTAAAAGGACATTGACCAGCTAAGCTATTTTATTTAAAAACTAGCATTGACTTAGTCGCCTCAAAGGCCCATTGTCTGAGCTTTTAGCAAATGGTCGGAAAACAAAGTGAGCTTTCACAATTCAGACACTGTTCAGTAATTCTGACAAACCTCTGATATTAATTTCGGGAATATTTATATAAATACAAAGTATTTATTTGTACTCCAAATAAACTGCTTTTATACACAGAGAAAATAACATTTGTTAGTGAAAGAGTTTAGTGTGTATATACTGTATGTGTGTGTGTGTGTGTGTGTGTATATATATATATATATATATATATGTATGTGTATATGTGTATATATATGTATATATATATGTATATATATATATATAAGGGCTGTAAATCGATTACATTTTTTAATCGCGATTAATCGCACTTTTGTTGTGCGATTTTAATCGCACACTTGGCGTAAAATTAAGCATATGCCATTTATCTCATTAAACACATTCATTTTGTCATTTGCTATATCCAGCAAAGTAAACAATCAGATTGAAGGGTGATTCTTACAAAGCTGTATTTTCTGCAAGCTTCAAGGATCATTGGAGACTCCAAAAGGACACCAAATAACCAAATATAAGGAGTCCATATAATTTTATTATATAATAAATTTATACACACCTAAACACCCATGAAAAAAACATTACAGAAAAAAAACTACAGAATTCATTGTATAGTATGTGTACAGAGCAACGAGACTGTTTTCATTTCATTTTAGACGAGTCAAGCTGCGATACCGAACAGGACCACACGGAGACGCCAAAAAAACTCCTAAATCAACCGCTTTGACTGGACTGCGTAAACCTAGGATTACTAAACACAACAACGTACACATGACAAATCAAACATTATCCTTCCCGAGTGTGTGTGGAAACAACGCGAATGTACTGAGATGTGTCTGTATTTTTTTACAGTCTATGGTCTGTTCATGAATGCAGCGTGCGATCAGTGATCGAGAGTGCGCAAATACACGGTTTGTTGTTTGTGCATCAATATAACTGACAGTCACGCGCTTACTGTAGCCTACGACTCCTGTATGTCACCAAAATTGCGCTCTTCAGAAACAATCGCAGAATACGGCAGAGCTCGTGTTTTAAAGCAAAGCACACACTGGAATGAATAATTCACTAAAAACGCAATGTGAGTCTCTATTCTCTCTGACATGTCTGCTGTAATCAGCCTGGCCTTCTTTACATTAGCGCTGTTTTGGACTGTTTGAATGAATTCGATTACTGGATCATGGATCGGACTTGTTTGTTCAGCACATCCCACAGATGCTCGATTGGATTGAGATCTGGGGAATTTGGAGGCCAAGTCAACACCTCAAACTCGTTGTGCTCCTCAAACCATTCCTGAATCATTTTTGCTTTGTGGCAGGGCGCATTATCCTGCTGAAAGAGGACACAGCCACCAGGGAATACTGTTTCCGTGAAAGGGTGTACATGGTCTGCAACAATTCACTTGCTGCCTAATATATCCCACCCACTAACAGGTGCCGTGATGAAGAGATAATCAGTGTTATTCACTTCACCTGTCAGTGGACATAATATTATGCCTAATTGGTGTGTGTGTGTGTGTGTGTGTGTATATATATATATATATATATATACCAATCACAGAAAACATTGAGGAATACCTGAATCACACACACAGTGGATATAAAAAGTCTACATACTCCTGTTTAAACAGCTGTTTTTTTAATGTAAAAAATGAAACAATAAATCATATCAGAACTTTTGCACATTTACTGTAAAAATTGCAATATATGTAATGTCATTGAGAACCAAAGTAACACATTTCAGAGAAAAAAGATAAAAAATAAAAACCTGCAATAACCTAAATGCATAAGTGTGCACACCCTTTTATAATTGGGTATGTGGCTGTGTTCAGAATGAACTAATCATCAAGCTCATTTAAAATAGTGCTACTACATGCTACTACAAGATCCATGGGCCACAAAGAGTTATGAAGCATTAGCAGTTTGCACCAACTTTAGTATTCAGTGGCATTGCTTGGGTTGTAATTTTTACATAAAAGGTGCAAAAGTTCTGTTATGGTTTATCTTTGTTTTATTTTCTACATCACAAAAACCTGCCATTTTAACAGGGGTGTGTAGACTTTTTATATCTAATGTATAGCCAGACATTTCTTTGAGATTTTTCCTGCTTACATTTTTTTTTTGCCTCTAAATGTGATTTTCTTGAACAGAGGGACCTTGTGGGTAACAAAAACATTGTTGGTTTCCTGGACTCCAGCATCACAGCAGTGGGATCGGGAGATGTTTGGGAAGTTCTCATACTGATGGACTTCTGTAGAGGTCAGTGTGTGTTCCTCTCTCAAGATGGTTGTGACATTGAGATCCAGATCCCTTTTTCCCACTACTTTTAGTGGTCTCTCCATCATTGTCCGACTCCGGTTTGAACACAAAAGGCTGAACAGTTTCATTGCCTGTCTGCATGAGGTAATCAGAGCTGCTAACTACAGTTCTTGAAGCTCCGCCCCATGAGCAGCAGCTCATTTGCATTTAAAGGGACACACAAAAAAGGCACGTTTTTGCTCACCCTCAAAAAGTGACAATTTTAACATGCTATAAAAAATGATCTGTGGGGTATTTTGAGCTAAAACTTCACATACACACTCTAGGGACATCAGAAACTTATTTTACATCTTGTAATGTAAAACAAAATTTTTTGGTTTTAAAACAAAAATGTTGCCATATTCAAATAAAGGTCTTAAAATGTAGTGTCACTAATTAAACAAGTATATGTTCAGCTAATTGTCAGCCTCTCTCTTGAGATTACAGAATTTAAGCGACAAATGATGTTTTAATAACAAAGTTCGGGAGGAGCACTATCTAATCAGCTTGAGAGGAGGCATATACACAGCCGACTCACCTAGTTACCTCGACAGTTTTCTGCACCCCGACTCCTCACTCTCGGCCGGGAATATGGGGAAGTACTGTGGGTTTTAGCTCAATTTTGAGCTCTGAGCCTCCCCTTTGGACAGCACGCCAAATACTCTTATTATACTCGTTTAAGGCCCCGATATACTCACAGTGAAGTTCTTATTTGTTCTTCGCTTAGGGGTAAAACAAAGTTCGGAATATGAGACCAGCGATATACTGTTACATACGACGCCGCCTACACTGCTGAGAGCAACGTTTAGAATAATATGTAAATATGTGCTGCACGCTTTCATCACAATAACTGAATAAACACACAACCAAAGTGAGAAAACGGCAAGTATTTTAAATGAAGCATAAGAAAAGCATCTGATCATCAGAGCAATGTAGATATGTTTGCATGAGCTCTGCAATTCAGCACTCTAGTAAAATCACATCACGTTTATTTATATAGCACTTTATACAATAAATTGCTTAAATTCAAGCAGCTTTGCTGTATTAAACATGAAAAACAGTGTCAGTGTCTCGTTTCATCAGAAGTACAACTTCATTTTCTACTATAAGGCAGCTCTCCATTGTGTTCATGTTTTCACTCGCCAACGTCTGACCTCGAGGAACTGAACAGGAGAAATGAAGCGGAAAAGATTTTCATGTGAAAGAAGGCGGAGCCTCAGAGCCACACCTACCTATTATGTAATTGCCACGGACCAATGGTAGTACAAAGGTGTTTACCAGCCATAGTGAACTTTTCCTGAAAGTTCGCTTTCGCAAGCTGTTTCGAAGTCCCAAAACAAACTCCAAACGAAGTTTGTTTTGGCCTGATTTTGTTCGAAATGACGTCACATCAGTTCGTTCTTCGATTTAACTTGAAGTATACTGGGGCCTTTTAAGCTATTTGATCATTTGTAAGTGTGAACTCATGAAACATGAAATTTTTGCCTTTTTATTATGATAGTACAGTGAATAGTCAGGAAATTAAGTGGAAAAGAGAAAGGGGGTGATGGACAGGATCGGGAAAGGTCCACGAGTTCACCCAAAAATGAAAATTAATTACTCACCCTCATGTCGTTCCAAACCCGTAAGACCTTTGTTCATCTTCAGAACACAAATGAAGATATTTTTGATGAAATCTGAGAGCTTTCTGACCCCACATAGACAGCAACACAACAACCACTTTCAAGGCCCAGAAAGGTAGTAAAGACATTAAAATAGTCCATGTGACTACAGTGGTTCAGTCTTAATGTTATGAAGTGACGAGAATACTTTTTGTGCGCAAAAAACTAACAAAAATAACGACTTTATTCAACAATCTCTTCTCTTTCGTGTCACTCTCCTACGCGTTTCACGTAAGCACCATAACGCATGCAAGTGGCGCTCAGCCAATAGTGAGCTGCGTTCTGCCGTAGAACCCGGACATGCTGCACTGTGTGAATAGCGTAAGAGAGGGACAGGGAAGAGAAGACATAACCCTTTAACTCAAACTCACCCAAGCTGCCCACGAAGCTATCCGCGCAGACGATAGGACATTACTTTAAACTTGACCGCAATGTTTTATTCACCATCATTCAATGCATTTTGCCTGTACATAAATGAACTTTTGCTATGTAATAGCAAAATATTATTGCATTTATGAAGAAAAGGCTCAGTACCCAAATCTCTATCACCTGTGCCTCAATGGTGCAGGCCTACAGTGTTTTTGGGCGGATTACTGAGGCGGATTGCCAGCACCAGCCATTTTAGGATTGTTTGTGATTTGGTCTTAGTTAGAAGTCCTCTTGACTACCCCTAACTTTTCACAGATTTAGGAGCTGGTTTAAGAGCTAAAATGCTTTGTGAAATACTCTTTAATAGTCCTAAAATTAGGACTGACACATCCATTATTTTTAAGAGTTTCTCTTAAATCTGCAAGTTAGGAGCTACTTTTTTAGCCTTAAGATGTTTTGTGAATACGGCCCCTGGACTCTGGACCGACTGTGCAACACTTTTCTGCGTGTGATAATCCAGGTGGGCAGGTCGTGAACCTGATGAACCAGCGCTTACAGACTGGATTCAGTGAGCCAGAGGTGCTGCAGATCTTCTGTGACACATGCGAAGCTGTCGCTCGACTACATCAGTGCAAATCTCCCATCATCCACCGGGACCTCAAAGTATGAACTCTCTCCAGACATTTATTATTCAGTTTCCTTCTTGAAGAAATAGTTCACTTAAAAATTTAAATTCTGTCATCATTTAATCATTTTTGTTCCAAACCTATATGACTTTCTTATGGACACAAAATAAGTTTTCAGTATTTTTTGCTGTTCTTTTCCATACAGAAACTAGTTTGTCAAGCTTTAAAAATATGTTGCTATTGCTTCCAACCTGGTGGGATGTTTTAAAGCCTCAAATTTGAATATTTTGAAATGTACTGAGTGAACTATTCCTTTAACCCTGTAAAGCCTGACATTCAAAATAATAGTCAGGATTTTTTATTTAATTTTAAAAAAAAAAAATTTAAATGGAACAGTTTAATAAACCTTTAAACAAAATATTCAAATAAAAGAATAAAGTTTGCATATGTGATTTTTGTTGAGTATAATATTTGATACATCAGGCTTTTATGGCTCATATAATATAGTGAGAATATGGAGCTCATACACAAGGAGGAAATCAGTTTTATTCAGAGGCCCAAACTGAGCAAAAATATGCAATTTGGTGCAGTTGCTGATAATTATATTGCCAAAAAGTAAGCTTTCTTATAGCTTGTAATGTAAATCTGTGAGATCTTTATAACAGTATAACAGATTACTTGGATGAAATGCATATAAATATCAGTTGTCACTATATCTCCCATTAATATGTCGTAGTAAGATGATATTTTACTGCAGCTTTTATTGTCAGGGGCAAAACATATAATGCAATGTGATACAATAATGATTGAGAGATGAATTTATTGAAATAATTTTTCTAAAAAATGATGTATGGATAATCAAGTAAAGATTTGATTCAGCCTAGAAAATGTTTATCTTGAAATATTACTAACAATATAAAAGTTATTCTTGCATTTATTTTATAAAAATTAGTACGATTTCACAGTAAAAAACATGTGAACCACGACCTGAAGTGATTTTACAATTATACTAAAAGGCCTTTTACTTGCTTAAAAAGTATAAACATATGCATAGTATATAAATAAACATAAAAATATATAGTATATTTTGTGCAGCAGGTTTTTCAGCAAAGTTTTGATCATGTTGATAATTTAGAGACCTTTTGTGTATCAAATATACAGTAGGCTTTATAGGGTTAATATCTGACTTTACTTTTTATGTCTGTACCCTTTTACATTTTTACTCATTTTAGAGCTGATGTGTGATGTTTAGAGTACTGTTTCAGTTAAGCTTTACAAAAACAAAGGCACAACCTAGCACACGTGTCTCCTCTTTTTTTCTGTGTCTTTTTTTAGGTGGAGAACATCTTGCTGCATGACAGAGGTCATTATGTGTTGTGTGATTTTGGCAGTGCCATTAACCGCTCCCAGAATCCACAAACAGAAGGTGTGGCGGCTGTAGAAGAAGAAATCAAGAAGTGAGCGTCAGTTTCTTTGTTTATATCGCACACCACAGTTTTAATTATTTACATCAATTAAATCTTTTGCTCTGTGTGTGTTTGAAGGTACACTACTCTTTCATACCGGGCCCCAGAAATGGTGAATCTTTATGGGGGCAAGGTTATCACTACTAAAGCAGATATATGGGTAAGTTAAATAGGTGAAGAATGTTAGAGAATAATTTTGTTATCTACAAAAACAGTGTATTTCAGTAGCAACCAAAGCTTTTGATAGTGTTTTTAAACATGGTTATTGTTGTTTTTTTTTTTTTTTTTACAGTGTTCAGAAACACAATGACTTTTGTATGTTTGTGTCTTCAGGCTTTGGGTTGCTTGTTGTATAAGTTGTGTTATTTCACATTGCCGTTTGGAGAGAGTCAGGTGGCCATCTGTGACGGCAGCTTCACCATCCCAGACAACTCCCGCTACTCGCACGACATGCACTGTCTCATCCGTAAGTTCAGCTGTTGATTGGTTATCTGATTTCATTTTTTTTTAATGAAAGATTATTTTGAACATTTTGACACTGCATGCTAGTTTCATAGCTAATATTTTATGTGCGTGTCCTAAATGCACACAATTAAATAATATTTTCTCACTTGCATAGTTTGGCAAAATTACAGTTTAAATTGGAAATAATGTCCAAAAAATATTCTGTTCACAAATGATTTATGTTTTAATAAAAACATTATTAGGGACAGAACTGTTGGTGGAAAAGACACCACAATTGAGGTCAGTCATAATTTTTGAAAGAATAATAAATACTTTTCATACAATAAATATTAAAGTGGTTTATTTCACTCTTTGTATAGATTATCATAGTTTTAAATATTTTGTATATACAGTTGCAAGAAAAAGTATGTGAACCCCTTGCAGAATCTGTGAAAATGTGAATAATTTTAACAAAATAAGAGAAATCATACAAAATGTTTTATTTTTTATTTAGTGCTGCCCTGAATAAGATATTTTACATAAAAAATGTTTTACATTTAGTCCACAAGACAAAAAAATAGCTGAATTTAAAAAAATACCCCGTTTATGAACCATTGATTCTCAATACTGTGTGTCATTCCCTGGATGATCCACCACGGCTGTTTTCATGTTTTGTGATGGTTGTTCTTGAGTCCCTTGTTTGTCCTGAGCAGTTAAACTGCCCAATGTTCTTCAGAAAAATCCTCCAGGTCCTGCAAATTCTTCAGTTTTCCAGCATCTTTTGCATATTTGAACCTTTTTCAGCAGTGACTGTATGATTTTGAGAGCCATCTTTTCACACTGAGGACAATTGAGGGACTCAATCACAACTATTAAAAAAGTTCAAACATTCACTGATGCTCCAGAAGGAAACACGATGCATTAAGAGCCGGGGGGTGAAAACTTTTGAACAGGATGAAGAGGTCCAAATTTTTCTTATTTAGTTTAAATATAATTTTTTTTCATTTAGTTCTGCCCCTCGGAAGCAACAGAAGATACTTACATGTTTCCCAGAAGACAAATTAAGTACAATTTACCTTGATCTTCAAATTCAATAAGTTTTCACCCCACGGCTCTTAATGCATCATGTTTCCTTCTGGAGCATCAGTGAATGTTTGAAACTTTTTTAATAGTTGTGTTTGAGTCCCTTAATCGTCCTCCGTGTGAAAAGATGAATCTCAAAATCATACAGTCACTAAATAAATTAATACTTTGATTCTCTGAAATTGACATTAAAGACATTTATAATGTTACAAAAGATTTCTATTTCAACTAAATGCTGTTCTTTTGAAAAACTTTTGTTCTAAAAAAAAAAAAAGGTGTCACAGTTTCCACAAAACATGCAGCACTACTGTTTTCGAAATTTATAATAATAAGAAATGCAAATCAGCATATCAGAATAATTTCTGAAGGATCATGTGACACTGAAGATTGGAGTAATGATTTCAGCTTGGCTTCACAGAAATAAATTACCTTTTAAAATATATTAAAATATGAAACCGGTATTTTAAATTGTAATAATATTTCAAAATATTACTGTTTGTACTGTATCATATAATATATGATATTAGATACATCTTTTGAATGATAGTGTATTTTCATAGTTTAGAACAGAGGCTATTTACAAAGAAACTCTAGATGTCATGAAACTCTAGATGGCGCAGGCTGATAGGCCCTTAACTCAACATACTTGCAATCACATCGTTATCTAAAGGGCACAGCTGATTGGTTCCTGCTGTATCATTAGCCAATGAGCTTGCTGCTCAATCTTCAAATACTTTTAGCATTTGCTGTAGCATTGCAACGTGCTTTCAGAAACCCTCCCCCTTACCCAGCTCCACCTGTATAGATCTGCTAGGGGTAATTCATGAATTTTGTGCAGCAGCATATCTTATTTGCTCACAGCATGTCTTACAGTGGTGGTCAGAATTATTGGCACCCCTGGTAAATATTATCAAATATGGCTGTAAAAAATAAATCTGCATTGTTTATCCTTTTGATCTTTTATTCAAAAAATTCACAAAAATCTAAACTTTCATTGAAGTAAAAGAATTGAAAGTGGGGGGTAAATCACATTATGAAATAAATGCTTTTCTCCAAAACACGTTGGCCACAATTATTGGCACCCTTTTATTAAATACTTTTTGCAACCTCCTTTTGCCAAGATAACAGCTCTGAGTCTTCTCCTATAATGCCTGATGAGTTTGGAGAACACCTGACAAGAGATCAGAGACCATTCCTCCATACAGAATCTCTCCAGATCCTTCAGATTCCCAGATCCATGTTGGTGCTTCTTCTCTTCAGTTCTCCTCACTCATTTTCTATAGGGTTCAGGTCAGGGGACTGGGATGGTCATGGCAGAAGCTTCATTTTGTGTTCAGTGACACATTTGTGTGTTGATTTTGATGTTTGTTTTGGATCATTGTCCTGATGGAAGATCCAACCACGGCCCATTATAAGATTTCTAGCAGAGGCCGTCAGGTTTTGATTTTTTATCTGTTGGTATTTGCTAGAATCCATTATACCATGTATCTGAACAAGATGTCCAGGACCTCCAGCAAAAAAAAAATAGGCCCACAACATTAAAGATCCAGCGGTATTTTTAACCGTGGGCATGGGGTACTTTTTATCCCTGTTTGCACCAAACTCATCTGGTGGATTTGCTGCCAAAAAGCTCTTTTTATAGTTTCATCTGATCATAGAACCAGGTCCCTTTTGAATTTCCAGTCGTGTCTGACAACTGAATATGCTGGAGTTTGTTTCTGGATGAGCAAGAAGGATTTTTCTTGAATCCCTCCCAAACAACATGAGGTGATGTAGGGGTTGTTTGAATTTATTTATTTATTTATTTATTTATTTATTTATTTATTTATTTATTTGGGCTTTCTGACCCCAAGACTCAGCTAATCTCTGCGATTCTCCATCTGTGATCCTTGGAGAGTCTTTGTCCACTCAAACTTTCCTCCTCGCCGTGCATTAAGACAATATAGACACACGTCCTCTTCCAGGCAGATTCGTAACATCTTTAGTTGATTGGAACTTCTTAATTATTGCCCTGATGGTGGAAATGGGAATTTTCAATGCTTTAGCTATTTTCCTACAGCCACTTTCTATTTTGTGAAGCTCAACAATCTTTTGCTGCACATCAGAACTATATTCTGTGGTTTTACTCATTGTGATGAATGATTAAGGGAATTTGGCCTTTGTGTTTCCTCATATTTATACTCCTGTGGAACAAGACATCATAGCTGGACAATTTCATGTTCCTAGTCACCCTGGTGTGCTAAAAAATGTAAATATTAATGGGAATATACTTCTGAGATATTTTACTCATAAAAAATTCTAGGGGTGCCAATAATTGTGGCCAACGTATTTTGGAGAAAAGCATTTATTTCATAATGTGATTTACCCCCCACTTTCAATTCTTTTACTTCAATGAAAGGTTAGATTTTTGTGAATTTTTTTTTAATAAAAGATCAAAAGGATAAACAATGCAAATTTATTTTTTACAGCCATATTTGATCATATTTACCAGGGGTGCCAATAATTCTGACCACCATTGTATATGTATTGACAGTAGGAAGAACCATACTTGTTCTGCAGCAGATCTATTCTGCCAAGACCAAACATATTAACATTGTCATATCTATTACCATGCCGAACACTCTGAGAGTGTCATGACAGAAATATACATATGTAAGCATTTGAAAAAGAAGTAGTAAAAGTAGCAAAAAAGAGTCCACTTTAATGTGACCTTCAAATTTAACACAAAGAGAAAAATAATGTACCAAAATTTGTTTTCTGGCACAAAAATGTGCAAATGTGCAAACGTTCAGTATTTACCAAAACTTATTTTCACCTGTAGACTTTTGTTTTAATTTGTTTAATTTTTCCCATCTCAGGTTACATGCTGGAGCCAGACCCTGATGTAAGGCCAGATATCTACCAGGTGTCATATTTCGCCTTTAAACTGGCACGGAAAGAATGCCCAGTACAGAATATTGACGTAAGACCTGCTCATTTAGACTGACAAATGACTTAAGATCTCTCTCCCCTCCTCCTGTGCTATAACTAGACAAACTACCATGTGCATTTGCCCTGATCTTCTCACCGATTTTCCTGCCACACTCAGGGTTTTTGTTCTCTATTCCTGCACATACTTCTTAATCCATGTTTAATTCATGCCCATCCCTTTCAGTAGATATAGTAAGTGCTTGCACGTAACAGCAGAGGAAGTGGAATGTCGCTCATGGCTGCCATTTGGCCCATATCCAGTGGCCCCTCCCACTCTGAGTAGTATTGATAGCATAATGGAAGCATTGAGTCATGATCAAAGACATATTAACATTGGCACTGCAAAGTGCTGTTTAGACTTCAATAGGAATGACCTCCATCAAACAGTTTTTTTTTTTCAGTGTTGCTGCTATAAAAAGAGCTTTTAGAAAAAATGGTTTAATATAAAGCACTTTTTTGTTCTTAAGCACATGGAGAATCTTGTAAAGTAAACAGCTATTTTAGGATAGGGAAGTCACCCTGATTGCCTATCCAGTGTTATAGAGGTTTCCGCAGCATGGGGATTTTTGGCTCAGTCTGTGTCTGCAAATAAATAACAGAGCTAATGAACATGCCTTTATTACACACTTGCGTTTGTGCCAACAACATGCCTATCCTTCATTGTTGATGATGTCATCTTCATTTATTTTCACAAACTCTATAATTAAATTATAACACTTAGGGTTGAGACACTTGGGAAACTATATTAAATAACTATATAACTTAAATTAAATAACTTAATAAAAACTTAAATTAAATTGAAGTAAATTAAGTAACTTATTTATTTAACTTAGTTATTCCGTGTTATTTTATTGTTATTTATGTACTATTATAGTATTTATTAATAATTTGAATGAGCTTTTATTTTTATATTTTCTGTTTTATTTTTAGTTTAGGTTTTAGTAATTTTGATATGTGCTTTTGTCTTTTATTGATTTTTAAATTTCAGCTTCAGTAAATTCAGTCATTTTAAACTAATTTTATTTCAGTTTATTTACCAAGGCAACATTTCTCATTTTTGTTATAAATTAACAAAATTCTAGTTTTAGTTTGAGTTTTTCATCTAATGTTTATATCCAATTTCAGCTTTATAACTAATAAGTTTTAGTTTTGGTTTAAATTAAAAATAACAACACTGGTGTTATTCCAAAAATCTTTGGAATTTGGGATTCTTTGGAAAAGTTGCTCCACATCTGAAACACCTTTCCTTTTCGGCTAACTGCAAATTCACATTCTGCTGTCACTTCATATTGGTTAATTAGTGGATGCCCACTTTTCACAGTCCGGTAAAGTCCTAAATACCACTCAGCATATTTTTGTGTTGAATTACAGAAATGTTGACTAAAGACAACCAAATACAAAATATTACAATGTGATGGTAATAATATTCTTCTCATTCCACTAGAATTCACCCATTCCAGCAAAACTCCCAGAGCCAATCAGAGCCAGTGAAGCTGTGGTCAAGAAGAGTCAAAACAAAGCCAGGTGAGACTTTCATTTATCTGTGTGGCCTCAGATGTTTTTACATTTTTATGACATATATATATTTTTTTAGCCTTTGGATGCATATAGTGGTGCAGGGATGACGTGAAATAAGGTCTGTAGTAAACATAACTTGACGATACTTGAAAGTTTTGTTCTAAAACGTAAACTGCACACACTCACACCCCAAACAATCTTATTTAGTCACTTATTAGAAACACACTATATTGCCAAAAGTTTTGGGACGCCTGCCTTTACATGCACATGAACTTTAATGACATCCCATTCTTATTCTGTAGGGTTTATTATGGAGTTGGCCCACCCTTTGCAGCTATAACAGCTTCAACTCTTCTGGGAAGGCTTTCCACAAGGTTTAGGAGTGTTTTTATGGGAATTTTTGACCATTCTTCTAGAAGCGCATTTGTGAGGTCAGGCACTGATGTTGGACGAGAAGGCCTGGCTGGCAGTCTCCGCTCTAATTCATCCCAAAGGTGTTCTGTCGGGTTGAGGTCAGGACTCTGTGCAGGCCATTCAAGTTCCTCCACACCAAACTCGCTCATCCATGTCTTTATGGACGTTGCTTTGTGCACTGGTGTGCAGTCATGTTGGAACAGGAAGGGGCCATCCCCAAACTGTTCCTACAAAGTTGGGAGCATGAAATTGTCCAAAATGTCTTGGTATGCTGAAGCATTAAAGGGATAGTTCACCCAAAAATGAAAATTAGCCCATGATTTACTCACCCTCAAGTCATCCTAGGTGTGTATGACATTCTTCTTTCAGACGAATACAATCTGAGTTATATTAAAAAATGTCCTGGCTCGTCCAAGCTTTATAATGGCAGTGAATGGCTGTTTCTGTTTTGAAGTCCATAAAAGTGCATGTATCCATCAAAAACGTACTCACACGGCTCCGGGAGGTTAATAAAGGCCTTCTGAAGCGAAGTGATGCATTTGTGTAAGAAAAATATCCATATTTAAAACTTTACAAACTGTAATCTCTAACTTCCGCTAACTCGTACACGCCTTCACGAGAGACTGGCGTTCCAGCGTATGACGTAGGACGCAAGCGTAGCGTAAGTTCCGGTGACGAACGCGGAAGCGCAGAGGATTGAGCAAAACAAAACTTGGTTCTCGCGAGAACTAGCATATTCTCACCGGGGCGTACTACGTCATACGCTGGAATGGCAGTCTCTCGTGAACGCACGTACGACAACCCCCGACAAGCCCAACCCCTGAAAAACAACCCCACACCATAATCCCCCCTCTACCAAACTTTACACTTGGCACAATGCAGTCAGGCAAGTACCGTTCTCCTGGCAACGCCAAACACAGATTTGTCCATCGGATTTCCAGACAGCGAAGCGTGATTCGTCACTCCAGAGAACACGTCTCTACTGCTCTAGAGTCCAGTGGCGGCGTGCTTTACACCACTGCATCCAACGCTTTGCATTGCACTTGGTGATGTAAGGCTTGGATGCAGCTGCTCGGCCAATGAAACCCATTCCATGAAGCTCTCTACGCACTGTTCTTGAGCTAATCTGAAGGCCACATGAAGTTTGGAGGTCTGTAGTTATTGACTCTGCAGAAAGTTGCCGACTTCTGCGCACTGTGCGCCTCAGCATTCGCTGACCCCGCTCTGTGATTTTGCGTGGCCTACCACTTCGTGGGTGAGTTGCTGTTGTTCCCAGTTGCTTCCACTTTGTTATAATACCACTAACAGTTGACCGTGGAATATTTAGTAGTGAGGAAATTTCACGAATGGACTTATTGCACAGGTGGCAACCTTCACGGCACCACGCTTGAATTCACTGAGCTCCTGAGAGCGACCCATTCTTTCACAAATGTTTGTAGAAGCGTCTGCATGCCTAGGTGCTTGATTTTATACACCTTTGGCCATGGAAGTGATTGGAACACCTGAATTCAGTGATCTGGAGGGGCGTCCTAATACTTTTGGCAATATAGTGTATGTTTTTTAAAATCAAATTCATGTTTTCAGTATGGGTGTGTGCAGTTTACGTTGTAGAACAAAATGTTTAAGTATCGTCAAGGTATGTTTACCACACACTAGGGTTGTAACGGTTTGAGATTGTTTCACGGTATACGGTGTTAAACAATTAAAACTGCTCTTGAAAGCATTTGTTTGTTTTGTTTCTTCAAATTTCATTAATCTAAAACATCTAAAATGTATTTAATAATTGAATATAGATTAGTTTAACAACTTAAATGTATCATTAATAATTTATAAAAAATCTGAAATTCTGGTTTGACTGTTTTAATTCTTCTGGATTCTGTACTGATTTAATACAAATACTATCTAAGATGGTGGTAATGAAATTAATGCATAAAACTTTAACAATTTAAATAATGTTTTAAAATGTAATAAAATGAAAATAACTTATCCTTTTTATGTTTTGTCTGCACAACAGAGATTTACTAAATTAAAATATGTACAAATATATACTCCTTAAACAATGTTTAAATAAATTGTGGTAGCCTACTGTTGATGATGATGATGATGATGATTATTATTATTTTGAGAAGTACATTCTATTGTACAATCAGAATTTCTGTCAATTTCTTCGCGTTAAAAAGCGGACTTTTATTTTGACGGGTTGAGGTGAAGAGTTTCATGGTGTATTTGACAGTAGTTTTTCTCAAATAAAATAATTAAGTGATTATTAAGCGTTCCCTCAGAGCAGGTCTGGAGATGTTTGTGTTCATGTCCTCGTATAGTGAGACGGCAGACGCTGTAAAACACTGAGCATCGCGCGTATTTAAGTATGTAGTACATGAAGCGGCGCCACTTATTCACAGAGAGACACGCAAAACAAACAGATTATATATTTAAATAGCAGTCTCTTTGCGCTTTAATATTCACAGACACTAGACCATGTCGTGATTTGACAGCTCTGTTTTCGATTTATTCATCAATCCTTCAAATCGCACGTTTTAGGTGACACATGCGTTATACTGTAAATTCCACTGTCATGACTGGATTCCGGGATTCACTCTGCATCACGGAAATCATACAGCCTTAACCTTAATTATAAACAGGACATACCTGTATCTGCACGAAGGGATGTGTTCTCGAATATAGGTAAACATGTTTAATGTGTTTCCTCCTTTTTCAGCCGCTTTGCGCCCACAGTTTTTGCGAATTAGATATCTGTCCTCTAGACAAACACTCGCCTTTTGCAAGTTGAGAGTCTAGTAAAGTGGAAAGTTGCTATGCGCAGGTGTGTCTGATTTATTTTTTTCCCCCCAATACCGTAGATAAGCAAATGTACACGGTATGATAATCATGTATTTTTTACCGGTCATAGCGGTATATCGTTACAACCCTACCACACACCTTATTTTACTCATAAACTGAAAATCCCATTCTTAAAAAACCCATAGGAAAATCTCAAGGGAACCTTTTAGCATATTAATTTTCCAGGTTTTGACTGCAGCACTCTATTATATAGTGGTAGTTCTGACTTGACTTGAACTTTTTTTGTCATTCAGGCTCACTGATCCAATCCCCACTCTTGAGACATCCATAGCGCCACGGCAACGTCCCAAGGCTGGCCAAGCTCAACCAATCGCAGGTATCCTGCCCATCCAACCAGCACTCACTCCTCGCAAAAGAGCCAATGCACCTGCAGGACCCAGCCAGCCAATCAGTGAGTGTTCATTTATTCTCCTTCATCCAAATTCAAACCCTATCTAGGCATCACCCCCAGAACAAACCCGTTCATGTGACTACAGTCCTTCATCTCTTCATGCTCGCTCTCTTTTTTTTTTCTCACTTTTACTCTCTTCCCCTGACGACACTTCACCCATTGTATTGACCGGCATGTGTCTTTGGCTGACACACACGACTCTAGTATTCCCACTGGTTCAATCAGTGTGTTATTAGAGAGAGCTTTTAAAACCTTGCTAATGAGCCTGAGCTATTGAGCCCCTGACACTCTGAATCCTACTGAGCTGTCATTTCACTTCTTACACTTTTCATTGAATATACTGACGTGTTGTTATCCTCCTGAAATGTTTTAGCACCAGATTATCTGGGTCTGGAAGGTAACACCATGTCTTAATTTAGGATGACATTTCATTTTTATCAAGCAATTTATTATCGCTGAAAATGCAAATGCTACACAAAGCAACAAAACCACACATACCATAATTCATTTTTAGTCTACAATATATTGACATACAATTTCATATACCAAAACAGTAAAGTCATTGATAATATTACCAAAAATAGCAGTTTCAAATAAATGATCTTTTGAACTTTCGATTTATCAAAGAATCCTAAAAAAACATTATCACAGTTTCCACAAAAACTGCACCACAACTGTTTTCAACATTGATTATCAGTGTTGAGTAGGGGTGTAACGGTACACGTATTTGTACCGAATCGTTTCGGTACAGGGCATTCGGTACGGTGCACGTGTGTACCGAACGGTTCCGAATGCAATCTTTAACAGTTAACAGTAGGCTTGTTTTATGCTCGGAACATACTTCAATCCGAGTTTCCACATGAACATATTAAGTATTCAGTCCATTTTATCACGAAATTCAAATGATAAATGCCGTTTTGATGCTCTTTAATGTGACGTGACTGATCACTGTATAGGCGCGTCAGTTTAAGCAGCGGCGCGGCACGCGAGTGAACGCGATCATCTCTTCCTAAAGAATAAACATGAATTAATACCTTAAGGTATGTTGAGGATACATTACAACTTACTGAAACGTATCATATGTGGTGTAATTGCTCAATCAGTGTTTCAACGGTGGAAAGACGTCAATAAAACAGCTTGTAAACAATGTCACGCAGCATCACATTTACCTCAGGCAGTCATTCAGTGTCCACAGCTGGTTAGTTCACTAGAGAAATTAATTATTTCGCTAAATATATGCACTATATTAGCCTATATATTCATTATATTCTACTTAACCTGTTAGTGATGTCTTGATTATTTAATGTATGTTTAAATAAATCTGTCATGAAAATGACAGACACTGTGTATAAATGATTATATTTCAACAACGAATTGGAGGAAAAACATAATTTTATAATTAGATTTAGTAGTTAATGCAAAAACTGCCTTATGTGAAGTTTACATGTTTGCATACAATGTGTTATTTGAGTGTTGATTATTATATCTAAAAATAAATATCAACTGAATTTAGGCTAATAGTTTGGGCTCTGTTGTTAACCTTTAATATTATAGTAATGTGCAAGTAAGGGCTCCCTATAGTTTACAGCA
This sequence comes from Coreius guichenoti, assembly GCA_039654105.1. Lineage (NCBI taxonomy): Eukaryota > Metazoa > Chordata > Actinopteri > Cypriniformes > Gobionidae > Coreius > Coreius guichenoti. The sequence continues at coordinate 7,068,846 of CM077186.1, read as the reverse complement.
TTATCTTTAAGAAACTTTTAGTTATAATTGAATTACTTTAAGGACAGACACAATTTTTTTAGTAAACCACTTTAATAAAAATAAATAAAAAGCAATTTTGTAAAACTGCTGTACCGAACCTGTACCGAACCGTGACTTCAAAACCGAGGTACGTACTGAACCGTGACTTCAAAACCGTGTGCCGTTACACCCCTAGTGTTGGGGAAAGTTACTTTTAAAAGTAATGTGTTACAATATTGTGTTACTTCTTAAAAACTTAACCAATTGTGTTGCTTAGTTACTCTTTATGGAAAGTAATGGGATACATTACTTTTGTGTTACTTTTTCTCACCTGGGCTGGGCTTGCTTGTTGTTTTTTAATAAAAAAAAAAGCCCTTTCACGCCTGTACAGTAGAGGGCGCAGCTCAAACAAACCATTCACCTGTGCTGCCATTCTGAAATAGGATGCAAGAAAAGAAAGTTTAACACTCTTACTTCAGCAATAAAAACAAAATTAAACACAAATGTGATGTTTATCTAAAGTCATTTTTGCTTATTAGTATGGTTGAATCGGATCATTGAAGGTCAGCAGCAAAGACACTGGTTAATACATTTATTTTTGTTATTTTACATATTTAATTATTGCAGGTTTGTGTAATATTCTGACTTTGCATTTTACTTTTTTTATTCACTTTGAGGAATACTGACAGCAAAAACTCACATTTGGTCTAGAACTATAATAACCATCATATTTACACAGCGCACACAACTCCTCTACACTTACTCCTGATTTCTCTCAACATGGGGATAAGAGAGCTGTCAGTCAATAAATGGGAAAACAAAGTAACTTGCCATTTTAAAAGTAATGCATTACTTTACTAGTTACTTGAAAAAAGTCATCTTATTGCGTAACTAATGCGTATCCCCAACACTGTTGATAATAATAAGACATGTTTCTTGACCAGCAAATCATCATCACAGGAATAAATTAAAATTTTAAATATATTAAAATAGAAAAACATTATTTTAAATTAAAATATTTCACAATATTATAGTTTTTACTGTATTTTTGATCAAATTCACGGTGGCCATAAGACACTTCTTTAAAAAAAAAAAAAAAAAAAAAAAAATTTACCAACCCCAAACTTTAGAATAGTAATGTAAGTGAATACCTGGTTTCTGGAAATCTGAATAAAACAGGTGTCTTATACTTGTATTAATCGTAATTCCCTATCACATAAACAACGATTTAGAATATGTCATGTAAACGCATTAACCTGTTGACTATAACTTGTTGACTAAATTACTGTGTAGAATACAGAGTAATAAATAATAAGAGTGATCATCTTCATGACTTCTAGTATTCTAGAATGAATTTTTTTTTTTTTGTGGAATAAGCTGATTTAATATGTATATATCTTGCTGTGGATTAGAACTGTTTGAAGTATATTGAATATAGAGACAGATTTAAAATAATTTTACTGGAAATATCAAATTGACATTGTGAATATTGTGAGCAAGTATGAGAACGGGGGTTTTAGGGTTTCGTGTTTTGTTTTTGTTTTTATTTCAAATTTGTGTTTTTATTGTGTTTTTCTATTTGTTTACAGGTGTTAACATGGCTTCCCAGCCTGTTTCTCTTGCCCAATCACAGGTTCCTGTCGCTCAGCAACAAGCCACTCCTATTCCAATACAGGCCACTCCCTCTCCACCCCAGACCACACCCCAGCACGCACAACTTTTTGTACAGCAGCAAAATACAGCCTTCTTTACTGCTCAACAACAGGTAACTGCTACAAAAAACATTCTGGATATAATCTTAAAAATAAAATTATAATTTAAAGTCAACATGAAATCACAATTGACCCGGTTTACTTTCTGACCCTAATTACTTTCTACTACTATATCCAGATAGATAAAATGAAGTCCCACCTTGCATTTTTTCCCTCATCGAATACCCGTTTTCCTCATAAATATGTCACATTACGGAAGTAAAATGGGTTGTGATTGTGGTTTCATGTGAATTTAAAATAAATCATCTGGGAAATGCTACATAGTGGATTTGAGTTTTTACATTTGCAAAGAGAAGAACATTTTTTGTACCATGTGATGTCAATTGTTGCACCTACCTCCTATTTTAGCAGCATCACTCAACGCAGACCGGCGCCATACCTGCACAAACGGTTGCTTCATCCTCCACCCCTGTTTCTACACACTCTAAACCTAAGAATAGGGCACCCCCTCCACCTATACACCACCCTCAAACCAACCTCCTGACATTATCAGCAACCGCACAGACAAAAAACAAAGCAACGGCCCCAGCTCCGCCTGCAGAATGTTCACCTAGTAATAACGTAGATGGTGATATCTCTGCGACTGTGTCTGCCCAACCTAAAACCAAAGCTATGGCACCTCCACCCCCTACAGCACATGCCTCCACCCTTCCTCCACCTAAAACCACCTCAGCACCATCCGCTGACTCTGAAGTGGACCCAGAGCAGAGGGTAACCCTCCGAACATCTGTGTCTGCTCTGTTAGAGTGATTCTCTTTGCTTTATCCTCCTCTTGTTGACTTGCCATGCACCTTAAAACTTGCTCATAGGGGATTTTTTTCTTGCATTTTTTGCTAATTATTTCTAAGATTTACATTGTCATAAAATCAGTAGGTGTTGAAATTGTCATAAAATCAGTAGGTGTTGAAATTGTCATAAAATCAGTAGGTGTTGACAGGTACTGTATAATTATACCTGCAGGGCAAGGTGTCATGTACAACACAAGTGGAGTTGTTCTATATAATAGATTTCAGTCAAGGCTGTCGTCATATTGAATTTAATGTAGATGAAAATAAGGCTGTGGGAGATAGACTTAAAGTCTTTACAATGGCATGCACTGTATAAAGGTCCTAAATCAAATGTAATTTGTAAACTCAACTAGGGCTGCAGGATTGATAATAATAATAATAATAATAATTATTATTATTATTATTATTATTACTACTACTACTACTATTACTACTTATGGAAGCTTGTTTCCGCCACAGAATAAAAAAATAAAAAAGGTAATTGTGACTCTTTATCTCACAATTCTGACTTTTTTTCTTGTAAATGCAAGTTATAAAGTCCAATTCCGAGGGGGAAAAAAACTGACCTTTTTCCTCAGAATTGCGAGTTATAGTCAGAATTGTCAGATATAAACTTGCAATTGCGAGAAAAAGTTAGAATTGTTAGATAAAAAGTCGCAATTACTTTTTATTAAAATTACTATTTGCTACTACTACTAAATTAAATAAATACTGAATAAAAAACAAATAATAAATACAAATCCGATTCCAAAAAAGTTGGGACACTGTACAAATTGTGAATAAAAACAGAATGCAATGATGTGGAAGTTTCAAATTTCAATATTTTATTCAGAATACAACATAGATGACATATCAAATGTTTAAACTGAGAAAATGTATCATTTTAAGGGAAAAATAAGTTGATTTTAAATTTCATGGCATCAACACATCTCAAAAAAGTTGGGACAAGGCCATGTTTACCACTGTGTGGCGTCCCCTCTTCTTTTTATAACAGTCTGCAAACGTCTGGGGACTGAGGAGACAAGTTGCTCAAGTTTAGGAATAGGAATGTTGTCCCATTCTTGTCTAATACAGGCTTCTAGTTGCTCAACTGTCTTAGGTCTTCTTTGTCGCATCTTCCTCTTTATGATGCTCCAAATGTTTTCTATGGGTGAAAGATCTGGACTGCAGGCTGGCCATTTCAGTACCCGGATCCTTCTTCTACGCAGCCATGATGTTGTAATTGATGCAGTATGTGGTCTGGCATTGTCATGTTGGAAAATGCAAGGTCTTCCCTGAAAGAGACGACGTCTGGATGGGAGAATATGTTGTTCTAGAACTTGGATATACCTTTCAGCATTGATGGTGCCTTTCCAGATGTGTAAGCTGCCCATGCCACACGCACTCATGCAACCCCATACCATCAGAGATGCAGGCTTCTGAACTGAGCGCTGATGACAACTTGGGTTGTCCTTGTCCTCTTTAGTCCGGATGACATGGCGTCCCAGTTTTTCAAAAAGAACTTCAAATTTTGATTCGTCTGACCACAGAACAGTTTTCCACTTTGCCACAGTCCATTTTAAATGAGCCTTGGCCCAGAGAAAACGCCTGTGCTTCTGGATCATGTTTAGATATGGCTTCTTTTTTGACCTATAGAGTTTTAGCCGGCAACGGCGAATGGCACGGTGGATTGTGTTCACCGACAATGTTTTCTGGAAGTATTCCTGAGCCCATGTTGTGATTTCCATTACAGTAGCATTCCTGTATGTGATGCAGTGCCGTCTAAGGGCCCGAAGATCACGGGCATCCAGTATGGTTTTCCGGCCTTGACCCTTACGCACAGAGATTGTTCCAGATTCTCTGAATCTTTGGATGATATTATGCACTGTAGATGATGATAACTTCAAACTCTTTGCAATTTTTCTCTGAGAAACTCCTTTCTGATATTGCTCCACTATTTTTCGCCGCAGCATTGGGGGAATTGGTGATCCTCTGCCCATCTTGACTTCTGAGAGACACTGCCACTCTGAGAGGCTCTTTTTATACCCAATCATGTTGCCAATTGACCTAATAAGTTGCAAATTGGTCCTCCAGCTGTTCCTTATATGTACGTTTAACTTTTCCGGTCTCTTATTGCTACCTGTCCCAACTTTTTTGGAATGTGTAGCTCTCATGAAATCCAAAATGAGCCAATATTTGGCATGACATTTCAAAATGTCTCACTTTCAACATTTGATATGTTATCTATATTCTATTGTGAATAAAATATAAGTTTATGAGATTTGTAAATTATTGCATTCCTTTTTTATTCACAATTTGTACAGTGTCCCAACTTTTTTGGAAACGGGTTTGTAGTACTATTGTAATATTTCACTGTAAAATAAGAAAAAATATTTTTAATATTTATAAGTTTTTATTTTATATTACAGCTGTAAAATTACAATAATGATTTTTATGGCTGTCTTAATTTTCAAACGTTAAATCATCAAGCTTTTATTTTGAAGAAATCGCAGGGAACTCGAAGAAATTATCTTCTGTTTATAAGCACTTACATGTATGGAAAGAGGGCAGGTGCATGTTGTGTTCCTAAATTACGTTAAAATGACCCAAATTCATGAGAGATGATGATCATGTGGATCAGCAGGATTTACTGTGAACTGATTCGTTCTGAGACGCTGCAAACACTGGCGGATAATGAACTACTCGCATCTAAGAAAACAGTTTCAAACGCTCTAAAACACACATTTATTTAATTAAATATTGCACGAAAGCTGTTTCGTCAGCTGAACAATTGGCACTGTACAACAGTACATTCCACTGAACACAGCATACGTCTATCTCTGACAGCCTCGTTTTCATGGTGCTACCCTGACTAAAATCTATAACTTTGTCATGACACATCTGAAGTTCATCTTTGTCAACTCTCATGTTGTTCCAAACACATCTCATTTGTTGTTCTTTTGTAAAACACAAAGGAGACGTTTAGCATAATATTCACATAAAGTGAAAGTATTTTTAAATTGCTGAAGTCCGTTTTGTTTGAGGAACAAAGGTTGAAATTAAGGTTACCTAAACCTAAAAAAGGTTCAAATGTTATTCAGTGAAAAGCCCTTTGCTCTATTCTTTAAGTTTAAGTTGTGTTTGTAAATTGGTCGCCACACTCTAAGTTTGGCACAAGATTTTCACTGAATAACGACTTACATTTCAGTCTGTTATTCACACAAATCTTATTGCCTCCAAAGGAGCACAACATTTTGGAAGAGTCCTTATCCACTTCCATTGTATGGAAAAAAAGGTACCCAGGATAAAATGTAAAAAAAAAAAAAAAAAAAAGATTATACAGATTTGGAATAACATGAGGGTGAATAAATTAAATGCTTTAACAGATTATATTTAATGAAAGGTTAATGTCTAATACCAGACATTTAACCTTTCAAAGGTGAACCTTTGGCATTTTCTCATTTCACAGATCAACTTTTTTCAACAAATCAGAGCGATATCAGATTTTTCTCTTTTTTGTATATCTGAAGCTCTCTTTGTTTACCTTTTCAAAGACTACCATCTTTTCTACAGAACTTCCACAGGCTTTAATGTTGCTTTGTCTTTATATCTTTCTTTCTGTAAAAGTCCATCGCTGGAAGTCGTGGGGTGCATAAAGTCGGCTCTTTGACTCCACCCTCTTCTCCTAAGACCGCCCCAAAGGGAGGCCACAGACGAATTCTGAGTGATGTCACACACAGCACCATATTTGGAGTTCCTGTGAGCAAGTCCACTCAACTGCTTCAAGCTGCTGCTGCAGAGGCCAGCCTTAATAAGTCCAAGTAAATCAAGCAAATTCTTTATCAATAATTTTATAGTTCAGTTTTAACCATTACATTATCCAGTATTGAGTAAAGATGAAGATTGTATTGGAGTAAGCACTACATTGACAGTAGATTGGCACTACAATGTAGCAAATAGCAAAGTGAAAACATTAGGGCAGTTTAAAGGGGTCATGATATATTTCTGTTGTTATATGCAGACATTGGATAAAGTATGTTCAGAATATCATTCTGCCTCATGCACTGTTCTCAATTTTAATCTTTTATTTCCATTTCTACTAATGAACTGGAAGTAATTCAAGCCACGGTTTTTAACATCTGGAAGATTCCTGCTGGCATCCCAGCAGCCTGGTGGTCCACTAGTTTACCTAAAAAAAAGTGCCCAAAACCCTTCTAAGACCACCAAACATTCCAGCCTGACCAAGCTGGGAGGCCAGCTAAAACTAGAAAACCAGTTAACATCTGGTACTGTTCGTGTATCGGTCAAAAATGACAGATTTGTTTGTTTGTTTTTTTCAATGAAATTATTGTACTATATTTTAGTTCAATAATGTTTCTTATTTAATATTTTGTATTTTTAGGGTTTTAAGTACTAAATCATATTTATACTGTAGTTATAATCCATTCATTCACTTTTTGAACATGGACCTGAAAATTAAATTTCAAATTATTGCTGAAGTGAAAAAAAAGCTTAAAATGAACTTGAAAAAAGTTATACAATTTTACATTTATTGTTTATGAAAAATTCACAAAAATATAATTTTCAATTTTTATATGAAATATGTATTTTCCAAAACACGTTTTACTCTAAAACTGTATAAATCTAATATCTAAACAAGGTGTGTTCCAAATTTGAGGTTGATATCTCAAAAAAGCTTTCAGTAAGAATTTGTTTTGGCGCAGTACCAAACGTTTCCAATAGATAAAATAGATGAAGTGTGATTTTATTATTATTTTTTCATGTCCATGATTTTTGTGTGTGTGTGTTTTCACACAGCAAGTGCCAAAACCTTTACCAAGTTTCGTACCATTCCGATGTAGTAAAAAAAATTCTAAAAAACAAACAAACAAAACGTACTATTGTGATGACAAAATAACCGAGCAGCACCAGAGGGTTAAGCTGATTTAAGCTGTTTAATATTTTTTCATCAGGGTTGATTCATTATTTTTGGATTGCTAAAGGTTTAAGGCCTTGACCCACCAAACTCGAGCCTTGCACGGGCCTCAAATCTAGGCCCTAGCCCGGCCCTGGCCCGAGACGCTCAAGCCCTAGTGTCCGACAGCTTATCAAAATTCTCGGCCCGAGTCCGACTGCAGCCGGTGTTTTTTTTAATTACCTATTTTTTATCCTCCCTATTAGACACTGTTGCAGCCATTAAAATAGTTCAGATTTGTTTTTAATGTCAAAGTTATATTTCGTTTTGTTAAGTTTTATTAAGTTAATTTAGAAAAATGTTTGGAGCATTTTTTGTTTGTTAAAGTTTTTGTTTTTTAAAGAGACGGCCAAGCGGCCAACAGAGTTAACCACATGTTTGATCAATTGCCTCTCAAATCAACACTTGACTTGTCTTGCCTATAATAAAATCCATAGATATAAAACACTTCAGGCATATCACAATGTTAGTTTAAACGTTTACTATCAACACCACAGTAAAAAGGCCAGGCTGCTGCTGCTCGCAGCGGCGCTCGCAAACGAAATGGGCTATACGATCTAAACAAAATAAAAATAAAAAACATGCAGTTTGTCTTACCTTACACTTATCCGCAAAATGAATATAAATCCGATCTTCAATTCCCGCGCTATATGCAAATTTAACGGAGTTCAGGTCAATGAAAACAACAGATATGAGCTGCATTTTATTAATCATCAGCTAATTTCAACATCAAAGACCGCAATAGGAGAAAGAGCAACCTAAACACTGGTAAGATCATTTAGTCTCATTAGTTTTAATGAAGATGATTGTGTTTTTGAGAGTCTGAGACTTACTTTCAGTTTCACTTGCGGCAGTTTGCATGTTGGCTTGCTTTACTCATTTGTGGCGATGCGTGTTGCAGTAGCGCCGTCATATCTGGCTACAACATGTCATATACAGCCTATAACACGCTCTCACACGTTTATTTTTTAACAGTTTGCCAGGAGTAAAATTTACATATGTGGTTTAAACAACCAGATGCATTTACACTTGTCCAGTTTCGTCCACCTTCTGAATTGGTTTGTTTGAGTGATCGGATATAAATCTCGAAAGAATTTCGGAAGGCATTTTTTGGAAAATTTCTTTTCACAGTCGGATAGATATCTGATCAGAGAAAACGAATGAAATGACCAGGTGTAAAAAGGTCTTAACTCTTCCAGACTCTAAACACCGTGCGAGCCAGTCTTGACAGTCGCGGTATCATGGTCTCGTGTTGTTTCCACCAGCGCAGCACATCTCATAGTTTCTTTTAATTAATGAATGTCTAAAATATAAAAAGGAGGAGAAGCCTAAAACAGGCCCAGGCTCGGGCTGAAATGTAAGGCTCTACACCAGACCAACATCAAAGTGGTGTCGAAAGCTGGCTGTGTTGTTGCTTTGCTAAGTGTGTGAAAAAGTTGCACTTGAACACATTGCAAAGACTACAGCCAACAGTCAAAAAGATGTTCTGCTCCTGCATTAGAGGAAATAACTCTCCATACCAGCAGGTAGCAGTAGATTGAGGGCCCGACATTGGTCGACGGCTGAGCGTCTGCTTGACGTGTGATGGTCTTAGATGTTTTTACACAATCAAAAAGCGAATACTTTTTATTATCAAGATGATAACATGACGCCTCTCACATACAACATGCTGAGATTATTTGCTTGCTTTTGTCACTTTTTTTTTGTGGGCTTGTTCGCTTAGACTGAACAGCCAATCAGATTGATCTCTCTCACCGATGGCTTTGACTGCCATTCGACATGCTCAGTTGGCCAAAAAGGCTCAGATGGGGTCCGACTAGTGCCAGAACACCGCAAAAATCTGGGCCAACTGACGCTCAACAACTGCCCAATGTTGGCCAACCATCGGCTTGATGTGTGATGGTCTTAGATGTTTTTACACAATATTAAATTGAAAATGCGAATAGTTTTTATTTTCAAGGCTTGACACCTCTCTCATGCAACATGCCGAGATCATGTGAGAACTATGTAGCATACTGCTGTTTTATGTATTTATTGTGGAGTGATGCTCCCCAGACAAACCAATGTCTTAGAATTTGTCATAGTTATGGCATAACCACCTTAAAGATACAGTAGCAAAAGCAACCTGTTCAGTTGTAAGGTTTAAAGAGAGAAAAATTTACTTCAAAACCAAATGATGACATTTTTGGTGCAAGAAAATTTTTGAAGTTTGCCTTGTTGTTTTTTTTCTCCTCACGGCTGTAGGTCAGCTAGCACCACTCCCTCTGGTTCTCCATGTTCATCACAGCAGAGTGTTTATCAGTCAGGGGAGGCTTCGGGACCCTCAGCTGGAGCCTCAGCATCCTGGAACCCTTTTGGCGATGACAATTTCTCCAAACTCACAGCAGAAGAGCTGCTAAACAAGGATTTTGCCAAATTGGATGGTAAAAGCAAGGTTTAATATGAAATCAAATACTCCAAGTCATTTTTAGTACAATATTTATTTTAGTTATCCTGCACACTTTATTTAAACAAACCTCTACAGAGAGACTTCTGAAATTAACTGTGGTGTTCCACAGGGTTCGCTTTTAGGATCAATTCTGTTTTCAATTGACATGCTTCCTCTTGGCTCTGTAATTCGAAAACATAATATAAATTTTCACTGCTATGCAGATGACCTACAGTTATATTTATCACTGAATTCCAAGGATCTTACTAGTCTGGATGTACTTAAAGCATGTTTAATAGATATAAAAAAATTGGATGGCCTCAAACTTTCTGCAGGTAAACACTGATCGAACTGAAGTTGTGTTAATTGGTCAGAGCTCGAGTAAAAATCACATTGAGTTAGTTTTTTTCTGAATATTAAGCAGGTATTAATTTGGTTGTTTATTTTGACGCCTATCTTAATTTTGAATATCATGTTAAGAAGTTGGTTCAGTCTTGTTTTTATCAGTTTAGAAATATTTGCAAGGTGAGGTGGTTTTTGAGTTTTAATGATACAGAGAAGCTTATTCATGCTTTTATTTCATCCCGTCTTGATTGACGTAATGCCTTGTTTTCTCATTTAAATCATTGGACTTATCGCATTTACAATTAGTACAGAATGCTGCGGCCAGACTATTGACACAAACAAAGTTATTTAATCATATTACACGTTTTAGCTTCTTTACATTGGTTACCTGTTCATTTTAGGATTGATTTTAATATTTTATTGTTGACATAGAGCATTAAATGGTTTGGCACCTATGTATTTAGCTGAGCTTTTGAGGCCTAACGAAACAGTGAGATGTCTTAGATCTTCCTTTAACAAATTGTTGGTTGTTCCAAGAACCAAATATGAAACTAAAGGAGAGCATTTGCAGTAAGAGCTCCATAGTTAGAATAGTGTGCCTGTGTATATTAGATCTGCTGAATGTGTGTCTGAAATGTTGTTTAAAAACTTATTTGTATAGATGTGGTTTTAGTATTATGTGATGTCTTTTTATGTGTTCTGGGGTTTGATATTTGCATTTTGTTTGTTCATATATTGTGTATATCTATTCATGAATGTATTCTTAATGATTGTGTTCTTATATTGTGTAAAGCACTTTGTGCATTGCAGCTTTAAAAGTGCTATATAAATACAATTTTACTTACTTACTAATACTTGTGTGTGTGTGTGTGTGTTTCCAGCTAAGACCGCAGAGAGGTCCTGTCCTGAAAATCTGATTTCTGGGTTGCAGTCTGTGTCTTCCAATAAAGGCTTTCTTCAGGGAGGAGGTACAGTCTATTTATCACTCTCTCTGTCTGTCCCAGTGCCTGCTGGGAGTCTGTTAATGCTTAAGACAGAACTGCACTGCAAAATTATTTTGTTTTTCCACTTTCAAAGCAATGTGATGGCACAAATGCTGTTAACTTCTACTGAACCTGGAACAGATTCAACCAATGGGTGCTGCTGGATTTTCAGGATGGGGGATAGTCCTCCACAATTTACTGCAAACTCTGAAATGGGATGCCAATTTTTCACAATCCATGTAATTCCCAATGGATCAAGTCCCACCCTACATTTTTGTCTTGAATATCCTGTTTCACCCAGAACCATGCCACGTTGCAGAAGAAAAATGAGTTGAGAATGTTGATTCACTTTCAAAGTCTTTTGAGAGACTTTAAAAAGCAGTAAATGTACTTGACCTCTTCTAGCCTTCCAGAAATAAAGTAACGTGCATCTTACCTGCTAGCAGCCTTGTGATAAGCCTTTCCTCTTTCTATTTATATAAAGATAAAGACAGATACAGCACTCTTTCCAAGCGGGATTCTTTGTAACATTGTAGAGCTGTGTCAGCAATCAGTTAAATAGTAAATTCTGATCAAGATTGTTATTGGGTGTCTTGATATAAAGACCTTTTAAAAGGTATCGTTTCTCTTTGTAGTGATTTGTGTCAAAAGGAGAATGTGAAACTTTTGGTGAGACCAATTTACGGTTAGGGATTTAAACAAACTTTGGTGAGTACCGTAACTCATCCTGAACCGCCAATTGCGCTACAGACATGAATGATATCTGAAAGATTGCTGCTTTTTGAGGAGAGGTGTGCTATTTCTTTACTACAGTGATCAACCTTACAGCTTTCACCTGGTTGATGGTAAAACTATCAAAATCCCATAGACTTGCATAGGAGGAGGAACCCGAGCCGTATCCAAAGACCAGAACATCATAGAGACTTGGGGCTGGGCTCTTCTGACATGGGTCTGTAAGCAACTGTCTAGCAACCTCTTAGAACACTCTATCTGTCACATGGTAATCGACTTAAAGGGTTAGTTCTCCCAAAAATGAAAATTAGCCCATGATTTACTCACCCTCAAGCCATCCTAGGTGTATATGACTTTCTTCTTTCAGACGAATACAATTGGAGTTATATTAAAAAATGTCCTGGCTCTTTTAAGCTTTATAATGGCAGTGAATGGCTGATTCTGTTTTGAAGTCCATAAAAGTGCATCTATCCATCATAAAAGTAATCCACACGGCTCCAGGGGGTTAATAAAGGCCTTCTGAAGTGAATCGATGCGTTTGTTTAAAAATATCCATATTTAAAACTTTATAAACTAAAATAACTCATGGGCTAATTTTCATTTTTGGGTGAACTATCCCTTTAAAGGCCCCAAAAAAGGAGTATTGTGTCATCTTTCTCATTCTCAGATTAAAAAAAAAACATTGTAAAAGTAATCCATATGAACTGAATGGTTTAAAGGTGCAGTGTGTAGTATTTATGAGGATCTATTAGCAGAAATTCAATATAATATACATAACTATGTTTTCAGTGGAGTATAAAGACCTTACATAATGAACTGTTATGTTTTTATTACCTTAGAATGAGCAATTTTTATCTACATACAGCACGGGTCCCCTTACAGTGAAATCGCCATTTTGCGCCGTCATGTTTCTACAGTAGCCCTGAACGGACAAACTGCTCTACAGAGCACTAGCTACTCTCTGCTGTCTCAGACGACGACATTTTTGTCCTGTGTCGGCTACCGTAGCTTCTCTACATGCTTCGAAAGGGAGGGGTGAGTGGTGGGCATTTGCAATTCACAACCTCACCGCTAGATGCCGCTAAAAGTTACACAGTGCACCTTTAATCCAAGTCTTCCGAAGACACACGATCACTTTATATGATGAACAGATTTAATTTAGGCTTTTATTCTAATATATAAACATTGATCAATACACATACATAACTCATCAAATATGGTAAATTGAAGCTCAGACGTGCTTGCTTGATGCGTGAGAAGAGATCCAATGAGGTTTGTTCTCGTATCAGGTAAGCACATTTGAGATTTCACAAGAATCAGTGAGATCCCAGTAGAATGGTGGATTTCAGGAACAAAAATGTAATAATTTAAAACCGGTCAAAAAATACAACATTTGTATCAAGTTATATACACGAAATATTTTTATTTTGCTCTTGATTAGTTTAACCGTTAAAGCAATTAATTAGAAGTAGACATTATTAGGCTACCTATTAAACCTTTCATTACAGTAAAGTAAAAAAAGAGATTTTGGCGCCATAAAATAATCCCCGAAACAGCTGTCAATATCAAACAAAAATAATATATTTAATTTTAAGTGTTTTTTTTTTTAATCACTGTATATAAACTACATCAAAGATGAACCAGTCAAAAGTAGTTTCTAACATTGGCATTCCTTATTGCACGTATATTTGTTTGTCTTTGTTCTGGGTCACATGAGGGGCTACAGAAACTTGGGGATATAGTAATGGGAGGAAAAATATGAGATGGGAAGAAAAAATTTAATTTAATGCTTTTGCATTCTTTCGCCAATGTTTTTTTATTCCCCCAAGAAACTTTGTGTTTGCTCTCAAAACTTGAGTTCTTTGCAAATGAATGCAAAGTTTCTTGGCGGAACAAAACTTTTATGAGAGAACTAAATATAGTGGGGAGAACAAGTATTTGATACACTGCCGATTTTGCAGGTTTGCCCACTTACAAAGCATGTAGAAGTCTGTAATTTTTATCATAGGTACACTTCAACTGTGAGTGACGGAATCTAAAACAAAAATCCAGAAAATCACATTGTATGATTTTTAAGTAATTAATTTGCATTTTATTGCATGACATAAGTATTTGATACATCAGAAAAGCAGAACTTAATATTTGGTACAGAAACCTTTGTTTGCAATTATAAGAGATCATACGTTTCCTGTAGTTCTTGACCAGGTTTGCACACACTGCAGCAGGGATTTTGGCCCACTCCTCCATACAGACCTTCTCCAGATCCTTCAGGTTTCAGGGCTGTCGCTGGGCAATACGGACTTTCAGCTCCCTCCAAAGATTTTCTATTAGGTTCAAGTCTGGAGACTGGCTAGGCCACTCCAGGACCTTGAGATGCTTCTTACGGAGCCACTCCTTAGTTGCCCTGGCTGTGTGTTTCAGGTCGTTGTCAGGCTGGAAGACCCAGCCACGACCCATCTTCAATGCTCTTACTGAGGGAAGGAGGTTGTTGGCCAAGATCTCGCGATACATGGCCCCATTCATCCTCCCCTCAATACGGTGCAGTCGTCCTGTCCCCTTTGCAGAAAAGCATCCCCAAAGAATGATGTTTCCACCTCCATGCTTCACGGTTGGGATGGTGTTCTTGGGGTTGTACTCATCCTCCTTCTTCCTCCAAACACGGCGAGTGGAGTTTAGACCAAAAAGCTCTACTTTTGTCTCATCAGACCACATGACCTTCTCCCATTCCTCCTCTGGATCATCCAGATGGTCATTGGCAAATTTAAGACGGGCCTGGACATGCGCTGGCTTGAGCAGGGGGACCTTACGTGTGCTGCAGGATTTTAATCCATGACGGCGTAGTGTGTTACTAATGGTTTTCTTTGAGACTGTGGTCCCAGCTCTCTTCAGGTTATTGACCAGGTCCTGCCGTGTAGTTCTGGGCTGATCCCTCACCTTCCTCATGATCGTTGATGCCCCACGAGGTGAGATCTTGCATGGTGCCCCAGACCGAGGGAGATTGACCGTCATCTTGAACTTCTTCCATTTTCTAATAATTGCACCAACAGTTGTTGCCTTCTCACCAAGCTGCTTGTCTATTGTCCTGTAGCGCATCACAGCCTTGTGCAGGCCTACAATTTTATCCCTGATGTCCTTACACAGCTCTCTGGTCTTGGCCATTGTGGAGAGGTTGGAGTCTGTTTGATTGAGTGTGTGGACAGGTGTCTTTTATACAGGTAACGAGTTCAAACAGGTGCAGTTAATACAGGTAATGAGTGGAGAACAGGAGGGCTTCTTTAAGAAAAACTAACTGGTCTAAGAGCCGGAATTCTTACTAGTTGGTAGGTGATCAAATACTTATGTCATGCAATAAAATGCAAATTAATTATTTAAAAATCATACAATGTGATTTTCTGGATTTTTGTTTTAGATTCCGTCACTCACAGTTGAAGTGTACCTATGATAAAAATTACAGACTTCTACATGCTTTGTAAGTAGGAAAACCTGCAAAATCGGCAGTGTATCAAATACTTGTTCTCCCCACTGTATGTTATATAAATTATATATTAAAATATATAATTGTGGGGGGTTGAATTTTTTTGTCCCCATGTCCCTTTAGTGCCTCTGTAAGGATCTGATTGTTTAAAGGAATTTGAAAATGAAAGGGAAGTAAAAGACTTAAAGTCGCCCACATCGACTCTTCTACCTGTTGTTTACATAGCTATCAGTCTACATTGTGAAATCTAACCTAATTTAGACACTGATAATCCAGATTTGATAATCTGAAAAAGTGTGTACAGTGGGGAGAACAAGTATTTGATACACTGCCGATTTTGCAGGTTTTCCTACTTACAAAGCATGTAGAGGTCTGTCATTTTTATCATAGGTACACTTCAACTGTGAGAGACGGAATCTAAAACAAAAATCCAGAAAATCACATTGTATGATTTTTAAATAATTAATTTGCATTTTATTGCATGACATAAGTATTTGATCACCTACCAACCAGTAAGAATTCTGGCTCTCAAAGACCTGTTAGTTTTTCTTTAAGAAGCCCTCCTGTCCTCCACTCATTACCTGTATTAACTGCACCTGTTTGAACTCGTTACCTGTAAAAAAGACACCTGTCCACACACTCAATCAAACAGACTCCAACCTCTCCACAATGGCCAAGACCAGAGAGCTGTGTAAGGACATCAGGGATAAAATTCTAGACCTGCACAAGGCTGGGATGGGCTACAGGACAATAGGCAAGCAGCCTGGTGAGAAGGCAACAACTGTTGGCGCAATTATTAGAAAATGGAAGAAGTTCAAGATGACGGTCAATCTCCCTCGGTCTGGGGCACCATGCAAGACCTCACCTCGTGGGGCATCAATGATCATGAGGAAGGTGAGGGATCAGCCCAGAACTACATGGCAGGACCTGGTCAATGACCTGAAGAGAGCTGGGACCACAGTCTCAAAGAAAACCATTAGTAACACACTGCGCCGTCATGGATTAAAATCCTGCAGCCCACGCAAGGTCCCCCTGCTCAAGCCAGCGCATGTCCAGGCCCGTCTGAAGTTTGCCAATGACCATCTGGATGATCCAGAGGAGGAATGGGAGAAGGTCATGTGGTCTGATGAGACAAAAATAGAGCTTTTTGGTCTAAACTCCACTCGCCGTGTTTGGAGGAAGAAGGATGAGTACAACCCCAAGAACACCATCCCAACCGTGAAGCATGGAGGTGGAAACATCATTCTTTGGGGATGCTTTTCTGCAAAGGGGACAGGACAACTGCACCGTATTGAGGGGAGGATGGATGGGGCCATGTATCGCGAGATCTTGGCCAACAACCTCCTTCCCTCAGTAAGAGCATTGAAGATGGGTCGTGGCTGGGTCTTCCAGCATGACAACGACCCGAAACACACAGCCAGGGCAACTAAGGAGTGGCTCCGTAAGAAGCATCTCAAGGTCCTGGAATGGCCTAGCCAGTCTCCAGACCTGAACCCAATAGAAAATCTTTGGAGGGAGCTGAAAGTCTGTATTGCCCAGCGACAGCCCCGAAACCTAAAGGATCTGGAGAAAGTCTGTATGGAGGAGTGGGCCAAAATCCCTGCTGCAGTGTGTGCAAACCTGGTCAAGAACTACAGGAAACGTATGATCTCTGTAATTACAAAACAAAGGTTTCTGTACCAAAAATTAACCCCCTGAACCCGGAGAACGCGCCCGCGCGTTTTGCTGGATTTTTCCTCATGACAGTGTAAAACAACTTAAAATACTCCGTCATTTTTGGCCTCACAGACATGAACGATATGTCTTTACAAAGCCTAAAGTGTCTGCTTTTTTTAATGTACACTCAAAATAAAAACTAAATGTTGTGCTTTTCGCTAAATAAAGAAAACAAACAGGATTCGCGTTCTCCCGTCTGTCTCCCTGTGATGTCTACTCTGAAATGCGTCTGAAAATAAACTCAGAACTCAGAGAATACTTGCCACACACACGACAGATATCTCTTTACAAAGCTTGGAATGTCTACTTTTAAATGAAGTCATTTATATAAAAAACAAATATTCTGTTTATGTAATCCGTATGAAAACAGCAAGAGGTAGAGTTCCTCAAGCGGAGCCTCATTATCTTTAAATATCTTTAATTATTTCAGATAAATGTTATTCTTTTGAACTTTCCGTTCCCTCTGGGTTAAATCTTTGATTTATCAATGAATCCTGAAAAAACACAACTGTTTTCAGCATTCATAATAATAAGAAATGTTTGTTGAGCAAATAATCATATTAGAATGATTTCTGAAGGATCATGTGACACTGAAGCCTGGAGTAATGATGCTGAAAATTCAGCTTTGACATCACAGGAATAAATTACACTTTACCATGTATTCACATAGAAAACATTTATTTTAAATTGTAAAAATATTCCACAATATTACTGTTTTTACTATTTTGGATCAAATAAATCCAGCCTTGGTGAGCAGAAGAGATCTAAAAGATCTAAAACTTTTGAACGGTACTGTAGGTCTAAAGTCTTTATGTAAAGAAAATGTAGAGTCAGATTACTTTTAAATTAAACGTGATTTTGTGAATAAGCTACAAACAATACATTCAATCATTAAGTCTCCTCACATGCATTCTGTATAGTTCCCCCTGTCACATTCCTCATTGATATTCAGGGTAGGAGTCGTTGACGCCTCAGGTGTGAATCACAGCATTATTCATGATGGTCCACACCCTCCCCGCATACAGCCATACTGACAATAAGTGTCTTACAAAAGTTAAATGACTATATTGTTTTGTATGAATGAGTGATCAAAATGGTTTTCTCATTGTTTTGAAGAAAAAACTCTAGGCAACAACATCCAGTTCTGAAAAGCCTTGTGAACAAATGTTTACTGTGTGTTATATGGCCTTATTTCAGTGATTTAACATTTTAGTTTTTTCAAAAACTATGCATAAACATTATTTTCTCAAAACTACAAACTTTTATGTGCATGTTGCTTACATATTACTGTAGCCCTGTTTGTGCTGAATACAGTGTAATCAGACTTTAGCCATTAGCAACTGAAAAAAACACAAATGTCAGAGCATGTCAAACTTCTTCAGGGCCACAAAATATCCTTAGGGTCCAGAGGGTTAAATTCTGCTTTTCTGATGTATCAAATACTTATGTCATGCAATAAAATGCAAATTAATTACTTAAAAATCATACAATGTGTTTTTCTGGATTTTTGTAGATTCCGTCTCTCACAGTTGAAGAGTACCTATGATAAAAATTACAGACCTCTACATGCTTTGTAAGTAGGAAAACCTGCAAAATCGGCAGTGTATCAAATATTTGTTCTCCCCACTGTATCTGGATCAGGGTGATCCAATCCTATTTTGCTTTAAAAAAACGGCACAAAAGTAAGATGGATTACATGATCCTAGATAGCAAAACCTGGGATTTCCAAATTCAGATAATTCTGATTCTCCAGATTAAACTTTTTGAACAACTGAGCCATGTTTACCATATTTGTTGTGCTCTGTTTGTTCAATGTTTATAGTAAAATAATACAAATAAATAAAAATAATAATAAAAGTAAATATACTGTATACCACTCTCCACAAATATAGTTCACTCTTTCATGGCCTTTGTGTGAAGCGTTCAAGTGTTACTATTATTTAGTATGAATTTATCATTTATTTGTTTTGTTTGTAAGAATTACAGGTCCTCTTTTGTATACTATTTGTGAAAAGTGCCATGCATCTCACATCGCCATTTAACCAAAAAAAGACACAATTATATTTAAACAACATATTCTGCTACACTGTATATAATGGCCCATTATGGTACATAAATATTCTTTTAAATGTTATTTTATCTTTTTGATTTTTAGTGTTAGAATTTGTATGTAAAAGAGAAGCATGTGTGATGATTCTCAGCAGAAACACAGAGAGTGGATTAACGCTTGCAAGTCTTACGTAAGCACAGTCTGGTAATCCTCTCTGAATCTGATGACACACACCAGATCATGCTGGGTAAAATTAAGGCACAGGTAAACCTTTTGAGAGCCGCAGGATACAAGGTCATGAAATTGGCAATCATGTGTAGCGTAGCTCCATGGAGATCTACGACACACACTTTTCCCAACATTAGTTAGTAGCCATATCTAGGGACCAATTTAGACCAGTATGCAATCTTCTTGGAACAACTGCATAACAATATGATTAAAACCCACTCAGAATGCCCAAGAAACTATGTAGCTATGCCCTGGCAACTGCTCACAACGCCCTAGTTGAGTCTGTTTACTCAAAGTAGGAGTGGTGTTCTCTAAGATTTGAAGACCTTCCTTGATTCATTTATGCTTAAAGGTTGATGGTTTGCTCTCTGCCTTAGTGAAAGGGGGGAGGCGAGCGTTCTGCTGTTCTGTGACCTGAGTTACCCCCCTCCTCTCCCCATACCCTCATCCTAAAGTCCTCCTTTCGAAGACTGTGAGTAAGACGCCAGCATTGTAACAGTCCGATTCTCAACTGATCCGCATGCATCTGGTTGAATGAAACCGTGACAGTTGCACCATTCTGAACGTTTGCCAGTTTAACTAATAGCTTGTCTGGTAGTCGAGTACTGTACCTTCCCTCTGCTTGAGTTATAACCCTGTGAAGTATGGATTGTCTGTCTAACATGAATAATAGGTTTGTTTCAAACTGTAGTATGCTACACCAGTGGTTCTCAATCCTGTTACTGGAACCCGGCTCCACAAAACTGCACGTTTTTAATGTGTCCCTAATCAAATGAGATATTCAAAATGTGCAGTGCTAGGGGGTCCCAGGAACAGGGTTGAGATGTGTTTTGCTACACGACCCCAGTACAGTATTTCACACAGTGTGCTCTGTTGTATACTGCATGTTCTAGCAAATGTGGTAGGTCATTTGGCTATTCCAAGCATACAGAAAATGCTTTGCACCTGCTGCATACTGAAGAAATTTGGGTTCAAGTAGTTTGGTAGTATGCCAATGCGGAACACAACTACTCTCACTCTCTCTTTTGTCTGGATTTTGTTGGGTTTTTCAGTTAGTTTGTGCTCTTGCATTCTTTTTTTTTTTCTACAGGATTTTGTATGATTAATGCTTAAACTGACTTAACTCAATCCTGCTCCTGGAGGGACACTGACCTCCAGAGTTTGGCTCCAACCCTAATTAAACACCTGAAACAGCTAATCAAGGTCTTCAGGACCTCTTCTAAAACTTTCAGGCAGGTGTTTTGGAGCAGGTCAGAGCTAAACTCTGCAGGACATTGGCCCTCCAGGAGCAGGATTGGACACCCCTGACGTAACTCTTCTGTCCTTACTGTTTCCTCTCTCTGCTCATAACTTTCACCTCTCTCTTTTTTCACTGTCTCCTCTCCTCCTCACTGTCTCTTCTCCTCTCTCTTCTCACTGTTTCCTTTCTCCTTCCCTCACGGTTACCTTTCTCTTTTTTTCTTCTCCTCACTGTCTCTGTTCTCCTCTCCTCTCCTCTCCTCTCCTCTCCTCTCCTCTCCTCTCCTCTCCTCTCCTCTCCTCTCCTCTCCTCTCCTCTCCTCTCATTACTGTCTTCTCCCCTCTCATCTCCTCCTTACTGTCCCCCCTCTTCTCCTTACTATCTCTGTTCTCCTCTCCTCTTTTTGTCTCATCCCCTCCTCACTGTCGCTTCTCTTTACTGTCTCCTCCCCTTACTCTTCTTACTGTCTCTTCTCCTCACTCCTCTCCTCATTGTCTACTCTCCTCCTTTCATCTCCTCTCCACCTCACTGTCTGCTCTCTTCTCTTTTCTTCTCCTCTCCTCTCCTCTCCTCTCCTCTCTTCTCTTTTCCTCTCCTCTCCTCTCCTCTCCTCTCCTCTCCTCTCCTCTCCTCTCCTCTCCTCTCCTCTCCTCTCCTCTCCTCTCCTCATTGTCTCCCTGTCTCTCCTCCTCATTGTTTCTCTTCTCCTCTCATCTCTTTACTGTCTCCTCTCCTTACTCTTCTTACTGTCTTTTCTCCTCACTCTCTCCTCTCCTCATTGCCTACTCTCCTCCTTTCATCTCCTCTCCTCTCCTCTCCTCTCCTCTCCTCTCCTCTCCTCTCCTCTCCTCTCCTCTCCTCTCCTCTCCTCTCCTCTCCTCTCCTCTCCTCTCCTCTCCTCTCCTCTCCTCTCCTCTCCTCTCCTCTCCTCTCCTCTCCTCTCCTCTCCATATTGTCTCCTTGCCTCCTCTCCTCACTGTCTCCCTGTCTCTCCTCCTCATTGTTTCTCTTCTCCTCTCATCTCTTTACTGTCTCCTCTCTTTACTCTTCTTACTGTCTTTTCTCCTCACTCTCTCCTCTCCTCATTGTCTACTCTCCTCCTTTCATCTCCTCTCCACCTCACTGTCTGCTCTCTTCTCTCTTCTCTCCTCTCCTCTCTTTTCTGTCTCGTCTCCTTTCTTTTCTCCTTACTGTCTCTTCCCATCATGGTCTCCTCTTTGTCTCCTTCATCACTCTCTCCTTGTCTACTCTCCTCACTGGTACCCCTCTCCTTCTCACAATCTCTGTTCTCCTCTCTTCCTTTCATCTCCTCTCTACCTCACTGACACATTTATTTTCCTTTCCTCTCCTTATCTTTTCTTTCCTTTCTCTTTCTTGTCTCTTCTCCTCCCTTCTCCTTGCTCTCTTCTCTCCACTTATTTTCTCCTCTCCTCACTGTTTCCTCTCTCTTCCCTTCTCCTCACTGTGTCCTCTTCGCTCATGGAGTAGAGAAATTGATTGAGGGTTTGAAGTCTCCAGAGCCCTCTTCCTCCCTGATCCTCCCTGACCTTCCCTTGAATGACCCCTTCAGCCCTGCAGACTGTAGTCATGGTAACCAGCCGCTTGTCTGTTTATTGTTGTTGTTTTTTTTTTTTGCCCCACAACCGATACATTGCCTCAGTGGCCTTCATTGGTCGTTAATGGTGATTGTTTCCTCAGTTCAGCTCAGAGTAACACCTGGAACTCATGGATGTCCCTAATTGTCCCCATTTCTGACTTACTCCTTCCTGTCTGTACTTATAACCCCACTGCAGTTTAATCTCTCATGTCTGTATTGTTGTTGTAAACGTTGTCTTCGTCAGACATCTGTATATCTTTGAATGATCTGGTTCAAAGAGTGCTGCTTCATGCATGGAGTGAATTGACATCGCCATGACCATCTCTCCTTTACTTTTGCTACATAAAACATCATATTAATCTCTTCTCTATTTTTCTTTCTGCAGTTGGGACGGATTCTCTGATCCCTGGTCTGGATCCTCTACAGACTGATCCTGGGTCAGTTGCACTACCAGGTCAGCAATTCTTAAATATTCTCCTATGTTTTGTACAGCGGCTCACTGAAGCACTGATTCTGCTGACATTAGGCTGGGAAAAACGAATGACATTATCACTTCTAGTTATGAACCTCCATTGAAATAATTAGATACCATTATTATTACTCTAAGTATTAAATTTGAGTCAAAACCGCTACTGAAGCAGCACATGGATAGTGTTGTCGCATGGTACTTTACTTTTTGGTAGGGTTACTTTTCTCACTGATCTGGCTGGATCACAGGTTTGTGATTACTGTATAAGGTATACCATTTTAGAATTTTATTAAGATTGATTTGGCAGATTTTCTGCTCTGTTTCAGGTCTTCAAAGTTATTAGATTTACAGCCCAGTGTTTTCTATGTACTGTGAAATAGAGCAGGATCTGTGGTCCATTACAATCCTTTATTCACCGTGGTGTTCATAAAAAAAGGGAATCAATAACAGTAGTTCAGTTCCACTGATTAAAACAGGCTGATACTTTCTGCACAATAATCACATGACCTCATCTGTCCTTATTAGCAGTGAAATAACTTCATCGCTTGTTGATGAGAACATGTGGATGGTTTGGTTGAATGATAAGTACTTAATTATTTTGGCAGCAAAGAGAATGAACTAATGGCGCGTTGTTGTTCATACTAAGGTGATGACCTATGTCTTTAAAAGCCTCAAAGTGCTGTGTCACCTTTCTTGATATTGCAGTCCAGGTTGGACTGTGTTGTTGTCTGTTTTTATTGTGAGTAGAGCCACCTGGTGACCAAATGGCTAACTACATCCCAGTGTGTATCACATAACTTCATTGGTTATTCCCAGTGTGTGTCTTATGGCTGTAGTTGTACTTGAGCCTATGCTGTAGCACCAGTAGTTATTATTTGTTTGATTTGCATCACTGACATTTTAAAGCTTGATAGCGTTTATTCAGTAGTCATTATTTTTGACAGGAATGTTGTTTTACTCTTTCAGGTGGTTTTAGGCATCAAACATAATTTGCAGAAGTGTGAGAATTCAGACACGAGTTTAAACATTTTAAACTGTACTCTTACATTGGTCTGGTGGTAACAAACCGGAATAATGGAATCCAGTCATAAAAATGGAATTTACTGTGTAACGCTTAATGTCACGAAATTTGGATGAATAAATAAGTAGGGCTGAATACTTAATCAAATCACTATATGGACTAGTGTCTGTGAATATTAAACTGCATGTCTTTGTGTGAATGAGTGGTGCGCTTTCGTCTACTACACATGCTCAAAATAAAAAATATTATTAATAAGACTTTATTTCAGAAATATATTACTATTGTTCAGTAAAATGTATTTAAAGTTTATAATACAGTCATTAAAACATTATATTTTAAGGAATATCACAATTTTGTCCATGTTTTGATTTAAACATTAAACCTCTTTTATGTTGAGCTCTGTTTTACAAAAATGTAAAACCAAGTCTCTCTTGGTTATATTTTAAAAGATGAAATTAATAGTTAAAGTTTTATGCATTCATTTGATAACCACTGTTTTTGATCATACATTTGTATTAAATCATAAAACTCGGAATTTGGGGAAAAATAAACCTTCATAGGTCCCTAAATCAAGGGGGTGACTTGTGTTATCTCAGATGTCTGTGCCGTTAAACTAGATGTGTTGCTATAAACACAGCGACAGTTTAGGAGTGTGTGCAATTTCTTTTTACTGAACTATCACTCTACCATGAAAGTTGTTGACCTGAAAGAGAATACTGAGACTACTGCATGTACTTGTGTGTGTTCTGACACATTTTGGAACACATCATGTGAAGTCAAGCTTTCATAGAGTATGTTGTGGGTCCCATTCACTTCTGCTGCAGAGCTTTTCTTTGATTTCTCACAGCCACCTTCTACCCATCCTCTTCATACTTCCTTTGCACTCTGTTTTATCTGTCCCATCTGAACTTTGTGGATATAGTTTGTCTCTCTTTATATTCTCAATCTTTTATTTCTCTTGTCACTCATCCTTCTGTTATCTGTCATTCTTTATTCTTCATGCTTGCCCTATGTCCTCCAGAATCCTTGGTTGGACGGGATTCTCTTTTGGATGGGCCGCTTCTCTCCCTCCCCTCCACTGGGGGTCTAATACTGGCTTCATCCCCCTCATCTCTCCCTGCACCATCTATGGACCAGTTTACTACTACTGTTTTGAGCAGTGGACAGTCCCACCAGGGTAAGAACCATATGCATACTCACCTCAGTTGAATGCCGTATATGTAACGAGCCATAGATTGTAAAGTTTGATTGTTATTTGTTTATGAAAATTTTTTCAAAATGTGCTTCTTTGGGGATAATACTAATAGCTATGCAAGTTCGATTTCACACATTGCTGCACTCCAAATTTTGTCTGGCTATCACCAGACCAAGCTCAATCTTTTAAGATTGAACATTGGTCTGGGGAGTCTGCTATGTATTTTCTACTGCACAAGAGGCGTGATCAACGAGCATAATTCAAATGACTCTGTACGCAATTGGATAGTCCTTCAACCAATCAGACCACAAGAGGCGTGATCAACGGGCATCGATCCATCGCTTCTTCGCTTCTCTATCCGTCATTGTGTTAAACCCGCCAATAGCGCGCCAGGTGGATAAGCCAGTCTGTGATTGGTTCCCGCAAATGTGTAACAGAAGCAGGATAAATTAATGTACAGGTTTCCAGCCTGAGCTGCAGGGCGAAATCAAATCGCTGGCAGATCAGGCTGGGTTTACCCAGTCTATTCCAAATTGTGTCCCAACCCAAATATTATGCTTCAAAATCAAAGGTTTGATTCGATGGGTTCAGTTCCCAGGGATTGCATGAAATGATAAAATGTAAACGCCTACAGTCTTTGGATAAAAAGCATCTGCCAAATGCATAAATGCAAATGCATAGAGGTTCTTCTACTATGGTCAGTTTTCACTGTCAGTTCAACTACTGTCATGAAGGAGCAACAGTCAAAAAAATTAGGAGAAAAGAAAGTAAAAATTAGATCTTAATGATATTTACAAGTTTTTGTCTCCACTCCTGAAATATCAAGCAGCACAACTGTTTTCAACATTGATAATAATAAAAAAATGTTTCTTGAGCAGCAAATCAGCATATTAGAATGATTTCTGAAGGATCATGTGACACTGAGGCTGTTTACACTGGTGCGTTTTCATTTTAACACGTTTTTAAAATGAAAATGATCCTTGTCCATGCTGGCGTTTCCACTGCGTTTCAGAAACAATCTCCGTCCACACTACACGACCGAAAACGCATGTCACATGACCATTTGTGCACACTGGGCATGTGCATACAAGTGTAAACAGTGACCGATTGTTGCTGATTGCTCTAATAATAGCTTGCCTCATGCGCATGTAGAATTTTAAAATGCAGAATTTTAACTGCACAATGGCTGCTAAAAAGCTTGCAGTTCCATCTCCATATTATTACAATGTCGTCGATGCTGGTCTGTTACAGAGCCGTTGAGAGAGACGGCTCTGGTCTGTGTTTTCGTGTTCTGGTAGCGTAATGGTCATATGATAGGGGCTTGAATCAGGGAAGGATACGCAATGATCCAGAAGACCCAATAAGGGAGCAAATGTGGGCAGCCACGCCATCGTTTTCAAAAGTCTCCGTTTACACTGTAACGCAACCCCGGGGTCTGCAGTGTTTCAAGGGTCGAAAACTCCGGAGTTGTGTAGACGCCAGGCGTAACCGTAGCAAAAGTTATGCGTTTTAAAACAAAAACCCGCTAGTGTAAACAGGGCCTGAAGACTGGAGTAACGGTGCTGAAAATTCAGCTTTGCCAACACCGGAATAAATTCGTTCAAATATTTTCAAATAGAAATCGTTTATTTTAAATTGTAATAATACAGTATTTCACAATATTACTATTTTTACTTAGCCTAACGTCATCATACTCAGATTCTAGTCAGGATATTAGTCTGATACTGCTCCATTGGGCTGTGATTATGGGGCGTGTTTCAACCGAACCAGGAAAGAAAATGCGTCTGCACTCAATTGGATAGACCTACAACCAATCAGAGCAACGGCGTAAGTGACGTATGTTGAGCGACGCGTAGTTGTCAACAGAACTCAACTGCACGCACGCTGGAAGAAGTAGAAGAAGAAGATGAGTGTAAATGATCTTTGCCGGTGTTGTAAAAAGAATTTAAGGATACACGGAGTACTTACCAACACGATCATCATTTTTGAGAGAAATAGTAAAGATGAATGCATATACGAACAAGTTCTCCGTTTAGGATTAAACCCAAGAGAATTCAACCCAAGCGCTCTTTGGTGACGTGGATGATTACGTTACTGTTGATCATCTGTCCATCATCGTATAAAGCCCGCCCTGACAATTTGATTGGTCCAAACAGCTCTGGTTCGAGCATAGTTGCCCCACAACGGATGAAGTCCAGACTGAACTTCCCGACTTCAAATGTTGTGGGCGGGGCTAAGTTCGGCTGGCATCCAGGCTAATTTTTACTGTATTTTTGATAAAGTAAATGAATAAATGCAGCCTTGGTGAGAGACTTTCATTCAAAAACATTTAAAAAATCTGACACCAAACTTTTGAGGAGTAGTGTATGTACAAGACCAAACATACAACATAAAGCATTGACAATGACAAGCAAGTATGTGACAAGACACAATCACAGCCAATCGGGACATATTTAATGTTTCAATGTATAGTCAGTGGAATGTGATTTTGGACCAATACGATTCGCAATGAGTGGAGCTTCCCAACGAAACACAGCCAAAATAGAAACCAATTTCAATTAGCCTGTGATAAAAAGTTTTAGTTTTTGCCGAGCAAATAAACAAAATTGGCCTACACGGACAGCTAAAATGGTAAAAATTGTGCTCAGAATAGGCCTTAACAAATTAAGCACTATATTTTTACACTTATTAAGGACCATCTCTTGCATTACGGACCTGTTCTTGCTTATCATCACTCTCTTTCCCCCCTCTCTAACACTCTTTCTAATCTCTGTCTTTTTTTCTTTCCTCTCCGCCGGTCTGCTGCGGCACTAACCTCTTCCTGCAGCCTCTCCCCTCTCAGGCTTCCAGTCCTCTGAGACTGGGGACCAAAGCTCTGATAACCAGTTTGACCCAATTCCAGTGCTTATCTCCAAAAGCTCCAGCCAAGGTAAGGGAGTTTGGATAACAGCAAAAGTTTTTGGAAGAGGGCACATGCTTTATTTACTGCATCTAATTCTTACTGAAGTGTAGGCATACGGTTGCAAACTTTTTGACTGATCAAAGTGAAAGTGGTGTTGTACAGTTAGATAGTCCCGAGACGCTGGTGTTTTTGACATTGTTGAACAACTGTTTAAGTAGAAGCTGGATGACCTGGCTTTGAGTAACGCAAAAGAATAGGAAACACTCCTTTGATACATGCTTAAATTTATCCATCGCAAACTGTCCTCGCCCTGTCGCAGTCATTGTTAAATGGATGAATCAAAACGTGTCAGTCATATTTCACCAAAAAATCCAAAGACAAAAGAAAATGCAGTTATGTTTGCATTGTGACACCTTAATATCTTTAGTGTTTTCCTTTTGAGATTTTTCCCATTATTGTCAGTGGTTCTTTATTAAAAATAAATATTGTTATACAGATTGAATTTATGAATTATTGAATTACCGTAATACAGACACAAATTAATACATAATATTTATTTATATATTTATATATATTTATTTATACCATTCAAAACTTTGGGGTCAATATTTTTTTAAGAAATAGTAATAATTTTATTTAGCAAGGATGCATTAAATTGCATAAATGACAGTAAAGACATTTATAATGTTACAAAAGATTTCTAGTTCTAGTTGAACTTTTTATTCATTAAAGAATCCTGAAGAAATATATATCATAGGTTTCCACAACAATATTAAGCAGGACAACTGTTTTCAACATTGATAATAATCAGAAATGTTTCTTGAGCAGCAAATCGGCATATTAGAATGATTTCTGAAAATTCAGCTTTGATCGCACACTGTAAAAAATAAATCCATAAAATAACAGAAAAAGTACTGGCAGCTTATTAACCGGACGTTATCCAGTAATTTTACGGACATTTACGCTAACCCTAAAACACAAGTTCAAAATGCAGGTAAAATACCTGTAAAAAATAAATACAGAAAATTTCATCAAATTAATGCAGTACATTGTGCCCTATTTTTACGTTTTTTTTTTTATTTATTTTTTTAAAGAGTGCAGGAATAATTTACATTTTAAAAGACATTCAAATAAAATAAAAAATAATAATAATAAAATTGTAATATTTCAGATAAAACATAAAAAATTAAGAATTTCAAAAACATTAAAAAAAAATCTTATTGACCCCAATATACAGGGAGTTTGAAGAAAAATGTGCTTAAAATGGTTCCTAAAATTGTCTTCATTTACTTTATACAAAATATAATATATAAAAATATATTATTTTTCTTTTAATTTTGGGGTAAAATATGACATTGCTTTTATGATATTCAAGTATGTGGTTGTCATGTACTACATAAATAATATATTACATCTAAAAATGTAAACTATGTCCTTAAAGTAGCATTACAGTGAACATACTGTAATTCAACCAAGACTTTACCAACACCACCAACCACTTTATATTGATGGTCACCTTTAGACATTCTACTAACTATAAGTAACGTTGCACCTACATGTCAACTAACTCTCATTAGAGTATTAGTTATTAGTAGACTGTTAGGGTTAGTAGAATAAGTTGACATGCGCTTGCAAAGTTACTTATAGTCAGTAGAATGTCTGTTGCAGAGCATCAAAATAAAGTGTTAGCAGATATTAAGCAGACAGTCTACTAATACTCTAATGAGAGTTGGTTAACATGTAGGTGCAACGTTACTTATAGTTAGTAGAATGTCTAAAGGGGACCATCAAAATAAAGTGTTACCTAGTCTTTTTGGGGTTTTGTTTTACTTTCTAGCCATCCTCTTGAAAATATTCTACTTTGATTCCGATCTGTTATCTTTTAGCGTTTTATGCTTTCTCTTTCCTGCTATTCATCTGGTTTTTGCTTTTTCTCTTTCCTCCTTTCTTTTCTCACCCCTCATTCTTCACTCACCCTCCGACAATGTCTTATCTTCTTTTCATCTTCATTCTTTCTCACACTTCTCATTCCTCACATCCTTCCCTCTCTCTCTCTCTCTCTCTCTCTCTCTCTCTCTCTCTCTTTCTTTTCCTCTTTCCGGCATGTTCTAGGTGGTCATTCTCGCAGCAACAGTGGCAGTTCTGAGACCAGTCTGCCCTCGCTGGCACGCTCTCTTCTGCTGGTGGACCAACTCATCGACTTATAGAGGAAACAGAAAGAGAGGCAGATGAATAGAGAGAGAGAGAGAGAGAGAGAGAGAGAGGGAGAGAGAGGGCAGTGTGCAATTCTTAAAAATATAGCGAGAGTTTAGAAACCTCAACCTTAAGTAATCCCATAAACCTTGTGTACATTTTCCTTTGGCATTCTTTTCACATTTGCTCTTTGTCTCTCTTCTGCTGATCCATAAACATTCTCATGACTCTATCATTGATTTATGCTTCATTCTTCAGGATGTCAAAACCAATGGCAACCAATGATGATTTATTTCAACTCCCAAAACATACATCTCAATTATAACAAACCAAAAGTCAACATTTGAACATTTTGTTTACAATTTGTTAAATGCCGTTTGGATATGGGTCATTAAAGACATCATGAAATGGCCCTCTGTCATGTGACATGTAAAAATCAAACAAAAGATTTAATGGGAGGATACATGTGACAGAATTTGAATCAATCCATAGGCTAACATTTAAAAAGCCAGTCAACTACCTAGCAACCACCCAGAAAACCCTAACAACCGCTAGCTTAGTAACTTGCTAAACCGCTCAGAACACTGTGATCCTGTGATGAGGATGTTTGTCTGATCAAGCACCTCTAGATTTTCGTTGTTGTCGGGCGGAAACCTCTTATTCATCTTTTTCCAAAAATGCTACTTTTCAGAAAATGGCAAAAAACACTTTTTAAATAATATATTTTGTGGCTTTATATATGGTCAGACACTTGCATGTGTTATATTTAGTGAATGACATGAACTTTTTTGCTCACCAGCCACTGTGGCTACTGGTTTTCCAAAGTTAATAGCCACTCAGCATTTTCACTGGCCACAATTTTAACATTGATACTATGGGGAAAAAAAACTGCCATATAAATATATATGATTTATATAAGATTTAATATTATCTCATAATTTGTCAGCAGGTATATTAGGCTGCTGTCACTTTAAGACCTGACGCACGGATCCATTATACTGTTACACATGCGTTTTCTTTCTCAACTGTTCACTTAAAACATAACTGACGTTTACGTGAATACTCGCCAAGACCGGCATTTTGACATTATTTTGTGTGTATTTGACTGTTTAAGCGCAATAAGCAGCGAACAAGAACTCAATTTAGTGCTGACAGGCGGCTTTATGTGTGCGCACTTTGGGTGTGAGCACACATTTTGCGGGAATGAGTAAATTATGCACAGTGCGCAATTATTACACGCAATCCCACGCCAAAATTCAAGCCCGGTAATACCAACAATATTCATCCAGAGCAAATAAAACAAGTGAGTGAGGGGAGGCGGGTTTGTGTGTCACTCGCTGTCGGAGAGATGAGAGAGAGAGAAAGCGCAGCTGGTATTGTGTATCTATTCTGTGGAGTATCGATTTTAGTATCGATATGTATCGAAAAATCTATATTTTTGACAACATTGCGCTTCGTTTATTATTTCAGATGTCTTTTTTTAAAAGACTACAACTGAAAAATGTATATATTATATATAAAATTCAACCTGCCAAAGTGGCTATAGGAGTGACTGCGTTACACGCCACTGCTGAAATCCACCCGCATTTGGTGGGTGTTAGTGTTAAGCCCTGGTTATATTATTAATATTTTACCAAAATCAAGCTCAAATGAAGTTACAAGGTTGTTGACGAGCGATTGTCGGACATTAGTCCGTCATTAGAGCAGCCGCGTCTGAGGCAGTAAGCGCATCCCATTACATTTTCATCAACTTAACAGGTTATAAAGTTTATTGTAACTATGTGGCCACTCAGTTTATTCTGTCAATTGGCCAAAATCACATGTTATAAAAGATGAAGTGTTACACACAGGCTATTTTAGACAGTATTGGCTTTGCCTCGACGACAAATGCTAGACTAAGACACACTTCTCCGCTCCTCAAATACATAAAACATTCACCTTTATACATATACAAAATGCTGTACGTATTCAAACAACCAGTTCTTTATTTACCCTTGCATTGCAAACAAGCAGAAACGGTCCAAAATGTGTGCGGCACACCATTCACCATTGAGGCGGGGTGGAGTTATGAGTTTGAGGATCCAATGCATTACGAGGTTTAGTCACAAGCTCTTTTTAAAACTTTTCATTGGATAAATATTTGCAAAACTCACAGACAGACGTAAAGGTTGATCAATAGTAATGATTTATTTAAAAAAAAAAATATGATGGAATATGGAGAGACAAGGTTTCCACCCGACTGTGACGATATAAAACTTTTACTTTTACTTTTTTTTTTTTTAATCCAGAGAAAAGTTTACATTTTATTAAAGGATTATAAAAACAATAATTTATCTTTAGAATAATGTGGACAGTTGAATCATGCACAACTACACCAGGGACTTTTTGATTCCTCTGATTATTCATGTGGTCAGCCCACTGATGATTCTAGGTATTGGAGCATATAATGCCTTTTCCAATTTTATTCAGTTTAGTATGTAGCATTTATGCTGGTTATACAGTTTCAGACAGACAATACAAAAAAATGAGAGCAAGTAAGGGGTAAGTAGGGTTTAATATCTTAAAAGGATGGCGTTGCATAAATAATTAGACTAAACTAAAGCAGAGACTAAAGCAAATTTTAAGAAATTGAGCCATTAAGGGCAGAAGCATACTCTACATAAAGTATACAAACATATACAGAATGCTTGGCCAACTTATACACAATGTTGAAAACCCTCCTAATGCATTCAAAATCAGCATACACCTTTGCATTTCCAGGTCAGCTTTGACCTGGTGCAACTTAAGCTTATAAAATAATTTATTAATTTTCAACTAAAACCATATTTTACCATGTTTATTTAGCAACATGTAAATGTGTAAAGGGTTAAATGTTTTTAAATTTACTGTTATCAACATGTTATTACTACATTAACCTCCAACTTATATTAATTTTGTTAACACAAAAAAGGAAATTCTTTGAAATTTCAAATTATGAACTACAGCAAAAATAGTGTTTTTTTTAATTAATATTTGAGAAGTTTTATTTCAATATAGAAATTGCACCCAAAAGATAATTTAAAGTCATTATTGTGTTAAATGAGAAAAGCATCAAATATACATTACAAAAAGTAGCTTTAGAAAAAAAATATTTTATTTGATTCAACATAGTTTATTACACACAAACTTTTAGGCTTCAACGGCCATTAGGGTGAGTAAATGATTCATTTTTGGGTGAACTATACCTAGTTTTTAATTAATATAGAAAAAAAATTAATGAAATGATACTCTAAATAAGAAACCAGTAGGTGGTTTCTTATGTCTAAATGTGTAAGTTATTGAGTCATTCATTCATTTGATTCGTTCAAACGGCTGATTTATTCAGGAATGAACTAAATAGCTGTCCCATTGAATCATTGGTTCACCCGATTGATCTGGATTAATTCAGAAACGAAGCACCACTGTGTGTTTCTCTGAGATGCACAACAGTTCTGCTCTGGCTTTATAGGTCTTTTTTTTTCAAAAGCAAACAATATTGTGTCTAAAATAAAATATTAACTTCTTAATATTGTATAAAATCAATATCAATAATGTTGTATAAATTCAGTATCACATTTAAACTTGTGCTGTTCGGGGCAAAAACATCACTTGTGTGATAGTGCACTTGTTACTCGTGTGATATTGCTTAACTATAAAAGTATGAGGCAAAAAGAGCATTTTGCCCTTGATATCTCAAATCTTAGGGGCATCTAACTGCATTCTATAGGCTTTTGCCCTGCTTCATGTTCGTCACCAATCAACTATATGAAATGTAAGGTGAACTACGTAGGTCTGGGGCAGGTGCGTTAAATGTGTTAATAATTTCCATAGCTAATTAATTAAATTAACGCGTTAAATCGACAGCCCTATTATATGATATTTATATGAACATACAGTATAAAATAAGAATTACTAGTATGAACGTGTTTTTCAGGATTCTTTGGTAAATAGAAACTTCAAAAGAACAGCATTTACTTAAAATGGAAATCTTTTGTAACATAAATGTCTTTACTGACACTTTTGATCAAGTAAATGGATCTTTACTGAATGAAAGTATTAATTTTTAACTTTTGAATGGTAGTGCTAGCAATGTCTAACATTGCAAGTGTTCTGATGGTAACAAACCATAGTCCTCAAAAAGGTGATGGTTACCTTAAAATGTCTGTGTTATTAAAACAGAAATTAAGTTTAAGTAGCTAGAACTGTTAGCGTTCACACACTTGTGCAGAGTATGCTTTGGCCCTTAGAAGTTGCATTTAAAGTTTTCCTATACACATTTACATTAGATTTAGATTATCCTGCAAAGTTCTAGACATGCAACATCACAGATAAATGTATAAACCGCTGTAAATGAACACTCATCTTATTTAAACAGAGGCTTTTCCCTTTGCAGTTGTTATAATCTGTCACAGTATCAATCATCTTGGATTTCATTCCTCTGTGATGTTCTTTGATCCCAACATTTATTTTTTCTGTCATTCTGTCTCATCTCCTTCTTCCTTTTTTTCTTTTCTTGTTCATTTATACCCCATGCTTCTTTTTCTTTGCTTTTTGCTGTATCTGACATACGTGGGACACTTATTATTACCTATAGTGCAAATGTAATATTTGGAATTTCAATCCAGTTATGCGTTGTCCCCTTTAAGACACATAAAGGGTGAATGCAAAATGTAGATGAAAAGGAAACATGCATCATATTGAGGGTAAATTGGGCCGTGATGGTATAGGATGAATGTAAAAACTGAGAATCTGTATAAATGTGTATTATTCTCAAGATAAATATTATAAGATAAAGATTATTTATCTGTATGTTAGAGCACAAAGTTGTAAACTTTGGTTTTCTGTCAGTTGGATTCTCGTCACATTTTGCCTGTTTCTCCTCTGAGCCTGTCATGCGAAGGCTATTTTGGATAAACTTGAACATGCATATAGCGACTATCAGAGTTCTGCGGTTCTGAAGAAACTCAGTGTTCAGTAACATTTCATCCATCAAGCTCTAAATGATAAATGTAAATATAAGCTGTTCCAAAACCTCATGAGCTGTGCCTGTGGGCAGCATTTATTTTTATCCATTGCCTCCTCAAATAACCTCTATTTTGAATCTTAATCTCTTAATTTCAATAAGACAGATATGTGTTTATTTTCTAAATTAACTGTGAGTAAATGTGTTTGGATTGAGCCTATGACGGTCTGCTCCTCCTGAGGTCTCGTCTGCCATCTGACGTTTACCAGAAATGAGAGATTCAAATAAAACGCACAATGATTCATTGTTACATCCAGAAAATCTAACCTAAACTAGTAATTGTGCTTTTCAACAGGCAAAACCGACAGGGTTCTTATTCATGAAAAACCTGGAGATTTTAAAGTTGTGTTTTCTGGGCCTAGAAAAGTCATGTATATTACAAAAGTTAAAAAAATCCCCCCACCTAGATACGCCTAACTAGTACTTAATATTGCTCTTCTGTAGACTAACTGTCCATCTACAGGGTTCAAATCAAACTCATTTTTAAAAATCCTAATCACAAACAATTTGAAATGTCATGGAAAAGTTATGGAAATTTATTGGACAGAAAGTGTGGGAACCCTTCATCTAAGGCTAAGCAGATCTTTCACTCTTAAAAATAAAAGTTCTTTATTGGCATTTATGGCTCCATGAAGAACCTTTAACATCTATTGCACAAAAGGTTCTTTATAGTGGAAAAGCACTCTATTTTTAGGGTCTGTTCACACTTGGCATGTTTGGTTAGATTAAACAAACCCTGGTGCGATTGCTCTGTTAGTGCGGTTCATTTGAATAAGTGTGAACGCTGCCATCTGAACCCTGTGCGCACCAAACAAGTGGACAGAGAGAAGATGGGTCTCGTTCCGCTTCCAAACAAACACTAATGCGGTTCGACTGAAATATGAACGCAACACGGACCAAAGGCATGTAAACGAACCAAAAACGGGACATGACGTCACAAGATGCGACCCTAAAAAGGACAGAATGCTCCAGCACACCTGTTTTTTCTTGTCATAGTTGTGATGTTGCCCATCACAGTTCAGTTCAGAGCCGCGTCTCCTCGCAGCAGATCTTGGTTTGTGTGTGTGACGGAGGGATTCCTGTCGCTGTTTTTACTCCTTTGCACATTTTATAAGCTCTTTATGAGTTCTCAGCTGGTCAAAATACCATCATATGTAGCTACGCACACACAACGAGCGCATTTAGCCCAGCACACAGCATTGTTTTGGATGTTAGTTCCATCATGAAATATACGTAATAAAAGCCGACCTATCAGGTTGTGAACATATCCCTATGCCTTTAGGTTTGGTATCTTTAGGTTCAGTGTTAAAAATGCCAATGTGAACGCTAATCAGACCAGGACTTAATGTTTTGGGTTTTTTTGGTCCAGACCAAACAAACCAAGCGAACTGAACTACAAGTGTGAACATACCCTTAAAGTGTTCTTCACACCAATTTTAGATTGGCTCAATAGCCCCTTTCGCACCAGTTAGTTGTTTTATTTTGACGGTCTGGCTGACATTTATTTTTACGCCGCCGAGAACGCCAGAGCCTGAGCACACAGCGCTCGCATTCTCCATCTTCATTAGTTTATGATCTGTTTAACAGTGCTGTTTATTATGTTATTAGATAGAACTGTTATACAAAGAAAGTAGACGGTATATGAAAAAGTATTAGCGTTTGCCATGTTGTTGATGTCCATTGTCATAAGCTGAGCAGAAATACATAATCATGTTTCTCTTGGTCCCCTCAAAGTTGCGTTGGATTTTCTCCTTAGCGTAAAGGTTGAGAGGTTTCCATGTTCGTAGTGTTAGTTCGTGGAGTAAATATAGGCTATAATCTGTGTGTGTACGCGTCTTTTTTTTAAATGGCAGGTGCTGGTGTTTCACATGCCAATCAGCGTACACTTACGTCACTACGTTTCCATTACAGATTTGCGCAAAATTTTTCCGATTATTTTCTAAATGTCGATAAAAAAAAAATTGCGAAATGGCGGCGTTTCCATTAACCGATGTTATGCGACTAAAACTTATTTTTTTCCCTCTCGCGTTGTCATTCCAAAAATTATGCCATGTATGTTGGTAGGTTTATGTATATCCCAGCCACCGCACTAGCCATTATTTTTAATCGAAGGAGACGTAGGCGTGTTATCCAAGCATTAATGGCAAGGAAAGCCCCTTATACTTGGGAGCGGCCACGTATGAGGTGTATGTGGGTGTTTCTCCCTCATATCTGCTTCAAAGGTCTTAATGATAAATTGTGGCATTTCTTTGTTGTTTAGAATCCAGTATTCTTGTAATTCTATTGTCTTTTATGAGTTTAATAAAGAACTCTGTCTCGTCTTCTGTTTCCATTGCAGTTTTGCGAAAATTTCCTTTTTCGAATTGGCTGAAAAACCACCTCATGCAAGCATAATAACTTTTTTGTGATATATGGGAGTTTTTGCGAAATTGACGCATTTCCATTGGGCGTATTTTCAATTCGCAATTTCAGTTTGCGCAGTTTGAAGGGTAATGGAAACGCGGCTACTGGTAGTTTCTATTGTGCTGGGTTAGACCCTACTTTGAAGTAGGAGTGAATTTAGTTCCCCCAAAAGGAGTTCCTAGAACTAAAATCGTTCCCAGTTCCTGCGGTGCAAACACGCCAAAAAGTGGGTACTTCCGCCATTAGTTCTAGGAACTATGAAATGGTTCCTCTGGTGCAAAAGCCCCTAATGAAAAATTCTTTGGGGAATCCTAAATGGTTCTTCCATGGCATCACTGTAAAAAACCCCTTTTGGAACCTTTATTTTTTGGAGTGATATACTGTAACGCTGATACTAATACAAATTGAGACATAATGAAATTACTCAAAATTACTGAAATTAAATAAACACTTATTTACCTCCA
Organism: Coreius guichenoti; assembly: GCA_039654105.1. Lineage (NCBI taxonomy): Eukaryota > Metazoa > Chordata > Actinopteri > Cypriniformes > Gobionidae > Coreius > Coreius guichenoti. The sequence continues at coordinate 7,030,850 of CM077186.1, read as the reverse complement.
GATGTATGCAAAATTCACTAAAAAGTTGACAACAGAAACAGCTTCTTATCCTTAGGGTTAACTTTTCAGCAAATGCCAATATCTCAGAAAGGTCAAATATTGACCTATATATCAATCTATCACAATCCTAAAGCTGACGTCACACCGGTGTCTAGGCAGCACGTATCAGACATGTCAACACCGACTCTTGACAAATCTCCACAGTCACATTTTACCAACACATATCAAACATAAAACAGAGTTCAATATAAGAAAACATGTCTGTATGTATATGTATGATGTTTGAATTTTCATAATTAGATGTGCAGAAGCAGTAACAATACACATTTATTTATTTTGAGATGTAACTGCTTGTAGTGTACGTCAATGTTTTTTATTAAATGCTAAGAGCATTGTTTTATTTTGAGTCATTGTTTTGTCTGAAGCTTGCGCAGATGTTGCATCGTTAGAACATTTATTGTGTAATATTCAACCCGATCTCATGATTATACGTAACTGTTTTACGAGGTGGCGATTTCATATGAATTTGTATGGTGTGATTCATATGGAAACAAAAATAAAAAACAAGCATGAAGGCCCACCTTTAAACCTAACCATCATTGGGAAGCATATCGTACGAAAACCTATGAATGAGATTGTATGAATTCTTTCGAATTAGCCAAAATGTAAAATGGTCACAAATTACCATGAGTGTGTTGGCAATATTATGTTTATGTGAAGGTTTTCTTTGTTGTCACCCCTTAGATTCTCTTTTCTTTTTTCCTCACGTTGCCGTTTTAATGTGGCTGACCTATGCAATCTGACTGTAGTGCTCATATTAGATCTTAGATATGAACCAGCGGTGTGGCTAAGTAGTCTGACGTTGAAGTCTTTGTGTTGTAGCGTGTATCACAGACCATGTCAGAAAAAAATAACAACAAAAAATCTTATCTATACTGGAATGCCATCGTTTCATCCTTTTTTCTTCATGTTATCGAGCGCCGTATTCCTTCTGTTTTTATGCGACAATGAAAATTCTGAAAAGGAGGATATTAAATAAAATGTCAATGGGAACATGGTTGTCTCAGTCTTTGTTAATGGATATCAGGCCACATTCAAATGCAGTGACTAAACATCATGAATGCTGGTTTTTGCTTTCACAGAGAAGATTTTTGTCTAACTTCCATTACACTACTGTTTAAAAGTTACTTTGGGGTCAGTCATTTTTCTTTTCTTTTTCTTTTTTAGAAATTAATACTTTTGTTCAGCAACCATGCATTAAATTGATCAAACACAGTAAAGATATTGATAATGTTACAAAAGATTTTTATTTCAAATAAATGCATTTCTTTTGAACTTTCTATTCATCAAAGAATCCTGAAAAAGTGTATCACGGTTTCCACAAAAATTTCAACATTGATTATTAATAAATGTTTCAGAACGATTTCTGAAGGATCATGTGACATTAAAGGGATAGTTCACCCCAAAATAAAAATTAGCCCATGATTTACTCACCCTCAAGCCATCCTAGGTGTGTATGACTTTCTTCTTTCAGACGAATACAATCGGAGTTATATTAAAAAATGTCCTGGCTAATCCAAGCTTTATAATGGCAGTGAATGGCAGCCCAAAATTTGAAGCCCAAAAAAGTGCATCCATCCATTATAAAAGTAATCCACACGGCTCCAGGGGTTAATAAAGGCCTTCTGAAGTGAATCGATGGGTTTGTGTAAGAAAAATATCCATATTTAACATGTTATACAGTAAAATATGCCTTCCATATTCAACTTACGCAGAAAGTTTAACGCCTCTCACAGTTCAAAATGCTTTGAAGTCTGACGTCATACTTTATAAAGTTTTAAAAATTGATATTTTTCTTACACAAACCCATCCATTCACTTCAGAAGGCCTTTATTAACCCCCCCAGAGCCGTGTGGATTACTTTTATAATGGATGGATGCACTTTTTTGGGCTTCAAATTTTGGGCTGCCATTCAGTACCATTATAAAGCTTGGATTAGCCACGACATTTTTTAATATAACTCCGATTGTATTCGTCTGAAAGAAGAAAGTCATACACACCTAGGATGGCTTGAGGGTGAGTAAATCATGGGGTAATTTTCATTTTTGGGTGAACTATCCCTTTAAGGACTGGAGTAATGATGCTGAAAATTCAGCTTTGCCATCACAGGAATAAACTACATTTTAAAACATATTACATTTTTAGTAAGTCATTTTATTTCTTCTTTCAAAAACATTAACAAATCTTACCGACCCCAAACTTTTGAATGGTTGTGTATATTGCATTTTACTTGCATCTCACTGACATAGGCATATTAATGGACGCACGTCCTGTTTTTTATGCAGAATTAGACGTACTCCTGGGTCAACATATTCTGTTGATCCTGGAACAACATTTCTGTCTGAAAATGTAGTCCTAACTCATCTCTACCCCTAAACCTAACCCTGTCTATAACTTACCCCTAAAATCATAGGGAAATGATAGGTGAATAACACTGATGTAGAAGCACCTAACACTGGTTGTAAGCCTAAACTTGACAAACTGTAAACTTGTCCCTCAAATCTGATTGGTTGATTGGAATGTTGTTCCAGGGTCAACAAAGAACATGTTGCACTTGATGAAATCACGTTCTGCGTTAATGGACTCCTGCATTATGGCTTGGACAAATTACTGGCAGTTTAGAGGAGATTGATGAAATAATGATTTTTATTTTTATCATGCACAAGTATCTATTCCACGCTGGGAGAGACGGTGCTTTGCCTGTCATTTAAATGATCATCAATGAGGGCTTTATTATTAGCTTCATTCTGAGTTAAATCATTTACGGATCATAAATTACATCACTTTTCTTTCACTCTTTTTCTTTTCTTGGCCAGATTTAAACGTTGTGTCGTGATACGTGACAGCACACACTCATAACACTACATGGGTCATTCCTGTTCTGCACCTTTTGAACTGATGAATGCTATTTAAATGAATTTTCAGGCACTTTGTCCTTATCTCTTTATTTCTGTCTTATTAAAATTAGCCATTGCTCAGTGAGGGATTGACGGTTAGCCTACATGCCAACTTGATATTCATTTTGGTGTTTTTCATTTTCAAAACACTGGTATTCAAAATATCATTTGTAATTGATTCCTGGTAGTGACAGAAGTGCATTCAAAATATGAAGGCAATTTTAAAGAGCCCCTATTATGGATTTTTGAAAATTACCTTTCATGTAGTGTGTAACATAGTTCTAAGTGAATGAAAACATCCTGCAAAGTTTTAAATCTGAAAGTGCACCGTATATAAAGTTATTGTCTCTCAAAAGTAAGATTAGACTCTGAGTCAATTGAACGATTGATCGTTGTTCAAATGAATCGCAAGTCGTTTCGTTGTGCCGTCACAACGAAACAATAGCATACTTCCCGACCACTTATTGCGCCCGCACGCCGCGCAGAGACCAGGGAACCTTTGATACTGGATAGCATCATGTCGAGAAGACGCTGTGCTCTACGCTGTGTTTCATATTGTGTAGGTATCTGGCTAACCGGCTAACTCACGTCTTACTGAAATACTACTGTGTAACAAGGTATGTTGTTATGGGAAGAAGGAGGCGGGAACCAGCGAACGTTCAACAAACTTTAATCTTAAAATGAACAAAATGAAAGTAAAAACGGCCGCACACCCATAATAAAACATAAACAAAACATAAAGTCCAGGCCTGGTCCTCTCTCGTCCTTCACTGTCGTCGCTTCTCCTTTTATGCTTCCGTCGCTCCTCCACGGCTCTCACCCACCCTGCTCAGCTGATTGGCACAAATATCGATTTCGATCTTGATATGTATAGCCTAATGTACATATAAGGAAAAATAAGTTTGCCTTTTTAGCACTATTTTAAACTTTTCTTGGGTTAAATTATATTTGCTCGCATTCATTAATATTCACATGTGTGTGCTTATATAAGAATCATTAAAAATATTAGGATGTAAGTTATTAACGTTTTAAAATGTCACATTTAAAGAAATCTAGTGTTTGATCATGTCTAAATATTTATTCAAATGCAAAACCTAAAAATAAGTAAGCAGTTATGCAATACTTTTGAGCAACTAGACTAGATAGGCCTACATGTGCACTCACCTAAAGGATTATTAGGAACACCATACTAATACTGTGTTTGACCCCCTTTCGCCTTCAGAACTGCCTTAATTCTACGTGGCATTGATTCAACAAGGTGCTGAAAGCATTCTTTAGAAATGTTGGCCCATATTGATAGGATAGCATCTTGCAGTTGATGGAGATTTGTGGGATGCACATCCAGGGCACGAAGCTCTCGTTCCACCACATCCCAAAGATGCTCTATTGGGTTGAGATCTGGTGACTGTGGGGGCCATTTTAGTACAGTGAACTCATTGTCATGTTCAAGAAATCAATTTGAAATGATTCGAGCTTTGTGACATGGTGCATTATCCTGCTGGAAGTAGCCATCAGAGGATGGGTACATGGTGGTCATAAAGGGATGGACATGGTCAGAAACAATGCTCAGGTAGGCCGTGGCATTTAAACGATGCCCAATTGGCACTAAGGGGCCTAAAGTGTGCCAAGAAAACATCCCCCACACCATTACACCACCACCACCAGCCTGCACAGTGGTAACAAGGCATGATGGATCCATGTTCTCATTCTGTTTACGCCAAATTCTGACTCTACCATCTGAATGTCTCAACAGAAATCGAGACTCATCAGACCAGGCAACATTTTTCCAGTCTTCAACTGTCCAATTTTGGTGAGCTCGTGCAAATTGTAGCCTCTTTTTCCTATTTGTAGTGGAGATGAGTGGTACCCGGTGGGGTCTTCTGCTGTTGTAGCCCATCCGCCTCAAGGTTGTGCGTGTTGTGGCTTCACAAATGCTTTGCTGCATACCTCGGTTGTAACGAGTGGTTATTTCAGTCAAAGTTGCTCTTCTATCAGCTTGAATCAGTCGGCCCATTCTCCTCTGACCTCTAGCATCAACAAGGCATTTTCGCCCACAGGACTGCCGCATACTGGATGTTTTTCCCTTTTCACACCATTCTTTGTAAACTCTAGAAATGGTTGTGCGTGAAAATCCCAGTAACTGAGCAGATTGTGAAATACTCAGACCGGCCCGTCTGGCACCAACAACCATGCCACGCTCAAAATTGCTTAAATCACCTTTCTTTCCCATTCTGACATTCAGTTTGGAGTTCAGGAGATTGTCTTGACCAGGACCACACCCCTAAATGCATTGAAGCAACTGCCATGTGATTGGTTGATTAGATAATTGCATTAATGAGAAATTGAACAGGTGTTCCTAATAATCCTTTAGGTGAGTGTATATTTATTAAAGAGCCATACAGGCACCTAGTGGTAATGGCATTACAAATGAAAATTATTATTTTTCCAGCCACAAAATGAGTCTATTTTGCCTCTTTGCATTGGAATTCTCTATTTTAACCTTAATTACTACACTAATTGTAATATAAATAATACAAATATTAGAAGAAATATATTTTAAGTGGTCATTAATGGACCATAATTATTGCACAAATAGTATTTAGTACCAAAAGATCTCCTCAAAATATTCAATAAATATTATTGAACTAAAATATAGAACATTTATTTAATTGAAAAATACTTAAGGTGTATGGTCACATTTGACCACTAATGAGTATGAGTGTGACCAATTAGTAAGGAATACCTGAGGGTGAAATACAAGAAGAACATTAACATTAATGTTAACAATGTTGCATCTCCATCACTCTCCATAATAAAACGATACTGGAAATGTGGTTGACATAATAATCAATGCACACTATGCTGTACTGTTTACCAAAAATTGCTGCAAATACCTGTATAGTGAAGCTGTTGTCTATTCAAATGTATTGACAGTGCTGGTTTGTTTAGAACTATTGAGAGCTCCATGAACCACATGACCGCGCGCGCCACCGCGAGATGAAAGCATGTCGCAACCGGTCGCAACTCTGTTTTTCAACGGCTCTGGCTTTAACTGTTATGCCACATTAAGTTGGCAATTTGGCGTGAGATTTACTTGGGCAGAGTGAGAGTTGGCAACCCTGCCTGCTTGTCACATACTGTAAATCAGCTGTGGGCTGCAGTTTTACCTAAAACTGTGTCTATTAATGCAGATTGTCTGTCATTCTTACTACTTTGAGTAAAGATAAAGGATGGAGTAAGATTTGTTTTACAAACGTTAATGTTTACATCAGCTGGGCTAACGTATGCACTGTTATTGACACAGTTCCCACATGTGCACCGCAATACATTAGAAACACACACACACACACACACACACACACACACACACACACACACACACACGTTAATGCTGATGGTGAGGAATTACAGTTGAAACATCTCATAATGTACCTCAAACTGAGTAGCATCACTGAGAAACGTCCTGCTCAAGGTTGGGGTTGAAAAATTTGTTCTTCCATTGTTTCATCATCGATTTGGACTCGCGCTGGGATTGATGTAAAATCAGCATCATCGTTACTGTCTTTACAGTGTGTACAATCGCTGAGCTTTAGGAAGCCTCCGGACCGAGCTGGAGTTCAGTCATGGTAATGGGTGTTTGTTTCCGAAATAAGCGTTGTACGCGGTAGACCAATCACAACAGAGCAGAGTAGGCTCGTGGAAAGGAGGGATTTAGAGAGACTGATTCATTCATCGAGTCGTTTGAGAATCATTGAACATTGTGGTGATGTGCAATGTATATTATGAGAAAATGAAACCTTTAACGTTTTTTGACCTTTGATGCATGTAAACCTTGTTGGAGACCTCCAAAACTAAATTAGGAAACTTTAAAATAGCATAATAGGGGCACTTTAAACTTTACATTCCCTGCAAAATGAAAATTGTCATCATTTACTTACCCTCATGTCATTCCAAACCTGTGAAACACTAAAGATATTTTGAAGAATGTTGAAGAATGTTTGAACCAAACCGTTTTGGTGACCATTGACTTCCATTGTATGGACAAAAATATCTTCTTTTATGTTCAACGGAAAAAAGTTAGTCATGCAGATTTGGAACAACATGATGAGGGTGAGTAAATGATGACAGAATTTTTGGTTGAACTATCCCTTTAAGCCCACTTCTTCTTAGAGTTTTGTGTTGCATTGTACATATTCATCTTTGTCAAATCAATACATATCTACACAGGTGTTTGAGCTTTAGGTGTAGTGGCATTTCTCATATATTGCGCTACTTCGCATCCCGCCTGATCAGTATATAGTATATTACTGTCTGACCAACCAAGAAAAAGTATGTTTCTAGCATGTTATATGTTTGGCAACAGTTCTTCTAACCCTAATTGATGGAGTGTGTAGTTTTTTTTTTATTTCTTGAGCAACCATGTAGGAAGACACATCATGGCCATATTCCAGGATGACAATGTCAAGATTCATCAGGCTCAGACTGTGAAAGAATGGTTGGGAGGGAGCATGAAGAATCATTTTCATCTCTGAGTCCAAATTAATTGAAAGTCTTTGAGATGTGCTGGAGGAGACTTCACAAAGTGAATAATAAATAACATTATTTCCATCAAGAGGTGCATACATTTTTGGTCAAGATCTTGTTTTGACAATGCAAGAGTCCAGCACTCTGTGAAGTCTTCTCCTGGAATATGGCCATGATGTGTCTTCCTACATGGTTGTTTAAGAAATGAAAAGCTACACACTCCATCAATTAGTATATATGTCTATACATATACATATACATGCTAACAAAAGCACATCTTACACAGATAATCAACACAGTCAATGCCTCTGCAGTGTGTTAGGATGTCAGCACTAATATTTTAACAAAATCTTAGTGCACTGCTGTATTAATCCTGAATGTAATGCCGTCCATTTACTTCATCCTGAAGGTAAGACTTGCATCACGTCTCTGCTCTGATCTCAGTTCAGTCATTGTATCCAACATCCTTGTTTCCATGGCTCTCAATGCTTTTTAGGGCATTTTGTTGATTCATTTTATAACTTCAGCACTGGTGAGTGAATTAGCCTTGTCTATTGCTATCACAACTTTCAATAAAACAAATGTAGGACTGTCAATGTGTGTATATATACAGTGGGGAGAACAAGTATTTGATACACTGCCGATTTTGCAGGTTTTCCTACTTACAAAGCATGTAGAGGTCTGTAATTTTTATCATAGGTACTCTTTAGCTGTGAGAGACGGAATCTAAAACAAAAATCCAGAAAATCACATTATATTAATTTGTATTTTATTGCATGACATAAGTATTTGATCACCTACCAACCAGTAAGAATTCCGGCTCTCACAGATCTGTTAGTTTTTCTTTAAGAAGCCCTCCTGTTCTCCACTCATTACCTGTATTAACTGCACCTGTTTGAACTCGTTACCTGTATAAAAGACACCTGTCTACACACTCAATCAAACAGACTCCAACCTCTCCACAATGGCCAAGACCAGAGAGCTGTGTAAGGACATCAGGGATAAAATTGTAGACCTGCACAAGGCTGGAATGGGCTACAGGACAGTAGGCAAGCAGCTTGGTGAGAAGGCAACAACTGTTGGCGCAATTATTAGAAAATGGAAGAAGTTCAAGATGACGGTCAATCTCCCTCGGTCTGGGGCACCATGCAAGATCTCACCTCGTGGGGCATCAACGATCATGAGGAAGGTGAGGGATCAGCCCAGAACTACACGGCAGGACCTGGTCAATGACCTGAAGAGAGCTGGGACCACAGTCTCAAAGAAAACCATTAGTAACACACTACGCCGTCATGGATTAAAATCCTGCAGCACACACAAGGTCCCCCTGCTCAAGCCAGCACATGTCCAGGTCCGTCTGAAGTTTGCCAATGACCATCTGGATGATCCAGAGGAGGAATGGGAGAAGGTCATGAGACAAAAATAGAGCTTTTTGGTCTAAACTCCACTCGCTGTGTTTGGAGGAAGAAGAAGGATGAGTACAACCCCAAGAACACCATCCCAACCATGAAGCATGGAGGTGGAAACATCATTCTTTGGGGATGCTTTTCTGCAAAGGGGACAGGATGACTGCACCGTATTGAGGGGAGGATGGATGGGGACATGTATCGCGAGATCTTGGCCAACAACCTCCTTTCTTCAGTAAGAGCATTGAAGATGGGTCGTGGCTGGGTCTTCCAGCATGACAACGACCTGAAACACACAGCCAGGGCAACTAAGGAGTGGCTCCGTAAGAAGCATCTCAAGGTCCTGGAGTGGCCTAGCCAGTCTCCAGACCTGAACCCAATAGAAAATCTTTGGAGGGAGCTGAAAGTCCGTATTGCCCAGCGACAGCCCCGAAACCTGAAGGATCTGGAGAAGGTCTGTATGGAGGAGGGGGCCAAAATCCCTGCTGCAGTGTGTGCAAACCTGGTCAAGAACTACAGGAAACGTATGATCTCTGTAATTGCAAACAAAGGTTTCTGTACCAAATATTAAGTTCTGCTTTTCTGATGTATCAAATACTTATGTCATGCAATAAAATGCAAATTAATTACTTAAAAATCATACAATGTGATTTTCTGGATTTTTGTTTTACATTCCGTCACCCACAGTTGAAGTGTACCTATGATAAAAATTACAGACTTCTACATGCTTTGTAAGTGGGCAAACCTGCAAAATTGGCAGTGTATCAAATATTTGTTCTCCCCACTGTACACAGTATCACACACTAAACCTGTGTTATATTGACAGCCCTAGAAAAAAGTAGTAGCTCTTCCTGTTAGTTTATTAGTTTATGAACATATGAATTCAGAAATTCCTACTTGACATTTCTCAGAAATGTGTAAAAATGAAAGGCTAATAGTGACAGTTTGTGGAAACAAGGTTGCTGTTTGTCAGTGGTAGATGTTGACTGTTCGTGGTATTTCCTGTGGTTTTAGTCAGTAGTATTTCTGTGGATTATACTGTAGTAGAATGTGCTTTATTTGTCCTGTATTGCTCTGTTGCTTCATTGTGTAGCCATCTTGTGTTATAGAGTGCTCCTAAATCATGTTTTTCCCCATTTTATTCACTTGTTCTCCCAAAAAAAAAAAAAATCATTTACCCACTCAAGTCTTTCCAAATCTGTATGACTATTTGTGTTCGGTAGAACATATTGAGAAATGTCTCACTGCTTGTTTTTGTCCATTCAGTGCAAGTGAATGGTCACCAACATTCTTCAAAATCTTTTGTGTTCCGCAGAAGAACATCATACAGGTTTGGAATGACATGAGGGCGAGTAAATAATTTTCATTTTTGGGGTGAACTATCCCTTTAAACGCTTTTGAATGCACAGATCCTAGTCTTGAGGGATGGTTCACCCAAAAATTTGAATTCTATCCCATTCTATTCCATGGCATCGTGTTGTTCCAAACCTGTATAATGTTCTTCTTTTGGTAAAACACAAAAGAAGAATTTTTGAGCAATACTGTTTTTTTAATTTATTTTTTATTGAATTACAGTGAATGGGGACTGGAGCTTCAAGCTTCACAACACAAAAATATCATAAAAGTATCAATAGTATCAAAGTATCAGTATGACTCATGGCTAGATTCCGTGTCTTCTGACGTCATATGATAGCTTTTTGTGACAAAGACAACAAAAAATATTCTTCCTCTTCAGTGGGCTGTTAACTCTTGAACTGTGAGATGAACTCAAGAATCAGTCTGACTTGTGAACGAATCATTCAGACTCAACCCTCTACGCACACCGTGGCAATAGAATCGCCATTGGCTAGTAAATTCTTTAGTTTACTCGCCAGACTGATATACGATTCCACCAAATCAGCTTAAATGAACATACACTCTTAACATCAGTCAATCAAGCATTATATTATGATATTATGATAATCAACCACTATTTAATGATAGAATGATAATAATTAGAACCAAAACTTGGTAACTTGTATGAATGCATATTTGTCATTTTTAACTGCACTTAGGACTGGTGGTGGTGCTTAAGATATTGTTGGTCATTCAATGTTTCTGTAAAAAAATAGATAATAGTAATTATTAAAAGATAATAGTATACTGTAAAATCCAACAGTGATTCTAACTAACACTTTTTAGTTAACTTTACTTAATGTCTTAACCTAATTGTAAAAATCTAGTAATCTGTACTATTCACATACTATTCCTTGTTTACTCAGAAAACCCAAGTTAAGATTAATTGATTGGTTTGAGTGCCATTTTGTCAAGCAAAAAAAAAAAAAAACATCTCACCATTATGGTGATTAGTGTTCACTTTGGTTGGGCACTTGGAACATGCATATTATTATAACTCTCTTCCTATTGATGCTGCGATGCAACACAGTTATGTGGTTTTAAAGGAAGAGAAGTAATAAATAGGTTGCTTTTAAAAGTTGACCTAGCTTCTGACTGAATAATTAACTATAGTTAATGATTTAGTCAGAAATTAGGTCACCTTTTAAAATTGACCTATGTAATATTTCCCTTTATGTCATATAATGATCGTTTACAATTGTATTGCTAACACTTACGTCATAAACACCTGTGGAACTTTTAATTGGGTTGATATAATCCCTCTATATTTGTAACAATATCTTGCAGTTGACCATGCTTGAGTCACACACAGACTTCAACATTCAGCATGCAAAACACAACAATGGTAACAACAATGGTAGCTATACTAAGTCCAGAGTAAATCTAAAGTAAAAGATCAAGTACTCTCTAAAGTTCTTTTTTAGTTACTAGAACTCTTGTGTAAGTGAACTATACTAACTAAGCATTTGTTAGCACAACATAGTATTCCTATTTCAGTTTACTTGTTTTTTTTTTTTTTTTTTAAGGCAATCGGTTTGCATGCTTTTTTTTACTAATTAGTCTAACTAATTCGATTTACAGTGTACTACTAATTCTACTACTGATAACAATACGCAACGCACAAAGGATTGATGAGCTGCTGGGTTCATGAATATTAATCAGGTTGTCAGCTTTCGCTCAAACTGATTTGGTGAAATCAAAACAGGGACGGTAATAGATGAGCGCCAGCCAATGAGATTGCCGTTTGCGTATTAGTTCCACCCACTACCAGAGAAACCGGCATATCTTCTGCTTGTTCTTAAAAGCTGAATAATTCCAAATGAACTATTATTTTGACAGGAGAATACAACAAAGAATATTGTTTACATGTAGCGCGTCAATTCTGCGTGGTACGCAAGACTCTTTCATCCATCGAGATGAATTGAAGTAGTATAGATGAGATCGCATGACGGAAACTCTCAAGCGCTCAGTCAGAGTGTTCAGTGAGTGAAAATATAACTATGCTAAACTTATACTTAACCTCTAACTATGGAAGCTTGTTTCCGCCACAGAATAAAATATAAAAAAGGTAATTGCGACTTTTTCTCTCACAATTCTGACTTTTTTTCTCTCACAATTGTGTGATATAAAGTCACAATTGCAAGTTATAAAGTCAGAATTGCGTGATATAAAGTCGCAATTGCAAGTTATAAAGTCAGAATTACGAGATAAAAACTCGCAATTGCGAGAAAAGGTCAGAATTGTGAGTTTATATCTCACAATTCTGAGAAAAAGTCACAATTATCTTTCATAATGTTTGTGAGTGAAGATTTAGTCGCATATGCGAGTGATTTACTCGCATTGTAGAGGGTTTTGTTAATTGGATCAGCCAATTGAAAAGATCAGACTCAAAAGAATGATTGACATCTCTACTTCTCTCATGCACTTGTTTTCTTAATGGTATATATGTTGGATGTCCAGATTTTCATGGAATAATGATTTATATTTGGCTTAAACAGTCTGTTGCTCACACAAATTGACTGTATGTAGACTTCAGTAGACTTGCTTCCATTTTGAAGCTTGAACTCTCCAGTCCGCATTCATTCAAAAAATCACTAGTACAGAATTCAAAATGTCTCCTTTTGTGGTCAGCGGGAGTAAGAAAGTCATATGGGCTTGGAATGACATGAGGGTGAGTAAATGATACAGAATTTTAATTTTTGGGTGAACTATCCAGTAGAGGAGGCATAGTAATGTCATGGTGCTGATACAGGCTGCAACAATACTTTTTGGTCATAATCATTGATTGTTCATAATGATTCTCCTGCTATTGAATTCATACTGTAGACTAGCATATGAGAAAATGTCACTAACTATCAATTTTCTTTTTACGGTTTTCTGTTTTGCAGAAGCCAGAAGGAAGACTGATGGATATGGAGCACTGTTAGAGGGAGGGGGTGTTGAGAACCCCGTGGAGGACTGTCTTCATTCCAGTGATGAAGACGATGGAGAAAAAGAAGGGGGGAGGTCACAGGTGAGCGGCGAAGAAACTCCAAGTCTGGACTGCAGTGGCTCCAGACCGTTACTTCAAGACTCGGATGATGATGATGACCAAAGCCCCGCATCTTCGAGAATCCTCCAGATGTCTTCCGAATCCGAGGAACCAGTTGAAAACCAGCCCTCTCTGGTTTCTGTCCATGCTCAGAACCACTCGCCACAGCTGGTGTCACAAGCCCAACATTCAGGCGCAGATCCAGGCGTAGATGTATTCTCCAAAGCTCCATTTCTGATTGGACAGGACAGTGACAGTGATGGAGATGTATTCGCCAATGCGCCTTTTGCTCGTCCCGCAGCTCGGCCTCAACAGCCTGATATTTTCCTCCAGGCCCCCTTTGGTAGGAAGAAGGAAACTTCCGGAAAGGTTTACACCAATCCGGTGGCCCAGCCGAGATATTTACACCCCAATCCAGGTTCTTCCCTTGACCAGAGCATCCTCGGCCAAGTGACGCCTCTACCCTTTCGACCCCAGGAACTTTCTAAGTATTCCAGACACTACGAAGGACCTGTGAACACAGATCCTAAACCGAGCGGTGAGCATCATCACAATCTGACGTCTGATGTGGCTTCCGGTGACCCGTTTGTCTCGGCGCCCTTCCACCTTAAAGGCCGCCATGATAAACGCTGAGAGGATGGCGTCTGAAACCACACCATAGTACTTTCACCCCCTAAAAGATTTGAGCTCAACATAATAAAATGCTGTAATATATTCAAGAATGAAGCACATTTATGGCCTCTGGCTGTCTATCTCTGGGTAAACGTTTGATTTGTGATATCTTTTGCTACCTCAGATCATTCTCATGCTGTCAAACTTCATTTCTGTCCTGTGTATGTACCACGTCCACAGAAAACTGAATTGGGGTGTTGCTTGGCAAAAATGTTGGATTGTTTTCTATTATGAGCATGAGCTTAAAGAACTATTTCCACCATTATCAAATGTTTGTATTATTCTCCATGTGCTTACCGATGGTACTTCTACTATCATGGTATACCAGGCAGTTTTGTATAGCTCAGATCTGGCAGAGTTACACATCATAATAAAAAACAGGAAGCATTCATCCCAACAGTTAATAAATAAAACATATTTGTGTCTCAAAAAAGGTTATCAGCCAACATTTCATTGGGTTGTGAAAATACTTTTACATTTTAAATTATTCTTTTCCTTCATGAAGAAATATCCAAAACAGGTTTTAAGCACCATTAATATTTTTGAATTGTAACATGACAATTCCATCTAAATTCTTATAACTGTAATGTAAAAAAATAATACAGTAATGATCATTTGCTTTTATAGTTTTTTTTTTATTATTAAAATCAGCATAAATTCAATACTACTATCATATACTTTACAAATGTACTTAATATTTTAAATAATACATTATAGATTTATTTTGCACTCTCGTTACTGTAAACATGCTTAATTTTCATGAAAATAATGTATGTTACAATGAAAAAAAAAATCATAATGGTCCTAAAATGTGACCTGGACATGTTATTTCTGTCAGATTCATTTTTATACCTATATGTATGTTACAGTTGCACAACTGAATGGGGAAAGCATCAAATTGTCAAATTTTCACTGGAAATTATATCTGAAAACCTGAATGTATTGCAATTGTGAAACTATATATAGGTCTAATAGTTTTAAAATCTATTTTTCAATAACCTTTTAAACTATCCATTTGTTGAATTACCTTTTTTCATTTTGCCCTTAAGAGTTTGCTCCAATTGAGTATTTACCTAATAATCGTGTTTAGCATGAAAGCCAATGAAAAGCAAGCAAGCAGCTCTAAATATTGTATAAGCAACACCTGATCTTGTGCGCAGTGTTTATGGAAGAGCAGTGCTAGTGTACAGTATTTAATACAATCTTATGAAGTTTTTCATTTAGCACATTAGTGTTGGGCTTACAGCTGGATGTTAAATCCAATTGATGCTGGATTATATTGCACACAACTGTAATAGAATGTCACTATTGAATGTAATATGTTTTCTAGCTATCAATGAACACTGCATATTCCCTTTATTAGTAACAGGCAGCTCAAGTACCAAGATGCTGTTCTCACTGCTGTTCACAATATCCACTCAATCTCTTATTAAATGCAATATATGGTCAAATTCAGTCCCAACCCATGAAACATTTAACTTTTGCTGCATAGATTTTCAATGCATCTGTCATCCTCCGTTTGCCTCCTCAGCATTTCATCCCATAAATGCAAATGTGTAAATTGAGGCATTAAGGCTGTTGTGCATCTTACACTTTTTCACTATGATACTAAGAGTTATAAGGTGTAGTTTATATTATATGGGGTGAATTTTAGGTGTGTATCCACGTTGCTCTTTGTGGAAAGGTGTTTTATATGAGAGACTGGGGATTGTTCATATTTTTTATGTTTAATGTTGAAACAGCCATGATTGCTTGGTGGCCTTGAATGAATTTGGAAGCACTTGTCTTTTGGAAATACTTGAGTTACTCAAAACACTCACTGGTGTAGAATCTCTATAATAAATGAAATGTGTTTAAAAGGTGTCATTGTATTGATTTTTTATATATATATATATATATATATATATATATATATATATATATATATATATATATATATATATATATATATATATATATATATATATATATATATGCAAAAGTTTTGGGACGCCTGCCTTTACATGCACATGAACTTTAATGACATCCCATTCTTATTCTGTAGGGTTTAATATGGAGTTGGCCCACCCTTTGCAGCTATAACAGCTTCAACTCTTCTGGGAAGGCTTTCCACAAGGTTTAGGAGTGTGTTTATGGGAATTTTTGACCATTCTTCTAGAAGCGCATTTGTGAGGTCAGGCACTGATGTTGGACGAGAGGCCTGGCTCGCACTCTCCGCTCTAATTCATCCCAAAGGTGTTCTATCGGGTTGAGGTCAGGACTCTGTGCAGGCCATTCAAGTTCCTCCACACCAAACCCGCTCATCCATGTCTTTATGGGCCTTGCTTTGTGCACTGGTGCACAGTCATGTTGGAACAGGAAGGGGCCATCCTCAAACTGTTCCCACAAAGTTGGGAGCATGAAATTGTCCAAAATGTCTTGGTATGCTGAAGCATTAAGAATTCATTTCACTGGAACTAAGGGGCCAAGCCCAACCCCTGAAAAACAACCCCACACCATTATCCCCCCTCCACCAAACTTTACACTTGGCACAATGCAGTCAGGTAAATACCGTTCTCCTGGCAACGCCAAACCCAGACTCGTCCATCGGATTGCCAGACAGAGAAGCGTGATTCGTCACTCCAGAGAACACGTCTCCACTGCTCTAGAGTCTAGTGGCAGCGTGCTTTACACCACTGCATCCGACGCTTTGCATTGCACTTGATGTAAGGCTTGGATGCAGCTGCTCGGCCATGGAAACCCATTCCATGAAGCTCTCTATGCACTGTTCTTGAGCTAATCTGAAGGCCACACAAAGTCTGGAGGTCTGTAGCTATTGACTCTGCAGAAAGTTGGCGACTTCTGCGCACTGTGCGCCTCAGCATGCGCTGACCCCGCTCTGTGATTTTACATGGCTTACCACTTCGTGGCTGAGTTGCTGTTGTTCCCAATTGCTTCCACTTTGTTATAATACCACTAACAGTTGAAGGTGGAATATTTAGTAGTGAGGAAATTTCACTAATGGACTTATTGCACAGGTGGCAACCTATCACGGTACCATGCTTGAATTCACTGAGCTCCTGAGAGCGACCCATTCTTTCACAAATGTTTGTAGAAGCGTCTGCATGCCTAGGTGCTTGATTTTATACACCTGTGGCCACGGAAGTGATTGGAACACCTGAATTCAATGATTTGGAGGGGTGTCCCAATACTTTTGGAAATATAGTGTATATAAGAAGTCTTTTATGCTCATCAAGCCTGCATTTATTTGATCAAAAATACAGAAAAAAGAGTTATATTGTTAAATATAATTACAATTTAAAATAATGGTTTTCTATTTTAGTATACTTTAACATATAATTTCTGTGACGCAAAGCTGAATTTTCATCAGCCATTACTCCAGTTTTCAGTGTCACATGATCCTTCAGAAATCATTCTAATATGCTGATTTGATACTCCGTTATTATCAATGTTGGAAACAGTTGTGCTGCTTTATATATATATATATATATATATATATATATATATATATATATATATATATATATATATATATATATATATATATATTAGTAGTAGGCTACATTTCATAGGTTACTCGTAAAAAAAGATACTTTTTTTTCTATATCACTATTTCCAGTACGTCTTCTTTATTTATTTATCACTCAAGTGTTGAGTGTTCGTAAGTTTCTTTGGTTCATTTGACAAAACATTAATCCGAGAAAAAGAATAAACACTGCCATCTTGCGTTCGAAAAATATTACTTCCTACTGTTTTGTCTGTGCTCCTTCCTCCAGGGGGCGCTTGGCGGCTCAGGAGCCGAACCAAAGCCCCTTTCTTCGGCCGCATTCAGCTTTCAAATGATTTGTTTATCCATAAATTTCAGTAAAATTTCATTAACAAAAACGACTGAAATAAAGACTTATTCAGTAATCACAAACAAATGAGATTGGGATATCTGTAGTCTTTAGTTTCACGTGACAACACCTAGATCTAGATGTGTAAATAATGATAAACAGCGAATATTTAGAATAGGAAAATTATTGACCAATTAAAAACGACGTCTAGACCACCAATTCATTTTTATTCTTTTTACCACTAACACATTATGGTACCTAGCGACAAGTATCATAAGAGATGTTATAATAACGATTGCTGTTCTGTTCTCCCTGTAGTTTCTGTGAGCGTTCGCCACGTCATCACTTCGCGACTGCAAAACAGTTCTCGAGAGGCACCCACATGGTCACTGTACCGTTTATTTTTTCATTTATGAAAGCTGTCCATGAATATATACAGTTCCATAATTTTTAAGTGTGTGAAATAAAGGTTTACGTGGCGCTGACACGAGCCAGGAGTCACTATAATGGCGTTATTTATGATAAACAGGTATGTATATATTACATTAAAAGTATATGTTGTTCGCTGCACATTTAGTTCACTGACAGAACTTCTTAGAGTAAATTATTTGACCAGTTTAATCATAAGTAATGGCTCTCACTCTTACTTTGTTGTATAGTCTGGCATATGATTCTCTGTTTATCTTACACTTCATCTGAAATGATTTCTTTCTAATTACTGTATAATTATTGTATAATTGTCTGACTTCATGAAGTATTTATATTTTTAAATTATCTCATTGCAGAGCTATTCAAGGAAATTTGTGATTAAAATACATTAAAATAAACCAAGGACATAAAGTATGCCATTTCACTTGATATTGATATAATTTAACCTACAATATACATGTTGAAAAATGTTCATGTTATTTGTCAACAACCCATCCTCCCATGTAACACCCTGTCTGTTGATGTGTTGCATGTGATCAGATATTTAGGGGAGGAGGAGGACAGTGAATCTAGCAGAGAGTCTCGGTCCAAAGCTTTGCTGGCTAAACTTCAGGAGCAGGTCAAAGCCAGAGAACAGCAGAGCGTCTCTAACACGGCCGATGAAGATGACGACCATCAGGGTGATGTAAAAGAACAAAAGAAAAGAAAACGTGAACGGCAAGAGACTGAGGGAGTGCAGCGTAAAACAAAGAAGAGTGAAGATGTTAAAAAAACAGATCCTGATGATGAAGCTGCCAGTTCAACTAAAAAGAAGAAAAAACACAAAGCATTGTTCATTGAAAATGAGAGCGTGAATACAGGTAATGTTTGATTGTTTTTAAATGAAACTAGTCAAGCTTGTTGATTTGGTGACCTTAAAACATTCTGCACTTTTTAGCACAAATAGGGTGGTATTCCATTACTTTTCTTAAAACAATAAAGGGGTCATTCCATGTCAACTCAACCAGTGGTCCCCGGCTTTTTTTTCTGGTGACAGAAATAAACTCAGCAAAAAAAGAAACGTCCCTTTTTCAGGACTGTGTATTTCAACAATAATGTTGTAAAAATCCAAATAACTTTACAGATCTTCATTGTAAAGGGTTTAAACAATGTTTTCCATGCATGTTCAATTAACCATAATCAATTAATTAACATGCACCTGTGGAATGGTCGTTAAGACCTTAACAGCTTACAGAGAGTAGGCATTTAAGGTCACAGTTCTAAGAACGCAGGACACTAAAGAGACTTGTCTACCGACTGTGAAAAACACCCAAAGAAAGATGCCCAGGGTCCCTGCTCATCTGCGTGAACGTGCATTAGGCATGCTGCAGGGAGGCATGAGGACTGCTGATGTGGCTAGGGCAATAAATTGCCATGTCCGCACTGTGAGACGCCTAAGACAGCGCTACAGGGAGACAGGAAGGACAGCTGATCATCCTCGCAGTGGAAGACCACGTGTAACAACACCTGCACAGGATCGGTACATCCGAATATCACACCTGCGTGACAGGTACAGGATGGCCACAACAACTTCCCGAGTCACACCAGGAACACACAATCCCTCCATCAGTGCTCAGACTGTCTGCAATAGGCTGAGAGAGGCTGGACTGAGGGCTTGTAAGCCTGTTGTAAGGCAGGTCCTTACCAGACATCACCAGCAACAACGCCGCCTATGGGCACAAACCCACCTTCGCTAGACCAAACAGGAGTGGCAAAAAGTGCTCTTCACTGATGAGTCACGGTTTTGTCTCACCAGGGGTGATGGACGGATTCGTGTTTATCGTCGAAGAAATGAGCGTTACAACGAGGCCTGTACCCTGGAGCGGGATCGATTTGGAGGTGGGGGGTCCGTCATGGTCTGGGGCGGTATATCACATCACCATCGGACTGAGCTTGTTGTCATTGCAGGCAATCTCAATGCCTTGCGGTACAGGGAAGACATCCTCCTCCCTCATGTGGTACCCTTTATGCATGCTCATCCGGACATGATCCTCCAGCAGGACAATGCCACCAGCCATACTGCTCGTTCTGTGCGTGAGTTTCTGCATGACAGCAATGTCAGTGTTCTGCCATGGCCAGCGAAGAGCCCGGATCTCAATCCCATTGAGCACGTCTGGGACCTGTTGGATCGCAGGGTGAGGGCTAGGGCCATTCCCCCCAGAAATGTCCAGGAACTTGCAAGTGCCTTGGTGGAAGAGTGGGGTAACATCTCACAGCAAGAACTGACAAATTTGGTCCAGTCCATGAGGAGGAGATGCACTGCAGTACTTCAAGCAGCTGGTGGCCACACCAGATACTGACTGGTACTTTTGATTTTGAGCCTCCCTTCATTCAGGGACACATTATTCTATTTCTGTTAGTCACATGTCTGTGAAACATTTTTAGTTTATGTCTTATGGTGTTGACTCTTTTAGTGTTCATACAAATATTTACACACATTAAGTTTACTGAAAGTAAAAACAGTTGAAAGTCAGAGGACGTTTCTTTTTTTGCTGAGTTTACATAAATGAAGAAGAAAGCCAAAATATTAGATGTCATGAATGTATTTTTACTGAGTAATTCACTGTTTTGTAGAGGGGGGTCAAAATGACAATTTACATGTCTGTAACTCAAGAAGTGTTTACGATATCTTAATATAATTTTAGATTCTTTTTCCCATTAAACTTTTCTTTTGGAATCATTTTTAAGGCCCTATATGGTTCAATCCCAGAGATATTGGGATGTCAGTGTGGTAACATGTATTTATGATACTGCGTATTTGAACTCTTGGTAGCTTCAGAAGCTGAAAATCCCTTCTTCCAAATATCCCTGAAACTCAAATACACTTTTGATAGTTAATGTGCCTCAACTTGACTGTTTCAGTGCATTTTTGGGATGGTATGTTGTTGTATGGAATTGTTTTGATAGAGGGAAACAAGATACATTTCTAGTTTCAACATTATTTATTCTTCAGACATTCCCCTTTAAATGCAATAAGTATCAGTTGTGTGCAAAGTGACCCGCATTTGATTTTTGGCCATTGAAAATGGGTACAATTCTACAAATTAAACTTGGAGCCGCATTGAGATCCCCATGTCTATGGGATTGAACCATATAGGGCCTTGAAAATGAAGATTGTTAAGAACCAGATTCTAAAATAATATTGAGAGACCTTTAATACTTTTAGAGTTACAGTCAAGCAAACTTTGGAAAAACAATATTTATGGCACTCAGGTTTATTCAATGCAGTTGTGTTGACAGAAAAAAACGGGATACATTTCTAGTTTCAATATTATTTGTTGTTCAAATATTCCTCTTTAAAAAAAAAAAAAAAGAACATCAGCTGTATGCAAAGTGACCCACATTTGTTTTTTGGCTTTTTTTTTACTCATTTACTCCTGGAGCCGCATTAAGATCTCCATATCTCTGGGATTGAACCATCGAGGGCCTTTAAAATGAAGATACCAAAATAAATGTTCGTTAAAAAACAAAATCTAAAAGGATATTAAGATATCTTTAACATTTTTTGAGTTACAGGCATGCAAACTTGGGGCAAAAAACACAAGTGCTTTTTCCCATTTTTGAACTGTCACTGTTGGCATACACTGATCAGGCATATCATTATGACAGGTGAAGTGAATAACACTGACTATCTCTTCATCACGGCAGCTGTTAGTGGGTGGGATATATTAGGCAGCAAGTGAACATTTTGTCCTCAAAGTTGATGTGTTAGAAGCAGGAAAAATGGGCAAGCGTAAGGATTTGAGAGAGTTTGACAAGGGCCAAATTGTGATGGCTAGACGACTGGGTCAGAGCATCTCCAAAACTGCAGCTCTTGTGGGGTGTTCCCGGTCAGTGGTCAGTATCTATCAAAAGTGGTCCAAGGAAGGAACAGTGATGAACCGGCGACAGGGTCATGGGCGGCCAAGGCTCATTGATGCACGTGGGGAGCGAAGGCTGGCCCGTGTGGTCTGATCAAACAGACGAGCTACTGTAGCTCAGATTGCTCAAGAAGTTAATGCTGGTTCTGATTGAAAGGTGTCAGAATACTCAGTGCATCACAGTTTGTTGCGTATGGGGCTGCATAGCCACAGACCAGGCTGTTTTGGCAGCAAAAGTGGGACCAACACAATATTAGTGTCTGTAATATTAGACATCATTTTATGCCTGATAATGCAACAAAGATTTAACTAATAGACCTACCATAAAATAATTATGCTGCCGTCTTTTTAGTCATCTTTACCCCCTCATGTTGCCTGGAGAGAGAACAATTAAATATGTTATATAAAATGAACATTGAAAAGTAGCTATGAATATGACATTTCAAAATATATTTATGCCAAAATACTATATTTAGCTTACCACATTTTTGTGCATCACTGTTACTGCATTGACTTTCCCCCATTAATAAATTAAACATACATGGAATGGTGATACTCAAGAAGTGATATCATTTGGATCGTTTTTATGCAGCATAACAATAAGACAATGAAATAATAATATAACATTTTCTCAATTTTTACACAAATTTAGTGTTGGCTGCATTTATTAAGTTCAAGCATTGAATCTGGTCTTCAAATTGTAAGAAAAAATTAAAGCTGCAAGCAGCGATGAAAGGGCCCTCGCACCCGGGGCCACCGCCACCCAGTGGCCTCAGGAAAACAGCGAATAGTGGGCGACATGCATTTAAGTGGGTAAATATATGAAAAAAATAGCAAAGTCATTTCGATTTGCCACACTTCCTGTTGCCAGCAGGTGGCGCTTTGACTATAACTAAATATTGCCATGTAGATGTCTTCAGGCCAGGACTATTATCAAACATGTGAAGTTTAGGGCAGATCAGACACTGTATGCCTGAGTTTCAACAACTTCCTGTTTCGTGGCGTTAATCACATACATTCGCACTTAGCCAAGTGTTGCATGATTTAACGTTTCTAACATGTTTGGCACTTCATGGCATATTTAAATGTGTTTCAAGGAGTGAATTACAGTGTAAAGCATGCCATTTCCTGTTGCCAGCAGGTGGCGCTATGACTAACTAAATATTAGCATGTAAATTACTTCAGGCCAGGACTCTTATCAAACATGTGAAGTTTGTGGCAGATCGGACATTGTATGCCTGACTTACAACATCTTCCTGTTTCATGGCGAAACATCAGACTTTGACAGGCCGCCACGGACACGCCCTTCAGCGAAAACTCAAGATCTTCACAATTTAACATCACAAAGGACTTTAGATTAGACTGTGCAAATATGATGTTGATCTGATTAAATCTCTAGTAGGAGTTTGTTAAAGTACAAAGTCTGGAAATGGCAAAATTTGCAACAATTTTGCAAAGAAAATTCAAAATAACTGACTTCCTGTTGGTTTTCAGATTTTGCACCAGGAGACTTTTTTGTAGGTATTGGGCTGTTACATGTCTCCCGAATTTCATACCTGTACGTGAAACGTAGCGGGAGGGGCGCTTTGTTGAAATTTGGTAGGTGGCGCTATAGAGCCATTTTGCCACACCTAATTCTGAAACCCATAATTCTGAAACCCATATCAGATGTAAATTTTCGCCACTTCTGACGCGTGTGCAAAGTTTCATGAGTTTTGGAGCGTGTTTAGGCCCTCAAAAATGCTATTCATTTAACTTCTCTAGGAGGAGTTTAAGTACAACATCTGGAAATGGCAAAAACTGCAAAAAATTTGCAGAGAAAATATCTGACTTCCTGTTGGGTTTTCAGATTTTGCTCCCAGGGACTTTTTTGTAGGTATTGGGCTGTTATATGTGTCTACCGAATTTCATACTTGTACGTGAAACGTAGCGCGAACGGCGCTTAATTTAAATTTTGTAGGTGGCTCTATCGAACCATTTTGCCACACCTAATTTTGAAACCCATATCAGACGTAAATTTTCACCACTTCTGACGCGTGTGCAAAGTTTCATGAGTTTTCGAGCATGTTTAGGCCCTCAAATATGCAATTCATTTCGGAGAAGAAGAATGATAGGCCGAGCAATTACAATAGGGTCCTCACACCATCAGTGCTCGGGCCCTAATAATCAAACCTTTTTTATTTTTTATTTAAATATAATACACATAATTTAGTGACTACAAATCAGCATTTCAGCATTTGCAACCCTGTTACCAATTCTACCATATTGTTTTTTGCTGTTGTTTTTGCATAATATTTATTTGTCAATGTCATTTTTTCTTACAGTTATTGTTATAAAATAAAATCATGAAAATCAGAGTCTAAAAATCAGGTCAACTGTTCTAAACTCTAATTTTGCTAGCAGGGTTACAAAAGTTGTAATAGTTGCAAACCTTATATAATGATTATAAAATAAAATAGCTCATATGTCATTTAATTTAAACTTCTTATATGGACAAAAAAAGTTTTTTAACGTTAATAACCTCATTTGTTTAAAAAAAAAAAAAAAAAGACTTTATTAAGAGTTTTGAACTCTATCCTGTACTGTTTTTGTGGAAATTACTTTATACAGAAAATTATCATTCATTTTAGGAGATAATGAATCGGATCATGAGAAGTCTGTGGAAATCACAGAAACAAGTGAAAGTGACCCAGAGGAATGTAAGAAGACTGAAAAAGCTGTGAACCCTCAGATCGATCAGTTCCAAGCAGAGGCAGGAAACAGCACCTCCCAGACCAGCTTCCATATCCTGGGTGGCTTCAAAGAGAAGACAGTGCAAAAGGTAGCGTGGGAAAATATCTTTAAGTTCTGAATGAAACTGTATTGATGGCTATGTCTTTGTAAAGAATTGTTTTTGTGCAATTGCAGGTCAGAAGAGTATTGCCTCAGTGGTTGGCACAGCCTGACGTCATTCAGAGGGACATGAAGAATAACCTCATTCCCATCAGTCAGGTGCCAGGCATCTGTCCCATACTGCTGAAGAAATTAGAAGCTAATGGGATACAGAGCTTCTTTCCAGGTAAGAGGGGATGATAATTCACTGGCATTGTATTAAATACAGTGCAGCCCGATAACCAACCAAATCTTGACCCCTGTTAGTGGAGAATCTGGGGCCGGATTCACAAAACATTCTTAAAGTGCCCCTATTATGCTATTTTACAGGTTGCTAATTTTGTTTTGGAGGTCTCCTAAAACATGCATTTATGGTTTACATGCATAAAAGTTCAAAAAACACTTGTTTTCTCACAATATATATTGCACATCACCACATTCTCAAACGACTCGTCTGAGGATTCAGTCTCTCTAAATCCCTTCTTTCCGAGAGCCTGCTCTGCTCTGATTGGTCAGATGGCACAGTCTGTTGTGATTGGTCTACTGCTTACAGCACGTGTCGGAAACGAAACGCCTATTATTATTATAACTGAACTTCAGCTCCGGAGGCTTCTTAAAGCTCAGTGATTGTACAGACAGTAACGATGGCGTCGATTTTACCATATCAGTTCGAGTGTGAGTCCGATGATGAAACATTGGAAGAACTAGATATTCAACCTGAACCTCCATCGCAAGGACGACTTGGGCAGGACGTTTCTCAGTGATACGCTACTCATTTTGACGTACATTATGAGATGTTGCACCTGTAATTCCTCACCATCAGCATTAACAAGTGTACGTCCATCAACAAACCCATGTGTGTATTTCTAATTTATTGCGGTGCACATGCGGGAACTGTATCAATAACGGCACATACATTAGCCGAGCACTAACGTGAATGACTGATGTAACATTAAAGTTTGTAAAACTACATATTTTGAACACCTGGTAGAAAATATATACATCAACAATTAATCATACTTACAGGTTGTGATTCTGAGGTGCAAGTTGGGTACTGTCCCATCTTTAATGGATAAGCGTTTTATAAATCCCATTTAGACCTCAGAGTGATTTGAGAAGCAGTTGTCAAAAGTGTTTACAAAGAGAGATTGCTTTTGCAGCTCAGAAAACAGCGTCTTCTCGACACGTACACAACACAAACCAGCTATAGTATTTAAAGGCGGGTCAAAGTAGACGTTGTTCGCGGCAGCCAATAAAGACCATAGGTGGGCATTATGCAAATGTGCTATGTATGCAGGTCACGGAAGTGAGACTGGAATACATGACAACTCGTTTAGGCGTTCAGAGCCGATTCTTTCTTTTGGGAGACAACTTTATTTATCGTGCACTTTCGACTTTACAACTTTGCAGACGGTTTACATTCACAAAAATCTATATTACACACTGCATGAAAGGGAATATTCGGCACTAATAAGTGGCACTTTAAGAATAAAATTCTTTGTAAGTGCTATTTTCTTCTCATTTTAGAAACTTAAGAAAAACTGTAAGAATATTTTGTATTCCCAAAAACTTTTCTTAAGTTTCCTAACTTTATCTTTCTAATGATTGTTCAAGTATTCATATTCCTGAAAAGAATGTTCTTAAAAAAATCATCATAAATAACTTCTAAAAGTTAGAATAACCTCCTACCTGTCTTAAATCCCCAAAGGTAAGTTTAATTAATTTATTGGGTTGTTTCAAATATTAAGCATTACAAAATAACACTAGCTACGTATAATACATATTACTACCAGCAATGGGGTCGAGTACTCTAAAGTGACACCGATCGATCATGACAACATGATCATGAACACGCTCACTCTAGAGAGAGCGCAAGGAAGACGGAGCGCAAATGAATGGGATAGACTGCTGTATCTTTAGACAGGCTCTTTTATATAGCTATTTTAACTTAACACAGCACATTAAAAACACAACGCAGAGTAATTAACTCCCGTCAAGCCAGTCACTATGAAAATAGTCTGCGTGCTTATGATAACTACAGTAATCTGCAGGCAGCACAAAAAGACGGACTTTGGGGCGCTTTTCATTCAGCGAATCCTTAGCAATACCCACCTTTCATTCAAATAACACCAAAGCCTGTCAGTTTCTTCTAAAGAAAAAAAAATTAAGATGTTCTTAAGAAAATATTTGAGAACTTACGAACATTCTTAAGAACTTCTTAGAATTTATTTTAAGAACTTTTTTAAATTCTTTCTTAAAGTGGGGTAAACGATATTTGCTGAACATTGTTGGTATTTGAAATCAACCCAAACAAACACACCCATCTCTTCATTGCTCCGCCTCCAAAGCTCACACTCCAATCCTAACCGCCCTGCTCTGAGTCGGTCTCGAACCCCGATCGCTGGCATGCGAGGCGGGTGCACTAACAAGGATGCTAAACAGTAAACACCTCATTCTCTAGCAGTCATCAGCCTGCACAACTCTCACTAGCTGCGTCTGTTTTCAGGCCTTCCTGCTTAGCTCTCTCCAGCGCTGGAAAGCTTTTCTAATATTAATGCGGGTCCTAAAGCTCTTTCCTGATCATAACCCTTCATTTTCCAGTGATATTCTTGTGAGCTTTTCTCTTTTGTAATGTCTCTCAGGCATCTCTCTTTCAACAGTCTTTCTTCAAATCTCCCTCTTGCTCTTTCTCTCTCCTCCACCGTCATACGCCCCCTAATGCTGATTGGCTACACGTTTGTTGTTGTGTCGGTCGGACAAACTTTCAAACAGCGTTTTTCAAATATCGCTTACCCCACCTTTAAGTAGATTTTCATGAATCCGGCTACTTGTGTACATCAGCACTGACAAGATTAACTATTTAAATCTGTTCTACATTTATGAATTTATTATTAATAACTTCATTCAATGTTCACATTTCATCAAGAACCCATGACCTTGACGTTGTTAGCACTGTGCTGTGTTTGTGTTTTTCAGTTCAAGCTGAGGTCATCCCTGCCATCCTAGACAGCGTGGGCTCAGGGCTGCTGCTGGGTCCTGGTGGATACAGGCCCAGAGACATCTGTGTTTCTGCACCTACAGGAAGCGGAAAGACATTGGCGTTTGTCATACCTGTTGTACAGGTACAAACAATGAATTACATTTGAATGTATTTTTATTTCTCTCTCTAAAATGTTGGCATTGAACCTGTGACTTAGTGGTTAGCACATGTGCTCTGACAAATTGAGCCGTAGAGTTTGTTCCCAGCTAGTGGAATGACCTGCCGAACTCAACCCAAGCATTTTCAAGAAACAACTAAAGATGCATCTTTTTTTGTCAACACTTGACCCATTAATACTAAAACTTTCTATTCTATTTCTGTTCTGTCTATTTTTTATATTTATTAAAAAAACCTTGCTATGTGTACTATGCTAGACTAATTGGGACTTGTCACAGCACTTACATATTGTTTCCCTTTTGTTGGTTTAACTGCTTCTATTGCTCTCCTCATTCTCCTCAGTCTCTTTGGGTAAAAGCATCTGTTAAATGATTAAATGTAAAATTTGGATGATGCAAGTTTGAATCCAGCTCATGGCATTTTCTGATTGTTTTTTTGTTGTTGTTGTTGTCATGAAACTTGTCAAGAACATAATAATAATAATAATAATAATTATTATTATTATTCATGCTTAGATATAAAAATAAGCATACATTTTCTATACAATTTATATTATAATGTCAAGCCTGCATTTATTTGATAAAAAATACAGTAAAACATTAATATTGTGAAATATTATGAAAATTAAAAATAACTATTTTCTATTTCAATATATTTTAAAATGTAGTTTATTCCTGTGATGCAAATCTGAATTTTCAGCATCATTACTCCAGTCTTCAGTGTCACATGATCCTTCAGAAATCATTCTAATATGCTGATTTGCTGGTCAAGAAACATTTATGATTATTATCACTGTTGAATACAGGTATACTGGTTAATATTTTTGTGGAAAGTGTGATACATTTTTTTCAGGGTTCTTTGATGAATAGAAAGTACAATGAACAATATTTATTTGAAATATAAATCTTTTGTAACATAAATGTCTTAAATGGCTTCTGGATATTTCGCTTTCTATTTTCTTTTTACATTTTACATAACAATAAAAAAACGGTTATTTTAAATTGTAATATTTTACAATACTATTTTTGGTAGCACTTTTTTTACAGTCCTGTTCCGCATATACATATTATGTACTTATTGGCACTAACTGGGTAATAACTAACTAACCCTGAACCTACCCCTAAACCTTAACTTAACCCATGTAGTTACTTTTTGCTCAGTACTTTTGTGGGTAGGTAGGTACACTGTAAGTACATTTAAAGTGCATGTATTGTAAAATAATAAAGTGCAACCCTACTTTTGATCAAATATATGCAGCCTTGTTGAGCATAAGAGAATTCTTTCAAAAACATTTTAAAAAATCTTAAATTATTCCTGATTTTTGACCAGTAGTATATTTTCTATATGACACAGACTATAAATAAAAGTGGCAAAAGGCCAAAGATTTATAAGTAAACAGATTAAATTATTAGATAGTATAGATGTTTTTTTATATGTGTGTTTGCTAATGCAGGCATTATCCAAGCGTGTGGTGCGTGAGGTCCGTGCACTCGCTGTACTACCCACAAAGGAGTTAGCACAACAGGTAATGATTATTTAAGCATTGATTATTTATCAATTAATTATCTACGTATCCAATTATTTTCATAGCTGCCTATATTCATTGTTCATCCTTGATTTCAACCCCACAGGTGTCAAAGGTGTTTAGCTCATACACTGAGGGCAGCAGTGTGAAGGTGGTCATGATCGCAGGCCAGAAGTCATTTGCTGCAGAGCAAGCAGCGCTCTCTGAAAACAGGTGAGTGTGTTTGTAGGCTCATAGATAGAGCTGCACGATTCTGGATAAATTGAGAATCACGATTTTTTGTTTTTCAAATAGAGATCACGATTCTGAACAGACAACTAAACAAAATAACATGTAATTTACTAGAGGTTCTGACAAAATGTTAATTGCTTCAGTCTATTTAAATAATTTTTTTAAAAATCGGTTCGAATGAATGATTCAATGACTCACTTATAAATACTTCATTTGTTTCATTGCTGGATGAATCAGAGTTTCTGAACAAATCTCTTCAATGAATGATTCAATGAAAAACATATGTTTTAACATTCACTTGTCAACTTGCCACCTAGTTGCATAATGATGTAATCGATAGAATCATTATTTAAAGAGCCAAGTTACTTTCAAAGAGTGATTTGTTCTATTTTGATTGCTTCCGTAGGCATCAGTGTTACTATCCGAACGTTAATGGTCCGGTGTGATTTGGTCAAATGTTTAATAGACATGGCCGAATCGTTGGATGGACTATGAGTAATAACTTCAGTCATCTCCAAGAATTTAACCTTTGCGTCTTTTTGTAGGGGAGGTGTTAGCCACAGTTTGGCAGATATCGTTGTGGCCACACCGGGCCGACTGGTGGATCACATCAACAAAAACAACAACTTCAGTCTACAACACCTACGATTCCTGGTGAGCATCAGTACAAATCTACATCTAAATCTGGAACAATGTGTTCAGTGAAATCCCATGAACAGAAAACTGAAGCAATAAACACAATTATATTAATGTTTAAAGACCCCTATGAATCAAAATGAGAATTCATTTCTCTTAGCTTTGAGGTCATCTGAATGCTAGTATACTCCTAAAAGTTGACTAAATTGACTTTTTGCAGATATACTTTTACTGTTCAATAGTTTGAACATTTTAATACTTTTATTAAGCAAAAACAGATTAAACTGTGAGGATTGAGGAATTAAAAGTGAGGATTGAGGAAGGAAAATGTGGAGGGAATTACAGTCAAATTGCAAAGTAATGAAAGTGTGAATAACTTTCTCCACATCCTAAAAGGACAAAAACCATGTTTAAGAACGGAGTTTGGAAATTTACAACTGATACAAACTTCTTTTTTTTTTCTTTTCTTTTTTTTTTTTAAACAAAAGAGTTGATTTGTTTGACTAGTCAAAGATCAGAGTCAAGAATAACACCCAGATTAGTTACTCGAGACTTAAAGGAGTAGTTCACTTCAGAATTAAAATTTCCTGATAATTTACTCACCCCCACAGCATCCAAGATGTTCATGTCTTTCTTTCTTCAGTCGAAAAGAAATTAAGGTTTTTGAGGAAAACATTCCAGGATTTTTCTCCATATAGTGGACTTCAATGGGGTACAACGGGTTGAAGGTCCAAATTGCAAGTTTCAATGCAGCTTCAAAGGGCTCAACACAATCCCAGCCGTGGAATACGGGTTTTATCTAGCAAAACCATCTGTCATTTTCTAAAAACTATAAAAAATGATATACTTTTTAACCACAAATGTTTGTCTTGCGCTGCTCTGCAATGCGCCACGTATTATGTAATCACGCGTCACACGTGACGTATGCGAAAGTACCGCGGTAGGGCGAAAAACTTTTCTCCTTCAACTTCAAAATCGCCCAACATCGTTGTTTTACCTTTTTTTTGTGAAGGCGTTTGACTTAGTCTTTGCACGTTTGCTTTGTAAACACTTGATCGGTACTTTCGCTTACGTCACGCGTGACCTTTCCGACGTGATTACGTAATACATGGCACATCGCAGAGCAGCGAAAGACAAACATTTGTGGTTAAAAAGTATATAATTGTTTTTATATACGTGGGGGTGAGTAAATTATCAGAACATTTTAATTCTGAAGTGAACTGCTCCTTTAATAAATGGAAAATGATAACCAAGATTCTAGGTTAAGGGGGATCATTGGCTCTGTTTTGTCATTAAGTTGGAGGAAGTTATTTGCCAACCACTTTTTATATCAAGACAGCAAAGGCTAAATAGAATCACCAGATTTCAATGGAAGATATAGCGCTTTTTCAGCAGCAGCAGCATACAAATGAAATGTTTCCTGATAATATTTCCAACGAGAAGCATATACAGATTAAAGAGCCCTGAAGGACCCCACTGACAATAGGAGCTAGGGTTGAGGAGAATTTATCCACAGCTACAGAGAAAGTCCTTAACATATCATTAAGACTAATTAAACCACTGTAATGCTGCAGCATTTATGCCAACCCAAAGTTCTAAGTGTGATAGGAGGATGCATGAATCAAAGGAATACATTTTAAATTACATTAATATAGAAAACTGTTATTTTAAATTGTAATAATATTTCACAATATTACTGTGTTCACTGTGTTTTTCTTAAAAAAAAAAATAGCCTTGGTGAGCATAAGAGACTTTTTAAAACAGTAATTTATATTTAAGATTTAAATAACATTTAATACAAAAGAATTAAATGACATTAAAGTACTTTTTGGGTTTAAAAATTATGTTTGGCCAAAAAGGCTTTAATTTGTGTATTAATTTTGGTTTTAACCTTCACTTTTCTCTATCACGGTATTCTTCTATTTTCTGTATAGAAAGTGTGTTTATAATGTGTATGTTGTAGATTATTGACGAGGCAGACAGGATGATTGACAGCATGCATCAGTCCTGGCTCAGTCAGATGACTAAAGCAGTGTACAAAAGCCCAGGTGACACACAGACGTCTTTCTTCAGGAGAATAGTGCCTGGACCAATCACAGTGGCAAGGTAGGATGTCATCTGCTTTATTCATTATTTAGAACAAAGATTTTCAACCCCACCCACACTATCAGCCAGCCTAGCCACCCTCAGTTCGACGATGTCTGTGCATTCCTTAACGTTAAAGTTCGAGTAACCTGGGTCTTGCTCAAAGACTAATATACCTGCCACAACTAGAACCTGTGACCTGTATTTACCATTGATTACCTAGCCTCTGGTGGCCTGCCGCGATCGATTCTTAAAGTAAAATAATAAATAGTATATGTATGAAATTTATTTTTCATTTACATTAATTTTACAGTGCATTTGTATTAAAATATTTATTTATTTATTTATCCTTTATTTAACCAGGAGATCCCATTGAGATATTGCATCTCTTCTTCCAGGGAGACCTGGTCAAGACGGCAGCACATAGAGTTTCATACATAACCACAAAAACAATAATCATACAAAACAATTAATAAAGATAAAATCAAGAAAAGCACTTACAAGACTTGTTTAAAGCACTTTGCAAAAGACATTTCAAAGTACTCAGAGGTGGCAGTATCTCTAGTTTAACTATATTTTGCAGATCGTTCCAAGCCCAGGAAGCATAAAAAGAAAAAGCATGTTTTCCAAATTCTGAGTATACCTTTGGAACTTTTAATCGAAGATGTGATAGGGATCTAGTCCAATAACTATTTGTATAAAAAAGTTAAAATATTTGAAATATAAGAAGGCAGTTTACCTAGAAGTGCCTTAGCAATGAACATATACATATGCAATTTCCTCCTATGGTGTAAAGATGTGCATGCCAATGATTCATATAGTATGCAGTGATGAGTACATGAGTTTGCACCACTAACAAAGCATAACACTGCATGATAAACCAAATCCAGTTTCCTTGCTGCATGCATATAAACAAGGTCACCTTAATCAATTACAGATAAAAAGGTACTCTCCACGATTTTCTTTCTAGCCTCATAAGGAAAGCAGTTTTTTAAAAGATAAAAGAACCCCAATTTTGGTTTAAGCTTCTTCAGCAGTTTATCAATGTGTACATTAAAAGGAAGTTTTTCATCTAACCATATGCCTAAATATTTATAGGAACTAACTCTTTCAATGGTTGTACCATCTAACGTGGATATTACCACATCCGTTAACTTAGAATGAGTACGACTAAAAAGCATATATTTTGTCTTATAGTAGTCAAGTCACCTTTATTTATATAGCGCTTTTTACAATGCAGATTGTTTCAAAGCAGCTTCACAGTGTTAACAGGAAAATAATGCAACAGAATTTGATTCGGCTGTACAGCCACTCTGGAGAAAACGGTGATGTCATCCAGCTCATTTCAATTATCATATAGTGTCAATGCAGGCAGATCAGTAATATAGTTGAAATTTTAGTGTCCCCAACTGAGCAAGCCAAAAGCCAAAGGCGACAGTGGCAAGGAACCAAAACTCCTTCAGTGGCCAGAATGGAGAAAAAAAACTTGGGAGAAACCAGGCTCAGTCGGGGTGCCAGTTCTCCTCTGGCCGACGAACAAATAGTGTATGATTATGATTCTGGCAACATTACAGGTCAGAAGCCATATTAGATCGAAAGATATTCGTAAGATTATTCGAAAGATTGGAGTCGTCACGCCGGAGACGGGTTTAATGAGGATGTCGTGTCGATGCGGCATTTACAGAGTGGAGTTTAATTTACACGGTCTCTGCAGACATTTCAGGGATGCGTTGGTCATGTCCAGGCGCAGGTCCACCATCTGATCTGGATACGGACCGGATCCGGCTGACTGCAATAAACCTCGGGATAAACAGAGAGACTAACATTAGCGTAGATGCCATTCTTCTTATGATGTAATGAGTACATCAGGTGTTATGGGAAGTGTTCCCGGTTCCGGCTGCTGCGTTTTGGACCAGCTGCAGTTTATTTATTAAGCGAGCAGGGCAACCACCCAGTAGAGCATTACAATAATCTAGCCTTGAGGTCATGAACGCATGAACTAACTGTTTAGCATTTTGCATTGAAAGCATGTGTCGTAATTTAGATATATTTTACAGATGCTAGAAACGTGGCTTTCAAATGAAAGATTGGTATCAAAGAGCACACCCAGGTTCCTAACTGACGACGAGGACTTGACAGAGCAGCCATCAAGTGTTAGACAGTATTCTAGGTTACTACTTGTGGAGTTTTTTGTCCAATAATTAAAAATTCAGTTTTTTCTGAATTAAGTTGCAGGAAATTACTAGTCATCCAATTTTTTATATCAGCTATGCATTCCGTTAATCTTGTGAATTGGTAAGTTTCGTTAGGGCGTGAAGGAATATAGAGCGGAGTATCGTCAGCATAACAATAAAAACTAACGCCATGCTTCCTAATGATATCTCCCAGTGGTAGCATGTACAGGGTGAAAAGCAACGGTCCTAGCGCTGGGCCCTGCGGTACTCCATACTGAACTTGTGATCGGTATGACATCTCTTCATTTACTGCTACAAACTGATAACGGTCAGATAAGTATGATTTTAAACCATGCCAATGCAATTCCACTAATGCCAACATAATTTTCGAGTCTATTCAAAAGAATGTTGTGGTCGAATGCAGCACTAAGATCGAGTAACACTAATAGATACAACTACAATCGGATGATAAGAGTAAATCATTTGTAACTGATGAGAGCAGTCTCAGTACTATGATACGGTCTAAATCCTGACTGGAAATCCTCACAGATACCATTTCTTTCTAAAAAGGAGCGTAGTTGTGAGGACACTGCCTTTTGTAGTATTTTTGACAGAAAGGGTAGATTTGAGATTGGCCTGTAATTGACTAATTCTGTAGGATCAAGTTTTTTTTATAAGTGGTTTAATAATAGTCAACTTAAAAGTTTTCGGTACATATCCTAATGACAAAGATGAATTAATGATATTAAGAAGAGGATCTATGACCTATGAATCTATGATCTATGAAGCATCTCTTTTAATAGCCTAGTCGGTATAGGGTCGAGCATACATGTTATTGATTTTGATGATTTAACGTGTTTAGCCAATTCTTCTTCTCCTATAGCAGTGAATGAGTGTAATTTTTCCTCAGTGACACTACGATGCACTGTCTGATGTGATACTGTAGTAGACGGCTGCATAGTTATAATTTTCTCCCTAAAATATTATCAATCTTGCACGTAAAGAAGTTCATAAAGTCATTACTGCTGTGCTGTTTACAAACATCAGAAGTTGAAGCTTTATTTTTGGTTAATTTAGCCACTTTATCAAATAAATACCTAGGGTTGTGTTTGTTTTCTTCCAAGAGAGTCGAGAAATAAGCAGATCTAGCAGTTTTTATGGCCTTTCTGTATGCAATCATGCTCTCTTTCCACGAAATGCGAAAAACCTCCAGTTTTTCTGGCTGCTGTTTTAAGGGCCCGGGTGTGCTCGTTGTACCACGGCATTGGACTATTTTCTTTAATCTTCTTTAAGCGCAGAGAAGCAACTGTGTCTAAAGTGCTGGAAAAGAGAGAGTCAATAGTTTCTGTTGCAACATCGAGTTCCTCTAGGCTATCTGGGATGCTGAGGAGATGAAACTGATGAGGAAGATTACTTACAAAGCAATCTTTAGTGGCAGTGGTGATTGTCCTACCATATTTGAAGCGAGGGGACGGCTTTGCAGCCTTTGCTAAATTAAGTATACATGATACTAGGTAATGATCTGAGATGTCATCGCTCTGCTGCAGAATTTCAACGGTATCAACATTTATTCCATGTGACAATATTAGGTCTAAAGTATGATTACGGCGATGAGTGGGTCCTGACACGTGTTGCCTAACTTCAATAGAGTTTAGAATGTCTCTAAATGCCAATCCCAATGCGTCTTTTTCATTGTCTACATGGATATTAAAATCACCAACAATTAGTACTTTATCTGCAGCCAGTACTAACTCTGATAGAAAATCAGCAAATTCTTTGATAAAGTCTGTATGGTGCCCTGGTGGCCTATATACAGTAGCCAACACAAATGTCAAACGGGATTTATCAATTACACTACATAACGTTACATAAAGCACCAAAACTTCTAAGGAACTATATTTGAGACTAGACTTCTGAGTAATACTGAAGATATTATTATAAATTACAGCAACACCTCCCCCTTTACCTTTCAGACATGGCTCGTGTTTATAACAATAATCTTGGGGGGTGGACTCATTTAAAGTAATGTAGTCGTTAAGTAATAAGTAATGTAGCCAGGTTTCTGTCAAACACAGCACATCTAGATTGTTATATGTAATCATATCATTAACAATAAGCGCTTTTGGGGAAAGGGATCGAATATTCAGGAGCCCGAGCTTTATCATTTGTTCATCTGTATTATATCTGTTATTTATTTTTTGGACATCAATTACATTTTTACCGTTAAATGGTTTTGATGTTTTTTTGTATTTACTAAATCGGTGAACAGACACAGTCTCTATGTGATAATATCTAGGTGAAAGAGTCTCTATGTGCTGGGATTTATCTGACTTCTGTGACGTGAGACAGCTAGCAGGCGGTCGGTTAAGCCAGTCCGTCTGCTTCCTGACCTGGGCCCCAGTTAGTCAAGGTTTAGCTCTAAGACTATGTGCCAAATTACTAGAGAGAAGAGCGGCACCATCCCAGGAAGGATGGATGCCATCTTTTTTCAACAGGTCAGGTTCACACACCTCTTTAATGTTAATTTTGGGGATCTCCGACTGGCGAAGTCGAACATCATTAGTGCCGACGTGAATAATAATCTTAGAGAATTTACGATTAGCATTAGCCTGCACTTTTAAATTTGCTTTGATGTCAGGCGCTCTGGCTCCCGGTAAACATGTGACTATGGTGGCTGGTGTCTCTATTTTCACGTTCCGTGTAATAGAATCGCCAATAACTAGGGCACTTTCAACAGGATTCTCAGTGGGTGCGTCACTGAGTGGGCAGAACCTGTTTGATGTTCTAATCGGAACGGAAGAGTGTTTTTTTGATCCGTGACTATGCCGTCTCACTGTCACCCAGTTGCCCTGCTGCATGGGCTCTACAGCTGGAACCGAACAATGTACAGAGTTCACTAAGCTAGTCACATCCAAAGCAGTGTCTAAAACTTTTACATTCTCACTACTCTCAAATAAAGTCTGGATGCGTGTCTCTAATTCTGAAATCTTCTCCGTCAGCCTGACTATCTCCCTGCATTTATAACATGTGACAGGCAGTGCAAGTGACAATAACAGGAGAAGATGACATGGTTTACCGTGTTTGTTGATTAATCCAACTCACCACAGTTGGTTGATGGACTCTTTTGACTAATCCAACTCACCACAGTTGCTTGATGGACTCTTTTGACTAATCCAACTCACCACAGTTGCTTGATGGACTCTTTTGACTAATCCAACTCACCACAGTTGTTTGATGGACTCTTTTGACTAATCCAACACACCACAGTTGTTTGATGGACTCTTTTGACTAATCCAACTCACCACAGTTGTTTGATGGACTCTTTTGACTAATCCAACTCACCACAGTTGTTTGATGGACTAGTAAATGGCACGAGAGACAAAACAGGAGACCTGGATGCACGGATGGCAGGCTAACAGGCTAGTGAAATGCTAACACGTTGTGATAGTGATTTAGATTAAAAGCCATGTCAAATTTAACGTGACAGGCAATATTAAACAATATATGGTGATGAGTAAGTTATATTTAGCAGTACAAACAACAAAGAAAAGATATTAAATAGAGATTCAAAAGCAAAGCTGTACAGAGCTACAAACACTCTGAAGCAAGGCAGAGAGGAGCAATCGATTATAGTACTATATAATGATAATAACAATACAAATAGTAATAATTATGATGTATTATATATTAATTATAATATATATTAATAATGTATTATAATAATGCCCCAGTCGAGGTCAGTCTCACAAAATTCTGTGGGAAACACTGCTGTGATTGTTGAGCTATTAGTCTAAAACACACAGTGTAAAGCTCAATATTTATGTCTGTTTGTTTGTATGTATGTATGTCAGTTTGTCTCCGCCTCAGATTCCTCTACAGAAGTTGCTGTTTTCTGCCACCCTCACACAAAACCCTGAGAAACTACAACTGCTGGATCTGCACCAGCCTCGACTCTTCAGTTCCACACACACCTTTTCAGAGACCCCCACACAAAGCCAGGACACATTTAACTTCCCTCAGGGCCTCTCTGTGAGTTTAACATTTCTTGAACTTTGTAATCAGACACCATATGATCTACACTGGTACAATTCTCCTTTGCACACCTTTAACATATGGTAATGTCTTACGCAGGAGTATTACGTCTCCTGCACCCTAAGCAACAAACCGCTCATCATCCTTCACTTCCTGCTTCGGCTCAAGTTCAGTCCTGCTTTGTGCTTCACAAACTCCAGAGAAGGAGCTCACCGGTAATGGATTTTAAGCTCCAGCACAATGCAGATATAGGACTATGTGTTTATAAACAGGGCTCCAGGCCATGACTAAAAGAGTTGCAACAATAAATAATAATCTAGTCGCCACTGGCAATAGAACTGAAAATCTGACTAATCTTTACAAATCAATCTTTTCAATGAGTCCATTCAACTGAATCGATTTAGCAATTTGTTTACTTCATTAGTAAAAAGTGTTTATTGATGTCAATACATGACATTCATTTACATTACATTAATTATTTTAGTGTAATTTGTTGATAAATATTGTTGCTTATTCAGGAATATGCCATACAGTATTATGTCAGTTTCATTATGATTTATATATATATACACTAGTACTACTGTTCAAAGTTCAGGGTCAGTAAGATTATTTAAAATGCTTTGAAGCCTCT
Organism: Coreius guichenoti; assembly: GCA_039654105.1. Lineage (NCBI taxonomy): Eukaryota > Metazoa > Chordata > Actinopteri > Cypriniformes > Gobionidae > Coreius > Coreius guichenoti. Next base: position 6,991,359 of record CM077186.1, on the reverse strand, counting down.
TATGTGCTTTAAAATGCAGTAAAAACTAATATTGTAATATTGTGAAATATTATTACAGGTTCAAATATATTATTAAATATATTTAAAATATAATTTTAAGTATTATTTACATATTTTAAGTATTACTACAATTTAAAATCTTATCTATTTAATATATTTTAAAATGTTATTTATTTATGTGATGCAAAGCTGAATTTTCAGCATCATTACTCCAGTCTTCAGTGTCACATGACCCCTCAGAAATCATTATAATATGATGATTTGCTGTAACTTTTGAGATAATTCCTTTTAATATCAACAATGTGAATTAATTATCATGAATAATTCACAAGGATGTGAAGTCATCCACATCAAAGAAAAATAACCACACAGATAAGATAGTGTACACAATGAAATTTACACAGGAAGCAACAAATATGTGCAGATACTTGATTTTTAGCTGTGATCAACTGCCTGTACAACTACTGTATTTTTGTGTAACTAGACTTTATTTGCTGGTGAAGCTGTTTGGAGGTGTGGAAGTGGCTGAGTTTTCCTCTCGTCTGAGCCCAAGTGAACGGAAAAAAACACTGAAAGACTTTGAGCAAGGGAAGATCCCACTGTACGTATGCCTTAATTATGTACAAAAATAATGCGCAAAATGTTGAAGCCCAAAAAAATTGTGTATATATAGAGTTGTATTTGAGTGTAATGCATTACTAAGTAAATTACTGTAATTTAATTACTTTTCCCTCGAAAAAGTAAAGAAAGGGAATGGATTACTTTTACTTTTTCTGAAATGTAATTACAGTTACAGTACAGTAAGTTTGGAAATGTTAAGGTTTTTGAAAGTAGTCTCTTATTCTCACCGAGGCTGCATTATATGAAATATTATTATAATTTAAAGGAACTAGCTTCTGTTGTAATATATTTTAAAATGCAATTTATTCCTGTGATGCAAAGCTGAATTTTCAGCATCATTACTCCAGTCTTTCAGAAATAGTTCTAATATCATTTCTTATTATCAGTGTTGATTATTATCAAAATGTAACATTAATGTTAAAATGTGTTTTTAATGTAATCTTCTCCCTTTAAATAGGTGGGTTGATATGGGATGTAGAAAGTAGTTAGTAATAAATGATTACTTTTTAGAGTAATCTAATTACACTGTTGAAGTTTAGTAGCTAGTAATGAATTACTGTTTTATAATTGTGTATACATATTTATTTTGTGTGTCTGTAATGATGAAATATTGGTGATGTTTTTCATTTCAGGTTGATATGCACAGATGCTGCTGCCAGGGGCATTGATATCAACGGTGTGAAATGTGTCATTAATTACGACGCTCCTCAATACATCCGAACATACATTCACAGGCAAGTCAAAAATATTTCAGTAAAAACTCAATAAATCCATTGATTTGATCTGAGAATTATGATTTTCATATCCATCAGTGTATCTTTACTGCATTTTCATCTGCAGGGTGGGCAGAACAGCGAGAGCAGGGAAAGCTGGGTTGGCGTTCACCTTTCTTTTAAAAGTGCAGGTCAGGTTTTTGTCATAATTGGAATTAAATTTAACAATTGTGATTTAGTTGTGTTTGTTATTCCAATCAATTACCAAATTTTATTATGAGCAAAAACCAATTTGCATGTGATAAGTTGCTCTAACTGATTATGTCACAAAAATTGTGCTTGAATACCTTTAGTCTTTGTTCATGTTTCAGGAAACGAGGTTTTTGCAGATGGTGTCAGATGCTGGCAGTCCTGGCATAAAGAGGCAGCTTGTGCAACCAGGAAGTCTTAAAGGCATGGAGGCTCGCTATGAGCAAACGCTGGCTGAGCTGGGCAAAGCTGTGAAGGTAAAAGCAAAGCTGCAGAGCTGTCTGAGACCTTATTGGCAGGTGTTCCCGGCATGGATTAAACCTATTCCTGGATTAAAGACATGCTTTTACTGTTGGACAAGGCTTAATGTTTGTCTGGGGAACCTGAATTATGCAAGTCTACACAGTAGGTTTTTGCAGAATTTAGAATTTAAGAATCCCTCAATTGCCAAATTCATGAATGTGATTATAAACTGGATTGACAGGAATATGAATTTACTAAATTGCAGTAAATGAAGCCACTTGGGGAATCTCGTTATTCCAAAATATAACTAATTAATTTAATTCATATTAATTTATTTCTATATTTTATATTTCATGTTGATTGATTTTGCTCATTTATTCTTCTTTTAGACATATTTTAATCAGAAATATATTAAATGCATTACTGTCGAAATATATAATTTAATCCAGAACCACAGACATACATTTACATTTTGAAATAAAAATCTACTGATGTGTGTGTGTGTATATATATATATATATATATATATATATATATAAATACATACATATTAATATTTGGCTCCATTTTGAAGGCTTTGGAGTAAATTCTGGGGAATGATTGTCCATAAAATGAAAGTTAATTCACTAGATATAATGAATTTTATATTAAACAAATTTCTATAGGTGGCATTTCAGACATTGGTTGTTAAATGGTTAAATAATACTGATAAAATGTATTAAAAACTACACTAGCATAGCAGCTACGTGAATTTTGTTCTATTTTAAGTCTACATCCTTAAATTCAAAATTAAATTACAATGATGCATCGGGTTTCACTTCCTCAAATTCTAGAGAAAAAGACTAAAAATGCTACAGTAAAAACCTGTTAACTGTAAATTACCTTACCATATATAAACTAAATGGTTTAACTTCACAACATACAGTAAATGTCATTTTATGGTTTCTGGAATTAAAAACTATGAATTGCTGTATCATTTACTGTGAAAAACAGTAAAACGACATATGATTATATTTTCAATAATTTAGTTTCTACTCATTTTTGCTATCAGTAAATGTATTAAGAGTGTTTTGTGTTACATTTTCTGTTATTTGTTCCATCTGTATTATCATGGTAGTTATTAGTGCATTTTAGGTTGAAATGGTTGTTTTGTTTTTTTGTAGTTCAAGTAGATAAACGTTATAAGATGTAAACTATATACAGGCACCAGTATGTCATGCTGTAAAACCAGAAATATTGTCACCATATTTTTGGCAACCACAATAGCTGCAGTGTTATTACCATAAACTTGACAGGATATTTTTGTACAGTGTTTACATCCCTGTTACACAGCCTCTGACTCAGACTTATCTTAAATGCAATTACAAAAGCTTTTACTGTACTTTAAGCTTTGGTGCTAATGTTGCTATTTCTTTGTTTTTAAGGAGGAAAATGCGAGGAAGCGTTTCTGAGCAGCATTTGACTGAGCTATACATCTGTTTGCCTTTGAATGGTGACTTCATGCCTTGTTTCTCAAATAAAGCAATATCTGAACTATAATGTAATGAGCTACAAAAGTTTTTAATAAAATGTGAAAAGACTCAAGCTTGTTTGTTAATGCTTTGAAATTAAAATGCTAAATTGTGTGTCCGAAGAGCAGTAAGAGACTCTTAAGTAATGCTTTTTCAAGTAAAATAAAATCATATAGACAGAACTGGGAAAGAAATGAAGCATTAATGACTAGTAGAGACCATTACTTAACGTTGTAAACTGCCACGAGATGAGAGGCGTGTCTCTGTACCAAAAAAAACTTTCACCTGTCACAACAATTTCATGACATGAAAATCTTTTTTTTTGAGTAAAGTTTGAACAAACCATTAATAATTCCAGTTTTGCTGGGGCAGACTTTCTCAGTGCTGCTTTGATACCAAGACATCAGGTTGGATGTTGAAGATCTCTGTTTTTATCAATGTTAAATTATGTTCATGTAAACAATCAGGACCTGCTATTAACATCCCCAAAAAATTAAATATATACCATAAATAACTGTCTCTCTCTCTTTCATTTCAAAATTTCTGTTTTGACTATTTTTCCTTGCGTTTAAAACTTTAACAGGGGAAACTGAGGATAGTTCACACAGGGAAGCTCTGAATCTCATTAACTGGTTTACTGGGTCACAAGGTTTTCAGTCAAAAGTCCACATACTCAAATTGTTTTCTTTTGCAGTGGTTTTGTATGTTGGTCTTAAAAACCAAGGTCAACTAGTAATTCCTACTAATTTAACTTTAATAAATTAAGATGAAAATGACGTTATCATATTTATATAATTTCAGTCAGGTAAAAAGCAAACACAATAAAACCTCACTGGCATGAGATAAAGGTTTAACTGAAAGGATGAACAGTTCTCACAACAGGTGGATATTTATATATTTTACATTTTAATACAGTTTATAGAATACAATATTTATTGCATAAAACTGACAATTTGATACAAGTTTCATTGTGAAAACACATGTCCTGCTTTTATTTATTTATTTTCTGGCTAATAAGAGTGGAAATGGTCAATAGCTTTTCATTAAGCCTTTCTTGGCCATTTTCTTGAAGTGACGATGATCATATAACAAATGTAAAATTCCATGCTTCAGGGTTTCAGTACATTTTTTTTTGGCAAATTTACTTTATTTTCAAAGGACAAGAACTGTTTAACTATTTATTTACATGTAAGTCTTCTGTATATTTTGCTAACGTTTTAGAAGCGCTGAGTTTCTTAAGTGTCTAAGCTGTCACCTTTTTATACTGCAAATGCTGCATACCAGTTCAACTCTGCGCCCCCCCACGGACCCACCGGTGGGTCCAATATTGCGTCATCATAATCATTTTAAAAAATCTATAAGTTGTGCAGCACAAAACTACACATATATGGTATTGTTTGAAAGATTAGAACCTCAGCTTTCTTGATAACCCAGTCTTTCTTGATAACCCAACTTTTGCATTTATGTTACATAGAAGAAGATAATAAAGTCTGAATTCGACCCCCCCCCCCTTGAGAAAATCATATGAATAATATCAAATATCATATTTATATCACACAAACTCACCAAAAATAGACAAGTCATATATCAAATGAAAGCTCTCACCCTCAAGAATATCACTGTTTATTTCACCGATCCAACGCTTTACAGTAACGTTATTATCAAAAGAATCACGAAGATGGAAATGACTCCTTTGAACAAGCAAACACATGTCTCATATTCCTGTTCGGATCACTACCTCGTTGTGGAGCTACTAGCCTCAAACTCTATATCAGCTCGTTCCTTAGGTTGTTTTCTTCAAAATGAGACTATTTTCACATGTCTGTGAGCAAGCATGGCCAAACGACACTGTAATATGTCACCGATATCCAGATCAAAACATGCGATGCAGACAAATACTCTTATTATCCTTAGTTTTGATCGTCTTTGTTAGCCACGATTTTTTGATGACGTCATCACGTATTGCGTCATACGTCAAAAAAGCTGAGTATCTCAGCTCTCTATAGACACGTCGATCATACTTGTAGACCAATCAGAGCCCGAGATCTCCCTTTACAAAGTTGAGGAGGCGGAGCCTTCTTTTCGATTTCCAAGCGGCAGGTTTAAATCAATGCAGATGAGTAGGAGTTATTAGATAGTTTGGACAGATTAATCTCAATAACTTTTTTTGGAAGGAGATATCAAGAAAATTATTTTTCCCCTGTTTACTGCCAACTAGTGGAATCAACAGAAACTTTCTGAAGGGACATAGATTAATAATTACAGATTTTCAAATGACAAATTAATTAAAAAATAAATCAAAATATGACTTTTTATATGTGTTTATCATAAAATTGTGAATAAATACAATAGAATATATACAATATTCCACCACTGTGTTAAAATTTAGAGTGTTTTCTGTAAAATGAGACAATTTTTATCAATTTACTCCAATGTATGTGGGTAGGGCGCTCTTTTAAATTCAGATATGCCTAATTCTCTAAAAAATTCAAAATATGCTGCAGAGTTGAAGTGGTAACTTAAATGGTAAAGTCACAAATATATATATTTTATATGGCAGGTCATTTAGATAGAAGGAATGGAAAATGTCTACTCGACTTAGAAGGAATGGAAAATGTCTACTCAACTGTAGTACCTCAAAGAACCATTCAGCGATGAATGAAACAACTGTTTCCTGAAAAGACAAGTGAATCAGAATGAAGTGCGCATGCGCGTTGCGATTCAAGGCAAAAAAAGCTGCAGTTTGTTGAGTGATTTCATCCCGGAAAGACTACCGAATATCGAGATGTCCGTGTTTTATCCCTTTTCCTGACGAGACCTTTTATATTAAACGCCGGTAAGGGCAATTTGACACTAATATATAACATTTATCTGTAGTAAAGAGGAAAGTGTGACTATAACAATAAGCTGTATTAGCAAGCATGCTACCAAAACAAAAGCAGTTTCGTACTATGGATTTGCATTTTAACTGTGTTTACACTCTGTGTGGCTTGTTTAATATTAATATTTTCTAATACTTATTTATTTAATCATTCGTACAGTCAAATGTTTCTTTCATTTGAAAGGCACAGTAGCAGTACAGTAGTAACGTGTAACCTGTAAAACATGATTATTAGCACAGTCTCTGTTAGTAAACCACACTGGTTTGGTTTGCTTTTGTTCCTGCAGCACATCCTGTGCCCTGGGTGTGCTCTATAAAGTATTTGTTTAGTGATTATGTAAGTAAAACGTGCAGGTGTTGTAAATTATGTGGGTTGGTAGGTCGAACAACAGGTTTTCATTCAATGGAACACCAATGGAAACGTTCCTAAAGGAAATAATAATAATAATAATAATAATAATAAACTGTTTAGGTTTTTTCCCCCTTACCCCTGTAAAGCCTGACATAAAATAATAGTCAGAAAAAGTTTTTTATAAATGGAACAGTTTGCCCATGTGTTGCACATCAGGCTTTTGATGCTCTCATATTTGTAGGAAAAACATCTCAATAAATTATGTATAGATAATTAATAAAGTAAACTGAAGTTGCTTCAGTCCAGTAATTGTTAATCTTGAAGAAATGTGTGTATCAAATACACAGTAGGCTTCATAGGGTTAAAAAAAACTCAACTTCTACCAAACAGTTGAGGAGGAAGAAAGAATAACTATATTTTCAGCCACAGACTCTAATGTGATTGTTACTCTTAATAAAACATTGGCAATTGATCAGAGCTGTGAAATATTATTTGCTTGAATTTTTTTAAAAACTTTTATTACTTATATTTAGGGTTGCCAATTTGAGCAAAGGAAAATAAGGGACAATCTTGGTTCTTTATAGGAAAATAATTGACCAAATATTTCTACTGTACCACATAGTGTATGTCACTTTAGTTTCTGCAGTTTAGTATGTGTGTAAAAAAAAATTATTATTCCTGAATTAAATAATAAAATGAATTTCGGACATAAACATTTGTTTTGGTTAATCTTTTTATATCCTATTGTATAGAGCTACAGCAATGACCTGGGGAGACCTGCATGTGTACAAAAATTACATTTACATACATTGCATTTACATTACAATTATATTTCATTCACGAGATTCCATTAACGGGAGCGACCATCCGGCAGAGGATTCTGCTTGGTCTTAAAGCCTTCCTCAAAGGGCTATGTTCACAAAGCAATGATTTTCAAAAAAAAGAAAAGATTAACTCTCAATGTAGAGTTTGATATACCACTGCCTATATTAAGGTAGGAAAAATGTGGAACAAACTGCGTTACTTATGGGTTTAAAGGGTTAGTTCACCCAAAAATGAAAATTCTGTCATTAGTTACTCACCCTCATGTCATTCCAAACCCGTAAGACCTTCGTTCATCTTCAGAACACAAATTAAGATATTTTTGAAGAAATCTGAGAGCTCTCTGACCCTCCATAGACAGCTATTTAATTAACACTTTCAAGGCCCAGAAAGGTAGCAAAGACATTGTTAAAATAGTCCATGTGACTCCAGTGGTTCAACCTTAATATTATGAAGCGTTGAGAATACTTTTTGTGCGCAAAAAAACGGTCAGTCTCCTATGCTGTTAATTAATTTGTGTTCTGAAGATGAACGAAGGCCTTACGGGTTTGGAACGAAATGAGGGTGAGGAATTAATGACAGAATTTTCATTTTTGGGTGAAGTAACCCTTTAATACAGAACACTACCTTAATGTCTTAAATATGGGATGATTCTGTATTATACAGAACGGTTGGCAACCCTACTTTATATTGATGCAGAATTGAAAGCACTTGTGTATGGACAACTCAACTCTTTGATTGAATTTTCCAAAATTAACCAAACTTGTTTCAGTATTTAGTTGATTTGATCTATTCAAAAAGTCTGTGAAATCATCAATATTCATGCCTTTGAAATATGCATGAAAACAAACCCACTTTATGACCAATTACATGCTACATTTTGACATGATGTTGATGAAAATGGAATATTCTTGAAAACTGCAGTGATAAGTGAAATCTATATGTTTAAAGGTGCTGTATGTAAGTTTTTGACTGTACTAAAGCATACAAATACCATAATATGTTTCGTTTAGGGCTGCACGATTTGAGGAAAATATCTAGTTGCGATTTGCGATTTTAAAATACGAATTTTTGTTTTTTGTTTGTTTTGTTTTTTGAAAAGTGTTTATAACATTTTGTTTATATATTAATGACTAATAATAATTATTATGATTATTATTATTGCTAAATAAAAATATTCAACAAAATAAGAAATATTACTATTACAATAACATTTTCATTAATTAAAAATTTAAAATAGAGTATTTAAGAATAAATATAAAAATATAATAATAATATTAATATTTATATTTTACAAAAAAAACTGCTGGGTTACCTGTTAATATGCAGACAGCCTATGACTAAAAATCATTAGAAAGGTCTAAGGATTTATTGTAAAAAAATTATTATAAAAATCTGTTCTTTTTATCTGTGATATCAATTTCTTAAAGTCTATGTCTTTATTATGAAATATGAACCTCTTATGCATCCACTGTGGGGAAAAAAACTCCTGTACATTGAAGAAAAACATGGATTGTCATATAAATTTATTTAGAGAGGAGTATTATTTTTCTTATTTTTTACCCAAAAGTTTCATTCATACTGGAAGCCAGAGGGCGCCCTCGAGCAGAAACTCCACATTCGCCTCAGAGAGAAGTAATAGTTTTCAGGAAATCCCTAATGTGAAGCTAGCGCTGTAGGCTGAATAAAAAGAAGATAGAAACGCTTTGACTGATTAAACATGAAGACAATAAACACGACTGCATCAAGATATGGTGTATTTGAGTTCTTCAAGCCTTCTTGGGTATTTTCATAATAATAAAGTATGCAGTGCTGATTGACATAGACTTCACTGTATAGAATACTATAAAATAATGCATTGTCTGCCTCATTCTATGATAAGAAGCCACATCAGCTCACAAACACTTGATGACGATATGAAGTGAGTTAAAACGTGTTATTAAATGTTGTATTTTGTTGGACAACATGTTTATGAACGCTTCGCATTACTAGTTTGTGAAGATGTTTGACGCGTGTTGCTTTTTCAAACTCACGTTATAAGCGACTCAAACTCGCAGTGCTTTCAGACGGAGCAGCATTTAATATTGACCACAGAGCCCCTCTTCACTAACACACTGTGCATATATTTATTTAATTAAAATCGCAGCCTTTTCGCTTTCATAATCGCACAAAATCGCGATTGCGGTTCGATTTCGATTAATCGTGCAGCCCTAGTTTCGTTTTTTTCAGAAAAATAATGCTACAGCCAGTTATTTTACTTTGAAATGTGCGTACCGTGTCAAAATGTCTGTTTTTGTTTTGGTCTGTGCGATAATGCATGCTGTCAGTTTACCCAAAAGTATTTAGACACCACAGGTTGCCACTTGGCAGAAAACACATCGTATTGCTGCCATGGAAGTCAGCAAACAAACTGGGTCAGAGATCGCAGATTCTGCCCGACCTAAAAAGCCTTGGCATCCATCTAAAAATCTCTATGAACGGACGCACATTAAAACGCGGATAAATCAACTCACTTACAGTGTGTGAGTCTCCTCGCCTTCCATTGTCAATTGCGCTCGCTCCTGTTGCGTGTCCTCAATCTGGCAACCCGCGTAAGCATTTAGTCTGAGGAGGTGGAGGGGGCAGGGCAAACAATATTTTGATTTTGGACTGCAGTACCCATTTCAATCACTAGCTGTCATTCTTACATACTGCACCTTTAAAGTGCCCCTATTATGGATTTTTGAAAATTACCTTTCATGTAGTGTGTAACATAATTCTAAGTGAATGAAAACATCCTGCAAAGTTTTAAATCTGAAAGTGCACCGTATATAAAGTTATTGTCTCTTAAAAGTAAGAGTCGACTCTGAGTCAATTAAACGAATTGTTTTTTAAACGAATCCCAAGCCGTTTCGTTTTGACGTCAAAACGAAACATTAGCATATTGCCCGTCCACTTATTGCGCACGCAGACACCAGGGAGAACTTGAACCACCTCAAACACTGCAGCTGATTCCTGTGGATACTGGGTAGCATCATGTCGAGAAGACGCTGTACTCTACAATGTGTTTGTGTTTCATATTGTCTAGGTATCTGGCTAACCGGCTAACTCGTGTTGTCTTACTGAAATACTACTGTAAATCAGCTGTGGGCTGCACAATTACCAAAAACTGTGTCTAATAATGCAGATTGTCTGTCGTTCTTACTACTTTGAGTAAAGATAAAGGATGGAGCAAGATTTGTTTTACAAACTTTAATGTTCCATCAGTCATTCACGTTAGTGCTCGCCTAACAAATGTAATGTTATTTATACAGTTCCCACATGTGCACCGCAATAAATTAGAAACACACACACACACGGGTTTGTTGATGGACCTCAAACTGAGTAGCATCACTGAGAAACGTCCTGCTCAAGGTTCTGGTTGAATAACTAGTTCTTCCAATGTTTCATCAATTTGGACTCGCGCTGGGATTGATGTAAAATCAGCATCATCGTTACTGTCTTTACAGTGTGTACAATCGCTGAGCTTTAGGAAGCCTCCGGACCGAGCTGGAGTTCAGTTATGGTAATGGGCGTTTGTTTCCGAAATACGCGCTGTACGCGGTAGACCAAACACAACAGACTGGGCCATCTGACCAATCAGAGCAGAGTAGGCTCGTGGAAAGGAGGGATTTAGAGAGACTGAATCATCCATCTAGTCATTTGAGAATCATTGAACATTATGGTGATGTGCAATGTATATTATGAGAAAATGAAATTTTTGACCTTTGATGCATGTAAACCTTGTTTGAGACCTCCAAAACTAAATTAGGAAACTTTAAAATAGCATAATAGGGGCACTTTAACACACATTACCAAAGTAGTAGGTAAGATTCCACAGAAATGCTGTCTATTTTGGCAGGCATGTTATGATTCCCAAAAATTAGGTCTAGATAGTTTTGCTTTGCCTCACTTGGTTTTGAAACGGCTCACTTTTTTCTTTTTCTTTTTGCATTTATGTTTATTTCTTGTATTTTGGCTATAAATGTCTATATAAAGTTTAATTTTCTCTTTCAGCAACCCTTTAAAGGTGTTTGTGGAACTGTGGTAGAGCATGATGGGTGCACTTGGGAACGGTCGACGTGGCGGCCGCTCTTCATCTTTGCTGTTGGCGGCTCTCATTACCTGCATCCTCCTGCTCGGCTTTAACTATTGGGTCTCAAACTCCAGAAACGTCGAGCTGCAGGTTTGACACAGTGTGATTGGATGTAGTCTTTGGCAAGTGGCTGTTTAACTATAATAGATCTGTTCAGAAAGGAGCTTTGTGTTGTTCTCCAGAGCAAGATATTAGAGCTGGAGGACCGCATGAGGAAGCTGGCTGTAGAAAGCGACAGAGCGCAGCAGAAGGCAGAGGAGGAGGCGCGCAGACAGAACGAGCAGCTGGAGTTAATGGAGGAAACACACCACAGACAGCAGGAAAGCTCTCTGAACACCTGGATACAAGAAAAAGTATGAAAACACTCATCTTGCACTCACTGACAACAGTTCGAAGTTCGGAGCCAGTAATCATGCAGTTACTGGTCAAGATTTAATAATTTTTATTCAAATAATTTTACACTATTGATTTGATAGGCAGATCAGTAGGTTTTGATGCTGTCCTTGTGAGCAGGTAAGCTGTCCTGCCCAATGGAGCAGGCTAGATCAGTCATTCTCAACCTTTTTAATGCCCTTATTGTCCACAACTATATTCAAAGGCACCTTGACTTCTCCAGTGATTTACTGGATGAGGATTAAGGGATAAATTTGCCGTCATCTGGCGGACTATTGGCAGCTCTTGTGAAAACTACAGATTTGAACAGTTGGATCGAGCCTAGTGCATTATGGGTGTTGAAGTTTTCCTATCTTTTTGGCATAGCCCTTTTCCTCCATTTTCTCGAGTCATGTAACACTGATTTAAAACAAAAAGTCACCTTTCTTCTGCATAGACAGCCGAGTTTTATTAAAACCATCTTGCCAGATGTGAATCACCACTGTATGGATGAGGATTTTTAAAAATGTTTGCTCACACAAGTATTTTTTTCTAGCATTATAAAAAAGCCAATAGAGTTATGAGATTTTTTTTTATTTACATGACTTTTCTAAGTCTAGAAATAATACTTTTAAAATTAGTGGCCTAATGCACAAAGCTGTACAGTGTAAGTGGCTTCCCAGGTAACTTTTAGTGTTTTAGGCTCAAAAAGATGGATTGCTCTTGAGCAGGTTTTATTCTGGGTAAGAAATAGCAAACCAAAACTGGACCAATCAGCTGTGAGCAAATATCTGACGCAATAAAGCGGTTATGTATTATATTTACCTGATATGAATTATATATTATATCGTTAATGCATTACACATAAGTATTTTACATTATTTTATTTTTAACAATTAATATTCAACTTTTAATTTAAATGAATATAAATATACATGTAAATATAAGATTTAGAATTTATAAAGCTTTTGTAATTTCTTTTAAAGGTGTCATGAACTGGCTTTTTTTATTTTTTTTATACTGAGGTCAACTTATGAGGTTCGTGTGGTTTTTACATTCAAAAACATCATAATGAATAAGTAATAGGCTGTTTTCTACCCTGGTTTTGAGCCTCTTTCCTGGAACGCTCAGTTTTTATGGGCGTGCCGCACTGAAGACTTGGAAGTAAATGCCCACTGCTATGATTAGATAAGCTTTGCATATTATAATTAGTTTCGACTCCCCCTGTCAGTACACGTGGGGAATTGTTTTGAAAACGTCCAATGTGGAAAAATGGCAACCGGAATGATTCGCCCATACATGTTCGACCCATAATCAGTAGATATCAAACGATTTGTAACAATGCAATACTATCACATATAAAAAAACATGTTTTACTCACATAAGTGTGTTGCACCATTCCTGTCGGATCCAATATAGAAGGCACAGCATTGTGTTTTAATCTCAATGTCTGCAAATCCAGTCTCGACCTATGTCTTGTTTACAAACGATTCCGCGGTGAAATGAAGCGAACAAACATGCAATGTCTTACGCATGTGAGCTGGAACTTCATTAAAAATAAAGTTCAACCACACATTCCTAATATTAGAATCCGAAGGAAGCTTATGCAGCGACTGTGTTCTTCCACAACCAGGCACAGCGCAATATCTTGCTATCTTCGGCATGTTTATTGCTCGGTAGCGCGATCCATTTAGCTCCACGAGTCGGTAGGTGGGGCTACAGAATCAGGCGTACTTATTCTTATGTTGAGGCGGCGTTTAACTACGCGATGACGTCAAGTGTTGGCATATTCTGAGATCGAGCGTTTGCTGGGCCTGGTGTCAATAATAGCTTTTCATTGACTAACAAGGAAGTTTTCAGCTCCAAAACTTACAGGATATTCTTATATAACGATGAGCTTTTATATATCAAAGGCTGAATGAAAAGACCCCTTTAAGCTCTTTGTGAAGCTATATAAATTATTAATTAAATTCAGTTGATTCACTTGTGTTAGTATAGTCACACTTTTTTTTTTAGCTGCCTTCTCGAACTTTTGTGGGAGCAGCAGTATTTTTTCCTGCCTTGTAAATGCTTAAATTCATGATATTTTTCATAATGCTATCTTAGGATGTTTTCACACCTGGTTCATTTGGAGCATTTGTTTCAGAACCTGGTGTGTTTTCTCCCTTAGTTCGGTTAGTTTAGGCATATATGAACATGGCAATCACGCTCAGATCCGCACCAAAACAATCGCTCTGAGATCGCCTGAACGAGGTTGTCTCAGCCCGATTGAAAACGAACTCTGGGGCGGTTTGGTTGAGGTGAGAAAGCAAACCAACCCAACGGACCAAAGAACCAAGCAGTATCATAATTCATAACAGGAAATGTGTTATATAACAAGCAGCAGTGTCTGATTCTGTGCGTGAGCACATTAGTAATCGCAGTTGAAAACCAAGCAGCACCTCTTAATCTTAAAATGTTGTGTAATTGCTATGTGTATATAATTAAATATATATAATTTATCAGTTAGCACGGTGTAACGCGGTATGTTGTTATGGGAAGGAGGCGGGAACTGGCGAATGTTCAAACACTTTAATTATAAATAAACACAAAATGAAAGTAAAACACACATAACCAAAACACAACGTAAAGTCCAGGCCTGGTCCTCTCTCGTCCTTCACTGTTGTCTCTCCTCCTTTTATGCTTCCGTAGCTCCTCCGTGAGAGATACAAGACCGGTTCAGCGCGCAAGTGACACTCATTATCAATCACACCACCGGCCTCGTGCCGTTCTCTCATGGCCCTTGGACTCGTCCTGCTTGCCACACACGGGAATGAAGTGTTTGTGTGTGTCTCGACAGCCACAGATAAAGCCACAATAAGCTGGCTAAGCGAAATTGTCAATCCATCTCCATGGATGACGCAGGAAACTCTGACGAATAAGAGAACAGATTTATTCATATGTGACTTGCATAAACACGTTTTGGTACGCTTTGAAATGCTGCCTTGTGAAAGCGAACCGAACCAAGAAGAAAATGCAACATTGTAACAAATTAAGTCTCTGTTTCGGAACAAAGCAAACGATTTAGAGGTCTGAAAACGCCCTTTTTAATTCATCTTGAGGCCTCCTTTGAAATGTGCTCAGGCCTTTTAGTGGGCCTCGACCCCCTGTTTGAGAACCACTGATCTAGATAGGTTGCTCACTAGGTTGTAATGTACATACATGCTCTCATTAGGTTTTGATGCCCAGGCCAGAAATTCTGTCTGTATAGGCAGGTATGCATGTTTAAAAAGTGCTTTCAACATAGGCATCTCACCACATGCCTGAACACTGTCTAGGTAGGCAGGAGAACTCTAATGTTTGAGAATGCGATAATGCTATCTATATAGGCATGTATTCTATGATGCCCAAAAATGCTGTCTAGGTAGGACAATTGGTATGTTGTTAAACAACAGTATAATCCATTGAACGCACTGTAATTCTATCCCTCATTCCTGTCAAAATTTTAATATGGCGCTACCTTGACTAAGGGTTATTGATGCCCAGAAATATAAGCAGGTATGCAGTTATACCTAAAATGGCTTTGTATGTAAGCTGGTCACTGGGTTTTGATGGCCAAAATGGGATATTGGATATGCTCAGTGTATGTTTTTAGGTCTAAAAGTTTTCTCTCTGTCATAGGCGAATCTGAAGCTCAACATTTCATCCAGTGCTAAAATGGTGCAAGACATGAAGAGTAAGTGTTTACCTCATATTTGTCCTATTATATTTACTCTGTGACATATATCATCTTTCCTTCACATTTCTGTTGATTTTCTTTTATTAGACCGTATGAAGTCATTACTGGAGGATGTGAGTAAAATGCAGAGCGAGCTGAAGTCCTGTCAAAATAACATGGACACTTTCAGTATGAAAGCCAGCATTGAGATGTAGGTCCATTCTGAATGCTCTAATCTACAATACCAAAGACATTATAGTGCTTGATCAGTATGATAATGGCTGTGTGTGGGGGGTGATTGTGCAGGACTAAGTGTAACAAACAAATTGAGGCCATAAAAGAGGAATGCAATGGGAAAATTGCAGCTGCCAAACTGGAAAAGCAAATGACGCCTGAAAAGGTAGCTCCACAGGTATGGCTATAAGAAAGAATGTCCTTAAATGGTTCCTTTTATAGTGATTCTTATTTATTTGGTGTCTCTTACCCCTTTTCCACTGACACAAACTGTCCTTCACAGAATGCTGATGGGTCCAAGCAGAAACTCTCTGTTTCAAAAGCCAAATCTGATGTTCCCGCTACAAACCATCCTGATAAAAGTGTGGCAGAACCTCCGAACGGCAAACCAGATGTGAATTCACAGTCCAAAAATGATGCTAAGGTCCAAACCAATGAATTAGTAGTGGAGAAAAATGAAGAAGGTGCGAGTTGCCTGTTTGAGTGTGGTTTGTAAATGTTTGATTACTGGCCTATCAGTTTAAAGAGTCTATCAAAAAAAAATTCTAGTCTCTATATGTGGATGAAGTCCCTCATTTAATGCAAGTCTGATAACTTAAGAGTACTAGCTAGGTCTGTGTCGGTTCCCTACATCCTGTGGCTGGAATTAATTATAGCCTATTATTCGCGCAAATACACAATGCAGAAATTGTGGTTGTAATGTGATAACTTTAAAAGTTAATTTAAAATTCAAACAGTATAGTCCTTGAACATGGAAAACAATAGAAATTATACGAAATTTTGGAACTAAGCCAAGTTTAATTATATTTCCCCACAAAGATAAATTCGTCGTCATACACCGATCAGGCATAACATTATGACATTCCTAATATTGTGTTGGTCCCCCTTTTGTTGCCAAAACAGCCCTGACCCGTCGAGGCATGGACTCCACTAGACCCCTGAAGGTGTGCTGTGGTATCTGGCACCAAGATGTTAGCAGCAGATCCTTTAAGTCCTGTAAGTTGCGAGGTGGGGCCTCCATGGATCGGACTTGTTTGTTCAGCACATCCCACAGATGCTCGATTGGATTGAGATCTGGGGAATTTGGAGGCCAAGTCAACACCTCAGACTCGTTGTTGTGCTTCTCACATTCCTGAACCATTTTTGCTTTGTGGCAGAGCGCATTATCCTGCTGAAAGAGGCCACAGCCACCAGGGAATACCGTTTCCATGAAAGGGTGTACATGGTCTGCAACAAAGCTTAGGTAGGTGGTACGTGTCAAAGTAACATCCACATGGATGGCAGGACCCAAGGTTTCCCAGCAGAACATTGACCAAAGCATCACACTGCGTCCGCCGGCTTGCCTTCTTCCCATAGTGCATCCTGGTGCCATGTGTTCCCCAGGTAAGCGACGCACATGCACCCGGCCATCCATGTGATGTAAAAGAAAACGTGATTCATCAGACCAGGCCACCTTCTTCCATTGCTCCGTGGTCCAGTTCTGATGCTCACGTGCCCACTGTTGGCGCTTTCGGCGATGGACAGGGGTCAGCATGGGCACTCTGACTGGTCTGCGGCTATGCAGCCCCATACGCAACAAACTACGATGCACTGTGTATTCTGACACCTTTCTATCAGAACCAGCATTAACTTCTTGAGCAATTTGAGCTACAGTAGCTCGTCTGTTTGGTCGGACCACACGGGCCAGCCTTTGCTCCCCACGTGCATCAATGAGCCCTAGCACAAGCAAACCTCTCCACAACAAACCACATGATTTTCATGCCTGTAGCACAATGAATACCCGTATTGGCATAAAAAAAAAGAATATTCACTCCATCTCCATGACCCTGTCGCCGGTTCACCACTGTTCCTTCCTTGGACCACTTTTGATAGATAGGGCTTGATAGGGCTTGTTCTGCCTCTGGATTTTGAGATGTAGGCATAGCACTCAAAAACAATCAACAACCGGTTGCGTACTGTTTTGTCTCAGTAAAGCTGCTTTGAAACAATGATTACGTTTACATGCATCCTCAATTGCAATTCATTTAGATTTAGGCCATATTGCAATTTAAATCTCATGTAAAAGCAATACTTCAGTCAAATTGACGCAATTAAGCTCATAATACATTTTTAGTAAAATATATGGTGTATACTGATTTTTAAACACAATAAACGGGCATCTAAACACTTTAAATGTGTACTGTGAAAAGCTGAATAAAAAAACGTACGTTTTAGGGATCCGTACTATGACTCTTATTAAATGTGCACGGTTAAAGCCCTTTACAACAAGGACGGTAACATTTTAATAATTGTTCGAACTCTAAGAGAATAGCAAAGTGTACACCACAACTATTACAGTAACGACACAGAGAAACTAAACCAGCTGATGAACGATAAAAACATTGACAGCCAATCAGAATCCACCCGTCTGAACATTTAAAGGGACAGATGACATTTCTGCAGCATGTGCTTATAATAAATAGAACATTACTGTCCATAAGCGTTCTTGGTGTAAACAGGCCTTTAGTCTTGTTTTTTTTGTTTGTTTTTTAAGAAAAACTAAATTCTCTGTTCCTCCAGCATGTGTTTTAACAGCATTCTGTCTCCTCTAAGATGCTGTGATTTTACAAGACTCACCCACCCCCACCTCCAAACGGACCAATAAGAGTGAGACTCTTAACAGGCCAGCCAATGAAGAAATTCCAGAAGAAGTGGTGGACGTTAAAGGACAGGCTTCAAAGGCCATAGGTGGGGTAACGGAGAGAATCCAGCCATTAAAGCACAACACACACACACACACACACACACATTACTAATTTTATCTGTCTTCATGCAGATACTGTGCTGGATGAAGCAGGGATTTTAGACCCGAAGGAAGATGACATCGGGATTGGAAACGAGGAGGAGGAAGATGTCAGAATTGGGGACAGGAAAGAGGAAGACGCAGCAAATGGGAAGGAAGATGCTGTTATGTACGACAATGAGGGCGAGATAGAAAAACAGCTCTCTAAGATTAAAGGTGGTTTTCAACACAATCATCACACAGAAATATTAAACTCAATCATACAATTATACTTTTTTTCAAAATTAAAATTACTGGATAAAGATGTTAGGAAATTTCAAGTGTAACACTTTTTTTGGGGTCATTTTTACAAACTGAAGGATGACGCATTTTATGTGGTCATTTTTTGGGTTTTACAGATGAAAATCAAGGTGCAGGTCAAGATCTAGAGGATGATGTGGCTAATTATAACGGCGATGATGACAACCAACCGGAGTCTGAGGATGAGAAGCAAGCGGAGCTCGCAGGGATGTAACAAACATGCTCCAGATCACATGATATGTCTGCAACATTTTCTTCAGCTGAAGGCTGTCACAAACGTTATTAGTGACTGTTTTTACCCTCCCAACAGACGTTTAAAAGGTGGGAGAGGAAACCTGCTGTAAAGACTCATTTGTGCTGGTGGATACTGCACTACTGTGTAATGAAGGATATGAGTTCATGTCATTAACAAACTATCTCATATGTCTTACCAGGACAGGCATGATGAAGACATTCTTTTGCAAGTACTGATTTTAGTTTAAACTTGAGTGTAACTACTTATGACATCAAGCCTTTAAATGAATGCTTTATGGTGAATTTTCCCTATGTCAGACCATCTCTTAAATGTAAGATGCTTTGTTCTTGTACAAAAGCAACTGCTGATCTGTTACAAAAACTGCTTTATTTTGTCTTTATGGTTCATGTTCCGTTTTGACGAAACCGGATGTCAACATTTTAGCTGCTGAAAAACAGGAATATTAGATGTTTAGACTAAAAGACACGTTCCTCTTCATTCATTTAATAACAGTGCAATCCAGTCTTTTATTTGCTGTAAAAGGTTGCTTTTATGTTGATGTAAGAATTTTTTTTAATTTTCATGTTGGGAACTAGAATATGTTTTTGGAAAATATGGGTTTCTTACTGAATTTCTGATCTCATAATAAAAAAAATTTGTTGCTCTCTTCTACCTATTGTGTGCATTTAATGGGTTAACGATGTAGATGAGCAATGACTGTGGCATTTTGTAATGAAATGCTATTGTGCTACATACAGTACTGCATGGTATATTCTGCATTGTCACAGGACCTCATGATGTTGCATATTAATTTAGAAAGTTAGTCAGAAGTCCATTTGCAATTTTGTGTAAAAATGTCAACTTTGGCACTTTCAAATAATACAAGGTGTTAGAAATCCAGATTACTATCTGGCTCTTGTCACACTGTAAATAGAAGAAAACACTTTGTTGGATATATCATCTATTTAGTGTGCTCTGTGGTGTGCTGCACATTTTGGCAATTCAATCATGGAGGTATTCCATGCATACTGATAATTCTGAGCACAGTGTATATTCTGCAAAATAATAGTATGCCATTCAACGTAGCCTGTGTAGTGTGCAAAGAAACTAGATGTTAGTTAATAAACAACTCATAACAATATTTCATGTTCTATGTCTATGAAGTGACATAATGTCTACGGAATAATTGAAATATTAATAGCCTACCCCTATAAAATTGCTTTGCTTTGGGCTAATAATCACTGTGAAAGGCACTACAATCATTTTGAATTCTTTATTTTAAACGAGTAGTAATATATTTAAGATACTATTTTAAACAGTTTTTTTATTACAATGCCAAATTTCATTCAAGTTGTTTATAATATTCTCACATAGTATAAATTAGTCTTAAAATATATAGCTGCCTTTATTTTAGGAAACCAGACCTTTTCAAGGGGATCATCATCAGTGGTGGCTGGTGGGTTTTAAAATAGAGGAGGCACACTAAATTGTAGCAGCCTGGTGAATCTTTTTGTTTCCACTTGTAGATGGAAATTTAAAATTATGCAATGTCTCCAGTTACTCAGAATAACCTCGGTTCTTTGAGATGATGGAACAAGACATTGCATCAGTAGCTGACACTATGGAGAAACACACCTTTCTCCAAAAATACTGAAGCCTTATTGAATCATGCCAGTGGCATTCAAGCGCACAAAATAAATGATAACTCTTGCAATAAATGATGTTACCTTTCGAATGGGAACTCGCAATGTGTCCCCTAGAGGGAGCTATGGGGAATGCCTCCGGCATGACCGGTGTCTGAAGCATTAGTCTAAACACGACAATGAACTTGACATTGGCAGGCGGCAGCCTATGACGTCACTACTGGTGCGGCCGTGAGTACTGTATAAAAAGGCACCTGTGAAATACGTCATCCTTTTTCTTGTCTTCAGGAGTCTATTCGCGCGTCTAAGTAAGGCGACTATGGCTAGCACTAGAGCTAAGTCCTTTAGGAAGTGTGTTAATCTGTGTCAGTGATATCTGACACCCGATGACACACGATATGAGCGTTATTTGCCAGGGCGAGGAGCATGCATGCTCAGTCCTTGAGGGAGCTGTATGCGTGCATTGTGAGCACATCTCAATAAAGAAACTCTCGTTTGTTCCTCTTCTTGAGGAAATTGGGACAACCATCTGTGCCTCACGGTTCAGGACCTGCTGTGGCTGAGATCACAGGGTTCTCAGGTAGAGCTTGCCACCGAGTTTAAAAAAGGTATGAATATCTCTCATTCGTCGGTGGCTGACGAGTGCGAGCTGCCGGATTATGATGTTGTTTTAATGTTTTCCTGGCTTCGAGCCAAGGTGAGCAAGACGAGGCTGATGAGATCGAAGATGTTTCTGAGCGCTCTCAGCCCGCCTGCCCCACATATGATGAGCTGTTAAAGGTTTATGTCCCGCGAAACGGAAAGATTAGATCTGCCATGGAAGAAGCGCAAGTTCAGGACATAACCGCCCAGCTCATACAAGTCTTCCCTTTCTCCCAGATCTTCAGGCTGAGGTGGAGTGATCTTGGTGAAAGCCATATTCAGCCCGCATCCATCATACTCAAGCAAACTATCCTAATGTGGAGGGGATGAGGGAATATGGTTATGCGAAGAGACGCTGGCTAGCTATCTCTCAGTGAGTGAGGCATCCGCATTGCCAACTAAACCGCTGCGTGTCACATCACACTTAAATGGCAGAACATATGCGGCAGCGGGTCAGGCTGGGGCGGCTCTGCACATGATGGCCGTGCTGCATGCTTACCAGGCTGACCTTCTGAGGGACCTGGATCAGAGGCTCCTTCTGAGGCGGTAGAAGAGTGTGGGATTACAAATTTATAAATTGTTATATCTAGGTTCCAATGTAATAGTATATAAACTGAAAACGTTATGTACATTGTGTTTTACATTTTGAGGTAAAGATTGATGACATTCTAAGAAGATCAATTTAAGCAGCCCAGGTGTCTGATACATTAATCTTTTGTCTTTATGCACTTCCTGACCATTTGGCATGACAAGCTCAAGGCACAGCTGTGCCTTTGTCTCTATGATAATGTGAAGGTATGAGCGATACTGTCAGACCGATGGGATTAGCACCTATGCATTTGAATGACACTGTTATGCTGATTAGATCAGGGCTGGGGAAATGCCGGGAATGAGCTGATTCCTGCTCTGCAGTTGCATGCTTTGTTCAGATTTGTCTCCACCTCTACTGTATTTAATCCCTCCCTCTTGAATGTATAAAAACTACAAAGTATACTACAGTAGACTTGATGGACTGCAGCTACCGACAGAACGTGTTCTCAATAAAGAATCCTGCTGAAGATACATCCAAGTCTCCTGGTCTTCGCTTCTGAGTTTCCAACAAGAGCTTCGCTGTACCACAGATTTGGCTCTCCATGCCACAAAACAAACTGCAGCCACGATTGGACAATCTATGTTGGGCATGGTGGGAGAGACATCTCTGGGTAAACCCGGCCGACATCGTGGAGAAGAAGAAAAACTTTCTCCTCGATGCGCCGGTTTCGCCTTCCTAACTTTTTGGCACGTCCGTGGAGACAGTGGTTGGAAAGTTTAGGGAGGCGAAAGGCACGCTCCGCAGCTTTTAAGACCTTTAAACCGCAACAGTCCAGGTCTGCGCCTCAAGCAGCGAAGGAGTCTGGCTCGTCCCAGTCTGAGGACCAGAGACAAGACCAGAAGGTGAGCGCCACCTCTTGTGTCTTCCTCCTTCGATGGGTAGAGCGTGGAGGAGGCGTGAAGCCAGAGGGAGAAGAAGAGACCGTAGGAAAGTGATCCAGGATAAGCGCTTGTGAATTAATTGTGGTTGTGAATATGATGTCTGACACAGTTAGGCCTCTCGCTTTACAGAATCATCATGTTGAGGCCTCCGTCCTCAGAGCTCCATTCAGACCTCCATTCTCGAAGCCAAAATTTTGCAGTGGCATGGAGTTGTAGGTTCTCTGCCTGAGCCTTCTCTGGTGCCCCTGGGTCGGGAGTGTTTTTAACCATTTATCCACTCCTCTGAGCTACGCCTGCTTATTAGTGTCATGTTGCTACGCCTTCTATGAAGCCTCTTTGACAGATGTTAGATGTAGCTAGGCCATCTCTCTCTCTCTCTCTCTCGGCAGCAGCCAAAAAAGCTCAGAAAGATCTAGCAACTTTATCTAACTGGCCCGCGAAGTTCCACAGAGTGGAGGCCTCAGTAACGACTCTCTCTCTCTCTCTCTCTCTCTCTGCGCATGCGTGAGCGTCTGCTGAGTGAGTCGAGTGTGAATCGGAGAGTGGTTGCGGTTTTTCCTTTCATTTAAAGGTCTGTCAGTTTTAAATGTGCTTTTTTCTCTCACGATTTTACATCACCCTTTTCTGTGGACTGTCACAAAGCACTGAAAGTAGTACTAGCGGTTTAGGGGGTCGTGTCGGCCAAGTTTAAAGTTGATAGCTTTGATTATGTTATTTTTGCTACGACTGAAAACATGAAGTGCTTTGGATGTGGAAAGGAAGGGCATTTAGTGTGTTCTTGCCCTGTAAAAGTAAATTTAGCAAACTCTGCAGATGAAAATGGCCCTCACAATCAAAATTTGAACCAAGGAACTGATGGGGAAAAAGATAGGGAAGCTGATGAAATGCCAGAAACGAATGTAAATGAAAATAAAAAAAAAGGGAAACCTGAGAAGTGATGAGAGGATGGATATTGAGCTTGATGAGGTGGAGAATGAAATCTTTAATGAAGAGGAGAGTATTTTTAAAGTGCCAGCAGTGAAAAGAAAATCTAATTCCTGTGAAGTAGCTAAAAAGTCTAAAAGATGCAAGATGATGACAATATGCAAATTTCTGATATGTCTGATTCAGGAAGCAAGCAAGAGGTGTCTGAGGCCTCTGTGGAGGATAATGTGAGGCAAGATTGCAGTGGCTGCAGTTTAGAATGAATGAAGAGTTTCTTACAACATACAAAAGGAATGAGAAATGTTGAGGTAATAGATTTTTTTCCGGATCTCTATATGTTTATGGATTCAGCAAAAATTCTAATGAAACAAAAGGGTGATGAGTGTCTGTCAAATACAGAGGTGTATAGATTAAAGAAAATGGTGCAAAAAGTGCGCACCCAGACAATGCAGAACGAGTCACAAGCATAATGCAATGATATGTGTTTTGTTTATTTTGCTGCTCTCTTCCCTCATAATGAGCACTTTTAAAATCGCTTCCCTGAATGTTAATGGGATGAGGGATGCTAAAAAACGGATGCAACTTTATGAATTAATCAAACCTAAAAATATAGACATTATGTTTTTACAAGAGACTCATAGTACAAAAGAAAATGAAGTTGAATGGAGGGAAAGATCTTTTTCAGTCATAAGACTGCTCTTAGTTCTGGGGTAGCGGTTCTGTTTTCAAAACATTTTCTTCCAATGTCTTGTGATGAGTTTGAAATAATTGAAGGTAGAGTCCTTAAGTTAACAGCAAGGTTTGAAAACGTCACAATGGATTTGGTTAATGTCTATGCTCCTGTTAAACCTATTGAAAGAATGTTTATTTTGGAAACGTGTGAAAATCTTAAACAGTGTGATATGGAAAACTTTTTAATACTTGCTGGTGATTTTAATTGCACGTTATGATATTGACCGAAATCATATCGAACCTCACATGGCTTCAAGACGTAAATTGTTAAACATCATTAAAACCTACCAACTTTATGATGTTTGGAGGAATTTGCATTTTAAAGATAAACAATACACTTGGGCTCATGTGAAAGATAATTGAATTTTTTTTTTGTAGCACGATTGGATTATTTTTTATTGTTTTAAACATCAAGTACAGTGTTTTAAGTCTTGTTGTATTAGTCCTGTTGGTTTTTCTGACCACACAATGGTGGAAGCTTGTGTGTTCATTAAATCTGTTAAGCATAAGAGTGCATATTGGCATTTTAATAATGCTTTACTTGAGGATGCTGCTTTTGGAAAATGTTTACTTTTCTTTTGGATGGGATGGAGAACCCAAAAGCCTAATTTTACTTCAATACAGCAATGGTGGGACATTCGAAAGTTAAAGATACAAAAACTATGTAATCAGTATACTTCTAATGTCACTGCGAATCCGAATGGAGTTAGATGGTTTTAAATGTGAAAATTTCCTTCCACCGATAAAACTGTCAGCATATGCTGATGATATAATGGTTTTGATTAGTGGGCAGAATGATATTAATAAGCTTGCTGGTATTGTTAATACTTACGGAAAATTTTCTTCTGCAAAGGTAAATTGGGCCAAAAGTGCAGCATATTTATTTGGACAATGGAAAGAGGAAAAAATGGTTTTGCCAGGTGGAATGAGATGGTCACAGTGCGGTTTAAAATACCTTGGAATTTTCCTAGGTGATGAATCAACTAAACAGAAAAATTGGGAGAATGTGTGTGAAAAGGTTGAGGCAAGATTAGAAAGGTGGAAATGGCTATTGCCTAAAATGTCTTTCAGGGGAAGGGCTCTGATTATTAACTATCTGGTAGCCTCCTTGTTATGGCACAGATTATCTGTTTTAGAGCCTCCTGTTGGGATTCTTGAAAAAATACAAGTCAAAATGGTTAATTTTTTGGGGGATAAATTGCACTGGGTACCTAGGGCTGTGTTTTATCTTCCAAAGGAAGAAGGTGGTCAAGGCATTGTAGACCTCAAGAGTAGAAAAGCAGCTTTTAGGCTACAATCTGTTTAGAAATTTTTATATAAACCAAATGTATCGTGGACTGGATTAACTTTTTGCCTTCTAAGTAAGGTTGGTGGGTGGGGTTTTGGGAAAAATCTTTTTTGGACGGACTGCACTAAATTTGATTTGAGGTTTATTTCTCCTTTTTATGAAAGTGTGAGAAAAGCTTGGTGTTTGGTGCAAACCAGAAGATCCTTGCCCTATAAGTCTTTACAATGGTTTTTAGAAGAACCTCTGATTAACGGTGCGCGTTTGGATTTAAGTGGCGTTACAACACCTTGGTTAAAGCAGTTTTTGACAAATGCTAATATTGTGATAATGAAGAGCCTAATGGAAGTGGCTGGTAAGACTCTGGACAATACTACTGTGTTTGCACAGAAACTGGGTATAAGATCAACAAGGACAGTTCATCTTCTGTTAAAAGAATTTCAAGAGACACTGAATAAAGAAGACTGGACGTTTTTATCGTTACAAACTGTCCCAAATGCAATGGATCGCTTTCCAAGTATGGTGATACCTAAGACTGTTTTAGGAATGGAGAATTCTTCAGCCACCTCAGATTTTAAGAGACAGTGTCTTTGATTCAATGGAGGGCATGAGTTTATATCAAGTGTGTGTAAAAGTGATTAATAAAGACAAACTACAACCTGTGGATATGCCATGGAGAGACCATTTAAATGTTGAGGATGATATTGAGCTTTTTTGGGGTTCATTTTATAAGCCACCATTGACTAAAAAAGTAGGAGATCTTCAGTGGCGAAGTATTACATGGCATCATTGCAGTCAATGCTTTTATTTCAATCTTGAATCCAACTGTGCAAGATAAATGCCCTTTTTGTATTGACAGAGAAACCATTTTTACTGTTTTATGCATTGTGAGAGACAGATCTCTTTTTGTTTTATTGGAAACTTTATTTTCTTTTGTCATTTTTAAATATTGTAAAAACAAAAAGAGGAAAGGACGGTTGTTAAACTTCATTTTAGGACAAGCAAAAATGGCTATATATGTTAGTAGAAGATACAAGATTCTTTATGACTCAAATTGTGTAGTTGAATTGTGTTTAAAGGGCTTATAAAAGCAAGAGTAAGGCATGATTTTATTTTTTTATTTATCTATGAAGAAGGTGGAAAAGTTTGAAGACATTTGGAGTGTAGAAAACTTGCTGTGTTGGGTTGATGATGTATTGTCTTTTGCTGAGATTATGGGATAATCTAATGAGGTTTTTGTAATTTTTTTTAGAATTTTGTATTTAATAAAGGTGTTATAAAAAACAATCTCTCTCTCTCTCTCGGTCGGTGCAAGCTGGGAGCGTTTGGGTGTGTGTGGGGATTCCTAAGGGGAGAGGGTGACATTTACTTTTTCCTTATTTTTCATCTTTAAAATTGGGGTTATAACAGTTGATTTTTGAAATTAGGTTAAGTTGAGTTATCTGTACATTTTTGGGACAGTGTTGGGATGGCGTCGTTCCCTGGGAGAGCCACCGACACCTGTGTCTCTGCGTAATGGAATTAGGTATATTCCTGCGCCAGGTGTGGAGGTGGAAGACGTGCTAGTGGCGGTTGGAGAGCAGATCGGCTTTGAAAACATTTCTTCGGCCTCGAGGATGAACAAGGTTGTGATTTTTGTAAAGGATGAAGAGTTAGCTAATAGTCTCAGTAATTTTATTAATGTTTCACTGCTGGTTCGCCGACGATACAAATAACTATCTCGAACGTGCCCCCATTCATTCATAATGATGAGATTGAGCGGGGGTTAGTTCATTATGGAAAGTTTGCTAGCGCAATTAAAATGGTTCCACTTCCCTGTAAAAATGTAGCATTAAAGCATGTTATGTTGTTTAGGAGGCAGGCGTTCATGTTTTTGAATGAGCCAGACATGGATGTTTCATTCAGAGTATGGCATGAAGGAAAAGGCCTACATGGTTAATGCAAACTCTGGAAGTATGAAGTGTTTTGAGTGTGGAGATGTGGGACATAAAAGGATGGCGTGTCCACATAAAGCTCAGAACAGTGAGGAGGCTGCAGGCCTTAGTGATGCTGCTGATGTAGGAAATGAATATGATACCACATCACAGTCTCATGCTGGAGAGACGAGTAACGGTCAAGCTCAAAGTGCTAAACAAACTGATGATGTTGTTAATGATGATGGTAATGACAATGAGGTTAGTGAGAAAGTTGAAAAATCTGGTTTGTCTGAACAAAGTAAAAAGGCTGAAGGTAATGGAAGTGTAGATGATGAAGTGGCAGGGACATCTGAATGTGTTGAAATTTCTGAGGAGAAAGAGATAAGAGATGATCATTCAATCTCTGATATTTCTGAGATAGGTTCACAGGTTTTGGATGATATGTACACATTTTACTGGAAATTAGTAACTTTTTGGATGCAACGTTTGGAAAAGTAGTGGAAGTTAACGTTTTTTTCCAGACACAGATAAATTCATTGGGTCAGTGTTGTTGTTTCAGAAAACGGTCAGTTACGAGGCCTTAAGTGAAAAAAAGAGATTCTGTCTAAAGAAAATAGAGACAAGGTTAAGGAAGGATAAAATGCATGCTTCGAAAAAAGTAAATGAAGAAATTGCACAAGGTGATTTCTAAACTTTGTGTGTTACATTTGTACCTGTCCTGTCTCTTTTATTTCCTCTTTCTTATGGGGCTTTTAAGGGTGGGCTCCTTGAATATAAATGGAGGTAGAGACCAGGGTCGGCGTTTACGTAGCCTATGGCAGTGTATGGCAGTTGCCATACCCTGGCATTCAGACAAAACAGGGGAAATAAACAGCTCATGATGCTGCTAGTTAGTTTTGTTTATTGAGTTGGCCTTTGGCAGAAATTTCAGCTTTGCAAATTTAAACAGCCTAACTCCGTGACACGGCGTATAAAAAAATAAGAATTCCAGCGGCAAGTGTCTAAGCCTGCTGCACTCGTGTTAAAAACTGAAGCCAAAGCGTCTTGATCGCCCCCAGGTGGTTGGTCCCAGTATAGCTCATAACCCCCGCCCCTCCATGTATTCTAATGGACGTGAGACAAGCTAAACAATCAAATTACATTTCAAATAATTTTCCCCCAAAGATGGCTTCTGTCATTTTAGGCAGATTTTATCACGATGATTTCATTTCAAGTGTTCGTTTTTTAAATAAGTTTGGTTTTAGTTAGTTATTTGATGCTATAAAAACGGGGTGGGGGTGACGTCATGATTGACAGCTCCTCTGAGTGAAGTTGTCACTGAGGCACTAACGGACTTTTTCCGGGACTGTTACGTACGCCATGCAAATTTTTTTTTGGTATATGCTGTGCATATGCGTGTGTGTTTGGGTGTAACCTGTCTGTTGCAGATGTGGAACGTGATTGGAGGAACTGCCTGTCAGTCGGCTGACATCGGACGCTGACGTCTCAGATTGCGCAACCAAACAAGTATAGGTCTCTGCAGGATAGTAATAGGATCAGCGGGCGAGGCCATAAACAGAGGGACGTTTTCCACTGCGTTACCTGATTTGCCCACGTCACAGTGTAAGTAGCGTTTACGGGTGGGGTCAGGTGAAGGGGATCATTTTCATTGCATGATTTATAAACACCCATCAGTTTGACAACACCCACAAATTTAGAAACACCCACTTTTGTTCCGCAGAGACCCTATACTCCAACCAAACGCCGGTCACTGGGCTGTTTATGAATGGCGCTAACTTCAATGGCGAGAGACACGCTCTGGGTTGGCAGAGTACACGCTCGGTGAAGACGGTTCTCTCGTTCGAGAGACCAGTCTGAGAGATTGATCGATGTCTGGGGGTTCACTGCTGTTACGACCTAGCAGTTGTATCAGTTCTCTGTGTTTGATTTGATTTATTAGACATAATAGTGAAAATACACTCATTTGTCAAGGATAGCAAAATAAAGTTTAAACAAAACTTATTTCCATTGTGGTCCTTGCTGTAAAGCACAACTTCACTCCTGGTGACAGGTTATTAAGGCATTGCATACTATTATGATTACAACACATTACAAACACACATTTCCAAAATTTACATCACAATTAATCATCCACCCAAAAACACTAATACAAAATCATCATAAAAACAACCTATCTATCAGCCAGTTTTTAACTTCCATACTAAATCCAACCATATTTGACATACTCTTTACATCTAGAGGAAACTTATTCCACTCTTGAGCCCCTGAGTATTCGAAAGACCTACGACTGTACATTGTTTTAAAACGACATAATGTGATATCCATTAGACTCTGCCTAGTATTATAACAATGTTTCTCACATACCCTAGAAAAATACATATTAAAGTATGTAGGAGCTCTTTTATTAATTATCTTGTGTACCATCTTTAATTTAAGGTGACAACTCTGCTTTCTATAGGTAACCACTTAACATGTCTAAATTTTAAATTATGCTTATCCAAAAAACTACCACATCTTGCAAGAAATTTTGTCCTAGCATTGACCTTCCCTAAAATTTTCATAGCCATACTTGCACCACTTAAATCATTGTCAAGAACACATCCTAGATAATTAACAGTGGTTCTATTTGATAATACAGTCCCCTACCTTGATAGATAAGTTAGGAGCTCTGTTCAGTTTACTTTTAGATCCAAATAGTACTGATTCAGTTTTACCTAAATGCAATAAGAGTTTGTTTTCCGAGAGCCAGTCTCTTACTTGCAACGCTCCTCACCTAATATCTCTTGTATTTTGCCAACATTGTCTGAAACCAGTAAAGCAGAGTCATCAGCATATAGAAACAAATTACAGTCACATGTATAAGAGAAATAAAAGGGGGCCTAAGACACTTCCCTGGGGAACTCCATTATTAATAATTGTTTCCTCAGAGATTATCCCATCAAGTTCTACCCTTTGAACTCTACCAGTTAAATAAGAGTTCAGCCAGGCTATGACCATACTTGAAAAACCCATGACACTTAATTTATCTAGCAATATTGAATGATTCACTGTCAAAATCTTTTTGCAGATCCAAGAGTACCATTCCACACATTTTACCTCCATCAATTTGCTTTCTTATAAAATCTGTTAAATAAAGAAGTATCAGTTGAATAAGATCTTCTAAAACCTGATTGAAAATCATAAATTAAACTATTATTGCACACATATTGATACATCTGTTTATACACAATCTCTTCTAAAATTTTCGAAGCTACACTAAGAATCGAGACTGGACGGTAATTACCAGGATCATATCGATTACCTTTCTTGTATAATGGAATGATCTTTGCTATTTTCATGTCAGATGGGACTATACCTTTTTCTAAAGAAAGATTCACAATAAATGCAATAATTGGAGCTATAATATCTGCAGCATCTTTTAAAAATCTCGCTGGAATACCATCTAGCCCAGTTGACTTGGACACCTGAAGTTCTTCTAACATCTTAATAATTTAATCTACTGTAACTTTAGTAAAAACAAAAGAGTTAGGCGATATCCCTTTTTTTTTTTTTTAAATAAAATCTCTTTACAAAATCTATTCCATAAAATCCCTTAGACAAAGGCAGTTTATCCACTAAGCTCTTTGCAATTGTTGAAAAGAAAAGATTAAATTTATTAGCAACTTTACTTTTATCAAATTCAATTTTATCATCAACATCTAATCCTAATTTTGATGCTGTAACCTTCGATTTACCAATTGATTGAAACCTATTCAGCACTTTCCACAAAGTGTTTGTACTCGTGCTTGTTTGTCCGTGTGTTTCTTGCATACTTGAGGTGCGACAGTAACTGTTTTATGACCGCTGTTTTTCCTGACACTTCATCTTATTCATCATCTAACGCTGTGTAAACAGGTAGGAGAGGTTGTGAGTCAGGTAAGCAGGTCGCGACCTGCATTCGCAACACGTAGGTTCACCTCATGTATTAGACACACTAAGACTAGCAGTGGTGCTAAATATGTATGTTTTGTTTGGTTAGTTAGGATAGTTTAGTTATGGCGTTTTATACGCTAAAGATGTTTCTTTCTGCATCTTTTGTTGTTAGTTTATTTTCTTAACTTCAGTTAAAAGAGTTTTGTTATATTCTGTTTTTGATTTGCTCCTTCCTCTCTCCCAGATTGTTTGTTGATTTTTGCTCAATCCTGTTTAGTTGTACATGTTGTAAATATTCATTATTTCACTACTTTATTACTTCATCACTCTACTACTTCACTTTATTTCATTTTCAAGAATTAAATCTTTGTTGTTGTTGGTTTGTGGTCATCCTTTTGCAGCTCCCCTACTGTCTGAACACACACATACTCAAAATACTGTGTTATGTCTGATAATATTTCTAGACAAATTAACATCTAATTAACGAGGGACGTAACAGGGATTTTCAGGAGGAGATCGGAGCTTCAGCTTTAATTTCTACATTTCCATAACTGTTTATTTCACACCAGCATAATGAATTATACTGCATCCGCGAGAGTGTGGGCGCAGTGGCGCCCCCAGAAAATTTTAATAGGGGTGGCCAGAGGAGGCCACAGCAAAATCTTGGGGTGGCACCAAAAACAAACAAAAAATTCAGCGTAATGTGTGTTATACTTGTTTATGTTTCTGGTTAATGTAACAATATGACTTTAAAGCCGCAGTCCGTAACTTTTTTGGTTAAAAATATTCCAAAATCAATTTGTCGCGTGTGAAGATGCAGCCGGTGGCGGATCGTTTGTAGCCTCTTCTTACAGCAGCTGGAATGTAATTAAACTTGTCATTTTGATGGCGGTTTGTAATCCAGCAACTTCAAAACGACAATCATCATTGACAACTGGTGTGTTGATTGACAACCCACACATACACCTCAAAACATTAGATTCTTCTGCGCTGAGGAGCCGTGCCGATGCACAACCCACGTAAAGCAGATAACTCTGCAAATAACTGCAATTTCAGGGTTCAGATAGAGATGAAGACAAAGAGGTAAAACTTACAGACTGTAGCTTTAATTGTCAATTAATTATTCTTTACATAGTGTAGTTCTTGTCCTTAAAAATATGTGCAAACCAAATAAAATGACAATATTTAGTTTAAAAACACCTTAAAACATCATTCCACATACCTTTATTGTACACAAATATAGCATATGCCATGTCTAAAATTAATAAGAAAAACTGAACAAAATGGATTAATATATAGACAATGTACATTTTAACAGAGCCTACTTACAACCAATTCATATCCTTGTTTTATTAGGCCACAATCTTATCAATACAGCTTTATTCTCCTATTGCCGTGTCTTTTTGCAAACACTTCCACAAAATCATCAAGATTTATGGCCCTTGCCCTTCTTGACTCTATACTTAACACCCCCAAACTGCTCAATCGTTCGTCACTCATTGTATTTCTCAAGACAGTTTTGATCAACTTTAGCACAGAAAAACTGCGCTCACATGCTGCAGTGCTCACAGGTAATGCAAGAGAAATTTTGCAAAGTTTAAATATTTCATGGAAAATCTCCCTATACGGCTCAAGGAAGACTGTGAGGTCTACTAAATTGGATGGCACTTCCTCACCGCTGGTTTGCTTCCTTTCAAGAACTCGTTTAAGTTGAGGAATTTCATGTTCTAAATCCTCAGTGCTACAGTTGTATTGTGAGGCAAATGGATACAATACATTTTTCTCACAAAACGTGTGACTTCCAGGATTCAAGGCCTGTATCCCTTCCATTATGACACAATTCTCTTTAGAAAACCTTCTCTTAATCTCAGAGAGAAGTACATCAACAATTGGAATGAAGGAGCCTGTCCTAAATGATTCCTTATCTGTGCTGACCTCTCTGAGCTATTGGTGTGGAAATGTAATACCCTTCAAGCCTAGAGCTTGGTGTGACCTGATGTCCTGAAGATACAACATTGACACTGCATTGCTCGGCGAGACTCATTGTGTTGTCCCAAATTTCATTAAAGACAGAGCTCTCTCGATATCCATTCAATGTGTCAACAAGCGAATCAACAAGGGTAACAGCTATGCCCAAATTCAGCTGTGAGGACTGTAAAATGTCAGACAGATGCTTGATCGCACCAAAAATGTTGGTGAGTGTAATGAGGCAAATGAACTTGAGATCTATTTGTGCTAAAAGACCTCTTGCTTCAACAGCTCTGTCAGCATTTCTGTCTTCTGAGATTTGTTTGAGTAGATGTATGATGGCTGGCAGTCTATCCTTTACTGTTTTGCATGCATTATGCCTACATGCCCACCGTGTCTCTATCAACCTTTGTAATTCTCTTGTCACCCCCTGATACCCCCTGTCTTTCTGCACCTCTATCTACCTTTGGTGTACATAGGACTAGGGCTGCAACTAACGATTATTTTGATAATCGATTAGTTGGCCGATTATTTTTTGATAAAAAGCCATACATTTTTTTTTTATTGACAAAACACACTATTCCACATCCTGCCCAGTGCTGTCCTTCAAACAAACATGTCAGCTGTGCTAAGAAAACATACATAGTGAATATATCTATCATTACATAAATTAACCATGGTTTTACATTGAATAAAACACAAAAATAATAATAATAATAAATAAATAACAGGGTTATTGTAGTTATTCAATGGTAACCACAAATTAACCATTATTTTGCTTCAAATCCATAGTTTGATCTATATGGTATTTGTGGGGTTATACAAATGGTAATCAATACGGCAAAAAACATGGTTTTACTATAATAAAACCATGGTAAATTTCGGTAAGGGTATGTTTGTGCTATACATTATGTAAAAAAAAAAAAAAAGTTACTAAGCAAAAGGAGTTTAAATCACTACATTAAAATGATATAAAAAAAACACAAACTCAGTGTTACCAGATTAGACGAATGTTCTGCAGGAACACACACACACACACACACACACATTCGCTCTGGACACAGTAACCTGTTACTGTCATTTCTTTATCCTGTAAATAGGCTATAAGAAACGTCTAACATTTATATTCAATTACACGCTGTTATCCCTTTACAGTTACTACTCTCATAAAATACTTGAATTACACGTTGACTTTTAAACCTAAATTTAGCAGCCAAATGAGTGTTTTTGCGTTGAATATTTGTCTCCCTATCGACTGCGTTCTGTCTGTTTGACGCGCATGCGTACGTGCGCCCGCCGCGCCGGCGCTCGTTCAGTTAAGTTTAACACAGACTGTCAGGACGCGCTTTCATGCAAAATGGAAATACTCGCATGAATTAGTAGCATTTACAGATGAGGAAATAATTGCTGTTCTCTATATAGATCAGTGGATATAACCTGTAAAAGAACGTTTTGCACTGAGGACGCAGACGTACACACACATCTGTCAAAGTGCATGACAGGGTATGTTACATGCTAATGCATTCGCTTGAAGCTTAAAATAAACAATTCTCATGTTTTGGGCACTTGGATCATGTCCACTATTTCTAGATGCACATTTTGTCCATAGAAATGTGTTATTCAGTGTAATTTGGCGCGACTGGTTGAAGCTTTGCGTACAGAGGGCAGACCTGACTAATCGATAATGAGAATCGTTATCGATGATTTTCACTATCGATTTTATCGATTAGTTGTTGCAGCCCTACATAGGACCCTGACATAAAAACATACAGCTTCTGTAACAGAGAAAAGAAACAGCTGGCTTCAGGAAGGCATTTCACACTGTCAACCAATACCAAATTTAAGCAGTGTGCATTACAGTGTATATAGAAGGCTAATGGGGCCTCTGATTTAATGCGTGCCTGCACACCTGTGTTTTTACTACTCATGACAGAGGCCCCATCATATGCTTGCCCTACTAAATTGTTTCTGTAGTCAAGGCCATACTTCTGCATTATCTGTATGATTTTCTGAGAAAGTGCTGCAGCGTCCAGGCGTTCCGCAGCTGCAAATGAAAGAAAACTTTCTAATACAGAGCCATTATAATAATATCTTAGGACATCTGTTCCTTCTTACTGATGTCTTTGGTCTCATCAACCATAATGCTGAAGGCCTCACTTTGAGTAACTTCGCTAATTATTGAGGTTATACCATTTCAGCCAGGCAATCAATCATTTCATTTTGTGTTCTGTGCCCAAGGTATGTTGCATTTCTTTGACTAGTCATTTTCTTCTTGACTATGTTATCATGCTTAGCAAGTAACTCCATAATAGAGAGAAAATTCCCTTTGTTCTCACCCTCGGTTTCATTATTTGCTCTCTGAGCTATATTTTGCGTTGCTGTGAGAAGCAGGGTTTCCGCAATTGTTTTAATGTACTCCCTATTTTCCTTTACTAGTTTTTCATATTCTGCACCTAAAGAGGCAGAGAGAGAACATTTGCTTTCTGCCAATTTTTCATAGTCTTTCCAGGCTAACATAGCATTGGTATGTGATTCTGATTTTGCATGGCTAGCAAATCCCCCATCGCTAAAGGTTGCTTTCTTCCAGTGCCTGAATCCTTCAGATGTAAATGCTGAATCACGTGAAGAAGGGAGACTGAAGTGCCGGCAGGCATAGCAGAAGGCAGCATCTTTACTTTGAGAATATTCCAGCCATTTATGGGTACCACTCTTTCATGAAGCCCCGTCTTCGATCGCCTATGAGGGTCCGAGGGAAAACCTTCAGAAGTGGCTGTTTGGGTCTCTCAGCTCTTGACTGGGATATATCTACGATAAATCAAGAAGAGAACACAAAGCTTGATTTTAAAATGAACTACTACAACAACTACTACTAATAACAACAATAATATAATAATAGCCCCTCTCCACAGTAATTATTAATAACATTTGAAATTTAGGTCTGTAGACATTTCTATTTAGACTCTCCCAGCTCTACTACTAGCCTAAATAACATCAGAATATGAATATCATGACTCATAATTCAATGTAGATAATACATGAATATTAATTAGTGCTGTCAATCGATTAAAAAAAAGTAACTAATAAAAAAAACTTAATTGCGATTAATCACGATTAAAAACACCTGTGTTTTTAATATTTTTATATTGTAATGATTTCACAGTTACACTCCAAATTAATGTAGAAAAAAAAGACAGTATTTTTTAAATATTTGTTGTAATGCCATTGTTTTATGAATGAACGATATTAATAAAGATACTGATGTCTCTATGAAACTGCTTTTTTAAAACATTAATGATGTTAACATTACAGTATAATTGAAATATATCAATTATATATCAATTTCAACATTTATTAGGCTATGGAAAATAACAACTTTTATTTTAAGTGAACTTAAAACAATCTTCACATAACCCATTATAATAAATGTCGTATTTACCTGTGGCCTTCCTACCTGTCTAACAGATAGGAAATATACAGAAATTGAATAAAGTTATCAAACAGTCTGCCCTGAATAAATAAATTAAATATAGATTAATCCTTATTAAAGCTACAGTTTTCTGATACATTTGTTCTTTTATTAACATTAATATCAGACATCACAGCAACTGGTTTATTAAGCTACTGTGACTTTAAGATCTCTTTAAGCACGAAAGAGAATTCGATTCTGGTGTGTGTGTGTGTGTGTGTGTGTGTGTGTGTGTGATATAGCATCCATTTCATTAACAAGGGTAACCTAAACAGTCTTGTCTATTTAACTTCACCTGCTGGCCCAGGACCCATCACTGATTCTGCCTGTTCCTCGCTGTGATCTGCAAAACAGTGAAACAGCTACTCTGGTGGCGCCAATCAATCTACAATCTTTTTTTGGTGGGCGGCTGCAGCAGGTGTTGCATTTTATTTTATTTCACTTCATGAACTATTGTGAATTTACATTATGTATTCAAATTAATAGTACCCACCGCAAAATCATACTAGGGGTGGCCAAGGGGTGGCCAGAGTTTATACAGTGGTGGCCGTGGCCACCCCTTGGGGGCGCCCCTGTGTGGGCGGGCTTTTGATGTCACGGTTCTACTTCCTGCTCACTACTGCGCAGACTCCGGTCCCGCGTTCACTACTGCGCAGACTCGGTCCCAAATCTGCGCAAGATGTCAGCGCCATATTTGGATGTTGGCAGCTTCACTTTTCTTCAGTGGAAGGTAGTGAAGACGCGTCATCCATATTTTTTATGGTATATGGTCTGTCCATACCAGACTTGACCCGAGACGCGTCAAAATCAACAAAATCAATCAAAAATCACAGCCAATCAGAGGAGCGTGTGGGCGGGCTTCTTTGCAAGTGCGCTGCATTTGCAACGAAATGGGTACACATTATCAAATTCCTAATTCTTACACCATTTTAACATGATTAAAAATACATACTGACTTACTGAAACAATCTTTTTTTATCATAGAATACACTTGTTTGTTCACCTTGAGTTGACAGTTTGAACATTTTTTCCAGTTTAATTTATTTTCAAGATCTGAGGTGAATATCCATTGTTGCTTTCAGTAGGTTAGGTCTATAAAGGTCACGAAAAATGATATTCAAACTCACATTACATTTTGTTTTACATTAAATAAAAGCACATAACGCACAGGATATTATCATTGTCATACTTTGTGTAGAATCGTTGCAAATTGCTGTTGCGGGTGGTTAGCAGGCTACAAAAAACACTTAAAGTTTCTTGCAGTTTCATTATTTGCATTGATTTCGTATTGTTAAGTCTGTGCATGACTGTTACGTTTGCATTCTTTTAGTATGGTGGATTTTTCCCACATTTTGTTTAGATATAATATGATTTGGGAATGTCGTTGTTGTATGTTTTTGTGAAACACCGCCACTGGTAGAGACAGGAATAAATTGGCAATGGTTTCCGAGTTTTAAAAATAACTGGGTTGATGTAGCTTTTTTACAAGAAACCCATACTAATACTGATAATGAAAATGAATGGAGAATGTGGTGGGAAGGGAAGCTCACTTTAAGTCACGGGACAAATAATAGTGCAGGGGTAGCTATTTTATTTTCGAAAAATATAAATGTTCATATTTTAGCTGTAAATGAGGTTATAAAAGGTAAACTTCTGTTAACTAAGATTGAGGTTGGAGGAATGGTATTTGTGTTCATGAATGTTTATGCCCAGGCGCGCCGCTGACACGGGGGATAGCGGGGTCATGACCCCCGCAGTGTTGAAAAGACAGCAATCGTCCCCCGCACTTTTGATAAGGGAAAATAGCCTGCGCGATTCGCTAACTAAAACTCCCGACAACAAACATCAAATTCATTGTAAGTAATTCAAGCCATGCGATATATATCGTCTGCGATAATATCGTAATTGTTGTTTTAACGATGTACGATCTGACATTATCGAGTATATCCCTCACACACACACCCAGAGAGCGCACGCATACACTACTTGATGTAGTCTAGTCTTGTAGATTAGACTAGTGCTGGTGCGCATTTACAGTGCACACTTTCACTGCGTGATTTACACTATTATATCATTTAATATAGTTAATACATTTCACACGAAGAGTGCAGTTTTTCTCCAGGCATCAGCATAACAAATGTGATATTGATTTTATACAAGTTTACTAAACAAGAAGTTAATAAGTGACTTACATTTTAGACACCATATTGCCTGCTTTTGCTCTATTTCGCAAACGAAAATAGTTCAAAACAAAGCCACAGCACTGTTGTGCGTCTCTGAACACACGGTGGACGGAGCTGTTTCCCTACTGAATGAATGAATCCGCTTTTTGAACGAATCAATTGAATCAATGATTCGATGACTAAGATAATCAAATGCTTCGTTCCTGAATGAATCAGCAGTTTGAATGAATCGGTTGAATCTCAATGACTCACTCATTAACAGTGACTTGCTGCCACCTACTGACGGTTTTAAATTCACATTTAAAGTATCTTTTCATGTTTTAAACAATTTCAAATATCAATATTCAGCGTTTTATGTTTAAAACATCAAAACATTATTTATGCATTTGTAACTGCAGGTTATTCATTTGTCACCTTAAATTTATGTGTTATGTGCATTAAACAGTGTAAATGTTTTGTGAAATGTGAATTTTGTTATTTAATTTGATTGGTAACAGCCCTATTGTGTCTTATTATTATAATTAAATTTGATTAAATTATGAAATTGACACAAAAGATGATGCATGCAAACAATTAGGTTTAAAAAAAAATTTAAATTATAAAGGTAAAAATGCCCATTAAAAGGTAAAAAATAAATTTTGGAAAAAAATGTATTGGAAAAAATGATTTCTGCCACTGCTGTGAACTGACCACCACACAGAATATGAAGAATATCAAAAACTTTAGGAGTCAGCTGTCCACAGCTGTCCTAAACCTGCCAAGGTACCAGCACAATAACACACTCAGCAAAATACTGTTTAATTATCGTTATCAATAAAATCTTAGAAAATATCGAGAGAATTTTTTGTCAATATATCGCACACCCCTAATCAAAATTGTTGAGACATCCCACATAAAAGGCTGGTCTACAGGGGACAGATTTGGCATTCTGCAGACATTTTGCTCATCTCTAAGTTTTGATCATTCATATGTTCTTCTTATTTCACTTACTTCATATTGTAATAATAATCAATATTATTTTATTAATGATCAGGCAAGTTCAATATATGATGGTGGTCCGACAGTGAGCCTGAAGTGGTGGTCCGATATCTGGAAATCTGATCTTACTATTTGGGCTTTTTCTTACAGTTTGGTCCCCCCCCACTTTGAAAATGTCTCCTGCGCCCCTGTTTATGCACCAAATAATGGGTCTGAGTGGATGGATTTTTTTATGAAAATGAGAAGGATAATTCAAACACTTGATAGTAATGTGTGTATTGTTGTGGGAGGGGATTGGAATTGCACCACAGATTTTACAATTGATAGAAATGGTGAAAAGCCATATAGTCAATCAAGCATGGTGTTGACAAAATTATTGAATGAATTTGAATTACTAGATGAGTGGAGAATGATCAATAAAAGAGCTAGACAATATACCTGGCTTAAAGTAACTGATAATAGAGTCAGTGGTGCAAGATTAGATTTTATTTGGGTAAAATATGGAATAATCGGGTGATGAATGCTTCCATTTTGCCTAATGGTTTTTCAGATCATCAATAACATGGTTATTTTTCAAATTGCTACAAAATGTCAAATTTTGTGATTCATTAAATTTTTTCTGGAAGAACTGGAAAATGAGCAAAGATTCATTTGAGAATCTCAACCAGTGGTGGCAGGGCCGGCCTGATGAAGAAGCCCCCTGATGAAGAAAAGAGGAAAAAGAGGAAAAAGGGGGATAAAGACAGAGGTAAAGTGATGTAATGAATGAACAGTTTATCTAATTGCATAGTACTAAAATACTAATGTTCGCTAAATAATTGCAGTTATTTTTACCTTTAAACTTTATGCAAGCAGCTGTTCTGGGTTCTCCAGAAGCCCCAGACAGTGTGATTTTGTAAAAATCAAGTCAGTTTTTTTTTTAAACACATCACTTTTTTAATAATGTTTTTACTCTACAGTTGTGCAGTTTTGGGGGGGATATATGACATTTTTACAATTTATTTAGTGAAATTAGTAATGATATTTATATACGGGTTTGTTTAAAATAGCAACATTTTATGTAAAATTCAAATTAAAGAAGATCTAGCTACATTTCTCAGTTTCATTCATGGTGAAAACATGAATGTGCATAGTTTAGTGGAAGATTGCTGCCATCTACTGGAAAACAAACACTTTTGCTAGTTCTCAATTTTGTGCTTGAACACTAGATGCAATTACTCTTGGTGTTTGTGTTTAGGCTGTATTGTGGCGTAGGTGCTATTTTTGTATAGTTTAACCATCATCAGCCTTTTAAAAAAAAATAATATCATGAACACAATGACGGGGTAGAATGGGCTGTGATAATCAATCAAATTTTTATTAGACTCCTGGTCCAATTTTTAAAACATAAAAAACAATAACACAGACACACACACATGGCTACATCAATGCGTTACAAAAATACAACAGTACCAGTGTTTCCACAACTTAGACAACGTGTAGTGCTAAACCTTGATACAAGGGGCACCAGGTAAAATCTTGCCTAGGGCAGCAAATTGGTCAGGGCCGGCGCTGAGTGGTGGAATGTGGGTAAAGTTAACATAAGGATTTGTCTGATTTATTAATCTCATATTGGATCAGTGGTGAAGGAAACTGAAAAGTCTACAAAGAGACATTGGACTTTTAGAGCAGGACATTTTTAATAATAATGAACTTGTGCATAGGGTTGGGTATCGTTTGAATTTTAACGATTCCGATTCTGCTTATCGATTCCGATTCTTATCGATTCCTAATTTCGATTCAAATAAGGTAAAAAAAAAAGAAGAAGAAAAAACCTTAGATATCATTCACATTTATTCTAAGTCTTATTGTAAAACATTTCATAGGAGCTGAATACCATGAACAAAAATCAACAGGCTAAGAACACTTACACAAGGAACTTTTACCTATGGTTTAAAAATACCAGAGGGAAAAACAGCTAGCCTAACTAATATAAATTTTAAGCATTATTAAAGACACTCAGTAATTAAAAAAGAACAAATAAATTATCAATTGCACAAATAAATACAATTGAGCAAAGATATAAATATAGAAAGAAATAAACATTTTCAGGTATTCAGGTACAGAAACTGTATAATCAAATGTAAAATAACACTGCACTTTATTAATAAAATATAGGCTATACATTTACAAATAGCTCAATTATATTCTGTCTAGAACAGCGAGTGAGTTTTCTCGTTGTCTTTTGTTTGATTAATGTTGTCATAGAGACGGCATCCGGAAAATCTGCCGTCACTTTAAGAGCTGCACGGATCACACATACGTTGTCATCTTTTCTTCTGTCTTAAGACATAACCAACTGTGTTTACGAGAATATTTTGACATATTTTGTGTGTATTTGTCCGTTCGTGTGCTGTGAAAAAAGACGAGGAAGAGAACTCAGTTCAATATCGCGAGAAGCCGTTCTGTGCGCACGTGTGTGTGTGTGCGGCACAGAATGTTTAAAATCACATTTTCTGTGCGCACGTTTTGAATGTGTGCAGAGCACGGAAAACAGCGCGCGAGTCTTTTGCGCACACAAGAACCGATAAGTGGAACCGAAATGCGCGTTTCTTATCGAATGGGTATCGAGAACCGGTTCCATTTTAGAACCGCTTCCAAATTCCCCAGAACCGGTTCTAAAATGGAACCGGTTCTCGATACCCATCCCTACTTGTGCATGATGATGCTCTACAAAGGAAAAAGAAAGAGCTTGGGACTTTTCTACAAGAACAAGTAAAGACAGCACTAATAAGGGCAAGATTTTGTTCTATTAAAGACATGGACACTCCTAGCACATACTTTTTTTTCAATCTTAAAAAAAGAAAAGAAAAAGTACAACACAGAAGCAAATGTATCATCATCTTCGTCGTCATGATGGTTCTATAACAACAGATCCTGTGGAAATAAGGAAGTTGACTGTGGATTTCTATTCACAATATGCTTCTGAAAACGAATTATCAAAGCGCTGATGATCTACTTAGTGATCTACCAAAGCTTGAGATTGAGCAGAAAAAGGCTCTGGATGATAACATTACTTTTCAAGAGCTTACAGAGGCAATGCAGCAGTTGTCCACGGCTAGATCCCGAGGAATTAATTAATTGACTGCTGAGTTCTATCAGCATTTTTGGGGTATTTTAGGAGAAGATTTTTATGAGGTACTGTCTGAATGTTGCCAAAGTAAGATACTTCCCATAAGTTGTAGTCGGGCAGTACTTTCATTACTTCCAAAAAAAGGAGATCTGGGACTTCAAAAAAATTGGAGACCAGTGTCATTATTGTGTGTTGACTACAAAATATTCTCAAAATGTTTAGCTGACAGACTAAAGTGTTATCTGGGTTTATTGGTTCAGAAGGAGCAGACATACTGCATTCCTGAAAGATCTATAATGGATAATATTTTCTTATTATGTGATGTTATTAAAATAAGTCAGTTAAACAATTATGAAATTGGTGTTCTTTCTCTAGATCAGGAGAAAGCATTTGATAGAGTTGACCATGGGTATCTCTATAATGTTTTACAGCATTTTGGTTTTGGTGACAAATTTATTTCATATATTCAGTTGTTGTATTCAAATGCATTTGTTCTTGTAAAAAGCTGGTGGTGGTTTAAGTGCAACAATACCTGTTTCTAGAGGAATTAGGCAAGGCTGTCCACTTTCAGGACAGTTATATAGCCTTGTCATTGCACCTCTTTTGTGCAGGTTAAGGAGAAAACTTAATGGAGTCTTAATTCCAAATGGAGACATAAGTTCTATGGTGTCCGTATCGGCTTATGCTGATGATGTTACCGTTTTTATTACAGGCCAGGATGATGTTACAGTTTTAACTAAGAACACTGAACAATATGAAAAGGCATCCTCGGCTAGATTAAACTGGGGAAAAAGTGAGGGTTTCATTATTGGACAGTGGGTGGGAAAAAGACCTCCACAGCTTCCTGGTGGTTTGAAATGGGGTAGGGAAGGGCTGAAAGTTTTAGGCATAATAAGTATTTAGGGAATAATCAATTTCAGATGAAGAATTGGGAGGGAATGCTGGAGAAAGTGATTGCCCGACTGTCTAAATGGAAATGGCTATTACCACAGTTGTCGTATAGAGGGTGAGTTTTGGTTGTTAATAACCTAACTGCCTCTACACTGTGGCACAGGATTATTGTCATGGAGCCACCTGATGAACTGATCTGCCATATACAGAGAGCATTAGTGGACTTCTTCTGGAGTGGGCAGCACTGGATCCGGGCAGCAGCACTGTATCTTCCTGTCCAGGAAGAAGGCCAGGGTTTGGTGGATGTGAGGAGTCGTATCCGTGCTTTTAGGATACAAGCAGCACAGAGACTCCTGTATCATAAGGACTTGACTTGGGCCCAAACTGCTTGTGCTTTGCTACAGAAAGCAGGAGGACTGGGATTGGATAAACATTTATTCCTAATAAAAATGGAGGGGGTGAGCTTGTCTGAGCTTACACCATTTTACAGGTCTATGTTGCAGGTCTGGAGAACTGTTTTTA
This sequence comes from Coreius guichenoti, assembly GCA_039654105.1. Lineage (NCBI taxonomy): Eukaryota > Metazoa > Chordata > Actinopteri > Cypriniformes > Gobionidae > Coreius > Coreius guichenoti. The sequence goes on along the minus strand of CM077186.1, from coordinate 6,946,586 downwards.
AAGTAGAGTGGGACATTGATCCTCAAGGACACTGGGTCACTGAAGAACCCTTGTTTTTTAATCCAATAAAGGATGTTATCTTCTGTGAGTATACGAACATGCTTACTAAGGAATAACATTGTAAAACTGGGGCACCTCTTGGACAATAATGGATGGAGATCAGCAGAGACCTTCAAAGAGGTGACAGGATTACGGTCACTAAGACTTACAGTAAAGCTGATGGAGGAAATTTTTTATGTAATACCAAGCAGCTAGAGATCATTGCAAGAAAGGAAAATGAAGAGAATGGATTCCCAAAGATAAAAATAGCGCCCGCAAGTAAGGAAGATCTGGAGGGTGCAGACGCTTGCTCAATCTTGTCTTTTGAGGTTCCTCAAACAGAACTTTTTGAGTCTACATCAAAGAAGGCCATATATCAAACCACAGTAAAGGTCATACGTCAAGAAACACACAGCCAGGGCAACTAAGGAGTGGCTCCGTAAGAAGCATCTCAAGGTCCTGGAGTGGCCTAGCCAGTCTCCAGACCTGAACCCAATAGAAAGTCTTTGGAGGGAGCTGAAAGTCCGTATTGCCCAGCGACAGCCCCGAAACCTGAAGGATCTGGAGAAGGTCTGTATGGAGGAGTGGGCCAAAATCCCTGCTGCAGTGTGTGCAAACCTGGTCAAGAACTACAGGAAACGTATGATCTCTGTAATTGCAAACAAAGGTTTCTGTACCAAATATTAAGTTCTGCTTTTCTGATGTATCAAATACTTATGTCATGCAATAAAATGCAAATTAATTACTTAAAAATCATACAATGTGATTTTATGGATTTTTGTTTTAGATTCCGTCACTCACAGTTGAAGAGTACCTATGATAAAAATGACAGACTTCTACATGCTTTGTAAGTGGGCAAACCTGCAAAATCGGCAGTGTATCAAATACTTGTTCTCCCCACTGTATATGTTCTAATTTTATTGTGTAATGTTTGAATAGTAATGTATGAGTTTTTAAATTAAAGAATTATAAACCTCTCTCTCTCTCTCTCTCTCATTGTCATTATGCCAAGGAGCCCCATCCTCTGAGGTCAGCCAGGGGTTAAGTTGCTTTGAACCAGCATGTTGCTAGGCCTCCTCTTGTTACAGAGAGTCATTCTGTTAGAGGCCTCCGCTCCCCTGAGCTCCGCCTGATATTGTGTAAAGCTGCTGGCCCTATTATGTAGCCTTTTTGACAGGTGTAGGTTGTAGTGCACTGTCCCATGAGCTCAGCCATGGGCTAAGTTACTAGGCTCTCTGTGAGCCCCCTTGGCTACTGCGAGCATTGCTAGGCTTCCTCTCGCTAGAATGAGTTATCTTGCAAAGGGCACCGCTCCCCAGAGCTCCACCAGAATAGCAATTCCGAGTTGTAGGCTCTCTGTGAGCCTCCTTGGAAGCTGTCCTGAGTGTGAAACATAGTTAGGTCTCCTCTCAATTTAGAGAGTTGTCATGCAGAGGCTTCCATTCCTAGAGCTAGGCTAGGCATTGAGGTAGTATGTCAGGCCATTTAGGCTCTCTGTGAACCTCCTTGGCTATACCTACCTTAGTGTGGAGTGTTGCTAGGCCTCCTCTCCTTAAGAGAGCCGTACTGAGGCTTCTGCTCTGTGGAGCTTCTCGGGCCAGTTAGATCAAGTTGCTAGCTCTTTCTGAGCTTTTTTTAGCTGCTGCCTTTTGGTTAGAGCATTGCTAGGGCTCTTATTTAAGGCCTCTGCTCTTCAGGACTCCTTGGATGCTGTATAGAGAACATAGCTAGGCCTCCTCTCTTTTAGAGTCTTCCTGTTGAGGCCTCCGTTCTTGAGAAGCGCCGGTCTATAACAATATTCCCTCATAGGAATATCAAGCTCTTGAGCTTTGCCTGTAAGTGGTCTTGTAGCTCGGGCTCTTGCCACAGGGAATTAATTGTGATTCTGGTGTGTACCTTAGTGATGAGGACTCCTTTGAGTCTTTATAATAGTTAGTGTTCTTCTTCTTATTATTCTTCTGCTTCTCCTTCTTCTTCTTCCACTCGAGTCTATAGCAGCCCATAGAACCGCTTATGGGAAAGTTATAAAATTAGGCACACAGGTAGAGGACAGTCTGAACATTACCCACAGCAATTTTGGAGCTCTAGCTCAATCCCTCTAGTGCCACCAACTGTCCAAATTTTCACTTACATTTATGCTAATAACTTTTGTGCCATAAGGGCGTAAGGGCTAGAAACAAAATTCCTTTTGCTCTTATTCCTTGGCTCAAGACAATCGATAACCCTTTTCTGTCATGAAAATTTAGAATTTTTTTTTCACAAAAATTGATCCAGATCATCTTCAGACCGACAAAAAGTTATGGAATTCAAGTTGATTCGTCAAACCTGTCTGAAATAAAAAGTGAAAGAGTTCGATGAAGAGCATGCCAAAATGGAGCGAAGTAGAGGGAATCTCTTCTGCCCTACATAACTCCGTTCATCCTACATCAACCAAGCAACCCATTCACAGGGGAGCATAATTCTACTTTAGACCCTACAATAAGGTAGAATATAGATCAACCCTGGAAAAATATACTTTCAGGACATTAGAGCAGAGAAAGAGAGATGATAATACCTACAAGTTAGACACGCCACATTAACTCTTTCCCCGCCAGCGTTTTTAAAAAAAAAGTTGCCAGCCAGCGTCACCGTTTTTGATAATTTTCACAAAAATGTAATGGCCCCCAGAATATTTTGTTGTATGAATATCTGAGCATGCGATATATCAAAAGAAATAACAGAGCCTCTGCTTTTAAACAAAAAAAAAAAAACGTTTTATTCTAGCTTCATGCATTCTTTTTTTTATCAGCACTTGAATATGGGTAAGTTTAATAAAAAAGCAACATTTTGAGCAAAAAGCTGAGAAAATTAAATTTTTGTCAAAGACTACATCCAGGTCGGATTCAGAATGATGATCAAACACAGATGGAGTAGATCGAGTCCATCAACACCCCTAATACTTGCACAGTCCTATAGCTCGCCCTGGGTCGACATTTCATTCAGTAACATTAGATAGTTTTGATTTATATGCTGTTTAATGTTGGTGATTGCGTTATTTTACATATGCATCTGCTTACATATGAGATCGCTCGTTTCTGCATTTTCTTCGCCTGTGTTTTGATCAGGAGATTCTGAACTCATTCAGAAGATACGTAATAGCGCCCCCTAGCGTATAACAGTGAAAACACGGAAACCCGGAAAATCCGGAAAACCAATTCTGTGTTTGGCGGGGATGCGTTTTCTCACAAATAACGGAAAATTCCATGTTTGGCGGGGAAAGGGTTAAGAGACAGGTTGGAAGCGGCCATTGAGCGGCTTCTTCGAGAAAGAATCAAGCAATAACAGCGCCTCCTACCCTAAATGCATCGCCATGAGTGCCTCTTATTCCCTTGAGAGCCTAACACGCTCCGTACAGACGCTATATTATCATCCCTCGGGAGAGAATGAAGCAAGAACAGAGCTTACCATGAATGCAACACAAAAAGCGCACCCAGCTTTTATCTTACACACGCATACAAACAAGCGGCTCCTGAAGACAAAAAAGCTGAAATCCTGACGACATTACAGGCGCCATTTTATACTTAAGGGCACTCCGCTTGTGACATCATGGACTGTCATCAGCCAATAAATTGGAGTGTTTGTCATGCTGATGGTGTTCCCCATAGCATCAATATCAGATGCTGGGTCGAAGTTCCACTTCGAAAGGGAAAATATCTTTTTTATCTTTTATTTTATCGAATTCATTCCAGTGTATATATTTGGTGTTAATTCCAACTTAATTCAGGGTATACATATATACAGGGTTGTTTAATAAATGCCAAGTGTTCTAAACCAATTCTTCCTCAGGTTTCATTGTACTGTTTCACACACCTAGTGGGATGTCTAGTGACTTGTCTCAAAATAATATAGGTAGCATAGGTGCTACACAGTTCTCAGATTATTTCTTAGAAAAAAAAATTATGCAGGAACTGGGTTAAGCTAATTTAAAAATGTAAAGTATATGTTAGTATGTGAGCATGCGTATTCACCTCACCAGAAGTTGCATAAAATCTGTACTGTATACACAGGTTTGTCACATTTTGTTTTATGATGAGCATTGTGGTGTAATGCTCTATTTAATAATTGATTGACATATGCTTTGTGAGTTTAGATATGGAAATTGACGTATGTATCATTGAATATGGTGGTTTAAGCAAATTGAAATGAGTTTTAAGAAAATGGAAGAATATGAGCCTGATTCTCAAACGACTAGCCACTGCACATCTGCTTCATGACCAACAGACCATCTTAAACAATGTGTCTCAGTAGCATTTACATTTTCCTTGTGGGCTTTACTAATTGTTTCTTTTTCAAGGTTTCTTGCTCAAAACCTGAGTTCAGCTTGGAAGGAGATTACTTATTGGGTGGCCTTTTTGCTTTACATGAAATTGAACAAGCATCACCCCTGTTCTCCCCAGAGACCACTGAATGTTTCAGGTAAGCAAGAACCTTTTTATTAGCCGGGTTGTCAGTATATATAATATTGTAAATCAAAGCAGCATTTCTTCAAAGTCACATTTATAAATTGAAACTTTAGTTACATGCTATTAACTTCTTCACTGATGTTTTCAAGGCACAGTTTCTCAAAATCTGGCTATCAGATGTCGCAAGTAATGAGGTTTGCCGTTGAAGAGATTAATAACTCCACCACTCTTCTGCCAAATGTTTCTCTGGGCTATGACATTTTTGACCATTGTTCTAATACCAAGAATTTCCCTTCAGTCTTAAGTTTTATCTCCAAGAATGGGTCAATAAAACCTAAAGAAAAACTAAACAACTATCAGCCTAAAGTGATCGCTTTAACAGGGCCATATGGAAGCACAAGAACTATTACTATTGCACCACTGATCACAATGGACCTTATACCTTTGGTAAATTTTTATACAGTTTATATAACAAAATACTTACACACTTACTTACTGCCCTTTGTTCAGGACTACCAAGTTACCATATATACAGTATAATGCTAATTTTTTTTTAATATAATATTTTGTTGTCTTCTGTTTCAAAGGTGAATTATGGAGCTACTAGCTATGAATTAAGTAACAAACCTAAGTATCCTTCTTTTGTAAGAACAAGCCCCAGCAACAAAAACCTGATAGAAATGATTATTCATATCATACGGTGGTTTGGATGGAACTGGGTTGCCTTTCTTGGTAGCCAAGACGATTACAGTTCAGACGGACTAAAGCTGTTCACCAAGTATATAAGCAATACTGGCATTTGTTTGGCCTATCAAGAGGGTCTAAGCCTAAACGCAAACTACAGTCTAACACTTCAAAAGATTGATATGCTCAACATCAATGTCATTGTTGTTTTTGCTCTGACACAATATGCAAGCAAAATTATCAAAGCAGCCATAGCGAACAACATCCAAGACAAAATATGGATTGCAAGTCAAACGTGGGCTATGAATCAACAGCTTCCCAGAGAGCCAGGAATTAGGAAAATTGGCACAGTCATTGGTATTACAGAGAGATTGTTGTTATTGCCTGGATTTAATGAATTTGTCTATAAAGACAGAAGAACAACTGATGTTAACCATAATGAAGAGAGTGACATCCAGAGTAAGAGTAAGACATGTAATCAAGTTTGTGATTACTGCACATTGTTGACCGCAGAGGACATTATAAATGAAAATCCCACATTCTCCTTTGCCATCTATGCTGCCATATACACCATAGCTCATGCATTACATAAGGTTCTGAAGTGTGACATGAATGGATGCAGCAAAAACACAGTGGTTAAGCCATACATGGTAAGGGAATTCATTTGAATTTATGACAAGATGAATTATTATTTTAGTCACATTATTGAAGTAACAATGTTTTAATTAATTAAATAATAAATAATATTGTTAATATTTTTATGAAATTGCACCTTATATTAGTTATTATACAATAATTTAATAAATCAATAAAACAAAATTAATATTAATTTATTAAAGTTATATAAAATAAAAATGGTCTTTTTTTTGTAAAATAACTCAACAGCTTCTGGGAGAAATAAAGAAGTTGGATTTTCCACTCAATGGCCGGCAGGTGAAATATGATGATAATTATGATCCAACCATCAATTATGCAGTTGTGCTCTGGCACACTGATGTAAATCCTCCACAGTTTGAGATGGTGGGCACGTATGATACATATCCAGAAGTGACTTTTACAATCAACAACTCTCTCCTGCCCTGGCATAACAGCGGTTCTGTAAGTCTTCATTTGATGAGCCTTTATCTAAACATTTAGCTTTAGCCTATATAGATTCCAGTTTTTCTCAGTCAATTTTAAAATACTGATATAAAGACTATTAGATTGTTCTCTGTGGAATGCATATGCAAGTATACTACTGAAAAAGCTGACAAAAGATCTTTTTTTCTCATGTTTGAAAGCAAGATTTGAGAAATTTGTGAGTGTTTAAGGGAATTATGTAATTTGCATTTTGTAATTTGCAATCCGTTTATGGAAATGGCATAGTAGTCAGATGGCTGAGTTAATTGTTTGAGAATACTGACCTCAGTTTAGAGAATGTGATAATCAGTTGAGAAAAACTGTAACTTTAATAACAAATTTTCCCATTCTTAAAGGTTCCTTTCTCAAACTGTTCTGCTGAGTGCAAGGAGGGATATTCAAGGCAACCAGAAGGTTTTCATAGTTGCTGTTTTACGTGTAAAAAATGCCAGCGTAACAGCTATGTGGATTATTCTCGTAAGTACAAATTAAGTTTCCGAAAATGAATTGTCCAAAATCATCACATTCAGTTCGAATTTATTTATTTTATTTATTAATTATTTTTTTGTTGTTGCAATTTTCACAAGCAAATGCTAGATTTTTAAAAAATTTTGACCTTGTGGGGACATTATTATTATTTTTTTGGTCCCCATTAGGAAACAAGCTTATAAATCTGACAGAATTATCTTTTTTGAAAATCTAAAATAGCAGAAAGTTTTCTGTGATGGGTAGAATTAGGGGTTGGATTAGTGTAGAGGGATAGAATATACAGATTTTTTTAAAAATGTGACAACTGTATTAATGTTAATTATTAATGTAACATCTTTAATTTAGCAACAAGGCTGATTTGAAACATATATTATTTGCTATTGAATGATCTGATTGTTAAAGCTACTAAACTGAAAGAAGACCACACTATTATGTTCTGGTGATTTAAATAAATGTTCTCATTAAGTACTCGAATGATATTGTGTTTTGAAACAAATGTGGAAATTATGTGGAAATAAACATGTATAGATTTTGAATGAATGACTAGCTGTGTTACAAGAGTGAACAGTTTGGATTTTTGTACTAGGTTAGAAAATTTCTACCTTACTTGTGAAAATAGTACTAAAGCGAAGTATATTCTTTTAAATTATATTATTAGTGTAACGATTACTCTTTTTAAAAGTATGCTTAAATGTACTTTAATTCTTTTTCACAAAGCTTTTGGAAAATACTATTACTAAACATTCATATTATTTTACTGTTTCTCAGGGGACCCCTATACTTGTCTTCCATGTGCAGAAAATGAGTGGTCTGATGAAGGCAGCACAACATGTAAGACACGTTCTGTTGTCTATCTTCAGTTCACAGAAATCTCCTCCATCGCTGTCATGGTTTCTGCTACATGCCTAATTATTTTACTCATTGCCATATTTTGCCTTTTCACCTACAATTACAACACACCATTGGTGAGGTCTGCTGGTGGTAGCATGTGTCTTCTTATGTTGATATGTTTGATTATGTCTAACATAAGTACTTTCTTTTTCTTTGGAAAACCCACATTTTCACTTTGCCTCCTGAGAAATGCCATATTTGCATTTTTCTTCACGGTTTGTCTTTCTTGTTTGACTGTCCGTTCCTTTCAAATTATTTGTGTTTTTAAAATGGCTGCTCAGTTCCCTAAGGTGCACAGCCTTTGGGTTAAGCACAATGGCCAGTGGCTCTTCATTGCATTTTCTTCAATCATACATTTAATTTCTTGTGTGATATGGATAACTGTCTCTCCTGAAAAACCAATCACTGATTCATGGACTTTTAAAGATCAAATTATGCTCATCTGTGAAAAGGGGAACACTATAATCTTAACCATAGTTGTGTTTATAAGCTGGTTTCTTGGTTTCCTGTGTCTCTTGTTTTCTTACATGGGACGAGATCTGCCGAAAAACTACAATGAGGCCAAATCTATAACCTTCAGTCTCATTTTGTACTATGTGACCTGGATTGTTTATTTCACAGCATACCTTTCTGTCAAAAGCAAGTACATCATTCTTTTGAATGCAATTGCCCAGATATCCAGTATAAATGGAATTCTCTTTGGCTATTTCATACCAAAATCTTACATCATGATATTCCAACCACAAAAGAACACTCCTGCATACTTTCAAACATCTATTCAGAATTACACCCAAACCATTAGTAGGACTTAGTTTTAGACATTAGTCTTTGTGTACCCACCTTATTTTTAACATAAGAACAGGTGCTGCTACTTGTAACTTGAAAGTGTGAGGCTTCCGGTCTCATCTGGTCTCATTTTAGCTGTATGAAAACAGTCCTTTATGCTGATGGATATTGCTTTATCAAATTATCTGAATCTATTATTGTAATCATAAACACACTGTTCCCTTTTAGTCAGTCATGTTCAACGTTACGTCAGAACTGAACTGACGAATTGGGATCTTGCCTGAGAGCCCAATCACCTTCAAATGTAAACTAAACGAGCCAATGGACATTGGCGTGAAAGATTTGCATCTCGTGCTCCGCCCGTATAAACACGGAAGCAGATGCAATGCACATTCACTTCGGAGCCGAGCATTTGTGTTGTTCTGCTACAGTCATCTGTTCGAGTGACTACGAGTCAGAAGAAGCTCTGCATGCCCATGTTGGTGTGATGGCACTGCAGCGGTGGTTATGCCTCCACCACCGACTGGGGTGCCGTGTACAATGGGCATGCAGTCTCTGGTATTTGGATAGGACCCCAACTACATTGGCACTGCCTCGAGTTGCTAGCAGTACTTCTTGCGCTGGGCAGCCTCAAATCGCAGCTACGTGGCAAGCACGTAATGGTCTGTACAGACAACACTGCGGCTGTTGCATACATCAACCATCAAGGTGGTCTACGCTCCCGTTGCATGTCGCAACTTGCCCGCCATCTCCTCCTATGGAGTCAAAAGCATCTGAGGTTGCTTCATGCCATTCACATTCCGGGCATGCTTAATCGTGCAGCCGACGAGCTCTCATGACAGCCTGCACTTCTGGGAGAGTGGAAACTCCATCCCCAGCCACCCTGGACACATCGCACTGTCAGTTGTTTTATTCCCTGACCGAGGGGACCCTCAGCATGCGCTAGCACACAGCTGGCCCCGGGGCCTGCACAAATATGCGTTTCCTCCAGTGAGCCTACTCGCACAGACACTGTGCAAAGTCAGGGAGGACGAGGAACAGGTCTTGCTAGTTGTGCCTTACTGGCCCAACCTGACTTGGTTCCCAGAACTCATACTCCTGGCACATTCCTCTGAGGAAGGACCTGCTTTCTCAGAGATGGCACCCACGTCCAGACCTCTGGAATCTAAACGTCTGGTCTCTGTACGGGAGGACTTATGTGATCTACCCCAGGCGGTGATAGACACCACTTCAGCAAGAGCGCCCTCTATAGGGCGCGCTTATGCTTTTGAAGTGGAACGTGTTCGTTGAGTGGTGTTCTTCTCACCGGGAAGTCCCCCAGAGATGCCCGATCAGAACTGTGCTTTCCTTCCTGCAGGAAGGGTTGGAGTGAAGGCCGTCTCCCTCCACCCTGAAGGTTATTGTTGCCGGTATTGCCGCACATCACGATGCCGTAGATGGTAAATCTGTGGGGAAGCACGACCTGATCATCAGGTTCCTGAGGGGTGTGAGAAGGCTAAATCCTCCTCACCCTCACCCAGTACCCTCTTGGGATCTCTAATTGGTGCTAACAGCACTGCAGAGAGCCCCCTTTAAACCGCTGCAGTCAGCTTAGCTGAAAATTCTGTTGTTAAAGACGGTGCTCCTGACTGCGCTGGCGTCCATCACGAGGGTAGGGGACCTGCAAGCATTTTCGGTCAACGAATTGTGCCTGGAATTCGGATATGTGCCCAAGGTTAACACCACTCCTTTCAGGGACCAGGTGGTGAACCTGCAAGCACTGTCCCTGGAGGAGGCAGACCAGCCCTCGCTTTGCTCTGTCCCATTCACGCTTTGCACCTTTATGTGGACCAAACGCAGAGCTTCAGGGCCTCAGACCAGCTCTTTGACTGTTACGAAGGCCAGCAGAAGGGAAAGGCTGTCTCCAAGCAGAGGTTGGCCTACTGGATAGTGGATGCCATCGTCTTGGCATACCAAACCCAAGGCAAGCTTTGCCCCCTTGGGTTGACAGCTCACTCTACCAGGAGTGTTGCTTCCTCCAGGGCATTGGTGCACGGTGCCTCGTTGACAGATGTGTCCTATCCTGCTCTCAGGTGAGTTCCCCAGCTGGCGAACCCTGTTGGAGTTCCTCCAGCACCCTCGGTAGTCAGACATGGCGGAGACGTACAACGCCAGGCCTAACACTCATAAGTACGCCCAGTGGTTGACCCCTGTGCTAGGCTAGTTGCCCATATGCTGTGATCCCTACGGTGCTCCCTGTCGGCAAGCCAGTGTTCCCTTGGCAGAGTCTGCCCCAACCGTTTTGACTTTTATAGTAATAAAATCATTTAGTTCAGTTAGAGAACAGACATTACAATTAAAAACTGAATGTGTCTGCTCAATACAGTGTGAGCCGAACGAGAGTCGCAGCACAAATGCAGCACGAGTCAGATTTCATTCATCAGAGAGTAAGATGATCGCGGAAGATTTGGTTTCAAAGCGAAATGTAAAAGCGCCTGAGTTTGTCATTGTACTGTTTTGTTGTTGTGTTTTTCATAAAGAATAATAGGCTAATGAACCCACAATTCAAGCAACCCGCCTCTGAATTGGCGCTAATTCTAAACCGAAAGTAAAATGAGCACGGTCGCACGGGCATTCATTCACGGCTGCACTGTCATTTATTCACGGCCGCACAGTGCGCACACATTTACGGCTGCACTGTCATTCATTCACGGCCGCACAGTCATTCATTGTGCGTGTCCAGTCTGGAGCGTTTTCAGTTCATGCCTGTGGAAGCTTAACTTTCATAGGAATTCATTGAAAACACTCTCTTTGCTCCGCACCGCTCCGTTATGAATGCACGAGCGGCCGTGGGCATTTTACTTTGTTTAAAATGTGCGATTTGAAAAGCCCGATTAAAATCGATTAACCGGTGGGAAAATTTCCTCACCATCACATCCCTAGAATGAAGATCTATTCTGGGGTTTAAACTGCATTAAGATTATAAAAAGAGTAAATATTTATAAAGCTTTTGTTTACATGCTTGCATCAACAATATATAATGTAACAATGTAATGTAAACACAAATGCTTTTTTTTCTTCTTTTTTACTTGTAATAAAGAACACTTTCAGAACGTCCATAACTTAGTGTCCATGTTTTGTATGTTTGATGTCATACTGACTGTCTATTCAAACTCACGTGCAACTGTTTATAATAGTATAATACATTTAATTATACTATTTAATGACAGAAGGACATGACCTTTTATACAAAGAACTTAGCATAGTAAATATCATAAATGTTGCAAACATTTTATTTGTGACCTACAAATAGTAACAAATCTTAATATTTCTTCTTTGCTTTTTTTTTTTTTTTTTTTTTTTTTTTTAGGATTTTCAAAATGCTAAAACTAATGTTAGATTTAGTACAGTTGGAACAGAGGGACAGGTGAAACACATTAAATTACTTAAATTACTGTGCACTCCTGACCAGTGTTGGGCTCTGTAGTCAAAAAATGTATATAGTCAAGTCAAGTCACTTTTATTTATATAGCACTTTTTACAATGCAGATTGTTTCAAAGCAGCTTCACAGTGTTAACAGGAAAATAATGCAACAGAATTTGATTCGGCTGTACAGCCGCTCTGGAGAAAAAAGTGATGTCATCCAGCTCAGTTCAATTATCATATAGTGTCAATGCGGGCGGATCAGTAATATAGTTGAATATTTAGTGTCCCCAACTAAGCAAGCCAAAAGGAGGAAACGGGTTTGTTAAGGATCAGTGCCACTGGATGACGTGACGATGAGGCCTTCACAGGGGAGAGTCTAGTTGACACAGTCTCTGCAGACACTTCGGGGTGGTGGCTAGGCGCAGGTCCACCATCTGATCTGGATACGGCCCAGATCCGGCTGACTACAGTAAACCTCGGGATAAACAGAGAGACTAATATTAGTGTAGATGCCATTCTTCTTATGCTGTAACGAGTACATCAGGTGTTATGGGAAGTGTTCCCGGTTCCGGCTGACCTAGTTAATGCAGCCTAAAACAATCATTTAACTGATTTGAATAACAGAAATAGATAATGTTCTATGTGTATGCCATAGTAAAGAGATGTGTTTTTAGTCTAGATTTAAACTGACAGAGTGTGTCTGCTTTCCGAACAATGCTAGGAAGACTGTTCCAGAGTTTAGGTGCTAAATAGGAAAAGGATCTACCGCTTGCAGTTGATTTTGATATTCTAGGTATTATCAACCGGCCAGAATTTTGAGACCGCAATAGACGTGAGGGAGTATAATGCGTTAAGAGCTCGCTCAAGTACTGGGGAGCTAAACCATTTAGTGCTTTGTAAGTAATAAGCAAGATTTTAAAATTTATACAATGTTTAATAGGGAGCCAATGCAGTGTTGACAGAACCGGGCTAATATGGTCATACTTCTTGGTTCTAGTAAGAACTCTAGCTGCTGCGTTTTGGACCAGCTGGAGTTTGTTTATTAAGCGAGCAGGGCAACCACCGAGTAGAGCATTACAATAATCTACCCTTGAGGTCATGAACGCATGAACTAACTGTTCAGCATTTTGCATTGAGAGCATATATCGTAGTTTAGATATATTTTTAAGATGGAAGAATGTGGTTTTATAGATGCTAGAAACGTGGCTTTCAAATGAAAGATTGGAATCAAAGAGCACACCCAGGTTCCTAAATGACGACGAAGGCTTGACAGAGCAGCCATTAAGTGTTAGACAATATTCTAGGTTACTACTTGCGGAGGTTTTTGGTCCAATAATTAGAATCTCTGTTTTTTCAGAATTAAGTAGTAGTAAATTACTAGTCATCTAATTTTTTATATCAGCTATGCATTCCGTTAATCTTGTGAATTGGTAAATTTCGTTGGGGCGCGAAGAAATATAGAGCTGAGTATCATCAGCATAACAGTGAAAACTAATGCCATGCTTCGTAATGATATCTCCCAAGGGTAGCATGTACAGGGTGAAAAGCAACGGTCCTAGCACTCAGCCTTGCGGTACTCCATACTAAACTTGTGATCGGTATGACATCTCTTCATTTACTGCTACAAACTGATAACGGTCAGATAAGTATGATTTAAACCATGCCAATGCAATTCCACTAATGACAACATAATTTTCGAGTCTATTCAAAAGAATGTTGTGGTCGATAGTATCAAATGCAGCACTAAGATCCAATAACACTAATAGAGAGATACAACCATGATCGGATGATAAGAGCAAATAATTTGTAACTCTAATGAGAGCAGTCTCAGTACTATGATATGGTCTAAATCCTGACTGGAAATTCTCGCAGATACCATTTCTTTCTAAGAAGGAACATAGTTGTGAGGATACTGCCTTTTCTAATATTTTTGACAGAAAGGGTAGATTTGAGATCGGACTGTAATTGACTAATTCTCTAGGATCAAGTTGCGTTTTTTTTAATAAGGGGTTTAATAATAGCCAGCTTAAATGTTTTCGGTACATATCCTAGTGACAAAGATGAATTAATGATACTAAGAAGAGGATCACGACCTCTGAAAGCATCTCTTTCAGTAGCTTAGTCAGTATAGGGTCGAGGATACGTTGTTGATTTAGATGATTTAACGAGTTTAGCCAGTTCTTCCTCTCCTATAGCAGTGAATGAGTGGAATTTTTCCTCAGTGACACTACAATGCACTGTCTGATGCGATACTGTAGTAGACTGCTGCATAGTTATAATTTTCTCCCTAATATTATCAATCTTGCACGTAAAGAAGTTCATAAAGTAATTACTGCTGTGCTGTTTGGAAACGTCAGAAGTTGAAGCTTTATTTCTTGTTAATTTAGCCACTGTATCAAATAAATACCTAGGGTTGTGTCTGTTTTCGTCTAAGAGAGTCGAAAAATAAGCAGATCTAGCCGTTTTTAAGGCCTTTCTGTATGCAATCATGCTCTCTTTCCACGAAATGCGAAAAACCTCTAGTCTTGTTTTCTTCCAGCTGCGCTCCATTTTTCTGGCTGCTCTCTTGAGGGCCCGAGTGTGCTCGTTGTACCACGGCGTTGGACTATTTTCTTTAATAGGCCTCATTACTCGTTTTTGAAAGTAATTTTACTTTACTTATTACTCCCTGCTAACAGTAATTTGTTGCAATACTCATATTACTTCTCCATTACATCCCACAAAATTGAATAACCCCAGAGTGCACTCTGGACGATTGGGGCTCCGCCTACACCCAATTTCATTGGTTTATAATACAGCAAATCTTATTGGCGTAGACGCTTGAGGCATGAGTATGCGCATTCCTTTATGTATGTCTTTAGGAATGATCTACGGCTACGCTGCTGTATCTGTATGGGGAAACACAACAGACAATCAGCAAAACTCCGTCTCTCGCTGTTGTTTTCACTGCTTTCAGGTGAGTTTAGTCCATAAAATAAAATAATACACACAACACTTTTCTTTGCTGTAATTGACACGCTTCTGTTGAATATTTACAGAAATGGTTTAGTGTCTTCGAAAAAGTAGATATGCAAAAAAAACTCAACCATTTTCAGAAGAGGTAGGTTAACTCTTTTCTGGGTACTCAAAGCGCATTACATATGTAAGGGGAGAATCTCCTCAACCACCACCAATGTGCAGCATCCACCTGGATGATGCGACAGCAGCCATATTGCGCCAGAACACCCACCACACACCAGCTAATTGGTGGAGAGGAGCCAATCAGTACTATTTGTCAAAATAGTATTTGTTGATGTCTTGCTCTGGAAGCAGTCTAATGCGAATATAGTCACAGATCCTGCAACATCCATTTTTGGAGCTTGATTAAATCAATGCTTTGTTTATAATGAGGAGGATGTTTTAAGCTATGAAACTTGCAGAATGTTTTAAACACATCTAAAATGGGAAAGCTGTGCTATCGACTGTACAGATAGATAGAGTCGATTGCACATTCAACAAGAAATCAGAGCTATCTTTGTACAGACTTCCGAAAGCTACAGAAAAGACAAGCAAATAGATTGCTGCAATTTGCAGAAACAACCTGAATCCAGGCAGCAAAACATTTTATGTCAGATATGTTGAATTTTGGGCTAAAATCATATACTAGGTCATATATTGTATTGGCAACTCATCTATTAAATATTTATATTTTTGTCAGCGTTTATTAAAAAACAACCATTGTAATGAGCCTTGTGTTCTACAAAGGTGGATGGTTAAATAGACAAACCCAGTTTTCCTTACAAAGCAAATTTATATAGGTGGGAGCACCATTACAGTGCAGAACTCTGTATTGTCTGCCTCACGTTAATAGCTGACAGTTATCCAGTTAACTTTAAAAATCTCTACAAAATATAATGAAACAACCAGAATATACATTGATGTCCTCATCACTTTAATTTAACCAACAAATCCAACCTTGAAGTATGACCACGCGTCAAGTCTGATGTTATGTCTGTAATGCCTTCTTGCTTTAAGAAGTTTTAGTGCTGGGCAATATGACGATTATATAACAATGATACATGTGATCATCTGGATTTAGAGCTACCTAAACTGTATTTATAGTATTGTTCAGCAGATAAAGCGTTCACAGGCTTTGCTTTATTCCCCGGCATCGGAATCAGGTACATCTAAATGTCCGAAAATCCCATTCCTGGCGACCTGTCAGTGTCCATGGACCACTGGTTCTTTGGCAAGTTGTAAGAATCACTGTCGAGTCCAGCTACATTTCATTTATTTCAGCAAATAATAGCTTGTTTTGCTCCCATTTCTGCAATTTCTCTTGCTCCAGGATGTTTTGCCACTCAGTCCAACTGAGAGGGCATGTCCCAGCGGGAAAGTGACATCAGTGCACATCCTCTATTAAAGAAAAGAGACATAGGCCTGTTGCAAATCCAAGTTTACATTAAAGCTTTGTTTTACGAGTTAAAGTCTAATATTTGTGTCTGGATTTATATTAATTTTATTATTGTCTAGTTAAGTTTATACAGTGGTGGTCAGAATTATTGGCACCCCTGGTAAATATGATCAAATATGGCTGTAAAAAATAAATCTGCATTGTTTATCCTTTTGATCTTTTATTAAAAAAATTCACAAAAATCTAACCTTTTATTGAAGTAAAAGAATTGAAAGTGGGGGGTAAATCACATTATGAAATAAATGCTTTTCTCCAAAACACGTTGGCCACAATTATTGGCACCCCTAGAATTTTTTATGAGTAAAATGTCTCTGAAGTATATTCCCAATAATATTTACATTTTTTTTAGCACACCAGGGTGACTAGGAACATGAAATTGTCCAGCTATGATGTCTTGTTCCACAGGAGTATAAATATGAGGAAACACAAAGGCCAAATTCCCTTAATCATCCATCACAATGAGTAAAGCCAAAGAATATAGTTCTGATGTACAGCAAAATATTGTTGAGCTTCACAAAATAGAAAGTGGCTGTAGGAAAATAGTTTCCCATTTCCCATTTGGGAAATTTGGGAAATGGGAAAAAATTCCCATTTCCACCATCAGGGCAATAATTAAGAAGTTCCAATCAACTAAAGATGTTACGAATCTGCCTGAAAGAGGACGTGTGTCTATATTGTCTTAATGCACGGCGAGGAGGAAAGTTTGAGTGGCCAAAGACTCTCCAAGGATCACAGATGGAGAATTGCAGAGATTAGTTGAGTCTTGGGGTCAGAAAGCCTAAAAAAAAAACCCTACAACCCCTACATCACCACATTCAAGAAAAATCCTTCTTGCTCATCCAGAAACAAACTCCAGCATATTCAGTTGTCGGACACGACTGGAAATTCAAAAGGGACCTGGTTCTATGATCAGATGAAACTATAAAAAGAGCTTTTTGGCAGCAAATCCACCAGATGGGTTTGGTGCAAACAGGGATAAAAAGTACCCGATGCCCACGGTTAAAAATACCGCTGGATCTTTAATGTTGTGGGCCTATTTTTTTGCTGGAGGTCCTGGACATCTTGTTCAGATACATGGTATAATGGATTCTAGCAAATACCAACAGATAAAAAAATCAAAATCTGACGGCCTCTGCTAGAAATCTTATAATGGGCCGTGGTTGGATCTTCCATCAGAACAACGATCCAAAACAAACATCAAAATCAACACACAAATGTGTCACTGAACACAAAATGAAGCTTCTGCCATGGCCGTCCCAGTCCCCTGACCTGAACCCTATAGAAAATTAGTGGGGTTAACTGAAGAGAAGAAGCAGCAACATGGATCTGGGAATCTGAAGGATCTGGAGAGATTCTGTATGGAGGAATGACCTCTGATCTCTTGTCAGGTGTTCTCCAAACTCATCAGGCGTTACAGAAGACTCAGAGCTGTTATCTTGGCAAAAGGAGGTTGCAAAAAGTATTTAATAAAAGGGTGCCAATAATTGTGGCCAACGTGTTTTGAAGAAAAGCATTTATTTCATAATGTAATTTACCCCCCACTTTCAATTCTTTTACTTCAATGAAAGTTTAGATTTTTGTGAATTATTCTGACCACCACTGTATATCTCTGTACTTTTACTTTTTGTTAACATCAATAAAAATCACAAATTATTTTTGTGTAGAATGTGTTCCCTGCAAACAAATTTAGATTATGTCCATTGCGTCAACATTTTTGCATTGTCTGGAAAATGTGGAATTTTGACTTTTTCATTTATAGGGGAGGATCAAATTTATTGATGTTTATAAAATGAAAATATTTACATATATGGAGGCACACATATGTGAAATATACTAAAAAGGAGCATTAATATATGATTCAAAAGATTTACATATATAGAAAACTAATATATTACAGTTTTTCTCAATCGCTTTGGCTCAATTCTCGAATGAAACTTATTTCTCAAAACAAGAAGTTCAGATCTCTGAACAATTAGTTTCTTGTTCACATCAGAGTTGGATTTCTTATTGATTTAAGCAATTTGCATGTGTTTTGGCACGTGTGCAAAAGAGTAAGTTCAATTGTCTACAATTTGCACAACAACTAAATGCACATGGCTTGTTGATCAAAACTGATGAGTAGATTTTCAGTGAAACTGTCAAACTCGTCACAACTTCTAAACATTCTTCATCGTGTGAGCCTCCACATGCAAAATGATCCATTCAGTTATCAAAATCTGTCAGACATGTATATTCCATAAATACCTATGACGTTTTATACATAATATTGTGAAGGTAAATCTGAAAAGCACAACATACCATAGATATTTATAAATACATAATCAAATCAAAAACGTGGAATATGTAACAATCTATCTGTACATTCTACACACATAGGACTGCACATCAACCTCATGCTGGTGGCAGAGCAGCAGTATTTAGCTAAATCAAGGAGATTTTTTCTTGCAAGGAAAAACATCAGATGTGATGTTGATGAAAATATCTGGCCTGAACAACAGGAGCGACAGGATGTCCACCAAGAATAATTTTGTTTTGTGTTTCATGGATGGCATTTTGTGGTAAATTTCTGTTTAGTATGTGAGTTACTGTAACATGTAAAACATTTCAAATTGAAATGAGAAATTACAGTAAAATGAACAAGTTTTCAGTTTACATGTTACACATTTTTATAAAATAAATCTCCTATATGAATCTTTTGCTGTGTACTACAGTACTAACTCTTTGAAGTAAATCTTCACCTATTGTAAGCTTTGTAACATTTTTGTATAGTACAATAAGCACTCTGTCATCAAAAAATGTAGAACATTTGAGCAACTAGAACATTTGCTCAACATACTGGCTGGTGTTTATATAATCCACACTCAGGGTATTAATTAGGTAATTAAGAGATTAACTGAGTGATGATTTAGCATTGACGACGAACACCTGCACATAACAAAGCAGAGTCACTGAAGAGACACAACAATAACTACAACTGACTTCAGCCACAGCCTTAGATGAAATCAACTGAAGATAAACGAAGACATTAAATCTTTGAAAAATAAAAGTACATTGTTGAGATTCCTATGCTGATTCTTGATGTCTGTGTGTATTCAGATGGTGCAACTTTTCAAACTTTAAAAAAAAAATGTGAACAGTTATTCATATTTTTCAAGTTATCACAACAGTGTTAGAATATCAAGATATGCAGTCACGGGGGACTCTGAATAATATCAGTAAATGAGACTATTACATGGAGACTACATTATCATCAAGAAGTTCACATCAGCTGAACACATTTTATCTTAATGTTCTTGAAATAACAATATACCTGGGGCGTGGAGGTATAATTTTAAGTAAGTGAACAATTACTTTCAAATGGAGTATAATTTAAAGTAAATCACTGTGCAATGCATGCACAATTAATTTAAAATGGACAGGATTGAGAGTCTAATTTGAGTTAAATTATGTGCACAAATGCACACACCGTGGACCAGTGGCTGGGGGCTGGATGCAGGACATGGGACGAAATAGGCCGAAAGGGGACAAATGCGCATTCCGTGGCTGGAAGTGTATGAATTCCTCCCCATGCCCGGAGTATGGAGTTCCAAGTCGGCTTGACTACCGAAATATGCCCGGTCTAACCTGGACCGGAAGTGTCCTTATCTCGAAACGGGAGGTCCCAGGAGCTGGGGATGGTGGGGTTAGAAGGGGCCCTATAGGAGCTTTCCATACCCAGAGTTTGGAGCTCAAAGGTGGCTTGCTTGTGGAGATATAGCCGTTTGAATTTGGGAGCCTGGGACATGGGGCGAAATAGGCCGAAAGGGGACAAATGCGCATTCCGTGGCTGGAAGCGGATGAATTCTCTGAAACTTTGTGTCTGATTTTTAGGAAAAATCATCACATATGGTAAAGTACACCTGTAACTTATTCGACAGGGTCCCTGTGCGCAGTCCGTGTACAATGCATTAATGGGTCATATTTCATATTTACAGTGGTTTTATGTGGTAAAACCCACTGTACACCACACAGGGGATGCAATACAACACACTGATGTACATTACGCTTATTAATTATGCATCATTAGCCTAAAATTGAACCGTGCACGGACTGCATACAGGGGCCCTGTCGAATAGACAACAGATGGGATGCTGTTTTGGACTTAGTTTTTTGGAGTAGATGAATTCTCGGAAACTCTTTGTCTGATTTTTAGGAAACGTCATCACATATGGTAAAGTACACCTGTAACTTATTCGACAGGGGCCCTGTGCGCAGTCCGTGTACAATGCAATGATGGGTCATATTTCATATTTACAGTGGTTTTATGTGGTAAACCCAACTGTACACCACACAGGGGCCACAGTACAACACAATGATGAACATTACACCTATTAATTATGCATCATTAGCCTAAAATTGAACCATACACGGACTGCATACAGGGGCCCTGTCGAATAGATAACAGATGGGATGCATCACAGTTGACTGGATGTATCTCGGGAACCAAGCCGACTTGGGGCTCCATATTCTGAGGTTAGGGGGGGTCCCATGGGTACCTCCCCATGCCCCGAGTATGGAACTCCAACTTGGCTTGGTTTCCGAGATACACCCGCTCAAATTCCCATCTTTGACCGGGCATAACTCCAAAGCCAAGCCGAACCGGTCAAACCTGGACCGGAAGTGGCCGTATCTCGAAACCGGGAGGTCCCAGGAGCTGGGGACAGTGGGGTTAGAAGGGGCCCTATGGGAGCTCTCCATACCTGGAGTTTGGAGCTCAAAGTCGGCTTGACTCCCGAGATACACCCGGTTATACATAAGGGACTTTTGGACAAAACCACCATTATCTCGAAAAGGACGAGTCACAGCGGCTCGTCCTTCGGGGTGGTGAGGGGTCTCTAGGGGCCCTCTCAGGCCCCAGAGTCCCGAGCCTCTGGGACCCTTCCTTCCGATGTGCACCCTTTCCTGTTGGGACCTGTATCTCGACCCGCGGGGGCCCTAGAAGCTCGGGCCAGGGCGCGTTGGAGAGGGCCCTCCGAGACCCTCCTTTGACCCGACTTTGGTGCCCCTAGGCGGCTTGCTTGCTTAATGTAAATATGAAATATGACCCATTACTGCATTGTACACGGACTGCATACAGGGGCCCTGTCGAATAGACAACAGGTGGGATGCTGTTTTGGACTTAGTTTTTTGGAGTAGATGAATTCTCTGAAACTCTTTGTCTGATTTTTAGGAAACGTCATCACATATGGTAAAGTACACCTGTAACTTATTTGACAGGGTCCCTGTGCGCAGTCCGTGTACAATGCAATAATGGGTCATATTTCACATTTAAAGTGGTTTTATGTGGTAAACCCAACTGTACACCACACAGGGGCCACAGTACAACACACTGATGTACATTACAGCTATTAATTAACAGCTATTAATTATGCATCACAGTGGGGCGAAATAGGCCGAAAGGGGACAAATGCGCACTGTGTGGACGTACGCATTTTAGGCCGAAAGGGGACAAATGCGCATTCCGTGGCTGGAAGCGATGAATTCTCGGAAACTTTGTGTCTGATTTTTAGGAAACGTCATCACATATGGTATAGTACACCTGTAACTTATTCGACAGGGTCCCTGTGCGCAGTCCGTGTACAATGTAATAATGGGTCATAATTCATATTTACAGTGGTTTTATGTGGTAAACCCAACTGTACACCACACAGGGGCCACAGTACAACACAATGATGTACATTACAGCTATTAATTAACAGCTATTAATTATGCATCACAGTGGGGCGAAATAGGCCGAAAGGGGACAAATGCGCATTCCGTGGCTGGAAGTGATGAATTCTCTGAAACTTTGTGTCTGATTTTTAGGAAATGTCATCACATATGGTAAAGTACACCTGTAACTTATTCGACAGGGTCCCTGTGCGCAGTCCGTGTACAATGCATTAATGGGTCATATTTCATATTTACAGTGGTTTTATGTGTACCCCCCAGCCACAACCTAAAATCCACTGTACACCACACAGGGGATGCAATACAACACACTGATGTAGCTACGGAGCTATAGCCGTTTGAAGTTCGGAGTCTTTGGAGGATGTGAAAATTACTCCAAGTCCAAAAATCCCCCCGGCCCACGACCCTGAAGGTCGACCTGGGTAAAGGACCCCATGGAGGGGGACAATGGTTGGGGGCTGGAGGCGGGATATGGGTGAAATAGGCCGAAAGGGGGCAAATGCGCACTCTGTAGACTTCCCCGCCCACCCCGTGACGTCGGCCAATGGCTGGAGGCGGGACACGGGGCGTAATAGGCCGAAAGGGGACAAATGCGCATTGTGTGGATGTCCCCACCCACCCCGCGACGCCGGCCAATGGCTGGGGTCTGGAGGCGGGACACGGGGCGAAATAGGCCGAAAGGGGACAAATGCGGACTCTGTGGACGTCCTTGCCCACCCCGCGACGTCGGCCAATGGCTGGGGGCTGGAGGCGGGACACGGGGCGAAATAGGCCGAAAGGGGACAAATGCGGACTCTGTGGACGTCCTCGCCCACCCTGCGACGTCGGCCAATGGCTGGGGGCTGGAGGCGGGACACGGGGCGAAATAGGCCGAAAGTAGACAAATGCGCACTGCGTGGACGTCCCCGCCCACCCTGTGACGTCGGCCAATGGCTGGAGGCAGGAAACGGAGCGTAATAGGCCGAAAGGGGACAAATGCGCATTGTGTGGATGTCCCCACCCACCCCGCGACGCCGGCCAATGGCTGGGGTCTGGAGGCGGGACACGGGGCGAAATAGGCCGAAAGGGGACAAATGCGGACTCTGTGGACGTCCTTGCCCACCCCGCGACGTCGGCCAATGGCTGGGGGCTGGAGGCGGGACACGGGGCGAAATAGGCCGAAAGGGGACAAACGCGCACTCCGTGTACCCCCCAGCCACAACCTATTATGCGCCCGTCGAATAGGCAGGCAATGGAACTCCCGGAACCTGAATTACTCCAAGTCCAAAAATCCCCCCGGCCCACGACCCTGAAGGTCGACCTGGGTAAAGGACCCCATGGAGGGGGACAATGGTTGGGGGCTGGAGGCGGGATATGGGTGAAATAGGCCGAAAGGGGGCAAATGCGCACTCTGTAGACTTCCCCGCCCACCCCGTGACGTCGGCCAATGGCTGGAGGCGGGACACGGGGCGTAATAGGCCGAAAGGGGACAAATGCGCATTGTGTGGATGTCCCCACCCACCCCGCGACGCCGGCCAATGGCTGGGGTCTGGAGGCGGGACACGGGGCGAAATAGGCCGAAAGGGGACAAATGCGGACTCTGTGGACGTCCTTGCCCACCCCGCGACGTCGGCCAATGGCTGGGGGCTGGAGGCGGGACACGGGGCGAAATAGGCCGAAAGGGGACAAACGCGCACTCCGTGTACCCCCCAGCCACAACCTATTATGCGCCCGTCGAATAGGCAGGCAATGGAACTCCCGGAACCTGAACTGCGCCATGGGGCAGGGGACCTTCGGGACCCCGCTGCGGGGCCCCTGGGGGGGCCAGGGGCGAGGGACCTCCTCCCCTGGGATCTCTGGGGCGGCCCGGTGGGATGGGGCGCGTCGCCCCACCCCTAAAAAATCATCTAGGGGGCGGTGTGCAGCGTACAGGAACTGCCTCCCACCCCGTGTCAGTTTTGCAACGCGTGTACCCTGGTGCAAGGGCACTTCTCTAAAGGGCGCTAGTGTACAATGTAATAATGGGTCATAATTCATATTTACAGTGGTTTTATGTGGTAAACCCAACTGTACACCACACAGGGGCCACAGTACAACACAATGATGTACATTACAGCTATTAATTAACAGCTATTAATTATGCATCACAGTGGGGCGAAATAGGCCGAAAGGGGACAAATGCGCATTCCGTGGCTGGAAGTGATGAATTCTCTGAAACTTTGTGTCTGATTTTTAGGAAATGTCATCACATATGGTAAAGTACACCTGTAACTTATTCGACAGGGTCCCTGTGCGCAGTCCGTGTACAATGCATTAATGGGTCATATTTCATATTTACAGTGGTTTTATGTGTACCCCCCAGCCACAACCTAAAATCCACTGTACACCACACAGGGGATGCAATACAACACACTGATGTAGCTACGGAGCTATAGCCGTTTGAAGTTCGGAGTCTTTGGAGGATGTGAAAATTACTCCAAGTCCAAAAATCCCCCCGGCCCACGACCCTGAAGGTCGACCTGGGTAAAGGACCCCATGGAGGGGGACAATGGTTGGGGGCTGGAGGCGGGATATGGGTGAAATAGGCCGAAAGGGGGCAAATGCGCACTCTGTAGACTTCCCCGCCCACCCCGTGACGTCGGCCAATGGCTGGAGGCGGGACACGGGGCGTAATAGGCCGAAAGGGGACAAATGCGCATTGTGTGGATGTCCCCACCCACCCCGCGACGCCGGCCAATGGCTGGGGTCTGGAGGCGGGACACGGGGCGAAATAGGCCGAAAGGGGACAAATGCGGACTCTGTGGACGTCCTTGCCCACCCCGCGACGTCGGCCAATGGCTGGGGGCTGGAGGCGGGACACGGGGCGAAATAGGCCGAAAGGGGACAAATGCGGACTCTGTGGACGTCCTCGCCCACCCTGCGACGTCGGCCAATGGCTGGGGGCTGGAGGCGGGACACGGGGCGAAATAGGCCGAAAGTAGACAAATGCGCACTGCGTGGACGTCCCCGCCCACCCTGTGACGTCGGCCAATGGCTGGAGGCAGGAAACGGAGCGTAATAGGCCGAAAGGGGACAAATGCGCATTGTGTGGATGTCCCCACCCACCCCGCGACGCCGGCCAATGGCTGGGGTCTGGAGGCGGGACACGGGGCGAAATAGGCCGAAAGGGGACAAATGCGGACTCTGTGGACGTCCTTGCCCACCCCGCGACGTCGGCCAATGGCTGGGGGCTGGAGGCGGGACACGGGGCGAAATAGGCCGAAAGGGGACAAACGCGCACTCCGTGTACCCCCCAGCCACAACCTATTATGCGCCCGTCGAATAGGCAGGCAATGGAACTCCCGGAACCTGAATTACTCCAAGTCCAAAAATCCCCCCGGCCCACGACCCTGAAGGTCGACCTGGGTAAAGGACCCCATGGAGGGGGACAATGGTTGGGGGCTGGAGGCGGGATATGGGTGAAATAGGCCGAAAGGGGGCAAATGCGCACTCTGTAGACTTCCCCGCCCACCCCGTGACGTCGGCCAATGGCTGGAGGCGGGACACGGGGCGTAATAGGCCGAAAGGGGACAAATGCGCATTGTGTGGATGTCCCCACCCACCCCGCGACGCCGGCCAATGGCTGGGGTCTGGAGGCGGGACACGGGGCGAAATAGGCCGAAAGGGGACAAATGCGGACTCTGTGGACGTCCTTGCCCACCCCGCGACGTCGGCCAATGGCTGGGGGCTGGAGGCGGGACACGGGGCGAAATAGGCCGAAAGGGGACAAACGCGCACTCCGTGTACCCCCCAGCCACAACCTATTATGCGCCCGTCGAATAGGCAGGCAATGGAACTCCCGGAACCTGAACTGCGCCATGGGGCAGGGGACCTTCGGGACCCCGCTGCGGGGCCCCTGGGGGGGCCAGGGGCGAGGGACCTCCTCCCCTGGGATCTCTGGGGCGGCCCGGTGGGATGGGGCGCGTCGCCCCACCCCTAAAAAATCATCTAGGGGGCGGTGTGCAGCGTACAGGAACTGCCTCCCACCCCGTGTCAGTTTTGCAACGCGTGTACCCTGGTGCAAGGGCACTTCTCTAAAGGGCGCTAGTGCATCCGTGCCGAGGGTTCCCTCGGTCAGGGAGTAAAACGAGCGGCAATGGGAAGAGTCGTGGGAGGCAAACAGATCTACCTGTGCGCCGCCGAACTGTTCCCAAATCAGCTGAACCATCTGGGGATGGAGTCTCCATTCTCCAGGAAGTGGCTGAAACCGTGAGAGCTCGTCTGCTGCATGGATCACCGTGCACTGCTGAACCGTACTGCCGTGGCAGAGGCATCTGTTGATACAACAGCATGCCTGGAAACTCGATCTAAGGGCACTCTTGCCCGTAGAAAAGTGAGGTTCGACCACGGGGTGAAGGTCTGACGGCAGGCCCAAGTCACTGGGACCCGGAGCGTGCCTGACTGCCATGCCCATCTCGGGACTTGATCGCGAAGCCAGTGCTGAAGCGGCCTCATATGAAGCAACCCGAGCGGCGTGACCGCGGCTGCGGATGCCATATGCCCCAGGAGCCTCTGAAAGTGTTTCAGTGGAACCGCACTCTTGCTCTCGATTTGACAGAGGCAAGTCTGCAGTGACTGTGCGTGCTCGCTCGTAAGCTGCGCGTACATGGCGACCGAGTCAATTTCCATACCGAGAAAAGAGATCCTCTGCACGGGGGAGAGTTTGCTCTTTTCCCAGTTGACCCGGTGAGGTGCTGGAGCACCAGGTCCCTGTGTTCACACACCTGATCTCGAGAGTGACTCAGAATCAGCCAGTCGTCGAGATAGTTCAGGATGCGAACCCCGTGTTGCCTGAGTGGCACAAGGGCTGCCTCGACGACTTTCGTGAAGACGTGAGGGGACAGGGCTAACCCGAATGAGAGAACCGTGTACTGGTATGCCTGCCCCTCGAAAGCAAACCGTAGAAACGGCCTGTGTCGAGGAAGAATGGAGACATGAAAGTACGCGTCCTTTAGGTCGATCGCTGCAAACCAATCCAAAGGACGAACGCATTCGAAAAGGCGTTTGGCTGTCAACATCCTGAACGAAAGCCTGTGAAGGGATCGGTTCAGGCCGCGTCCTGACAGAGGAGACCAGGGAAGGACGTGCGTTCCACTGGGGTCTGCTCTGAGAGGAGTCTGGCACCAGAGGGGGACGAGAGTGGCGAGGCCCTGGGGCGGCGCACACTGCCATCTGTGGACTCTGGGGGCTCAGGGATGAGGACATGAGTTCTTTCTTTAACCACGTTAGGGTACTGCTGACCCAGGGGCCAGAAAGGATTCTCCCCCGGCCCTCCACCGATGTCACGTTGAAGCACTCTGCGGGGGGGACCCCAGTGTACCCTTTGGCCGCGGCCCCATCGAGGGCAGAGAAGGTGGAGGAGGCCGCCGAACGGTCACGGGAAGACAACGGGGACTTCCAGGACCGCGTGACCTCCTCATGTACCTCGGGGAAGAAAGGTATTGGGGGCAGGGCGCGCCACCCCCAAAAACCAATCGTCCAACCGCGAGCGCTCAGGACAGGGCGGAGGGTTCCACTCCAGCCCGAGGCTCGCGGCTGCCCGGGATAACATGGCTGTCAACTTTGGGTCTGACTCGGGCAATGCTGGCACACCCAAAGGCGGCAGCATAGCCGAATCTTCATCCCCGGAGGACTCTAGCCCACCTTGAGATGCGGCGATCGACATCTCGCCGTCCTCCACCCTGGCCACCAGCCAAAGTACCACCTCTCTCTGAGGCAGTAGATTGGAGTGTGGCAGAGGGGACTCTCTCTCTTTTACGGAGATCACTGAGTCTCGACTGCAACATCACGATAGTCATGTTCCCGCAGTGGGAACATGACTCATCCACAAACGCTGCCTGAGCGTGCTGTAAGCCCAAACACGTCAGGCAGTGATTGTGCCCATCAGAGGGTGGCAAAGACCGACCGCACCCAGAAGTGCACGGGCGAGACATCTTGAAAAAGATGTGCCACACGCAAGCTCTTTTTGTGAGAGGAAACTCTGCAGCAGTGCTGAAGCGCCCAGGGAAACACACACACAGCTGTTGCAGATCACTGCACAGATCAGCAGACAGGCAATGTGTGATCGCTGGAATGCGCCGTCACACCAACACAGACTGGAGAGTCGCTCGTCTCGAAGAACTGACTTTACTCAGTATCAGGCTTGAGGAGTGAAGAGATGCTCTTGGCTCCGAAGCAGAAACATAATGCGACACTGCCAGCGTACTTCCTTATATACCCACAGAGTGGGGCGGAGCTACGCTATGCAAATTCCGCAGACCCATGGCATTTCATTGCCATTGGCTCGTTTTCTAAGAACTCGAAGATGATAGGCTTCTAAGGGAAACCCCCATTCGTCAGTCACTGACGTAACTCGGAGTGACTGAACAAAAGGGAAGTCTAGTTTCAAATATAATTCGTTTGAAGTTTTGGTGCTTTACGTAACGTTATGTAGTATAAATGATAAATCCCGTTTGACATTTGTGCTGGCTACTGTATACAGGCCACCAGGGCACCATACAGACTTTACCAAAGAATTTGCTGATTTCCTATCAGAGTTAGTACTGGCTACAGATAAAGTCCTAATTGTTGGTGATTTTAATATCCATGTAGATAATGAAAAAGACGCATTGGGATTGGCATTTAGAGACATTCTAAACTCTATTGGAGTTAGGCAACACATGACAGGACCCACTCATCGCCGTAATCATACTTTAGACCTAATACTTTCACATGGAATAAATGTTGATACCATTGAAATTCTGCAGCAGAGCGATGACATCTCAGATCATTACCTAGTATCGTGTATACTTAATGTAGCAAAGGCTGCAAAACCGTCCCGTTGTTTCAAATATGGCAGGACTATCACCGCTGCCACTAAAGATTGCTTTGTAAATAAACTTCCTCATCAGTTTAATCTCATCAGCATCCCAGAGAGCCTAGAGGAACTCGATGTTGCAACAGAAACTATTGACTCTCTTTTTTCCAGCACTTTAGACAGTTGCTCCTCTGCGCTTGAAGAAGATTAAAGAAAATAGTCCAACGCCGTGGTACAACGAGCACACCCAGGCCCTTAAAACAGCAGCCAGAAAAATGGAGAGCAGCTGGAAGAAAACAAAACTGGAAGTTTTTTGGATTTCGTGGAAAGAGAGCATGATTGCGTACAGAAAGGCCTTAAAAACTGCTAGATCTGCTTATTTCTCGACTCTCTTAGAAGAAAACAAACACAACCCTAGGTATTTATTTGAAACAGTGGCTAAATTAACAAGAAATAAAGCTTCAACTTCTAATGTTTGCAAACAGCATAGCAGTAATGACTTTATGAACTTCTTTACGTGCAAGATTGATAATATTAGGAAGAAAATTATAACTATGCAACCATCAACTACAGTATCGCATCAGACAGTGCATTGTAGTGTCACTGAGAGAAAATTCCACTCATTCACTGCTATAGGAGAAGAAGAATTTGCTAAACTCATTAAATCATCTAAATTAACAACATGTATGCTCGACCCTATACCAACTAAGCTACTGAAAGAGATGCTTCCAGAGGTCATAGATCCTCTTCTTAATATCATTAATTCATCTTTGTCATTAGGATACGTACCGAAAACTTTTAAGTTAGCTATTATTAAACCACTTATTAAAAAAACGCAACTTGATCCTACAGAATTAGTCAATTACAGGACAATCTCAAATCTACCCTTTCTGTCAAAAATACTAGAAAAGGCAGTGTCCTCACAACTATGCTCCTTTTTAGAAAGAAATGGTATCTGTGAGGACTTCCAATCAGGATTTAGACAGTATCATAGTACTGAGACTGCTCTCATCAGAGTTACAAATGATTTGCTCTTATCATCCGATCGTGGTTGTATATCTCTATTAGTGTTACTCGATCTTAGCGCTGCATTCGATACTATCAACCACAACATTTTTCTAAATAGACTCGAAAATTATGTTGGCATCACACGTTAATGACCTCAAGGCTAGATTATTGTAATGCTCTACTGGGTGGTTGCCCTGCTCGCTTAAAAAATAAACTGCAGCTGGTCCAAAACGCAGCAGCTCGAGTTCTTACTAGAACCAGGAAGTATGACCATATTAGCCCGGTTCTGTCAACACTGCACTGGCTCCCTATTAAACGTCGTATAAATTTTAAAATCTTGCTAATTACTTACAAAGCACTAAATGGTTTAGCTCCCCAGTACTTGAGCGAGCTCTTAATGCATTATACTCCATCACGTCTATTACGGTCTCAAAATTCTGGCCACTTGATAATACCTAGAATATCAAAATCAACTGCAGGCAGTCGATCCTTTTCCTATTTAGCACCTAAACTCTAGAACAGTCTTCCTAGCATTGTTCGGGAAGCAGACACACTCTGTCAGTTTAAATCTAGACTAAAAACACATCTCTTTACTATGGCATACACATAGAACATTATCAATTTCTATTATTCAAATCAGTTAAATTATTGTTTTAGGCTGCATTAACTAAGTCAGCCGGAACCGGGAACACTTCCCATAACACCTGATGTACTCGTTACATAATAAGAAGAATGGCATCTACGCTAATGTTAATGTCTCTCTGTTTATCCCGAGGTTTACTGCAGTCAGCCGGATCCGGGCCGTATCCAGATCAGATGGTGGACCTGCGCCTAGACATGACCAACGCATCCCTGAAGTGTCTGCAGAGACCATGTCAATTAAACTCCACTCTGTAAATGCCGCATCGACACGACATCCTCATTAAACCCGTCTCCGGCGTGACGACTCCAATCTTTCGAATAATCTTTCGAATATCTTTGATCTAATATGACTTCTGACCTATAATGTTGCCAGAATCATACTCATACACTATTTGTTTGTCGGCCAGAGGAGAACTGGCACCCCGACTGAGCCTGGTTTCTCCAAAGGTTTTTTTCTCCATTCTGGCCACTGAAGGAGTTTTGGTTCCTTGCCACTGTCGCCTTTGTCTTTTGGCTTGCTCAGTTGGGGACACTAAAATTTTCAACTATATTACTGATCTGCCCGCATTGACACTATATGATAATTGAAATTAGTTGGATGACATCACCGTTTTCTCCAGAGCGGCTGTACAGCTGAATCAAATTCTGTTGCATTATTTTCCTGTTAACACTGTGAAGCTGCTTTGATACAATCGGCATTGTAAAAAGCGCTATATAAATAAAGGTGACTTGACTTGACATGACTATTCTTTGTTTAGTTGTATGTATTCGTAGTATCATCTATTAAAAGCATTATATCCACGTTTGATTGTCATTGTTGCCGCTCACAAACCTTAATCACTTTAATGTTCAGATTTTGCTACATGCTTTTATATAGTATCGTTGAGTACTTTAATTAATACTCTAATAGAACAGGAAGTTATTCTTCGCGGCCAGAAGAATAATCTTTCTGATAGAAAGAATAAACTTGAGAATTGATTAGAAGATTCTAACGGATCAGTCGATTCGAAATTAATTCTTTAAAGGTTATTCTGAACTGATCTAACCTATATATATTCATAATTAATTACAATCCGTGTTATTAATTATCTATATATTGTACAAATACATAGGTTAGGTATTTCCCTTTTGGGTGATTTGGATATTTATAATTTGATCATAAACACGTTATGATTAATTATGAATAAATAAATATAAATACATATAATTCCCTATTGAGCTCCCTATTGAACATATGTAGCCGAGTCATTACATATATTATGGTGGAAAACTTTGTTTTGTGAGCAACTCTCTTTAAATACAAACAAAACTTTATTGATTACTCTAACACGTAAAACTAATATCAGACACAAACACACGCACACACACATTCACACGCGTTGCAGAAGGGAAGAAAGTGAGGAAAGAATGAGTTTTAAGAGAGAGTAATGATGAAGTCCCAAGTTTCTAGCAATATATGCATTTAAAACATGACCCGAATGAACCACCAATCATTAACTTAACCCTCCTATCGTTGCTTAGGCGGGGTTATTCAATTTGATATCAATGCACCAGTTCAGTTTAGAATTTGGAGGTTACTTGCGTTTGTAGCTCGTATGGTCTTTGAATGGGGAATTCCCTTTTCGGTCCTGGCTGGAGAGGGGTTTCCCCGGTTCGCTGATTCGCTGACGGCCTTGTTGTGTCTTTTGATCGACGTCTTGGGAAGCCAATCACGTGGCGTGTTGGTGGCTGGATGGAAAGTCTTGTGGGTATTGTTTGAAGTTGAAGCGTGCTCGCTGTAGATTCGGCGAGAGAAACTTTGCCGCGAAACTTAACTTAGAACAATAGACTCAACGGAAAGAAAATAAACTTAAATAAAAGAAAGGAAAGTGAGAGGAGAGTTCTAGATGGCTTAAATTAAATCGTTAACCCATTCTCTCAGATCTTGGTCTGCCACGATCGTCTGATCGTCTATCTCTCTTTTAGACTGACTTGAACATTCTAGAACTTGAACTGATTTCAACTGAATTCTTTGTTCGTGTTCTGAGATTATAAAACTCAAAAATCTGCCCATCCTCCTGGATGGTTTCTAACCAATCAGGGATCATCTTGGTTCAGGGTTGACTGTGTTCCCACCCCCCCATAAATGATCTTGATGATGAGTTATCTCTTGTCTCCTAACTTCTCGCTCTTAAGCAGAGCACTATTAGACATGATTTCTTATTATAAGAACACGATACATTCTAGACAAAATTCAATCAAACCATCTTTTGAAATATAAACAAAGAAACAAAAAGATACCAGGAAAGGTACACTTTCAACCACTCGTTCAATACTTATACAATTACATGAGTTGGGAGTGATATATATGCATAATGGTCGCGTGTATTGGTTATAGGACATGATATAGAATTATGCAGTAGAAGGCTGTTTGAATGCAAGTTCGACAATCAACGATTTTTTGATTTGATGCAGTTTGTACGTGACAACAGTTTCTGTGGATTTTTCCAGTGGATTGTAACCGTATCAGTGAGAGTTCATCTAAAGATTATTGAAACAGCAGAGATCTGGTTTGTTTCTTTGTCTTGTGATCAAACAACTTTGTTGTTATCTTTGGGGTGGCTCAAAGTTTGTCAGGCTGTAAAGCACTTAGCTGGGGGTTTTGTGAGCTTGGTGCAGACAGGCCATGAATTGTTGATTTGTTGAGTTGAGTTTGTGTGGAATTATGTTGGAACGAATCATCTGGAAGATTAATTTGTGTCTGATGCGCCCTCAATTCCTACAGTATCGCTAGATTTGATTAATTGCATATATCAATGTTATTCAATAAGCGATCTCACTCGTTTAGGTTAAACCTTAGCGTAGCTAACTAAGGCATACCTTATGCAAATCAATCAGAAAACACTGCTGGCCAGTATCTGATTGATATGTAAATGGAAGTCTCTTAAATCTTGATCAAGTGAAAATTTTAAAAAAAAATCCTACTGCATACATTCTCGTGTACGGGTGGCAAAGAAATCCGGCCACACACTCTTGTGCTGTAAATTGGCATAAAAGGATCCACTGAGATTTGAAAACTAATTTTCTTTTCACTCGTGATTGATGCAGTAAATCGACACGTTAAGAAGAGGGAAAAACAGTTCCCATTTCAGATGCTCAAATTTAAATCACTCTTGGGGAATTGTCGTAATACCTCTGAATAACACCAGAGGGCAGCCTGTTAGGTGTTCAACACCTCTCAAATTATGCACACCCCTGACCTCACTCCTTGGTGTGGGCTCAACCACGCCATCGTGTGGGCATCTGTGGATGATTCTCTCTCTCTCTCTCTCTCTCTCTCTCTCTCGTTTGTCATCAAGTGAACTGTCTTCTCCAATCTCCTTTGGTTATTTTATTTGTTTACTATTATAATTATTTTCATTTATTTTCTGTTATTGCTATATTTGATATTATTCAATCTTTCTGTTTCGCTGACTTCTCACACTTATTTAAATTTGGTTTAAACAAAATTTAAACTTGAATTTAAATTAAGTTCTCGGTTCAGCCATTGATGTTTACTTAGTGGGAGCACGCCCCTCTGTGACATTCTCTGCTAAGTCGGCTTTTCTTTCTTTTCAGATAATTACCAATATTATCATTATTCTTTTTATTTTATCACTATTTGGTAAATAGTCTTTTACCTCTCTTACTTTACCTAATTATTTAAATTTGGTTTAAACAAGTTTAAGCTTAAGTTGACATTATGTTTCACTTGTTCAGCCATTTGTGTACTTACAGGTAGTACTTCCCCTAGTGCTCGGTGGTGAAGTGACAGTTATCTTCTGGTTGGGTTCCAGTGAGTGGAGTCACCTGGCTGGCGTAACTGACACTGGCCATGTGTGAATCTCTGACACCTCTGTCCTCGTACCATTGGTGGCGGCACGCAGCCGACATCAGCAATTCGGGCACTCCAGGGAGAAGTCAATGAGTCTAGCTGACCACAAGGGCAATTTTGGTTAATTACTCTGATTAGGGTTCTGTGCCGATGGAACCACCCGTTTGGACTCCAAAGGGGTTTCAGGGGAACCCTGAAGTCTGGCCTTTGACATGCCTCACCTGAGTGCTGCCCAGTTGTGCTAAAAGTCACAAGCTGTTTGAGTGGTCGCACCGTGTTACAAGGGGGACGAGGATCCGGGGACACCACAGTCGAGTGTTCGGGACCGCCGGTGAGATGGACCTCACTACTGATTCTGACCTGAGTGACCCCAAATCACCCCCAGGCATATTAAATAAGGTACAGCCCGTTCAGTTATTGTAAGCCATATAATATTAGATATTCCCCGGTCATTTAAGTGTTTGGCCCAGCCTTCTTCTGTTAAGCCATACCATCTCCCTAGGCTTTATAACTCAACAGCGCCCCCCACTCGGTTGGTCCTGTCATAAACCCTAGCAGTGGTAGTAAGCTTAGACCTTCTCCCCTCTATCTCTTCCTATGTTCTCATTTTGTTTCATTTTTATTTCATGCCTTTTCTTTTAGCTATTTTTGTTTTGTTCTGTTCTATTTGCTTTGCTGTTGTTTTATTTCTTTCAGTTCACCTAAAGACAGAGCCTATGAGAGCCATCAAGGAAAGCTGAATAATAGATTGACGATCAAGCAGCCAGTGTCATTAAATGACCCACTAGGTTTACGCACTGTCAAAATCGTTATTTAGATCCGACGCTCACCCACATAAATTGGCCCCACCTGGCCACTCACGGCCAAGACAATAGGTGCCCAGCCTAGATTTCACTAACTGTCTACACCAGTTAGTCAAAATCACACACACAAATTAAATAGTCACATATTGTTGTAGCTCGCTAAACCCTACACGGACTTGCATTGGCCTCTTTTGTGCTGTCTTTCTCTTGCCTACAGTGAGCCAGTATGTCCCATTCATCCAGCCCCACCGTCCACTGGGATCACGTTGAGACCTGGCTGAGCGGCATGACGACTGCGTTCCTGCCTAAAGCCACCGGTGACCTGCAGCACCTGAGCCAAGAGCAGCTGGACGACGACTTAAACCGGCTGATGACCCACGATCCAACCCAGAACTACAACCACAAAGAATGGGCCAAGATCATCGGGAGCCTCACCCACAACCTCATCGTCCAGGCACAGCTAAGCGAAAAGAGCAACATCCACCTGGAGCAAGAAGCAGCAGTGCTGAAGCTCCAGGCTGAGGAGGCCCGGAGGAACCAGGTCCACACGCAGAGTTGTCTAGATCAGCTACTCCTCGAGGCCCAGGACTGGTGCGGGAGAGAGGATGAAATGGACCCACAGCTTCCCACAGAACAGATAGCTCCCATCCATCTAACGATTGGTCCAATGAGTCTGGTACACCCTGTGTACATCTCACCAATGGACACATACCCCCTTCTCGTCTGCAAAGATCTGCTAGACTGTTTCGAGCCCCTATTGGATTTCAGACAGCTGAAAATTTGGGCTCAAGTGCGAGAACCTCTGCCTCTCCAGCCACCCAGATCACCTGAGCGAGACTGTCAGGCCACAGAGGTCACGGGAAATCTCGCAGCCAGCCACGAGAACACCGTCTCAGCACCAGAGCAAAGTTCAAGTTCGCTACTCTGCACTTTTCAACTCACCATAGACTCTGAATCCTACTGCCCCAAGGTCATGACTGACCTCCAGCTAAATGATGTAACAACTACAGACATTATACTCGGCAGACAACTCAGCCATCAGCCAAGCACTGTTCAAAGCCCTCATGGAAGACACACCAGACCTTCCATCTGCCAGCAAGCACACTCGCTTCCCTTTGGACTCCTGCCTATCAACCATGGTAACTGCCAAGGGCATCTGGGCTTTGAACTTGAAATGGAATGACCGGTGTCTAACCCACTACTTCCTGGTCCTTCCGGACCTGCCGCATAATGTCTACATAGGAGCAGACATCTTGATTCGCCTCAAGGCTCATGTGGACATTATCAATGAGGTGGTGTGGGCCCTACAGACATCACAGCCCCCTGTGGTTCCTGTCAACCCTGAAAACCTCCTGTCAGGCCAGACCATTCCAGAAGTCTGTACCTTAATCAACAAACAGGAAACTGTAGTACCAGCTTGCATCAATAGGGGTCGCTGTTCGAAACGGACATCAGCTACCATATATAGACCGCCAGGGCCCTATGTTGATTTCTTAAAAGAATTTGCGGATTTTCTCTCAGACCTATTGGTCACTGTCGATAAAGCACTGATTGTCGGTGATTTGAACATTCACGTAGATAATACAAACAATGCGCTAGGGGTTGCGTTTACAGACTAAACTCCTTTGGGGTCAAGCAAAAATGTGACTGGACCCACTCATCGTTTTAATCATACACTAGATTTAATTATATCACATGGAACCAATCCTACTGATATAGATATCATACCGCGAAGTATTGATCTCACTGATCACTACTTAACTTGCATACTGCATACTGCGTACTGCTGATATTTTCCATACTGCTCCGCGTTATTGACCAGGTAGAACGATTCTCCCAAACACTATAGATACATTCACAAATAACCTACCAGATTTATCTCAGCTGCTCAGTGTACCCAAACACACAAATTAACTAGAGAAAATGACTAGCAGTATGAACACCATTTTCTCTAGTACATTAGAAACGGTTGCACCGATCAGATTAAAAAAGGTTAGAGAGAAAAGTGCTGCACCGTAGTACAACAGTATTACTCACGCTATCAAGAGAGAAACTCGTAATCTAGAGCGCAAATGGAAACAAACTAATTTAGAGGTCTTTAAAATCGCATGGAAAGACAGCACTTCCCGTTATAAAAAGGCTCTAAAAGCAGCCAGGGCTGAACATATCCGTAAACTAATAGAAAATAACCAAAACAACCCCAGGTTTTTATTTAGTACAGTGGCCAGATTAACAAATAAACAGACGTCACCTGAACAAAATATTCCAGTACAGTTTAGTTGTAATGTCTTTATGAATTTCTTCACTAAAAAAATCGAAAGCATCAGAAATACAATTATAAATGTACAACCTTTGACAGCGTTTTATGATTCAGCCTCAATTATCACCCCTGAAGAACAATTGCAGTGCTTTACAACTATAGGACAGGAAGAGCTAAATAAACTTATTTTTGCTTCTAAACCAACAACATGTTTATTAGATCCAATAACCACTAAACTACTGAAAGAGTTGTTACCTGTAGCAGAATATTATTAACGCGTCTTTATCTCTAGGTTCCCTGTCAGTCAGTACACTACGAGTTACGTCAGTTACTGACGAAATGGGGGTTTCGCTTAGAAGCCAATCGCCTTTGAGCTCTACAAAACGAGCCAATGGCATGAAGATGCCATGGGTCTGCGGAATTTGCATAACTCAACCCCGCCCCACCGCGTGGGTATAAAGGGCGTTGCGTGGCAATCTCGCATTATGTTTCTGCTTCAGAGCCGAGTGTTACTGCCTGAGCGTTTTCTCTCTTCAAGACGAGTGTCTCTCCAGAGTGTTGGTGTTATATCGCGTTCTAGCAAGTTCCGCATTCCTGTCTGATCTGTGCAGTGATCTAGCACAGCGTGTGTGTTCTCCCTAGGCGCTTCAGCATTTCTGCAGAGCAAAAACTCCTCTCTAAAAGAGCTGCACGCGGCACGTCTTTTTCAAGATGTCTCGCCTGTGCTCCGTTTCTGGGTGCGGTCGGCTGGTTCCTCCGTTTGACGGGCATGATCGCTGTTTGGCATGCTTGGGCCTCGTGCACACCGAGCGTGCGTTCATGGATGAGTCATGTTCCCACTGCGGGAACATGGCCATCGCAGTGTTGCGGTCAAGACTCCATGATCTCCGTACTGGAGGGAGGGTACCCTCTACCACACCCCAATCTATTCCCTCCATGAGAGGGAATACTTTGGCTGGTGGTCAGGGTGACCTGAGGGTGACGGTGTGGGCCAACCCGACGAATCCTCCTCGGGCCACACCCCCTTCTAGCACACTGCAACCTGTGGTGTTGCCAGATGAGGGCGCAGGTGTTTCCCGTCCTGGGCCCTGCGTTTCATTTGGCGCACCGGTGGAGGATACTATGTCGATCGCCGCATCACAAGGTGGGCTGGATTCCTCCGGAGATGACGATTCGGCTGTGTTGCCTCCTTCGGGAGTCTCCAGCATTGCCTGAGTCTGATCCAGAGCTCACAGCCATGCTTTCCCGGGCGGCCGAGGCTCTTGGGCTTGTGTGGAACCCTCCGCCATGTCCCGAGCGCTCTCGGCTAGATGATTGGTATCTGGGGGCGGCCCGTGCCGAAGGCGCCCGTCAGCCCCCAGTGCCCTTCTTCCCGGAAGTGCATAAAGAGGTGTCGAAGTCGTGGAAGTCTCCCTTGACTTTTCGCGTTTGTTCGGCAGCCACTTCCGCCTTCACTGCCCTCGACGGCGGCGCGGTGAAAGGGTACACTAAGGTTCCCCCTGTTGAGCGCTCTGTTGCGATGCAACTGTGCCCGCAGAGCGCTGCGACATGGTGTGGTGACCTAAAGCACCCGTCCAAGGCCTGTAGGTTTACGTCTATTACGTCTAATCTGAGTGAACCCGTTTCCTCAATTCTCCCATTTCCCAGGATGGGCTATTCGGTGGGGCGGTCCAGGACTTCGCCCAACAGTTCTCGACCGCTCAGAAACAGACTAAGGCGATCAAACATATTCTGCCCCGGCGGCCTGCTGCTGCCTCCACCCAGCCGCCGGTTCAGAAGCCTCAGTCTGCTCCCCGCCGAGGCCGCCCTCCTGCGGCTCCCGCCCCTCCCGCTCAGCCCCAGCAGCAGCCTTCACCCGGGCCGAGGCGTGGAGGACGCCGCAGGAAGGCAGCCCCGCCCGTCCCAGCCCCCCAGCCTGCTAAACAGCAGTCTAAGTAGCGGTCCTGAGACGGGCGGCTCGGAGGTGAACTCGGTTCTTTCCCAGGAGATGGTAACAGGGACAATCCTTGGTTTTCCCCTTCCGCCGGCGGCACCCTATTCAGGGTTGAAGAAAGAACTGACATTTTCACCTCCGAGCCTCAAGAGGGCGCAGCTGGCATTGTGCGACGCCAAGCAGCCTCGCCACTCTCGGCCCCCTCTGTCGCCAGCCCCCTGGCAGACGAGACCCCCGTGGAACGCTGGTCCTTCCCTGGTCTCCTCTGTCAGGGCGTGGAATTCGACCCCGCCCACACCTCGGGACACTCCCATGCCTCCCATGTCTGGGCTGGTCATTCCTCCCCGTTGCCCCATCGGGGGTATGCCTGTGGTTCGCATGACCCCGCTGGTACATTTTCTGGGAGCCTGGCTAGCGCTTCCCAATCTGTCCAGCTGGCTCGCTCGCACCATCAGGTTCGGCTATGCGATTCAGTTCGCACGGTCTCCTCCACGCTTTTGGAGAGTCCGCTATACCATGGTGGGTGGCAATGCCCCTGTCATACGTGCGGAGGTCGCCACCCTACTGGCGAAGGGTGCGGTCGAGATCGTCCCTCCAGTCGAGATGGAGTCCGGCTTCTACAGCCCTTACTTCATTGTACCCAAGAAAACCGGTGGGTTATTCGGGCTAGCCCTGTCCCCTCACATCTTTACGAAGGTCGTCGAGGTAGCCCTTGTGCCGCTCAGGCAACACGGGGTTCGCATCCTGAACTATCTCGACGACTGGCTGATTCTAGGCCACTCTCGGGACCAGGTTTGCGAACACAGGGACCTGGTGCTTCAGCACCTCGCCCGTCTGGGCCTTCGGGTCAACTGGGAAAAGAGCAAACTCTCCCCAGTGCAGAGGATCTCTTTTCTCGGTATGGAAATCAATTCGGTTGCCATGTATGCACAGCTTACGAGCGAGCATGCGCAGTCACTGCTGACTTGTCTTTGCCAGTTCGAGGGCAAGAGTGCGGTTCCACTGAAATATTTTCAGAGGCTCCTGGGGCATATGGCATCCGCAGCTGCGGTAACGCCGCTCGGTTTGCTTCATATGAGACCGCTTCAGCACTGGCTTCGCGATCGAGTCCCGAGATGGGCATGGCAACATGGCACGCTCCGGGTCCCAGTGACTCGGGCCTGCCGTCAGACCTTCACCCCGTGGGCGAACCTCAGGTGCTCCACTAGAATGAGTTTCCAGGCATGTTGTTGTATCAACAGATGCCTCTGCCACGGGCTGGGGTGCCATGTGCAATGGACATGCTGCCGCAAATCCTCGCCCGCCATCTCCTCCTATGGAGTCAGAAGCATCTGAGGTCGCTTCGTGCCGTTCACATCCCGGGAGAACTGAATCGTGCAGCCGACGAGCTGTCACATTTTCAGCCGCTTCCGGGGGAATGGAGACTCCTTCCCCAGACGATTCAGCTGATTTGGGAACAGTTCGGCGATGCACAGATAGATCTGTTTGCCTCCCACGACTCTTCCCATTGCCGCTGGTATTACTCCCTGACCGAGGGGACCCTCGGCATGGATGCACTAGCGCACAGCTGGCCGCGGGGCCCACGCAAGTATGCGTTTCCCCCAGTGAGCCTTCTCGCACAGGTTCTTTTGGTCGCCCCATATTGGCCCGGCTGGACCTGGTTCTCAGAACTTGTACTTCTTGCGACAGCCCCTCCCTGGTCGATCCCTCTGAGGAAGGACCTCCTTACTCAGAGACGGGGCACCATATGGCACCCACGTCCCGACCTTTGTAACCTACACGTGTGGGACCTGGACGGGACACGGTAGGTTTGAGTACCCTGCCACCTCAGGTGGTGGCTACCATCACTTCCGCTAGGGCCTTGTCCATGAGACAGGCCTATGCGTTGAAGTGGAACCTCTTCGTCACCTGGTGCTCTTCTCGCCGAGAAGACCCCACGAAATGCCCGATCGGGTCCGTGCTTTCCTTCCTCCAAGAAGGGTTGGAGCGAAGGCTGTCTCCCTCCACCCTGAAGGTCTATGTGGCCGCGATTTCGGCTCACCATGACCTGGTGGACTCAAAAACGGTAGGACAGCACGACCTGGTCAGCAGGTTCCCTAGAGGTCAAGACAATCTCCTGAACTCCAAACTGAATGTCAGAATGGGAAAGAAAGGTGATTTAAGCAATTTTGAGCGTGGCATGGTTGTTGGTGCCAGACGGGCCGGTCTGAGTATTTCACAATCTGCTCAGTTACTGGGATTTTCACGCACAACCATTTCTAGAGTTTACAAAGAATGGTGTGAAAAGGGAAAAACATCCAGTATGCGGCAGTCCTGTGGGCGAAAATGCCTTGTTGATGCTAGAGGTCAGAGGAGAATGGGCCAACTGATTCAAGCTGATAGAAGAGCAACTTTGACTGAAATAACCACTCGTTACAACCGAGGTATGCAGCAAAGCATTTGTGAAGCCACAACACGCACAACCTTGAGGCGGATGGGCTACAACAGCAGAAGACCCCACCGGGTACCACTCATCTCCACTACAAATAGGAAAAAGAGGCTACAATTTGCACGAGCTCACCAAAATTGGACAGTTGAAGACTGGAAAAATGTTGCCTGGTCTGATGAGTCTCGATTTCTGTTGAGACATTCAGATGGTAGAGTCAAAATTTGGCGTAAACAGAATGAGAACATGGATCCATCATGCCTTGTTACCACTGTGCAGGCTGGTGGTGGTGGTGTAATGGTGTGGGGGATGTTTTCTTGTCACACTTTAGGCCCCTTAGTGCCAATTGGGCATCGTTTAAATGCCACGGCCTACCTGAGCATTGTTTCTGACCATGTCCATCCATTTATGACCACCATGTACCCATCCTCTGATGGCTACTTCCAGCAGGATAATGCACCATGTCACAAAGCTCGAATCATTTCAAATTGGTTTCTTGAACATGACAATGAGTTCACTGTACTAAAATGGCCCCCACAGTCACCAGATCTCAACCCAATAGAGCATCTTTGGGATGTGGTGGAACGGGAGCTTCGTGCCCTGGATGTGCATCCCACAAATCTCCATCAACTGCAAGATGCTATCCTATCAATATGGGCCAACATTTCTAAAGAATGCTTTCAGCACCTTGTTGAATCAATGCCACGTAGAATTAAGGCAGTTCTGAAGGCGAAAGGGGGTCAAACACAGTATTAGTATGGTGTTCCTAATAATCCTTTAGGTGAGTGTATTTCAGCATGACCAGATGAAATCTCTAAATTATCTAAGCTGCAGAGTGTGTTAAAGATATAAAATATTGGATGACCTGTAATTTTCTCCTATTAAATTCAGATAAGACTGAGGTATTACTTATTGGACCAAAAACTTCTTCCACCTCAGAAACATTGCTAAGCTACGGAACATGTTATCTGTCTCTGATGCAGAAAAGTTAGTTCATGCATTCATGACCTCTAGACTAGATTACTGTAATGCATTACTAGCTGGCTGTCCTGCATCCTCGATAAACAAGTTACAATTAGTCCAAAATGCAGCTGCTAGAGTTCTTACTAGGTCAAGAAAATATGATAACATAACACCAATTTTATCATCTCTACACTGGTTACCTATTAAGTTCCATATCAATTATAAAGTATTGCTACTGACCTATAAGGCCCTAAACGGTTTAGCTCCCATGCATTTAACTGATCTTCTATCGCCCTATAATCCATCACGCTCTTTAAGATCACAAAACTCTGGGCTTCTGGTAGTACCTAGGATATCAAAGTCCACTAAAGGAGGAAGAACGTTTTCATATTTGGCACCTAAACTCTGGAACAGCCTTCCTGATAATGTTCGGGGCTCAGACTCACTCTCCCAGTTTAAATTTAGATTAAAGACGCATCTCTTTAGCCAAGCATTCACATAATGCATCTCATAACCTTGTACTCCAGTTATATCAGTGCACATGATTGTCTTTTCTTAATGTTTTGAACAGCAGCTACGCTAATTATTTTCCTGTTCTGTTTTATCTCGGGACGCCCATCCCGAGGTAACTAGAGAGTGTCAGCTCCAGTCTGGATCCAGCCTCTTATGAAGACTTCAGATGACCATCACCTGTGAAGAGACGACTCCAACTCCTGCGAGGACTTCAGATGACGCAGCTCTGCATCAACATGCACCCATGCTCAATTTTCTATATACCCTAATCATTGTTAACAACATGTATTCTTATTTCACTTAGCCCATTGTCTGTGCCTTAATTTATTTATTTATTTTTTACATTTATTAATAATACATTGTGCTTTGTATATGTACATTTCTGAAATACATAACTTGGACACAATCTCCTCTGATAACAAATCACTTTAAATTGTAATGTAGACGCATGCATTTTCTGTGAAGCTGCTTTTAAACGATATGTATTGTGAAAAGCACTATACAAATAAATGTGAATTGAATTGAATTGAATCAGAATTCCCAAGGCCTACCAGCTGGGATGGCTAGTGAGTCACGACTTCCATGACTTTGAACTCACCTTACCAATCATTGGTCCAATCCCATCTTCAATGATCCCAGAAGGGAGCACAGACAACACTGTGTTCACAGCACCCTTCAAAATCATCTCCATTGCTTCTGTCATGCCGATGGCCAAAGTACCGGTGTGCAGAACGGAGCTGACAGAGGACCAACATCTTGCAGTATACACAGTCACTAGCCAGCCAGCCTGCGATACTGATGAAAGTTCTGCACCTCTGGCTGCCAACACGACAGACGACACAACAACAGA
Organism: Coreius guichenoti; assembly: GCA_039654105.1. Taxonomy (NCBI): domain Eukaryota; kingdom Metazoa; phylum Chordata; class Actinopteri; order Cypriniformes; family Gobionidae; genus Coreius; species Coreius guichenoti. Next base: position 6,902,504 of record CM077186.1, on the reverse strand, counting down.
GGAGCCGTATCCAGGATTTGAGACTCAAGTCCAGCAAATTCTGAAAGAGGCAGACGCCATAAAGGATGATGCAGAACATCAAAAACTCAGACAGTGGCCTCACTAACCTACACACAGTGCGCATCCCAACGCACCCTAATGCTCCTCCCACTTTTGTCAAGCAGTACAAGATCACACAAACCGGTGCAGGAGATCGTTGACTCTATGCTTGAGAGAGGTGTCATCCGTCCATGCAACAGCACCTACTCTGCTCCTATCTGGCCCGTCCTTAAACCAAATGGCAAGTGGCGACCCACCATCGACTACAGGAAACTGAACCAACAGGTGCTACTGTCACGATGGCCCATGACCTAACTGGAGCTAAAAATACCCAGAATCAGAGGAGTCACAATCTTCTCTACGCTTGATGTGGCCTCAGGATTCTGGACCATTCCAGTGCATCCAGAAGATCAACACAAGCTGGCTTTCACCTTCGGCAACCGATGGTATACCTTCACAAGGTGTCCGTTCGGCTATGCCAACTCACCAGCCGAGTTCAACACCTTCCTGAACAAAGCATGCCCAGATGCCAGAATGAGAGGCAACCTCATCTACGTAGATGATGTTCTCATGAAGAGCACAACAGTGGCTGACCACCTGAAAGAGATAGACCACGTTCTGAACCAATTAGCCACTGCTGGCGCCAAAATTGCCCTCCACAAGGGACAGTGGTGTCTTACGTGGGCCTACTCATTGGATCACGGGGCATTGAACTGCAATCCAGCCGTATCCAAGCCATTCAGAACATCAAGCCACCCACCAATGTCTCAGAGTTGCGAAGCTTTCTTGGGGTGTGTAACTACTCACGGCAGTTCATCGAGAACTACTCGGACATTGCACGACCCCTAACTGCTCTTCTGAAGAAGGACTGCCCATTCTTCTGGACAGAAGCTCAAGCAAATGCCATTAACTGAAACAATATCTGTGCATAGCTCCATGTCTTGCTTACCCCGACCCACAAAAGGAGTTCCACTTGGAAGCTGGATTCTCGAAACACTGCCTTAGTTCTGGTCTATACCAAAGGCATGACCAAGACAAAAGAGTGGTCGCACATGCCAGCAAGACACTTCTTCCACCAGAGAGCAAGTACTCTGACTGTGAAAAGGCTCTACTCTGCACTGTATGGGCCATCCAGCAATTCTCCAACTACATCGGAGAACAAAAGGTTATCATAGAGACCTGCCACCAGCCTGTAATGTTCCTCAACAGCCAACGCATCCGAGATGGCGTTGTCACCAATTCATGCATAGCCACGTGGTTGATGGCCCTCCAGGGGCGCAATGTTGAGGCACGATATGCTCAGAATCACAAGTCTGCGCTGGGCAATGGTTTGGCTGCCTGCCAAAACTGTTCTGATGACACACCAGCGGCGACGCTGGACGCAGAGGAACCCCAACAGCAACAACAGACCTGTCACAGGTACTTTGAAGAGAATGCATGTCAGGAAATGCCCATTGCCTACGTCGATGGATGTTCCTACAACCAAGAGGGCATCCTAAAAGCAGGTGCAGGCGTACTATGGCTAAATGACCATCCTTGCCCACCACAACACTTCAAGTTGGGTCCCCAGTCATCGCAATATGCTGAGGTAGCAGCCATTCTAATAACCCTCCAAATCGCATCGGCCCATAACATCAGAGAACTTGCACAGACTCCAACTATGCCAGACTCAGTTTCACATGCCACCTGGAAACAAAATCAGAACAGAAACAACAAGCCAGTCAAACACCAGCACCTGTTCCAAGCGTGCGACGACATCACGAGAACACACGACATGATTGTCTACTGGAAAAAGGTGAATGGACACTCAAGGCAACCAGGCCTTGACAAAGACTGGAATGACCAAACCGATGCCCTGGCCAAGACTGGCGCACTTCACGGCAATCTATGGTCACCTCCAACTCACCCACCCACGTTGCAGCGATAACCCGCAGCAAGCAAACTATTCCTGCGACAGTTCCAACATCACAGCTGCTTACGCTGGCTCCACAGATTTCCAACAACGACATAGCTGACCTGCAAGCCTCTGATGCTGCCATACAAGCTATGCTAAACCACCTCTCAGACCCCTCCAACCACCCTATCACTGCGTCCGAACTCACTGCTGCCTTAGGCCTCAGATGACTGCATGACATCAAACACATGCTGCGTGTGAAAGACAACATTCTGTGGTATGCCCCTGATGACCTCACAGCGCAAAGGCTTGTGGTGCCACATTGTCAAAGGGGGGTCATGCTAATGTATGCCCATGACACACCATGTGCCGGACATCATGGTACCAGAGCCACTGGCATGCAGCAAGACGTGGCAGAATATGTCAGAGAGTGCCTGGTTTGCTGCCAATTCCAACCGACAAACCCAAACCATAGAGCCCCACTGCAACGCAGAGGAGTCACATTCCCATGGTCAGACCTCCAAATAGACTGGGTAGGACCCCTGCCCAGATCGACGAGGGGCAACAAATACTTCCTCATGGTTGTGTGCCAGTTCACCAAGTGGGTAGAGTGTTTTCCAGCACCCAACGACACTGCCCAGACCACGGCATACCTTCTGATGAACCACATCTTCTCCAGGTTCGGACTGCCACTTAAAGTGAACTCGGACAGAGGCACTCACTTTACAGCTGAGATCATGCAGCAGGTTTAGAAACTCCTGGGAGTACAAGCTCAACTGCACATCAGCCACCATCCCATCTCGTCCGGCCAAGTGGAACGAACAAATCGACCTGTGGTCAGCATGCTGAGAAAGTATGTGTCTGCCAACCAGAAAAACTGGGATGTGAAACTTCCAGTTTCCATCAGAGCCACCCCGCATGAATGTCTCCCTTTGAACTAATGACTGGGCGGCAGATGACACTGCCGCTGCACCTGCTGTATCAAACGGGAGACTCCAGCCTTGTCACAGCCTACATCACTCACCAGTACCTTGGCGAACTACACCGGCACCTGAGAACAACCTTTGCTTTCGCCCAGCAACAGCTTCAAAAGAGTGCCGAAGGCCGGAAAGCATATTACGACCGGAAAGCGTCACACCAGGAACTGGATGTGGGCGACAGGCGACTCTTTTCTGTACCAGGATGCTGCTTTGGCTCACCGTCCTGTGCCTCCAGTTCACCAGAGGACGACTGCAACCAGATATCCTGTCACCAGGTCCAGCATCAGGCATTGTACTTAGGGGACAATCTGGACTCCTGATCACCAACTGCAGGACCCACACCCAGAAAGTGTATGTTCGACTCAACCCTCGCAACGTCTACCAAGTACACTATCTCCGCAGAGTTACACAGTACAGCTGGGCAGGTGCACGGTGGACAGAGGATGCCCTCACTCATGCAGAAGCCGATGTCAAGCACATGCTCACCCAACTGGGAAAAATGACGGTCACGCAAGCAGAGCTAAGTGGACACAACCGCCGCACCAAACGGTTCCTGGGAGCTTTGCTTGGAGCCGCCGCTGCCATCGGAACGCTGTTCAACATTGGCATGTCTAGCGTCAAGGCAGTGAGCCTAGCCACCGTAAGGCGGCATGTGGCTGAAATCCAGACTGAAATTCCACAGCTGAGAACAACTCACAACACAGAGTGCAACCCTGCAGACCATCAGCAAATCATTGAAAGGCACTGTGGTGGTTCTCAATACTCACAGTGTCCTGCTGAACCAAACTGTGAACTCAATGAGACAACTGTTTTCAGTTTTCCAAAATGATTTTGCCCAAACTCAGCTGGTCACAGCCCTGATGACAGACATGCTGCGGGAGGTGAGCTCCTCCATTGACAGCTTAGCCATGGGTAGGATTCCACCATATCTGGTACCCCTGAGCCTTGTGCAAACAGTGCTGGCCTCCGCCACTACCAGCCCAGCCGACCCTCTTCAAGCACACCTCGCCTATTCTCTGGGTAGTGTCATCCCCTTGCACGTCGACCCTGAGCAAAGTGAGGTGGCCTTTCTCCTGAATCTACCCATCATCGAATCAAACAACATCTACAGACTCAAGGACATTGTCAGTGTCGGGTTTTGGCAAGGTAACACCCATATCAAGATAAACACCCCAGATGCAGTGGCCTACCACGACAGCAACACACAGCTGTACCTGGCCCCAAACCTGTACTTTGACCAAAGACATTCACTACTTCTGCCCTAACAAGCCATTCCTCAGAGACAACACTGAAGGAATCTGCGGGTCGCAGCCCATGAGAAGCGACACACGTTGCCCTGCCGAGGCCACGCCTCGCACCCAAGTCATTGAAACTCAAGCTGAGATCGTGAATGACCAGTTGCTCGTCAACACTCCCACTCGTATGGCCACCCTGACTTACGATCAGCATGACACTGCCACCCGCATCAGCCTGCCCAACCAGAGCATGTGGATTCAAGTACCGAAAGGTGCCATCCTCCACCTTGATGATCTGGTATTGTACCACCTCCCAAGTGAAGAGTACTGGTCAGAGCTGGAAATCCCATCCTTCTTCAAGAATCACAACTTCACTCTAGATCTAGAACTGGAACTGAAGATTGAAAAAGGGGGGTCCTAGCTAATTGACATTACTCCCATCGACACGGCCCTCCAAGCACTGTCCCGGCTGCCCATCCTGACCAATTCCCCTGTTGTCCAAGCTTGGACCACCGCCAAAACAGCACTTTGCCTCTCTACAGCAATAGGCTACACCCTGACACTGGGCCTGGCCTTCATCCTGTTCAAAAGGGTCCACGAGATGCGAGAGTCCATGACCAAGCGCATGGTTGCTCTTCCTCAAGGTTTCAAACAAAACCCACGGAAAGGAGGTACCAAGACAGAGACCATGCCAAACCTCATCGAGATGGACTCTCAGCCTGAGGAACCAAAGGCTGAGAACAATTAGAAACCACCTGCCACCAGACCATCATGATCCACCTGCCATCCGACCATCATGATGACTGTCGTCCGACGATGTCACACAAACTTCGTCAGCGGAAAGGGGGGGACTGTAGCGTCTGGACTGAATCACGATGAGTTGATTCGGCTCTAAGCTTCAGAAAGCTTTTAGCCTGTTGACATTTGCATATAAATGAAGGTCCTGGTGCCAAGAAGTCTACGGTGAATGGCCTCCATTGTCACTTTTGTGGCTTGGCCGATGCTAAGCAGAAAACCCCTTGAAGATCCTTTGGATACTTCAAGGAGATTGTAATCAGCAATGTCCCCATCCCCACGCAGGCAGAGTGGCCTGGACGGGGGAAAAGCCATTCCAATACACAGACACAATCTCTTCATTTACCTCATAATTAAACTATTCCAGAATGTATATGATATATCCCTGTGTATACGCATGTCCCCTATGTTATACTCTATTAGTCATGATGTGTGGGAGTTATGTTAACCCTCTGGACCCTAAGGATATTTTGTGGCCCTGAAGAAGTTTGACATGCTCTGACATTTGTGTTTTTTTCAGTTGCTTTAAAGCATATTAATGGCTAAAGATTACACTGTATTCAGCACAAACAGGGCTACAGTAATATGTGAGCAACATGTACATAAAAGTTTGTAGTTTTGAGAAAATAATGTTTATGCGTAGGTTTTGAAAAAACTAAAATGTTATATCACTGAAATAAGGCCATATAACACACTTTAAACATTTGTTCACAAGGCTTTTCAGAACTGGATGTTGTTGCCTAGAGTTTTTTCTTCAAAACAATGTGAAAACCATTTTGATCACTCATTCATACAAAACAATATAGTCATTTAACTTTTGTAAGACACTAATTGTCAGAATGGCTGTATGCGGGGAGGGTGTGGACCATCATGAATAATGCTGTGATTCACACCTGAGGCGTCAACGACTCCTACCCTGAATATCAATGAGGAATGTGACAGGGGGAACTATAGAGAATGAATGTGAGGAGATTTAATGATTGAATGTATTGTTTGTAGCTTATTCACAAAATCACGTTTAATTTAAAATAAGTAATCTGACTATACATTTTCTTTACATAAAGACTTTAGACCTACAGTACCGTTCAAAAGTTTTAGAACTGTATGTTTTTTTTTTTTTTTTTAAATAAGTCTCTTCTGCTCACCAAGGCTGGATTTATTTGATCCAAAATAGTAAAAACAGTAATATTGTGAAATATTTTAAGAAAAAATTTAAAATAAATGTTTTCTATGTGAATACATGGTAAAGTGTAATTTATTCCTGTGATGTCAAAGCTGAATTTTCAGCATTACTCCAGTCTTCAGTGTCACATGATCCTTCAGAAATCATTCTAATATGATGATTTGATATATATGCTCAACAAACATTTCTTACTATTATGAATGTTGAAAACAGTTGTGTAATTTTTTTTAGGATTCTTTGATTTAACGGAAAGTTCAAAAGAATAACATTTATCTGAAATAAAAAGTTGTTTTGAACTTTCTATTTATCAAAGAATCCTGAAATAAATTGTACACAACTGTTTTCAACATTCATAATAATAAGAAATGTTTCTTGAGCAGCAAATCAGCATATTACAATGATTTCTGAAGGATCATGTGAAACTGAAGACCGGAATTATTTGCGTTTTAAAAATATATACAAATAGAAAACAATTATTTTAAATGATAAAAATACTTCGCAAAATTACTGTTTTTGCTGTATTTTGGATCAAATAAATGCAGCCTTGTTAAGCAGAAGAAATTTTTTTGAAAAATCTAAAACTTTTGAACGGTAGTGTATACTTGGATTTACACATGAAAACAACACAGAGCAGTGGTAAAAAAACAGTGCAAAAGAGACGTTCAGGGCAAAAGTGCAAACAGGGACAGTGCAAGATGAACGAAAACAAATTAGTCTCTCTATTTGAGCGCGCTTGTCGCGCGTCTACATTTAAAATAACGAACTTGAGCGCGCAAAAGACGCAACATATGTGAACGGCCCCTTAGTCAGTGGTTACATCAGCGTAGCAGTCAATAAACGGGACATTTAAGCCCAATAAACGGGACGTCCCGGCTAATACGGGACAGTTGGCAACCCTACTTTTATAACATGCTGTGTTTAATATTATAGAGCATAAAAATACCCTCATGTTGTACGTGTATCTTTATTTAGCATTGAAAGGTTGCCTACCTATTTCATATTTCTACATGTTTCCTTTGATTTCACACATTTTAGTCTGGCAATAGTTCAACTAGTAGCCTACAATGTGAAGTTTATGCATCAATAACGCTAATATAAGTGAGAAGAAATGTTTTACCTTAAAAATTCTCATAAATCATGTTCTTGGAGGTAAATCCAAGGTAAACTCACAGTGTGTCTTCCAAACTCGATGAAAATCAGAAGAATGAAGAAGCTAATTCTTTGTTTTGAGGTGATGGGGGCGTTTACAGGTTCGCGTTCCTTGCTCGTGGACGATTTGCATGTGAATCGCTTTGCGCGCGCGTGGGTGTGGTCACATTAAAGATAATGAGGCGCCGCTGGAGGAACTGTACCTCTCGCTGTTTTCATACGGATTACATAAACAGAGAATATTTGTTTTTTTATATAAATTACATATATTTATATTCATTTAAAAGTAGACATTCCAAGCTTTATAAAGCGATATCTGTCGTGTCTGTGTGACAAGTATTCTCTGAGTTCTGAGTTTATTTTCAGACGCATTTCAGAGTAGACATCACAGGGAGACAGACGGGAGAATGCGCATCCTGTTTGTTTTCTTAATTTAGCGAAAAGCACAACATTTAGTTTTTATTTTGAGTGTACATAAATAAAAGTAGACACTTTAAGCTTTGTAAAGACATATCGTTCATGTCTGTGAGGCCAAAAATGACGGAGTATTTTAAGTTGTTTTACACTGTCATGAGGAAAAACCCAGCAAAACGCGCGGGCGCGTTCCTCGGGTTCAGGGGGTTAAGGTAATTTAAATGCTTGTTTTCATGTGTAAGAATATATCTCAGTTTTATATCTTCCAGCCATACCTTGTTTGATAGCTAAATGTTTCTCTCTCTTTTTCTTAATCAACGGTGCACAGTATGTGATTATGAGATGCATCATATTATGTTTACCACCCTTTGGAGTAAAACTGTACCAATTCTGACACCATCATAAAACATGCAGTTAGGTCGTAAACAGAGACAAAGGGAACTTTCTCCCGCTCAAAATGCACACTCTGTATTGGTCAAGTTACCCAAAGAGAGGTGTGGGCAAGTTTGTCTTTAAAAAGACAAAGCACACGTCTCTCCCTGAGTTGGTTGGTTCTTTTGAAGTTCGGCGCGCTTCGCGACTCATCCACTGGACAGGCGGCCAGGTAGCGGACTCCATCTTCTGCGCTCAGTCAACAATTCCTGACGAGACGAACTTCCTTTCCTCACTTTCTGGCAAAACTTCGCGAAAGCTTCAGCTCACGAATGCTCTGAGAAACTCGACAACACACGCATCTTGCTTTACTCAGCACCAAGCCCAATTCAAGTATCAGCTTTATCGATCTGTAGATGCATTTAAGATATGTGCCCCTGTTTAAGGTGATTTTATTCGTTGCTGGCTCTCAAGGTTAACTGTTTGTGAATTTTCCATTCCTTGATCTTTCTTTCTTCCTCTCTTTCTTTCTCTCTTTCTCTCTTTCTTTCTTTACTTTTCATTATTCTGTATATATATATATTCTTTGTTTAGTCGTATGTATTTGTAGTATCATCTATTAAAACCATTATATCCATGTTTGATTGTCATTGTTGTCGCTCAGAAACCTTAGTCACTTTAATGTTCAGATTTGCTACATGCTTTTATATAGTATTGTTGAGTACTTTAATTAATACTCTAATAGAACAGGAAGTTATTATTCGCGGCCAGAGGAATAATCTTTCTGATAGAAAGAATAAACTTGAGAATTGGTAAGAAGATTGTACTGTCGGTTCGTCGGACGAACAGCTCAGTCGATTCGAAATTAATTCTTTAAATATTAAATATTTAACAATAGGCCACATATTTACCTGGTTATGGTCCGGTCTCCCATTGTCGCAGGCTTTGAAGCATGTCAAAATACAATAAAAACTCATAAAAAGCAAATTAAAAACAAAACAAAACAAAAAAACTACTTTTCTGCCTCCATTTCTCTTTTTAAAATCCCCTCACAAACGTCCGCTGTCAGTTGTCACACACCTGCTATAGGCCATTTAACGACGCTCGGTTCAGTGTTGCCAAGTCTGGAATTGGGCTGCTTTTACACTGTTGCTGTGGGTTGTTTGTAACCTATAGTCCACATATTTAAGTTTACTTTAACAATATTTCTACCTCCCGCCCCCCGCAGATACAACTGCAAATGACATTCTAATAGCACAAATACATTTATTTACAGCCAAAAAAAGTTACTGCAGATGATGTATTTTCAAGAACAACAGTCACAGTAATAGTAATAGTACTGTGGATTGCAACAATGGATTGCAATTAACTACGAATATATATGCCAAATCAGTAGGCTACAGAATAACTTTTAAAGAATTAATTCAAAATTCAGCTGGTCCGTTTGATGAACCAACAGTACAATCTTTATCAACTCTGACGAAGTTTTATATGAAGAATACATATGACTAAATGAAGAATACATATATGTACAGAATAATGAAAAGTAGAGAAAGAAAGAAAGAAAGAAAGAAGGATCAAGAATGGCAATTTCACAAACAAGTAACCCGAGAGAGTCAGCAAGAATAATATCACCTTAAACAGGGGCACAAATCTAAAGCTCGATAGAATTTATACTTGCATGGGTTTCTTTGTGTTGTGTATAAGAGGATGCGTGCGAGGCTTCTCAGAGCGTTCTTTGAGCTGGAGCTTCTCTCTCTTCTGGAGATCGTGTCTCCAATCCGTGGGAAGTTTGAAGGTAGCTTGAGAGCGAGTGTTGCCGAAAAGGAGAGGAAGAGAAGATCGTCTCGTCTGAGTTTTTAGGAAATTGACTGAGCGCTGAGATGATTGCGCTGAGATGGAGCGTGTTGCGATGGAGCGCGCTGCCTGGCCGAACCTCAAAGGATCCAACCAACTAGACTGAGCCGCATAGCCAGGGTCTGAGCCCCTCCGGCCAGGGGACGAGCCGAGATGAGATGAAGGGAGGAAGATGCGAAGTAAGAAGAGAGGGAAAGAAATGTGTCCTTTGTCTTTAAGGCCCATTAACATACGCCCATCTTTCCTGAAATGGCCAATCATAGGTGTGGACTTTAGGCGGGAGAGAATTCCTTTGTTTTGGTTTACGACCTGATGGCATGTCCTTATGATGATTTCAGAATTAGTACAGTTTTACTCCCAAGGGGCTAAACATACTAATGATGCATCTCATAATCACATACTGTACACCGTTGATTAAGACAAAGAAAGGGGAACATTTAGGTACCAAACAAGCTTTGGCTTGAAGGTATAAAAGCAGAAATACATCCTTTACACATTAATACAAGCATTTAAAATGGCTTTAACATTACACACATCATGACTTCATAGAGTATAACATAGGGAACATGCGTACACATAGGAATATTTCATATACATTCCGAAATAGTTTAATTATAAGGGAAATTAGGGGAATGTCCGTGCTATGTGTATTGGATTGAGTCTCTCCCTATCCAGGCCCCTCTGTCTGTAGGGGGGGGGGGGGGGGGGTGGGGTGGGGGGCATGGTTAGAGACATGGGCTGAGATAGCGATCACTTTGAAGTTCTCAGGGCTCTAACGGTATTGTCTGCTTTGCCTCGGCCAAGCCATAAAGGTGCCAACAGGGCAATTTAGCGTAGACTTAGTGGCACCAGGACAGTAATTTATATGCAAAAGTCAGAAAGATAAGAGCATCTCTGATGTTCCGTGGAACTGACCATTTGTGAGACACTCCAGATGCTACACAGGTGTACATTTCTTTTGTACCAACTAACATTTTGAAAATACGAACATTTTTGTGAATCCGAAAATTTACGTCAGAATGGCTTTACGAACGATTTACACACAAATTTGTTCTGCTTGTGTTTCATGAATGAGCCCCAATGTAACAAAGATGCTTGCCATTGAATACTAAAACTTTACGCAAACTAAAAACAAGCATCACATTTTTACATATCAGAATTAAAGAATCTAGAATTAAAGATTCAACCCGTCAGGATGCTTTACAGTGCGACTTAATCGTCTCAACACAGGTAAGTTAGAATGTTCATTGTGTTTCTGTGACAGTTCAGGTTCAGGCTTAGATGTGAATTTACTCACTGGATGAATATCTTGCTGCTGATGTTCATTGAAAGTCTTTAACTAACTACGGCAATTTCTTCTGAGCACTTGACTAGTTTGTGTTTGCACTTGGTTAGATCTGGGATTAATTTCTTCCAATACAGTTGCTTTTCTGATCCATTTTTTTGCATTCAACTCTCACTACATCCTGCTCGAAAAGAGGTATTTTGGTTGTTCTTTATCTTAAGTGCTGGAATTCATACTGCCTTGCAAACTGCTGGAACTCCTTGCAATTGTAGCATGGCCCATTGTCATTAACTACTGCTTTATGAATTCCATGTCTGGCAAATATTGACTTCATGCGACTTATCACATTACTGGCTGTTGTACCTGCCAGTAAAACCATCTCTGGGAAGTTGGAATAATAATCTATCACCAACAGATAATCTTTACCACTGAATAAAAAGAGATTATTGCCAATCTTCTCCCAAGCTTCAGAAGTCTGATCTGCTATTATCATGGGTTCCTTAGCTTGCTTGTTTTGAGGCATGTTTCACAGGTATTCACCATCTTCTCTATGTCAGCATTAATACCTGGCCAGTGTACTGCTTCTCTGGCACTTCTTTTGCATTTTTATATTCCCAAATGTATGTCCAAACCATAAACCTATGGAATGTTTCACATTCAAATACTAATCCTAAACACTCTTTTCCTTTTTTGCATACCATTGTTCAGCATCTATCATGGTCCTAAAAGCATACACCACTGGTCACCATCAACTTGTGACTAACTCATCTTTTGAAGCATCTGTGAATGTCTTCAGTGGTTTTGCAGAGTCAAAGAAGGCCAGTACAGTCTCTGTAGTCGATGTTGCTTTCAGGTAAGTTCACTCTTTTTCAAGTCTAGTAGTTCATCTAAACTCACTTCGCTCCTTAATACATGGTATTTTAGAGGAAATGTTTGGAATTAATTTTCCTATGAGGTTAATCATTCCCATGACCTGTAGCACTCCTTGTTGGTTACTAAGTCTTGGCATTTCAAGGATAGCTTGAACTTTGGTTTTACATTTACATTTGATCATTTAGCAGACGCTTTAATCCAAAGCGACTTACAAATGAGGAGCGCAATAGAAGCAATCAAACCAACAACAGGGCAACAATACGTAAGTGCTGTGACCAGTCCCAGTTATTCCAGCACAGTACATGTAGCAAAGTTTTTTTTAATAGATTTCCCCCTGGTTTCACAGACAAGGCTTAAGCTAGTCCCAGACTAAAATGCATGTTTGAGCTGTTTAAACTGAAAGCAACTTGCACTGACATGTCTTAAAATATGTCCATGCCATTGTTTTGTCTCAAGATGCACACGAGTAACGTATTTTTCTAAGGCACGTTTATGAAAGCTACTTAAATGTCCTAACTGAACTAAGGCCTAATCCTGGCTTATTACTATATTTGATTTCATGTACGTGTAAACTCGTGAAATGGTTCAAGTGTGTTCTTCAGCAGCTCGAGTAGAGATGGGCAGGTCATTCCACCAGCTTGGAACAGTCAGGGTAAAGGTCCATGAAAGTGATTTTGTGCCTCTTTGGGATGGCACCACAAGGTGCCGTTTACTTGCAGAACGCAAGCTTCTGGATGTCATATAGATAATGAGTATGGGATGGAGAGCCAGTGGTTGTTCTGTAGGCAAACATTAGTGCCTTGAATTTGATGCTCGCAGCAATTGGCAACCAGCACGATTTTATGAGAAAAGGTGTGACGTGTGCTCTCTTCAGTTCGTTAAAGACCACTCTTGCTGCAGCATTCTGGATCTGTTGCAGAGGTTTAACAGTGCATGCTGGAAGGCCTGCCAAGAGAGCATTACAATTGTCCAGTCTGGATAGAACAAGAGCTTGCACAAGGAGTTGTGTAGTATGTTCCGATCTGGGTCTGATCTTCCTAATGTTGTATAAGGCAAAACTGCATAGCAGATCCTAGTGATGACATGTAGATGGAGAAGAGAAGTGGTCCAAGCATTGAGCCCTGAGGCACCCCAGTATCTAGATGTTGCGACTTAGACACCTCACCCCTCCACTGCACCCTAAAGGACCTACCTGAAAGGTAAGGCTTGAAACTTTGGAGTGCTGTTCCTGAGATGCCCTTCCTCTTGAGGATTGACAGGAGGATCTGGTTCAGGCTCGACACCTCTCCCAGACAATCTATCTCCAAGAAACTGACTCCAAACTGACATTTATCCTTATTTGTTTTGAATTTTTTGCAGCACATTTCTCAGTATGGCATTTTGTTGCTCTAAAGTGGAACCCCAGTCTATTATATCATCTATTTACACATGAACACCTTCCAATCCTCCAATGTCTCCCTCTCCCGCCTCCTCTAACAGCCAGTTTCTCAGCCCCGCCTCCTCTGGTCCCCTTCAGTCTCTCTTCATCTCCTGCACAGAATTGTGAGGATCTGCATAGGTCCTTCAGGCCACCAGCTCTGCATAGTCCAGAGGATCCCCTGGCTCCCCCTCCAGCCTCTGAACCCAACACTCCACCACGGCCTGTCGACGCATCGTCTACTCCTTGGCTCCTCCCTCTCTCAGCTCCACCAGAAACATTCAGCCTTACGACTCCACCGGGCTCCCTCGTCCTACAGGCTTCGCCTTGGTCAGACGTTGCCCTGCCTGCACCTCCGGTTCCGTCTGGCTCCGCCTTCCCCCCCTTGCTTCGCCTTCGTCCTCGGTCCCACCGTTTCCACTAGTCTTCAGGTTCCCGTATTCCACCTCGTATGTCGTCGCTGCGGTTCCACCTGTCAAGTCTCCACCATGGCTCCTCGTTCAATTCCACCCTGGGGCCTCATCATGACTCTGGACCAACATCTGGCTCCAGTGTGTCTGATTAGTCATTTAGTTCACCTGTCGTCTCATTAATTAACTCGTTAGTCCCTGTGTATTTATACCGTGTTCACCCTCATTCTCTGTCCGTTCTCATTTGTGCATAGTTTGGATATCTCCCTATTCTCCTGAGTGTTGTCCTTAAAAAAGTGTGTTTTTTTTAATCTCCTTCGTCTTTGTGCTGTTTAAACACGCTACCTGTGAGAGTATCCAGTTTTAATGACCCATTCATTTGCAATGGCACAATCAATTTTTCACTGGTTACAGCACTGACATTCACAGGTTCTTCAATTTGCATTAGAAAGGGCTGACCAGCTTTATTATTTAGCATATTTTTACATGTTACCACACCAACAAAAACATGTTAGTCAGTCTCCTCCTCTAAATGCACACTTGATTTTTTCCCTTTGTGAAACACTGTTCGGCAAAGTGTTTTTTTACATTTGCGTTTTGTGCATTGTTTTCCATAAGCAGGGTATCTCCTAGGCTGTTGTCGGGAACCACAACATTTGCAGCTGAAAGTGTTCTCATCCTCAGCATTCTTTGTTGGCATTAATTGACTTTGGTTTGTCTCTTTTTTATCTTTACTGTGCCAACAGGTACACTTCTCATTCACTGGGGCTACACATGGGTCAATAATGAATGTCTTTATATGCTGTTGTGCAAGCTAACTTGTATGACATATTTTCACCGCACCATTCAAAGACAATTCTGTCTCTCTGGGAAGTCTTTCTCTGAGCTTTGTATCATAAATCCTAAAAACAATTTGATCAAGAATCATAGACTTTCAGCGAAATTACACATTCGGGCTTTTAATTTTAGATCAGTCAGAAAACAGTCAAATGTTTCAACATGTTGCTGAACTCAGGAACAAAAAACATACCTCTCATACGTCTCATTGCTTTAGGCAAACGGTGCTCATCAGATTTCAGGAGTATTACATCAAACTTAGTTCTGTCATCCTCATTTGCAAAAACAAACTTTGATGGCTTCTGGACCTGCAACAGTCAGCAGTAATGCTGTTCTCCAGTTACTGTCAACATTCCCGGTTAACTAAAGTACTTCTGTTTGCTTCACTCTTCTTCTTTCCACCTTGTCTTTTAATTTTTAAAACAACTCAAAGAGATCCATTTCTGATACCATGTTATGTTTGTCTCTTTTTGCAACCCAAATAAAGGGCCTTGTCTCACCACACATCGGCTGCATCCGAAAACCTAGGCAGCTAACTTGTTGCCTCGCTGCCTTATTATGACTTGTAAGGCAGGGTAAGCGCACAAAGGTACCTCACGAAACTGATTTCGGACAGATTTCTGAGGCAGCATAACAGTTTAATGATCTACAGCAAAATAAAGTGAGCTTTGGTGAGAACTAAACAAATATTTAAATACTACAGTAATAATTTTACACACAAACTGACCAGCAACCACAACTTTCAGATGCCGTCTTTCTTTTTCTAGCTCAACTGTCACTGAATGGAACGCATAGGATTGTGAACTCCTGTTCTCTGTAACTTGTACCTAGTTCTGACCCTGGACTTTTATGTTGAAGTATGTTCCTGTTTCCTGTGCCATGTTTGCCATCCCTTTTAGTTTTGTTGATCAGTCCCTGATTATTACCAGCTGTGCCTTGTTAGTCTACTACCCTTTGTGTATATAAGTCCCAGTGTTGAATTTGGTGGTGTTGTAATAGTAAAGTACATACACAGATGACAGGTGAAGTGAATAACACTGATTATCTCTTCATCACGGCACCTGTTAGTGGGTAGGATATATTAGGCAGCAAGTGAACATTTTGTCCTCGAAGTTGATGTGTTAGAAGCAGGAAAAATGGTCAGTTAAAACAGACGAGCTACTGTAGCTTAAATTGTTCAAGAAGTTAATGCTGGTTCTGATAGAAAGGTGTCAGAATACACAGTGCATCGCAGTTTGTTGTGTATGGGGCTGCATAGCCGCAGACCAGTCAGGGTGCCCATGCTGACCCGTCCACCACCGAAAGCGCCAACAGTGGGCAAGTGAGCATCAGAACTGGACCACGGAGCAATGGAAGAAGGTGGCCTGGTCTGATGAATCACGTTTTCTTTTACATCACGTGGATGGCTGGGTGCGTGTGCGTCTATTACCTGGGGAACACATGGCACTAGGATGCACTATGGGAAGAAGGCAAGCCGGCGGAGGCAATGTTCTGCTGGGAAACCTTGGGTCCTGCCATCCATGTGGATGTTACTTTGACACGTACCTCCTACCTAAGCATTGTTGCAGACCATGTACACCCTTTCATGGAAACAGTATTCCCTGGTGGCTGTGGCCTGTTTCAGCAGGATAATGTGCCCTGCCACAAAGCAATAATGGTTCAGGAATGGTTTGAGGGGCACAACAAAGAGTTTGAGGTGTTGACTTGGCCTCCAAATTCCCCAGATCTCAATCCAATCGAGCATCTGTGGGATGTGCTGAACAAACAAGTCCAATCCATGGAGACCCCACCTCGCAACTTACAGGACTTAAAGGATCTGCTGCTAACATCTGCCAGATACCACAGCACACCTTCAGGGGTCTAGTGGAGTCCATGCCTCGACGGGTCAGGGCTGTTTTAGCAGCAAAAGGAGGACTAACACAATATTACACAATAATGTTATGCCTGATCGGGGTATATATTTATATAATAAATATAAATACAGGTATAAATGTACTATACAACTTTATATATTATATATTTTTTTAATTATATATATATATTCCAAAAACCATACTATGCAGTACTTGTCTCACAAATTGCATGGATAGGATCTATTTGAAGCAGACAGGCTTTATTTACACAAAAACAGAGCCACTCTGGCACTAGAAGGCACTGTAGAAAATACAGGAGCAAAAAAAAAAAGAAAGAAATCAACCTCTACACATTGGCTGCATCTGAAATCGCATACTTCCCTACTATATAGTAGGCGAAAAACAGTATGTGACAAGAGTAGAATGTCTGAATTCACAGTACTCATAAAAGAGTAGGCAAAAAGTACCCGGATGACCTACTTCTTCCGGTGTGCACACATTGGGCCTCATTTATGAAACGAATGTACAACAGAAAACTGTTCGTACGGCCGTTTCCACGCAAAACTTGCCATTTATCAATATGGACGTGAGCGGTTGCTACAATCAAATCTCACGTCAGGTCTCAGCTCGTGTACGCAAGTTTTTGAGTTAGCGTGAACTAGCAAATCTAGTGGACAATTGAAATGAGAGCAATTTGATAATTTAGATTATTTTCCTGACTAACAACCAAAGCTCATATTAGTCGACCATTAACCATTAAGATTAGAATGTCAAAATAAAATAGCTTTACATGCGCAAATAGCAACATTTGTTGTGGAGTGAGGGGAAATTAAATAGCGCTATAGCCTAGTGTTGTAAATGCTTAGTTTTATTTACTGGTATTTAATATACATATAAATAAATTAATGTCATTGTTTACATCAATTTCTCTTTCATGAGATTACTTCATCTTCTTGGCTTCCAGACGATTATTCGCACGATGGGATTGGCGGCATACGAATGTTTCATGAATGACACGTGAAACCTGTCATAAGATGATTTCTGTGCTTGGATCTGCGCTCATTTCTACATTCGATTAATAAATGAGGCCCATTCATACTATATACGTACTTTTTAGCGGTCCTGAAGTAATTACTTATTCAAAATAAGTACTTACTCAAGAGAGTATGCAATTTCGGACGGAGTTTACTTTGTTAACAACATTTTTCACCAATTTATCAACTACAAAATATTTTGGATAAAAGTAGAAAGCCTTTCAAAATGAAGGATACATTTTTAAGGACAGATCATTTTCTCAAATGGATACACATGGTCAATTATATGCAAGTTTCCACAAATTATACACTCACCTAAAGGATTATTAGGAACACCTGTTTAATTTCTCATTAATGCAATTATCTAATCAACCAATCACATGGCAGTTGCTTCAATGCATTTAGGGGTGTGGTCCTGGTCAAGACAATCTCCTGAACTCCAAACTGAATGTCAGAATGGGAAAGAAAGGTGATTTAAGCAATTTTGAGCATGGCATGGTTGTTGGTGCCAGACGGGCCGGTCTGAGTATTTCACAATCTGCTCAGTTACTGGGATTTTCACGCACAACCATTTCTAGAGTTTACAAAGAATGGTGTGAAAAGGGAAAAACATCCAGTATGCGGCAGTCCTGTGGGCGAAAATGCCTTGTTGATGCTAGAGGTCAGAGGAGAATGGGCCGACTGATTCAAGCTGATAGAAGAGCAACTTTGACTGAAATAACCACTCGCTACAACCGAGGTATGCAGCAAAGCATTTGTGAAGCCACAACACGCACAACCTTGAGGCGGATGGGCTACAACAGCAGAAGACCCCACCGGGTACCACTCATCTCCACTACAAATAGGAAAAAGAGGCTACAATTTGCACGAGCTCACCAAAATTGGACAGTTGAAGACTGGAAAAATGTTGCCTGGTCTGATGAGTCTCGATTTCTGTTGAGATATTCAGATGGTAGAGTCAGAATTTGGCGTAAACAGAATGAGAACATGGATCCATCATGCCTTGTTACCACTGTGCAGGCTGGTGGTGGTGGTGTAATGGTGTGGGGGATGTTTTCTTGGCACACTTTAGGCCCCTTAGTGCCAATTGGGCATCGTTTAAATGCCACGGCCTACCTGAGCATTGTTTCTGACCATGTCCATCCCTTTATGACCACCATGTACCCATCCTCTGATGGCTGCTTCCAGCAGGATAATGCACCATGTCGCAAAGCTCGAATCATTTCAAATTGGTTTCTTGAACATGACAATGAGTTCACTGTACTAAAATGGCCCCCACAGTCACCAGATCTCAACCCAATAGAGCATCTTTGGGATGTGGTGGAACGGGAGCTTCATGCCCTGGATGTGCATCCCACAAATCTCCATCAACTGCAAGATGCTATCCTATCAATATGGGCCAACATTTCTAAAGAATGCTTTCAGCACCTTGTTGAATCAATGCCACGTAGAATTAAGGCAGTTCTGAAGGCGAAAGGGGGTCAAACACAGTATTAGTATGGTGTTCCTAATAATCCTTTAGGTGAGTGTACACACATTTAATTATCAATTACTATATTTTGGGGGGAAGGGTGACAATCTGATACTACAAAAAATGTCAATTTATGTTAAATTATTATAAACAACACATTAAGTGTTTGGCAGATATTAAGCAGACAATCTACTAATACTCTTAATACTCTAATGAGAGTTAGTTGACATGTAGCTGAAATGTTGCTTATAGACAACAGAATGTCTAAAGGAGATCATACAAAATAAAGTGTTACAAAATTTGTGAATTATCATTTTAATCCAATTGTAACAGCCAACTGAAAATTTGTATGGTTGCAAGCAGTTTGTTTGAAGAGAGTTTGAATTATTTTGCATCTTCTATTGTTTGTAATGTGGTGCAATGCTCTACTTAATAACTGATTGATGTAAACTTTTTTGAGTTTAGATATGGAAATTGTCATTTGTATAAGTGAATATAGTGGTTTAAGCAAATTGTGGGGAAAAAAAGTGTTGTATAATTCTATGAAAAGAATTGCCACTACAGATTAAACCATGCTTCTGTTCTGAATAGCATTTACAATTTTCTTTTGACCTTTAATTATTTATTTTTCAAAGTTTCTTATTTATAATATGAATTTAGATCGATGGGAGGTTTCTTATTGGGTGGTCTTTTTTCTTTACATGAAGTTTAACATGGGACAACTCTGTTCTCCCAAGAATGTTTCAGGTAAGAAAGGACATTTTTATTGCACTTTTTATTGCAGCACCATTTCCTCAATATTTCATTTCAAGTCACTTTTCTAAAACAAATCTTCAAATACAATTAACTTCCTTGATGATGTTGTCTAGACGTACTTTCTCAAAATCTTAATTTCAAATGCTCCAAGTGATGTGTTGCTCCTTTTTTCAAGATCTTTTGGAGAGTATTTATTTAAACATTTACCTGTCTGCACTGGAAAACTGGGTCCAGATACCCCTGCTCAACAGCCCAGATTCCTCGCCGGTGATTTGGATGTGAACACGGATATTATTCCAGAATATTCGTGACATTGATTTACGCTGTGATGTTTGCAGTTGGCTTAATCAGAAACTCCATGATCTAGTTTTTGACGTGATCGACCCGGGTTCGAATCCGCCTTTTGCCGAGCTCACTCTTCTCCCTTTTCCCATCACATCACATCACATCAGAAAGGTATTTACTTTCAATAAAAATTAAGAAAATGTTCTAAAAGTGCCTAACGAAATGTTTAATAATAATAAAAGCATTTATTGGGTAGGGGTAGGTGTAGGGAGGGCTTTTATTATCCCATTAAGGCAGCATCCATTTAATAATTTTAATAAATGTAATCATTTACACTCTATGTTATTATTGCATCCTGTTAATGTACAACAATACTGAGGTGCAAATAGTAGCCTATGTATCTGTCAAAATAAAGTATAAATTGCATGTAAATTGCACTTAGTGCAAATAGCTGCTGCTACTGTATATATTATCAAAAACGGTGGTAATCAAATAAAATGTAACAAACTTTTATCCTTTTATTTTTTTCCAAAGTGCTGCAAAACAGAGATTTACTAAATTAAACCATGGATTAAAAATGTATATTCTTAATATATAAACTTAAATAATATTTAAATTATGTATTATTATTGTTGTACTTGTCAAAATAATAATAATAACAACATTATATTGTAGGCCTACAATAGTAATATATTTCTGTCATAATTTCTTCTAGTTAAACCAAACTTTTATTTTGACGGGTTGCAGTGAAGACCTAGTTTGAAGTGGTGAAGTAGTGAAGTGTATTTGACAATGGTTTTTATTCAAATAAAATGATGAAAATGCTCATTAGGGGTTCTCTCAGATCAGCTCTGGAAATGTTCATATGTTCATGTCCAAATATGGTTTGTGAGAAGTTAAAAACACCACGAGCATCACACGTACTTGAGTATGTAGAATGTAGTATTAATAAGGATATGAAAACTGTTTATAAACAGTCAGAGCCTAAGTATTTTAAACTATATGTGGTGGTTACAAAAAAAGAGAGAAAAAAATAAGTTTATTTAACAAAGCATGTTCCAACCAGTCAGCGTGTGAAGAGTGTGAAGCGTGTGAAGCGTGTGACAATCCTGTGACTGTTTTGCATTTGTCCGCCCTAAGTGCCCAACATGTCCAAAATCGAGGATTTTTCGGCCTTGGGGAATCTTCGCCGCAATCCACCGGCCCAAGGGCAAGCTCACACTACAGGAATGTAAGGGCACGTTTATACAACAACGATATATTAAAAACAGAAAAGTTTCCCTTTGCCTTTTTGCGTACAGATGACATTGTTGTCAAAACAATCCCAGTTCACAAGGATCCGTGAAAACCACTAAAAACGATGTGTTATGCATGCCAGGCCAGTAGTTGGCGATGTCACTTTGTAAAGAAACATTATGCACCTACAGACTGAACACATAATATGCGTGCACATGACTTCACCATTTTTACAAATTCACATTTTTGTTGTTTACATGGAGACAATAATGGTATTGTTTTCTAAAACTTTGAAACCCAATTTCAAAAGCTCAGGGGCGTCAGCCCGTCCGACCGGGTCCCTGACAAGACTCTGAGCCTACCCTTTCCTCTGCCGGCAAAAGATCCGCCATCTTTCTCTACTTACAGTCATGTGAAAAAGAAAGTACACCCTTTTGAATTCTATAGTTTTATGTATCAGGACATTTAGGTAAATACAACCTCAGATGAACAACAAACACATAAAATATCACACCGTATCATTATTTAACAAAAATAAATCCAAAATGGGGAAGCCATGTGTGACAAACTAAGTACACCCTATGATTTAATTGCTTGTAGAATCAACTTTATCAGTCTTCCTCTCTTGTGGAGGAAATTTGGCAGACTATTCTTTACAACGTTGCTTCAGTTTATGCACAGCTCTCTTAAGATCCTGCCACAGCATTTCAATCAGGTTAAGGTCTGGACCTTGACTGGGCCAGTGCAACACCTTGATTATTTTCTTTTTCAGCCATTCTGTTGTAGATTTGCTGGTGTGCTTGGGATCATTGTCCTGTTGCACGACCTAATTTCAGCAAAGCTTTAGTTGCCTCACATTTGACTCTAGAATATTTTGGTATACAGAGGAGTTCATGGTCGACTCAATGACTGCAAAGTGCCCAGGTTCTGTGGCTACAAAATAAGCCCAAATCATCGCCCCTCCAGCACCGTAATGGACAGTTGGTGTGAAGTGTTTGTGCTAATATGCTGTGTTTGGTTTTCACCAAAGGTGGTGCAGTGCATTATGGCCAAACATCTTCACTTTGGTCTTGCCTGTCCAAAGGAGATTATTCAAGAAGTCTTGTGGTTTGTTCAGATGCAACTTTGCAAATCATTGAATTCAGGTGTTCCAATCACTTCCATGGCCACAGGTGTATGAAATCAAGCACCTAGACATGCAGACTGCTTCTACAAACATTTGTGAAAGAATGGGTCGCTCTCAGGAGCTCAGTGAATTCAAGCATGGTACCGAGATAGGTTGCCACCTGTGCAATAAGTCCATTTGTGAATTTCCTCACTACTAAATATTCCATAGTCAACTGTTAGTGGTATTATATTATATTATAACAAAGCAGAAGCAATTGGGAACAACAGCAACTCAGCCATGAAGTGGTAGGCCACGTAAAATCACAGAGAGCGGGGTCAGTACATGCTGAGGCGCACAGTGTGCAGAAGTCGCCAACTTTCTGCAGAGTCAATAGCTACAGACCTCCAAACTTTGTGTGGCCTTCAGATTAGCTCAAGAACAGTGCATAGAGAGCTTCATGGGAATGGGTTTCCATGGCCGAGCAGCTGCAACGCAAAGCGTCGGATGCAGTGGTGTAAATCAGTGGTTCCCAACCTGTGGGCCGCGGCCCACTAGGGGGCCTCAGTGATCCTCCGGGGGGGCCGCGAGATGACTTAATTATATTAATATATTAAAATGTATTTTAATAAATTTTATTATTAATACGTTAAATAATAAAATATAAATTATATAAATAAAAAATAAAAAATTACAACAAAGAACCACCTCTCTCGTACGTATTCTGTGATTGTTTTGGATTCGGAGCAGCCCAAGGTGTTTCTAATCGCGCTGTGTGAAATACAGACTGAACGGCGGCCCAAAACACCCCACTGCTTCATGAACACAGGATACGCAAACTACATATTTCAGTTGGATAAAGAAAACCAGTATCGCTAAAAAGTTTTGATGGATGTTTGGATGACGGTTGTAAGGAAGGTAAAGACGATTGCAGTGACATACATTAGGCACGCGCGAGTACGTTATTATTGATGCCCAAACAAACCGTGTATGTGCGCTCTCGGCTCACTGATCGCTATAACATCATATTTCTGCATGAACACAGTTCAATATATTCACGTAGTTGTCAAAATGAATGTACTGTGAGTGTTTTATAACGGACGCTCGCCGAAGAAGCGTGTTTTGGAGAAGTTTGTGAGTATCAGTGGTGTTTATGTACACACGGGCATAAGCTCCAAACATAGACATGATTGCTTGTTCTGACAGAGGAACTGTTCACTGATTACATCGACTTCAGATGGCTAAGTTTCCACACATTCAGAATTATTTTATTTTTCATTTGTATTTTAGTGTGGGGTCCTTGCAGTATTGATTCGGAGAGGAGGTGGGCCTTTGAGTAAAAAAGGTTGGGAACCACTGGTGTAAATTACGTTGCCACTGGACTGGAGCAGTGGAGACATGTTCTCCGGAGTGACGAATCACGTTTCTCTGTCTGGCAATCCGATGGAAGAACCTGGGTTTGGCGGTTGCCAGGAGAACGGTACTTGCCTGACTACATTGTGCCAAGTGTAAAGTTTGGTGGAGGGGGGATTATGGTGTGGGGTTGTTTTTCAGGGGTTGGGCTTGGCCCCTTAGTTCCAGTGAAAGGAACTCTTAATACTTCAGCATACCAAGACATTTTGGACAATTTCATGCTCCCAACTTTGTGGGAACAGTTTGAGGATGGCCATGACATGGTCCACCAGTGCATAAAGCAAGGTCCATAAAGACATTTATAAGCGAGTTTGGTGTGGAGGAACTTGACTGGCCTGCATAGAGCATGCCAGTCCTGACCTCAACCCGATAGAACACCTTTGGGATGAATTAGAGCAGAGACTGTGAGCCAGGCCTTCTCGTCCAACATCAGTGCCTGACCTCACAAATGCGCTTCTAGAAGAATGGTCAAAAATTCCTATAAATACACTCCTAAACCTTGTGGAAAGCCTTCCCAGAAGAGTTGAAGCTGGTATAGCTTCAAAGAGTGGGCCAACTCCATATTAAACCCTACGGATTAAGAATGGGATGTCATTAAAGTTCATGTGCATGTAAAGGCAGGCTCCCCAAAACTTTTGGCAATATAGTGTATTTTGCACAAAGTAATGAACAAACAACATACATAATCAAAACTCTCATGAGGACAAAAACGTTAACTTTCAAAGCTTTATGTCTTCCGTTGCCATCTCTAAATATTTTTCCAAATTATTATTATGAAATTCTCTTAATATGCTGATTAATAATGCTAAACGCATGGAAAAAACAACGTCTAAAGGCACCACACGTTAACTTGTCACAAACTTGGTTTATTTTAACGGTTGGAGTTTAACGGTTGGAGACCTGTGTGACAGATAAAACTAATTGTATTTGCTGCATTCTTGTTTTCTGCAGTGTTTTAGCAAAAAATCTATTTTGCTGCTTAAAGTGTTTCTACTATTGTTGTTAAAATAACAGTGCCATCTGCAGCTCATAATTTTGTGCTTTACACTTTATCGAGAGAGAGAGAGAGAGAGAGAGAGAGAGAGAAGCAATCCACACGGAACGGAAAGGGCTTGAATGAAGCGCGTTTGGCTCTAGATAAAAATATTAGAGGATATAGCGAACCAAAAGATCATTACCATAAACAAACCTGAGGGCTTGTGGTGTGAACCACTCCGTTGTTTTGACGCAATGCTCACTTTAAACTGTAGAAACGGTAAAATTGCGCAATTATGTCCCATGCAGTCTAGATGGAAACAAGCCGGGGTCCAGAACCGGACTAATATTTAAATACCACTGCTCTAGACCATCAAACTGCCAAAACCTCTGCTTTATAGAGTTGGTCGCGCTTGCTGATGATCAGTTAATCAAAGGCATTTGATTAAGCAGTGCCTGAATGCTACTTATGCCATGTTCACACTGCACGATTTTCAAAGTCGTCGGATCACTGTTCTTTTCACACTGCATGACTATCTGCTGTAGCATTCAGTTGCTGCTGTGTGCACACTGCACGATAGAACGGTGACGGGGGTTTCACACTGCATGACTTTACTCGGTGACATCTGGTCCGCAAACTACATTTCACAACCAAACACACATGAGAAGTGATAAGGAAATAACGCAAGATCACACGTGTGTGAGACCGGAGTTCTCGCGCAAGACTGGAATTGTTATTAAAAATGATAGCCTGCGAGAAGCTTGCGATCCAAATTTTCTGTGCGCTAATTTTCAGAGAAAAAGGGGAAAAAAAGATTATGCCGGAGGAAATGCTTGGGGAGACGCGGGGATTATGTTCTGCAGTTGGAGGTAAATAAATAATTTTGCGATGTGCTGCTGTTGCGGCTGGACAAGCAAATGTTTTGCTTTGATTCTGTTTGATATAATTGTAAATATATCTATTAAAATAGTGATATTCTGGTCTATAACTCCTCCCCGAACTTCCCACTACCCTGTATCTTGCGCGCTCATTGGCTGTAGGTCATCGCCGATGTAATTTTCAACACATTTTACACAGCAGGATTTTGAATCACCGACAGGTCCAGATATTTAGCATGGCAAATATCTCACGGGCGTCGGCGACTCATCGGCGATTCTCTCATATCGTGTCTTTGATAATTCACACTGCGTAATTGTCACTTGTGTCACGAGTGAAAATCGGGCCTAATATCGTCCACTGTAAACTCGGCATTACCCTCTTAATTCCTATGGAAGCAGTAAGGGTGTACTTAGTTTGTCACAAATGGCTTGTCTATTTTGGCCTAGGTTTTGTTAAATAAACCATGACATGGTGTAATATGGCATGTGTTGTTGTTCGTCTAAGGTTGTATTTACCTAATTTTAAGACCTTCCAGATGATTTTTTATTGTTCTGATAAAACCATAAAATTTAAAACGTAAAACCATAGAATTTAAAAGGGTGTACTTTCTTTTTCACATGACTGTACATCCCTCTGCTGTGTAGATTTATTAAGCCCCTCCCTCAAAAATACGCAATGGGCTCAGATTGGTTAGCTGGCCCAGTGTATTGTGATTCTCTAACCGCCTAGTGCACATTGTCCGGAAACGTCACGGCCCTTACCATTACAGGTAGTTGCATGTGCTCCAGTGTATTGTAAACAATGGCGTCAATATTTCCTTATCAATTTAAGCCCGAGTCAGACCTAGACAATATTAGTGATGAGAATCGAGCAGAACCTGTGCAAGAACGGCTGTTACAGGACGTTTCAGAATGTGTGTTTTTTTATTTGTAGTTGTCTCATACTTTGTAGATATGCTGTTATTTGTAAATGCTACTACTGTTTATGTTAGCTTTTGATATACGGTTTACGGCCTTATTAAAGCTTTAGTACAGCAGAATACATGATTGCCTTGTAGCCTTTTTTTCATATAATCATTCTAACAAATGATACTATGGTTCTTGAAAAGGAGTAAGGGGGAATGCTTAGGTAGCTAGCTTGAAGCCAGTGGGGCTGTCGGTAAGAACAGGTCCAGTCTAGTCAACTCTGGTATAGAAGTCTTTATTACACACCCAAGCAGGTACTGTGTGTGTGTGTGTGTGTGTGTGTGTGTGTGTGTGTGTGTGTGTGTATTTATGGTCAATTACGCACACAAAGAAGTAACAGAATGAAAAGGAGTAAAACTCAGTTCTCTGCACGGTATAGCCACAAGCTGTGGGCAAAGGTGCAGCTAATAAAGCCTGTGAGAGAGTCCTGATCGGCTTGAGATGGGGTGGGTGGAGCTTGGGGCTAACAGGGAAATTAACAGGCTAAGAGGGGTGTGGCACTTGCTTTGAGGGTGCAGCTTAGGGACACAGAAACTTCCCAACAGCTGCTCCCAAATTTGTAATGCAAATTTGACAAATCAGGGGGAATCAGGTAGGGCTGTGAGAGGGATAAGGCAGGCAGCGGGCCTTGTGTATGTCCTGTCCTTGACTTTGACATCTGCAACCCTACAACGGCCATCTTTGCTGGGAGGGAGAGAGATGACTTTACCCACTGACCATTGGGATCGGGGAAGTTGAGGATCAAGAATCAGAACAACAGTGTTAGGTTGCAGGATTGTCTGTGCGCCACTTCTGTCTGGACTGAAGAGAGGGAAGGTAATTTCTAAGGAAATGGGCCCAAAAATGATTGGAAAGGATCTGACTATGACGCCATTGACAGTGACTGTGCAGCTCAGAATCTGGATATGTTACCAGAGAAAGGGAAGCATCATGCCGCCCCATCAGCAGCAAGTTAGGGGTCACAGGGTCAGGATCAGCAGCATCAGATGACACATAGCCTAAGGGCTTGGAATTTAAAATGCCTTCAATTTCAATCATGACTGTGTGTAGTATCTCCTCACTGACAACTTAAGCACCTAGGGTGGTCTCCAGGGCGATTCTGATGGAGCGTATTTCGCGCTCCCAGGTTCCACCAAAGTGGGGTGTGTGTGGAGGATTGAATTTGAAGGAAATCCTCTGCTTGGCCAGAGCTGCCTGAAGATCACGGGTTAGGGATTGATAGGAGTCTAGTAGCTCTTTCCTGCCTCCAGTGAAGTTGGTACTTCTGTCAGAGAGTAGCTCAAACGGTTTACCTCTGTGAGCAATAAAGCATCTGAGTGCCATCAAGAAGGAATCCGTATTCATGTGACTGAGTAGATCAAGATGCACGCATCTAGTAATCAGACATTTGAAAATGATTCTCCACTTTTTCTCAGCTCGTCTGCCAATCTTTACTGTGTAGGGCCCAAAGCAATCCCAGTGGAATAGAATAGAGGTTTGTAAAGGCAAAGGCGAGTTGGAGGGAGATCTGCCATTCGCGGAATAATAGAATAGGCACGGAACTGTTGACATTCAGGGCACCTATGCTGATGTTTTCAGACTACCTCACGACCCCTCAGGATCCAGTACCGCCTTCTTAACTCAGCAAAAAGCCTTTCTGGCCCAGGATGTTGTAGTTAGTCATCATAATCCTTAACTATAAGTTTTGTGATAGAATGGGCAGGATCCAGGACAACCGGATGACAACTCGCTGCCTCAAACCTCATTTAGTAGACCCCTCCTCAGTCACGCACAACCTTCACATCTTCTGCAACGCATCAGAGCTTTCCTACGGTGCGGTTGCCTACATGCGCATAGAAGATCACCAGCAGGTGAATGTGTACTTGGCGAGGTCCCGCGTAGCTCCCAAAAAACAGCTATCTATCCCACGACTGGAATTATGTGCAGCCCTAATAGGAGTTCAGCTGTTCAGTCTCCTCCAAACAGAGCTCACCCTCCATATCAGAAAGACTATTCTGTGGACTGACTCTACCACTGTACTCTATTGGATCACATCTGACTCTTGCCGTTACAAAGTTTTTGTTGGAACCAGGGTACCTGAGATTCAGGAGCTCACTAAAGGCCAGGAGTGGTGTTATGTGGATTCTCAGAACAACCCAGCGGACGACATAATTAGAGGTAGTGCATCCAGCTGCCACAACTTCTCTACATTGTGGTGGATGTCATCATCTAGAGAGATCTCTTGCAGGACCCTGCAGTGTCTAGCCAAGTTGGGTCTTGATTGCTACAAGGGCTCCAGGAGGGCCCAATTTCACCTGTTGTGTTGGGATGATAAGGTATGTTTGATCAGCCCCTAAGAGGAGTAGGGGTCTTAAACTGTTTGAGAGGAAGCTGACGGAGGTGAGAGTAGTGCCGCTGGAGGGACTTCACAGGGTGAGAATGTTCTGACAAGGATAGCTTGTCAGCAGGGAAGGTAAGCACAGGTAAGCTCAGAGAGTCCTTCAGGGCCCATGGACTGAAGGAGGCCCACTAATGCCTGAACTCTGAGGGAAAATTGATCTAAGCCTCTACCATCACCTATGCGAATAAATCTCCTCGCCTGGTCTACCTTTATATGATCCAAAAGGATGTGGTATTTATATTGCTCTGATTCTCTTGGATCCAACAAGTTGAATAGGACCATCTTTAACATCATGTACTGGCTTTCATCCTCCCTAGTGAGATCAGGGAAAGAAGGACCTTCTACCCTCCTATAGTTTGACTGCAGGGGCCAATAGGAGGAACTAGCTGGCTTAAAGGGGCAGCAGATGTCAAGTGGTGGGGCTGCACATTGTATGCTGGCTGAGCAGAGTAAGACATAACACCAGGCAAGGGTTGACTTGGCAGGGTATAGGCTGGGTGCATGGGGTTACTGGGTGCTTGAGATGTGGCAGGAAACTGACCATGGCCAGGAGGATGCGTGAGCTGCAAGGACTGTGGCATAGGCTGGATAAGAGGGGCACGGCATACAGGAGGAGGAGAAGGAAGCTGCTGCTGAGGTGGAAAAGGAGGGGGCCTATGGTCATCTGTAGTCTGACAGGCTTGTGGTGATACTACTGGATGAGGGTTAATGTTATCAAGGCACAGAGCTTGGGGCTAACAGGGAAATGAACAGGCTAAGAGGGTGTGGCACTTGCTTTGAGGGTGCAGCTTAGGGAGGGATTTCGAAGGGAATTTTCGGAATTCTCGAAGGGATTATTTGATTACAGACTGGATCTATAGTGATCACTACTGACTGTATAGCACCGTTAGTTTTGTCTTTATAGAACGAGTGTAGCCAAATATCTGTCGCCAGAACGAGACCATTACGAAGACTAACCATGGATTTATTACAGTGGCCAAATCAAACACAGAACCATGTTTAGCATGCCTGCATTTACACTGATCACTTAAACGCCAACAAGCACCAACATTCGACGTTCACTAGTGGGATTAAAAATAAATTTGTAGGTGTTTGCCGAATAAATTGGAATTAGCAATTAGGTAACTGGCTAGCGGAGCCAAACAGCCTTTTACATCCTTGCTACAGCATAAAAATAACAATAGAAACTATTCATGGAAAACACATCAACAAAGAATAAAACATACTTACAGGTTGTGGCCTATAAACAACAGCTTCTCCTTTTAACTCTCAGGAACTCTCTTTTAACCTTGTTTTTTCCTTAGTGTGAAAGAGACTCTAGACTTCGAATACTCGAAAGTATCGAGAGACTCGAATACTCCGTCGATTTTGGTCATTCAGGCAAGTGTTATACATCATTATAATCTGTTGTTTCTACTTTTATTTGTGTACACTCAAAATAAAAACAAAATGTTGCGCTTTTTGCAAAATAAAGAAAACAAACATGATGGGCGATCCGCAGCCTCTCTGTCAATGAAGTCCAATCTGATACTCTTCAGGAAATGAACTGTAACTTAGTGATTACTTATCACACAAACATGAGACATACACTCACCTAAAGGATTATTAGGAACACCATACTAATACTGTGTTTGACCCCCTTTCGCCTTCAGAACTGCCTTAATTCTACGTGGCACTGATTCAACAAGGTGCTGAAAGCATTCTTTAGAAATGTTGGCCCATATTGATAGGATAGCATCTTGCAGTTGATGGAGATTTGTGGGATGCACATCCAGGGCACGAAGCTCCCGTTCCACCACATCCCAAAGATGCTCTATTGGGTTGAGATCTGGTGACTGTGGGGGCCATTTTAGTACAGTGAACTCATTGTCATGTTCAAGAAACCAATTTGAAATGATTCGAGCTTTGTGACATGGTGCATTATCCTGCTGGAAGTAGCCATCAGAGGATGGGTACATGGTGGTCATAAAGGGATGGACATGGTCAGAAACAATGCTCAGGTAGGCCGTGGCATTTAAACGATGCCCAATTGGCACTAAGGGGCCTAAAGTGTGCCAAGAAAACATCCCCCACACCATTACACCACCACCACCAGCCTGCACAGTGGTAACAAGGCATGATGGATCCATGTTCTCATTCTGTTTACGCCAAATTCTGACTCTACCATCTGAATGTCTCAACAGAAATCGAGACTCATCAGACCAGGCAATATTTTTCCAGTCTTCAACTGTCCAATTTTGGTGAGCTCGTGCAAATTGTAGCCTCTTTTTCCTATTTGTAGTGGAGATGAGTGGTACCCGGTGGGGTCTTCTGCTGTTGTAGCCCATCCGCCTCAAGGTTGTGCGTGTTGTGGCTTCACAAATGCTTTACTGCATACCTCGGTTGTAACGAGTGGTCATTTCAGTCAAAGTTGCTCTTCTATCAGCTTGAATCAGTCGGCCCATTCTCCTCTGACCTCTAGCATCAACAAGGCATTTTCGCCCACAGGACTGCCGCATACTGGATGTTTTTCCCTTTTCACACCATTCTTTGTAAACTCTAGAAATGGTTGTGCGTGAAAATCCCAGTAACTGAGCAGATTGTGAAATACTCAGACCGGCCCGTCTGGCACCAACAACCATGCCACGCTCAAAATTGCTTAAATCACCTTTCTTTCCCATTCTGACATTCAGTTTGGAGTTCAGGAGATTGTCTTGACCAGGACCACACCCCTAAATGCATTGAAGCAACTGCCATGTGATTGGTTGATTAGATAATTGCATTAATGAGAAATTAAACAGGTGTTGCTAAAAATCCTTTAGGTGAGTGTATGTCTAAAGAAACGTTGAAATGTCAGGTTTTAAATCATGTAAATCAAATCAAAAACAAATTTTCTCTGTTTATGTAATCTGTTTGAAAAGCGAGAAATGTCAGTTGTTCGTGACCTGCCTTATTAGTGTTACTCTATGAGTGTATCCCCGCCCGCATCAACTCAAAAAAACACATCGAGTTTAGTGCATGAACTTTACATCGTTTTGAGACGCGGTGAGGAATAATCCTGGAATAATTTACCTAAGAAAAAAAGCTGTTTATTTTTTAGAGCAACGGATTCAGCCGAGGATTGTGAGGTAAGTTCATTCTGTTAGTGTCTGTGAATATTAAACCGCAAAGGACCGTTTAAATATGAATCCTGCATGTGTCTGTGTGACGTATTAAACTGTAGATTAACATTTATAGGCTCCATAATATAACAAATACGCTACATAAAATGTCATAGACGTAAGACTGTTTAGACAAGATTTCTTTGGCCTGTTTTGGACAGATTATGAAGTGTTTACTGTAAAATAGCCTAGTGTCACATCAATACAGCTTTTGTTCGCAAATCTATGTTGATTATGAAAAGTGAACAGCATGAGTAAGAAAGGACACATCATAAGACACGCAATATGTCAGAAGACATGGAGTGAGTCAGACATGATTTTGACCACTTCATTAAGTTTTGTTTTGTAGAATGCCTTTCTTTAAAGTGAATTTCATTTTGTATAAATTGTATCTTAATTTTAATCAATGTTTCATCAGCCAATTACCTGGATTTAATAAATAAGAAGCAAATATAGCAGACAATAGCCTTCATGAAATGCCGGCGCGATCATGCATTGCACGTGAACTGGAGTGCGTCTCATGAATGAACACATTACTATTTGAATTAACGTTTTTGAAAACTCTCTTACGCTCATGCATTTATTTGACCAAAAGTACAGAAAAAAATCCATTTAAAATAATGTTTTTTTTATTTTAATATTCTGTAAAATATCATTTATTTCTGTAATGCAAAGCTGATTTTTCATCAGCCATTACTTCATTTATTCATCCAAGAATCCTGAAAAAAGTATCACAGGTTGTAAAAAATATTAAGAAGCACAGCAGTTTCCAACATAATAAAATCAGCATATTAGAATGATTTCTGAAGGATCATCTGACACTGAAGACTGGAGTAATGGCTGATCAGTTTTACATCACCAAAATAAATTCGATTTTAAAGTATATTAAAATAGAAAACCATTATTTTAAATTGTTATAATATTTCACAATATTAATGTTTTTTTCTTTATTTTTAAACAAATAAATGCAGGCTTGATGAGCATGAGACTTCTTTCAAAAACATAAAAAAATAGTAATGTGTCCAATCTTTTGACCGTTACTGTATATAATTTAAATATAATAGGCCTATACAAAATTTTGTTCACATGCTGTGCAATATCAGCAATCATGTTTCCTGTTAAGAGTGGACATTATATTAAGGTTAATACAATAGTTGATCCTGTTATCAGTATCCTCACAGATGTTTTTTCAGATTATGACATAACGTAAACAAATATCGTAACTTTACTTTCAAATTTAAAACCATATAATGGTCCTATATATATACACACAAAACACACAGTATGTATCGACCTAATAAATATAATCAAAACATTGTATTAGTCTATTAGTTTTACTATTAGTAGTTTATTTACTATTATTAGTTTAATACATAGACTACTGTATATTTAATTGACTATTAACAGATTTGAAGCTGTACTGTAACGTCTCGGTTAAGTATGTAACCCTCGTTCCCTGAAGGAGGGAACGGAGACGTACGTCGGAACTGACTGACAAATTGGAATTGGAATAGATCCCAATTCGTGAAAGGGAACGTCTCGGTTACGTATGTAACCCTCGTTCCCTGAAGGAACGAGGAACGATTAGTTTCCCTGAAAACTAATATATTTATTAATAGTTTTAATAAATATAATCATTTACACTCTATGTTATTACTGCATCCTGTTAATGTACAACAATACTGAGGTGCAAATAGTATGTATCTGTCAAAATAATGTATAAATTGCATGTAATTACTATTTACACATATTGCAAAGAACTACTTTTACATGGTGTAAATAGAATATATCACTGTTTTCACTTAGTATGCTATTTCACTTAAATA
This sequence comes from Coreius guichenoti, assembly GCA_039654105.1. Lineage (NCBI taxonomy): Eukaryota > Metazoa > Chordata > Actinopteri > Cypriniformes > Gobionidae > Coreius > Coreius guichenoti. Next base: position 6,868,445 of record CM077186.1, on the reverse strand, counting down.
TCATCTATCGCTAAGAAAATGTTATTTTCACTTGGTGTAAATAGCATCTATCGCTATTTCCGTGTAAATAGCATCTATCACTATTTGCACTTAGTGTAAATATTAATTATTGCTAAGAAAATATGCTATTTTCACTAGAATCTAGTTGCTATTTGCACTTAGTGCAAATAGCCGCTGCCTTATTTTAAATTTTATATCAAGTTACCAGTTGCACAGTTTCATTTTTTGCATTTTGAAATAAATATTTCTATGTTCTGTATCACTCTGTGTTGTGTTTGTTTACTTTTTCTGTTTAAAAGATAACCGAGCCTTTAAATCTCCTTTGTAAAAGCTTTACGAGTCATAAATAGTCCTCACTTTAGAGCTCACAAAAAATAGTTAACTGACAACTACTAAATGTTTTATAACTACCTGAATTAATCATGAATTACAGGAGGAATATATGTTAATAAAGCATTTATTAACACACTGATTAACTATTTATATATGTCTAAATAATAAGATGTATTAATGTACATTTAGATTAATTAATCCTTTACTTACACTTTCTAAATGATCTTATGAACTACTGACAACTTCTAATTAACTGGTTTGTAAATAATGTAATACTTAATTTAGAAATGATAAATTGATCATTTATAAAGTATGAAAATACAATTATTAAATATATTATAGATATGCTAGAGATAGCAAGAATAAAGCATTTATAACTGTATTTATAAACAGCTTATTAATGTCTTTTAATGCTTTATAAATTATGAATTAACTATTTACTAATGCTTAACTAATTCATTATGCGGCTCATTATGCGGCTCATTATGTGGTTCATTGTTCTCTCAGGTGTAAATCACAGCATCATTCATGATCATTCACACCCCTTCGCATACAGCCTTTGTAAAGAAAAAGTGTCTTACAAAATTTAAATCAATATATTGTTTTATGTGAATGAGCAGGCACAATGATTCTCACATCAGTTTGAAACAAAAACTCTAGGCAACAACACCCATTTGTCAAAAGTCCTGTGGACACATATCTATTGTGTGTTTTGAGGCCTTAATTCAGTGACTTAGTTTTTTCATAAACCATGCATAAACGTTATTCTCTCAAAAATACAAGCATATACATACATGTTGCTCACATATTATGGTAGCCCAGTTTGTGCTGAATACAGTGTAATGACACTTTTGCTATTAATATGTTTATAAGCAACTGAAAAAAGCACAAATGTCAGAGCAAAACTTCTAAAGGGCCCCAAAACCGTGCGGTCCTGTAAGAGTTAAAGTGGGAACGGCTCCATCTTTGAGGACAAGCTTTTGTGCGAATCCGGCATTGAACTCGCGCTGATTGAGGAAGCTGTCCTCCGTAAAATGTGTAGCACAGAGAGCTATATTTGGATTATAATGTTCAGGAACCGAGTTAAAAATAAATTTTAACCAATGTTCCCTAAGTCCAGCGTCCCTAGGAAGGCCGAACAAAGAGGATCTGCAATCGGGGTGAAAAGGACAGCGTTTTGATGGGATGGTAACAACACTACTACATAGGCTAACTCTTCCTCTTCTCAACATGGCCTCGCCCCCTTTGTTTCGTGTTCTCTGGGGCAGGGTTTATATAAATTTTACGGTTAGTGATGTCGCTAACCCATGAGAAGCTAGTTGTAGTCCCTACCAGCCGTTTGTTGTAGTCCTTAAAAAGCGATTTCTTTAAAAGAAAATATCTCCCTTTGCATTGAACTTTGAGCGTTGTAACTTTGCAGATGTTGTTCAAACAGCAACATTACACACTAACTAAAGTTAAAAAAGTGAAATCATAATCAACTACCCCTTTAACGAAAACTTATAACTGTAAAAGACAGACCTACTGTAAGCAGACCTGTAACTATCCGAGGCTGTTAATCGTAGTCTATGTTTGTTAAAGTCATCAATTTTCATTACTATTTCAACTTATTTTTTAAAAGATTAATTATATTTTTATTATACCTACATTTATTCTGATGATATTTTACTATATTTTATTTATAATAGGCTACTAATATTCATTATATTATACTTATTTTTAATTCTTAATAAAATAAAACACTTCTGTCATACATTTAAATCAATGCCTGCCATGGTGTTTCTTATTTGTCGTCTCTGATTTAGATGCGTGTCCTCAGCCGATGGGCTGTACCGTTTAAAGGTGAAGCATTTAGTTTATGTGACATCAGTGCCACCTAGCGGAATAACAAAAATACAGAATATTTTGCAAACGCACCTTCCACGCGTCCGGGCTGACTCAACTTAAACACAACTCAACAGCTTTTTTTGGGTGCTTGTGAAGGCATCAGCAGGTAAATGTAGGCTACTTTCAATAAATAGTCAAACATATTAAGAAACCTTTAGCTGTGTTGCTATGTGTCATGAGAGTAAGCAACTGAGCTAACACTCTATATAGAGCGAACGTGCTTATAATAAACCCATCCAACTTGCAGGTGCATTTTTGACATAACGAGTCACCCAGCATACCAGGGTAAAAAAGTCGCCACTGATATATATATATATTAGGGATGGGACGGTATGAAAATTTCATATCACGATTATAGTGACCAAAATTATCACGATTATCCATATTATCACGGTTTTGTTAAAATGAGATGAAAGTGTTCAAAAAGAACTGATACACACATTGAAAACATTGAACAAGTTTTATATTTGAAAATCAACAAACAACAAATAAAACAAGCAGCTCTATGCACTATTTTAAGCAAGATTCTATTCTGTGGCATTTCCTTCCTTATAATGACCGTCGTCAATAGCAACGTATTATAACACAGTGCACATCCATGTATCACAACGGCCGCACGCTCTCGTTTCATTCAAATGCAACTTCCGTCTTGCATCTCCGTTTTTGATTGTATTGAAAATGAAATCAGAGGACTTTACTATTACTACTACTATAATATTGTTGTGATCATCTTGTCTGAACGATTGTTGTGTACGCTGTACAAAATGGATTTATAAACAGATAAGATTTAAAACATTAATCAGCAGCATATTAGCAGAGGGAGAACATGTGTTGTAGGGTTGCAGCATACTGGGCACTGTCCTGTTCATTCTGTCCAGCCGATTTGAGAAGGGCATGTGATGCACGCTCGACATGAGGAATCCAGCGGGTGCCTTTGACGTTGGAAGGGTTACTGATGTTAACTCCCAGTGTTTTGCCCACTGCCTGCAGCTCCCTCTGAGACTTTGGGCTATAGTGGTATGTTTTCCATAGCAGGAAGAGGAGGTCATAAAGTTTAGCTACCATGGGCTCATTTTTTAGGACAGTCAGCATGGCCAATTCCAATCTAAATGAAAAACACAGTGTAAAAGTTTATTCATTTATTCAGTAATACATGTTAATGTGTGATATGGTGCTTACCATTAGTAATTAGGAAATTATTACTGTTCTGACAATGAATGAAATTACCTATACCAATTTTTAATGTATATTAGATTACTTTCAGTGTATTTCTAAACACAGCAGTAATCAATCTTACCTGTTAGGCAAGCAGTGGAATGGAACTACATGCTTCCCAACCTCTTCTTTAAGCAGGGCAATGACACCTCCACGATGTCCCATATTCACTGCAGCTCCATCCGCTCCGAAGCCAACTAGCTTGTTTATCCAATCTGTCTCCTGTCCAAAGCTGCTCAAAAGCAGTTTTGGTGGCTTGTAGAACTCCTTGAATGACATGGATAACTTAAATTAATCAGAAGTACAAGGAACTCTGCATAAATTGTTTGAATTATTGTCTCATTAATGAAAAACACCCTGATAGTAAGCTATATTCACCTAGTGCACGGCTGTCTTTTAGTTCCTGTTGCTCAACCAGCTTGTTTGCTGGGTTTCCATTCTGAAGGATTCGAACATAGACCATTTCGCATTCCTTGTTCGATGCGTCCGTGTCCCCGTCGATCATCACAGGTAGCGGCTTCCTGTAATTGCCTCTGCCAGATCGGATTTAATTTCATCAGCTATCAGAGAAATCATCTCTCTACATCGTACGTGGTTATTATAAGATGGTGTTATGTCAGCTCCGTTCTTTTTGTAGAGCAAAATCAACGGTTTAAACTTTGTGAAAGGAAGTTCTTCTTTAGCGATACAATACGCTACATTCATTTTCATTTTAACTTCACGGAAATCAGCATCATCTGCTTTGGCCGCCTGGGTCCTGAGAGTGTGCAGCAGCGTGCCAGCCCGCTCAGGTTGTTGTTTGGCAATGAATGCATCTCTTGCAAGCAGATGACGCTGGGAAATGCTGTGTTTTTTATGTCCTTTTTAAAAATGCTGTTACCCATCACAAAGGGGTTGTCTATTTTAATCTTTTCTGGAGCCTCCTTGCACCAGCTACAAAACAAGAGCTGTTGGTCAGCATCGAAAGTTAACCACGGAAAATCTTTTTCCACTCAGGGTTATATCTATACATTTTCCTTTTTGTTTCTCCCTTACTTTCATTTGGTAAAGTTGCTTCTATTGTTTCTTCCTCGCGGGCTCGTTTGGGGTTTTCGTGGATCACTTGAAAATAGCGCTTCATTTTCTCGTCAACTAGCAGCTGCGTAGAAATTATGGCCGTGATATTTAGGAATTGTGGGAAATGGAGTTGGACAAAATGACTTGATGCAGCCGGGACACGAGTTTCAATCACACAGTAGACTACAACTACCAGGTATAATAGCAGTGCATCAATCTCACAAGCACAACGAAATCACTTCACACAATTAAGCGGCTGTGTTATGAACATGCAAAACTGTATCGCACACGTGCTACAGTGGTAAATTTATTCATCGCACAGACCAATTTTTTCGTAGCACGTGCGACATATATGTACATCGCTGTCTATGGGTCTTCATTCCCCTCCAGGCTCATTCTACAAGGGGTATGGCTACCTCGTGGGCATTGTTCAAGGGTCACATGTACATGTGAGTAGTTCTTATGCTACGGCATGTGTCAACATTAATTATAAAATTAATTTGATGGATGACCTTTGACCTATGTCTTTGAAATGTGTTTACCTTAGACCAGGGGCCCCCCGATGGGGCCTCCGGGCGTGGTTGACTGTTGTATGAACCCTTGAACTCTGACGTGTGCATATTTGAAATGGTAATGTTGACCTCTGGGTGATCAGATTGGAAATGGATAATTTTGTACTTTGACAGGGTTATTTGAGGTCTGATTTCGGCGGGAGACATCTGCAGAGCATGTGCGCCGGCTTCGGCATTCCGTCTCGGGGTGTATATAAATAGAAGTTCCAAGGTACTGTTGAAACAGAAAAGAGCTGTGAAATTCATAGACATGACTTGTTTAAACGGTGCTAAAACCCCGGAGAAAGAGTGGCGCATCGAGATGTTGGAGAGCCCGCCTATGGCTCCGAGAAAGCCGTATGGACATGTCAGTTTGACAAAGTTTCTCCATGAGAATACGGACTTAGTGAGAGCCGAATTTATGATGTCTAGTAACCGTGTATTCGGCTACATATTTCATAAACCATCTCGAGTGGTCACGCTCTACACCGCTGACAATGCAGGCGAATTTATACCGGGAGAGGACCCCTGCCTGGTCTTTCATGACAAAGACTGGAACTTGTTTTACAGACGCATCTGGAGGGATCTGAGTGACCGTGTAAGCGAGCCTTTGTAGATCGGTGAGTGGGACGGGGTGGCTCCGAATACCCGGTACCGTGTGGTCGGTAATCATTCTAAAAAGAATCAGGATGAATGCATTTTCATATTCTGCTGCAAAGACAAGACATTGCTTTCTGAACGTACCGGAGCTATCCTACGGGATGAGCATTATGAGCATTTACGAGATGCAATTTTTGTTCAAGTGGGCTGATGTATGTTTGTTGAATACTCTTTTTTCAACCATAAACAAAATGTACAAGTGGTGTGACATGCACGAGGGGTACAACAAAATTAAAGTGCAGCTGTTCCACCCTGAGAGATGCGCTCGCAGCAGCATGTACGATCTACCGTCCCCGCCCATTTACTACGCCCATAAAGGTCAGTAGCCAGACCCACCCAGCGACTCATTTATATAAAATGTCTCAAGACAACGGTTCAGAACATACTCACATCCGCAACTGCAGACTCTCTTTCGACACCGGCCTTGAACCCCCTGACGACAATGCTACCGATCATATGCTGACAGACAACCCCGGAATGTTCAATACAGACAAAGAATGGTTGGACAAATTTTGTACTGAACTTGGATATCGCAACCTGAGTTTCCTAACATGGCTGTGCGGCGACGCTGCAACCTCTAACGGTTTCGATGCTACAGACGGCTGCTTCACCGACGTTGGATTCAAAATCATAAAAGCTACGATTGCTGTGCTGCTGCAACATCTCATCGACGGTAAGCTGAAGGAAACCTGTGAGGGCTGCTCTACGAATCATCCTAGCCAGTTACAACATTCATGCCTGTTTGAACCCCCCGCATACTTCTTCGATACCCACTTTGACGAGCTGACCCACAAACTGTTTAAACCTGATCTTCGTTCCATTATAGCCAACGCTCTACATCGCTGTGGTTTAAAGTCCAGTCCAGACCGGATTCAAGGGACCGTCTGTGCTATTCTGCATGAACTGAGAGACGAACCGTTCATCTTAGCTAAACTACAAGAAATCAGGGACAAGCTTGTTGATAAGTCCCGCAAGAAACTCGTCTACGACGCCATCGAATTCTGGCAAGGCAACCCAATTGTGAATGGAGCGAGACCCCACCAACATGGGAGCGGCATGCAGCGGAAAGAGCCTCATGGAATTTTTGTTTAAAGACCATTAGAGAAGACAACTGACTGTATTATTGGAAAAGATCATCGGAGATGCGTGCAACCCTGATGATGAAGACATGGAGGAAGACCCCAAACGTGTATCAAATCTCAAGAAACAAATGGATCTTATAAGGGGGGCGTCAGATTCATGGAGTGATTTGACATCTGCGTGTGTTAAAGGCTCCGAACCTCATTGTGTAATGATAAGAAATGTTCTGGATGTGATGTGGGAATCTACCGAGGAGTTTCGTTTTGCTGACATCGTCTGTATCTACGCATATGTATCGGATGTTTGTACGGAGTTGATTTCAAAAGAAATCGTTGACGGTTTTACCGATTGTTGATTGTTGAAGCAACTGTCAACTATGTCCTAGACCACGATATTAAGACATGCAGAGAATTTCTTTTTTGGCTAGACTACATATCGTAATAGCAATGTATTCTTTTTATTACTTTTTACTTAGAGCATGCAGTCATCATGTATTCTATCTTAAATTATTTTCTTTTAATGCCTGCAACATTATTATAATCTGTTTTTTAATAAAAGTTTAACGCTCAGCAGTTGTATGACTTATTCATTTGCATAGGTTGAAACGATAACATGTCGGAGCTCATGAAAGATGCTTATTATACACCATCCAACCCCGGCTCTTTAGGGGGTAAAAAACAGGTAAAAGATGCAGTCTTTAAGGATAGCGGCGTCCGTCTAAGCGATAAACAGGTTTCAGATTGGTTGTCCGGGCAGGACGCTTACACATTACACAGGACCGCACCTGTAAAATACAAACGCAAAAGAGTTGTGGTGTATGGTATTAATGCGCAGTTCCAAGCGGATCTTGTCGACATGACGGTATTCAAAGGATAATGATAATAATAAATATTTCCTGACGTGCATCGATGTATTTAGCAAGTACGCATGGTGCCGTGTGCTAAAGAATCAGAGTCGAGGTTACTAAAGCGTTTGAGTCTATGCTCAAAGAGGGCCGTGTTCCGCAGAAATTACAAACGGACCAGGGGAAGGAATTTTTTAACAAACATTTTCAAGACTTGATGAAAAAACACTATTTTCAAATTGAAAGCGGATGAAGCTCTCGGACGTTCAGCCTATCATGAAAAAGCTGATTTTACAACGAGCGTTATTACGTATGCTCCTCATCAAGCCGATATTAACGCGGGTCTCTATACAATCTACGTTTACACTGACATTATCCAATATCAAGCAGTGGGTGATTCGTATGTCCCCCTTTTGAGATGCGTACATATAACGGGTGAAAACAATGATACGGTTAGTGTTAGATACGACAAACCTCATTACGCATCGATCAACAAGGAGCTCACAGACATTACCGTAGAACTGAAGGACGACCAGAACCGTGAAATACCATTTTCTTACGGGAAAGTCGTTGTAAAAGTTCACTTTAAACCGGCAAAACAATCTATTCTTTAAAATGTCTTATTATTATAACCCGCACAAGATGAACGCCGCTGAATATGTCAATTATTACCAAAATCAGGCCGGCGGAGGTCTACCAGGATACTCAGGAGGAGGTGTTATGTATGGGGCTGGTCTAGGGGGATTGTTCAGAGGTTTGTTTAGGATGGCCATACCATTTCTAAAAAGAGAATTCAGCATCGCTAAACCCCACCTAAAATCGGCCGCTAAAAATATAGTAACAGACGTGGTCTCAAACGCTTTGTCAAGGTCGTATAACGACAACTCCAATTCTCAAGACGGGGCTGGTCTGATGGTGATGGCCCGTAAGAGACTGTCTAAACCACCGGGTATAAGGAGGCGTGGTCATCCGTTAAAGAAGAAGAAGAAAACAACACGTGGCCCCAAGAAGTTCTCAGTCGCACGCAGAAAGCATAAGAAGACTGTGAAACGAAACGTATCGGTTAAGAGATCCGAAAATACCATATTCTAAAATGGTGTTACTGCATCGCATGTCGGGAGAGTGCATCAAGTCCGAGCTGGACTTATTCACGGTCCCACTGACGCAAACGGTTATTGAGAAAAACAGCTATTTAGAAGTCCCCTCATTATCCGCTATATTGGACTCTGCACCATTGGAGTTTTTTATAGTCTGAAACGGCGAAGATTATGTGGATCTAAATAACACACTGTTGTATCTACGACTTAAAATCACATGCCCTGATGGCACCGACCTCCCGGACACCGTAAGGGTCGGTCTAATAAATTACCCCGGTGCAACTACATTTTTACAAGTTGATGTGAGTCTCGGCGATCGATTGATATCTCAGAGTTCAAGTACGTATCCTTATCGATGTATCATCGAGAGCCTTATCAACTACAGTAAAGATGTGCTGGAATCCCTTTTCTCTGCCGGACTGTTTTACAAGGACACCGCCGAGTACATGGACATTGCCGACCCCACGGGGCGTAACACCGGGTTGACAAAGAGATCGCAGTACACAAACGGTAGCAAAATGCTAGAGCTGTTGGCCCCCATTCACAGCGATATCTTCTTTCAAGAAAAATTAATGCTAAACGGGGTTGACATTAAAATACGAATGATCAGAGGTAAAGACGAATTCTGTCTGATGAGAACCGGCGATGATGCTTACAAATTAAAAATCGAGGCGGCATCCCTGTTTATCAAAAAAGTGTCCATATCCGTGAGACTGGGCCATGCCCAGGCTCTGCTCTCAGCTACAGCCAAGTACCCCATAGATAGGGTATGCTTAAAAAATTTCTCCATACCAATTGGGGCACGGGTTTCAAATCAAGAAAATTTGTTCTTAGGAACACTGCCAAAATCTGTCGTCCTGGCTACGGAAAAAAACCCTTTGCGTTCAAACATTACGACTTGGAGTACCTAGCAGTCTATGTTGATGGACAGCAATTCCCCGCTAAGCCACTACAACCGGATTTCGAAGCGGGGCTGGCGGTACGAGAATTTTACCAACTGGCTATGGCGTCCGGAAGACATCTTAAAAACCAAGCGCTCTCTATCGACAGGAAGGATTTTCTCAACGGATATGTGCTTTATGCCTTTAATCTCACGCCTGATGAAGACTGCGGGCAGCACATTTCCCTCATCAAGTCAGGTAATATCTGACTTGTGTCGTGGCACAATCTAAGTCCAAATGTCTTTTGATTCAGCAAAGAAAATCTCTCAGAGTCGAAGTTCCAGGTCTCAGGAAATATAAACTTTATTGTAAGAACAACAAAGTGAGATGCAATTGTTCATCTGACTCATTCATGGTAAAACTTAATTTCTTATACTCTTTCTTATCACCTTCTTATCCAATTAGCATTCTCCTATGTATAACAATGATTTTTCAGACAACAGCATGCAATAGAACATTAGTGACACCTTTTGGTCACACACGGTATAACATTATGAGACAACAGGTATCTATTTAAAAGATATAAAAATATATAAACTAAATAAAATATTTACCGTTTCATATAAAATATTTATATTTATCATAGCTGCGTTTATACCATTAATTAACTTATATCGGTAAAATATTTTAAATCTGTTATATACTTATATTACTGAAAACGGTTTTGTAAGTAATTCCTATTGTTATTACCATTTGCGGTTAAAACATAAGTGTGTCTTATAAGTATAAAATCTATTCACGATAGTTTTAAAACTTTTACTTATCCCCATAACTTCAAGCAACGCTACTAATATGACGTGTCGTGGCGGTCGGTTTAAAATGATGTGCAGGGGGGATCAAAAATCCTCTTTGTAATCTTTGGGAATTCTTCTGGAAGGGACGAACTTCTTCTAACAGTCAAAAAGACAATGGCAAATTTTGGTAAGCGCAAAAACTCATTATTTCATTTATGAGATGTAATTAGGTGTTAACACTGCCGTATGACATGTTTTCTGCTTTTATTTGCGAATAGACGATGTCTGTGTGGAATCTTTTTATTCGAAGGTGTGTTTTGCTGCGTTTTATAATATTTACATATATCTGTACAGGAAAAACGCGTTCTCTGATATGTTCACGTAAACATGTCTTTGCTATTTTTGTCTTTCCCACAGAACGATCATAAAACCATATGGAGTTATTGTTAATTAAGGATACGTTTACACGTAAAATATCCGATTCATTACAGCATCTGCAGTACTATTATTATTTAACCGAATATGTATTTCCACAAGCATTTATTTTGAAAGTTCATTTCACATACGGCCTCCGGATGGTGGTGAACTTTTATTATATGAAAATGGCGGTAATATCAGCGCTATGGTTGTTCTAATCTGACTGCAGCGGGGTTTATTGCTAGTGCATAAGCTATTTGTCTGGTTGTATTGTTAAAAAGCATTACACGTAAGTAATTCTCTTGATGTATCATCTTTGTTGGTGGACAATTTACGTGAAATAACGCATTTATTTTCCGCCTATCTAGCTGTATCTAGCACGTACCTTTATTTTGGTAACATCCGGGGGTCCGGATGGCGACATCCGTCCCACCGATGTGGTAAACTGTTTGCGTCGGCTCCAACATACAATATTTGACTGGATGTGTCATTAAAAAGTATTGTACGTAAGTGATTTCTCTCACTCTATCATCTATTTTAAGCACGAATTTGCGTAAAATAACGTATTTATTTTCCGCTGTGTGCGCCGTCATGTGATGATTGTATGGGACGCTACATAATTTCCGGGTGGTATTTTCACTTTCGGTTCAAAAGGAAATATGCCTCCGCCGTATATTTATTTGATTCTAATTTATTTATTTATTTATTTTATTTATCAGTATTTTGTTCTTGTATTGAATGTTAAATTATTCATATGATTATTTATTGTTTGTGAAATTTGATTAAATTATAAATCGATCAATTGTGTTATATATTATTGGATATTTAATTTTTAAGAATATTAAATGTAAATCTAACATTCAACTGATTATTTATTGGTTGGTTAAATCGAACAATTGATTCTTTGAAAATGTAATCCTTAATAATGTATATTAATGTTGTACTTTTAATAATCTGTACAGTACATTAATCATATCCACGAATATGTAATTACTACCGTTTAATATTCACCAATTGTTTTATTCACCAATTGTTTTATTCGTAATAGGATTCTATGTCTTATAGGTTCAAACATCGAGCAGAAAGCCTTCGATGCCATACAACTCTGTAAGGGAATATTTTCTGATAGTTATGTTTTATGTTTTTATATATTAACAAATTAAATGTACAGAATTTATTTTACAGTAATAGCAACACTGGATGGTGGAGACAACTCAGCCGATGGTGAATAGCCGATCCTTGCATGATAGCGTTATCAATTTATCTATGGCAGCGCCTTCTCTGAAGTCACCCATTAATACCGTTTTAACAACCGGGAATAATTATGACATCGGTATGTTTCCCGATCAATTTGAAAAAGTTTTACAGAGTGTTGATCGGATATTGTTGGACGGTGCGGTCGAGATCGACGCTAACATAGCCATGAACAGGCGAGGTGGTGGGGGACAACGCCGCAAACTCACAGATCTGGCTCTTGATCAGGTGATTTAAAAAAAAAAAAAGATGGCATTATTTTGCCCTGCAAATATGTCAAATAAATTATGCCTCTCTATCTGTCTTGCGCATTTTCTCAACCCTCAATTACCTGAGAGTGAGTTAGAAAGACTAGCAACCATCATCCACAACAACGCCGGCTTCTCAATCCATGATAAAATCGGGCTTGATAGCATATGGGGGTTCGAAAACCTACTAGGCATCAAAATAGTTGTTTTTTACAGAACAGCTGCTGGAGTGTTAGAAATATACAAAAATCGTGATGATCCTCATCCAAAAACAGTATGCCTCTATTTGCATGATGACCATTACTACATGATACTGAATTTGACCGCATTCATTGGTACACCATACGTATGTGAATTTTGTTATAAAGGTTACTCAAATCGTAGAAATCATCATTGTAAACATGTCTGTAACGTATGTTTCGATACTGTTACAGATTCCCTAAAAGACCTATGCATTGTCCCGATTACCTGCGCTTCTGCATGTCCAGTTGCTGCCTCGAGATGCACAAAAAACCCCCAGACCAGGAACACGCACCGTGCGATGTTATAAAATATTGCAAACTATGTAACAGACGATACACTGTTGCAAGACAAGCGCACAAATGTGAACCCTTCCGATGTGTACATTGCAACGAAGCTCTTCCGAGTCTCGGGGTACATCAATGCTTCATACAACCCCTTGCACCCAAGGAGCCCTGCACAAATTACATTTTCTACGATTTCGAAACTCGTTATGAAAATGGAAAACACGTCGTTAATTTTGTATGTGCAATCACTTTTAAAGGCGTGAAATTTGTGGCTGAAGGCACCGACTGCATTGCGCGGCTAATCACACGGTTCAGACAACCCCGATATAAAGGATACTGTTTCATAGCCCATTACGCATCCAGATTTGACTCGTTTCTAATTCTGGAGTATTTTTGCAAAGCTGGGCTTACGCTCAACATCATAATGCAGGGGTGTAAATTAATCTTCATGTATGACGAGACTTTTGAACAGCGCTATATTGACAGCTACGCTTTCATCCCGATGGCTCTGTCTAAGATGCCCGTGGCGTTAAACTTGACCACGACTGAGAAAGGTCACTTTCCTCATCTTTTTAACAGGGTCGAAAATGAGAGCTATATAGGCCCCTACCCTGACAAAAAGTACTACAACTATGATAACATGTCCAATAAGGATAGGGTAAAGCTTGATGCTTGGTACTGCACAATTACAGATAAAGTGTTTAACTTTAAGAGGGAGTTGTATGAGTACGGCGTGAATGATGTCGTCTTATTACGCAAAGCATGCATGAAATACTGTGATGCGTTCATAGAATGTACCAAACTTGACCCGTTTGCGTTCACGACGTTAGCAAGCTGTAGTATGGGAGTCTTCAAAACGCAATCTCGGCCGAGATACGCTGGCTCTGACGCATAATAATGCGTACGTTCGACAGAGTAAGACGTACTCAAACGCTTCGATCGGATGGCTAGAGTTTGTAAAAAAAGACTCGAAACGTAGACATTCACCACGCTGTAAACCACGGCGAAGTGTTGATCGGTCGGTACTTTTTAGACGGTTACTACGAGCAGGATGGTGTAAAGCACGGGTTAGAATATAATGGTTGTGTGCACCACGGACATTCGTGTCTCTTTGAACCCCATCAGACACACCCCTTGTTAGGTGTACCCTATGGGATTCTCAGGAGACAGTTTGATGACAAGGTTGAAATTCTGCAGAACACGTACGGTTTACAAATCGAGGTGCTCTGGGAATGTGAATGGGGCAGAATGAAAAAGACTGACCCCGCTGTGATGGAATTTATAAGTACTTATTCAGCCCCCGAGAGACTGAAGCCAAGAGATGCTCTGTTTGGAGGTCGTACTAATGCTTATAAACTCTATCACAAGGCGAACGTCACTGAGAAAATAAGTTACTTAAATTTTACGAGCTTATACCCGTTTTGTCAGGCTAGGAAATGCTATCCGATCGGTCACCCTCAAATCATCCTCAATTCAAGATTTTGAGCTGATCGAAAATTATTATGGTTTAATAAAAGCTACCGTCTATCCACCCCGCAAATTACTACACCCGGTTCTCCCTTACAGATGCAACGGAAACCTCATGTTCCCGTTATGCCGTACATGCGCCCATGCTCAAAACCAGACAACGAGCTGTAACCACGGTGATGAGGAGAGGGCCCTCGATGGGTGTTGGGTCAGTATCGAACTTTTAAAAGCCGTCGATAAGGGGTATGTAGTAGCGAAAATAGATGAGGTGTGGCAGCGGTCCACAGCGGTCAGATGAGTTGTTTAGCGAATACGTAAAGACGTTTTTGCGTCAGGGAAATAGCGCATGCGTAGTTAATCACACAAGAAGTGCTGTGTGATTAGAAGTAAAACGCAAGAAGTGCTGCGTTAGGCACGCAAGAAGTGCTGCGTGTTTGCCTGAAGTGGGGCATTTTTAGAAGTAAAACGCAAGAGGTGCTGCGTTCAACACACAAGAGGTGCTGTGTGTTTGCCTGAAGAAAAAGGCATCTGTGTATGTGTTTATGTGGCTGCTCTTGTCTGTGAAGTGATCCAAGCTTGGTCAAGCAACAGATAAGAAGTGTCAAGTTGTCAGAATAGGGAGAGCTCTGTTAGGAATGAGTAGACCCAGGGGAAAACAGATAAAGTGTATATTGTTTTGTATATTGCTTGTGAATAATATAAAGAAAGAGAGCAAAAGTGTATAACTGCATTGTTTTTAACTGCATTGTTCTTAAACTGCATTAATTGCTTTGTATATAAGATGAAATGTTCTAGTAAATGACTGAGCGAGTTTGTGTACTGTGGAAAAGGGTTATTCCAATAACAGTAGAGGAGCACGGATTAAGAATAGAAAGAACTCTGTGGGAAAAAGTATATTTGCTCAACCCAGTAGGGTGGGGTTATTGCCAAAGACATTTGGGAAGACAGAGAGGGAAACAAATTGAACAATTATTAAAAACAGACCCAGCTATATTATCAGTAATTGCAACCACCAGCAGAAGGTCACAATTTGGTCTAGGACAAACAATTGTATTGGTCTTCAGTGTCCCTCGCTGGAGACCTTGCCTAAACAGAGAGATGGGGCAGGTTAGTCTGATCCCCTCATACGATTACTGTATGAGCATTGACATTATGATCAATTAAAATTGAAAAGACATTGATAATTGTAAATGAATAACACAAGTCAGAGTGAGAAACAGAAAGAAAAATATTTTGTAAGAACTACTGTAAGAACTAAAAACATTCCAAGAAACTGGCTTTGCCGTTTATTTGGACATTTTCCAGATTGCAAACGTTGTGATCCAGACAGAGAGACACAGATCTTAATAACTAAAAAATAAAAAATTAACAAAAAGTGTCCTCTGTTTTCCAAAACCATTGAAAAGCATGTGGACAAGGCTTAGTGACACTGACAGAGAGAGATATAGAAGGAGGGATATAGAGTACAGGGAATACTTAAAATATCAGGAAGCATTGATTGAGTCCAAGGGAATTAAGAAGCACTTTTGGCTGAATGAATATGTGAGTGCACAAGGGGAGAGAAGGGACTTAACGGATGAAAAGAAAGATGAGCTCTTAAAAAAACTCACAAAAATTACGTATTTGAGACAGATCGAAGATGAATGGCCTCTGATAGATTGGCGTGAGGAGGTCAAGAAACACATAACCCTGAAAAATTTAGAACCACATTTGAACCAAATTTATGCTCCAAGAATATCTCTTTTGGAGTTACTGCTGACAGCAGCAGAACTGGAATTGCCTCCAGTGTTTGTCCCATACCTAAAACGAAACGTGGGACAGTGCTGGCCCCAGGATTTGGGAGGGGCAACCATACTCAGAAACATTTACATCATAGTGAGTCCCTGTGTGAGACCAGTAGAGTGGGAGAGTGGAATACTCTGTGAACATAGAAGAAGGGGAGGAGTCAGACCCCTCCTCATCACAAATTGGACGCTTGACAAATTGGCTGTGTCAGTGGTTTTCAGACATAATCCAGAGCACATACACCACCTGTGGGTAGAAATACGCAAGGGCAAGAGAGAGGCAGAAAGACAGCTGGAGTCATTGGAGAATGGAAACCAAGAAAGAGAAGAACAGGAGGAAGAAGAATTTTAAATCAGCAAGAGAGGGAAGCTTTGGTTGAAGTGTTTGAGCCATTTGAATTTTACAACATGTACAAAAATGAATTACAGATTTCAATTACCGTAGTAGGAGGTTTTGATATTAAATTAACTTCATGTCTCACCTATTCATATTGGGCAGGAGGAGTTACGTTGAGGGGTCGAAGGGTTGATGAGGATGAGCTCTGGAGTTTTAAACTGATCTGCCTGGGGGAAGATATTCTTTGGAAACGCAACAACCACAATTGGCTAGGACTGGAGGACGTGTCATCAAAGCCATTGACTGAGGTACAAATAAGAGCAATATAACGTCTTAAAATACGTACGAAATCCCAAAGCCAGAAGGCTCCTGTTCTAAAATTAAGAACATTTGACAAAATTAAAAAGGATTGACAATATTGAGTGATTAATCAAATCATTTATAACATTAGACAAAAAGTTCAGCAATATAAAACATTTAAGAAACCTTTTTGGCAACCTTAAGACGATGGCTTCGGTGTCACAGGAACTAGAAACCCCTGTAGAGCGAATAATAACAGAATATCCAATATGTAGAGATATTATTAGAAATATATCTAGGAAGTGGGAAAAAAGGACCAAAAAACCACAGAACACGATCCCTTTCCAACAGTCCTCCCAGAGAATATAAGCGCGTTTCAGGAACACTTATGATGGAGGATGCAGGACCTGAGACACGCTGGATGAGAGGTAACACCCTGAGAGGCAGACCGGCAAGTGTTATAGTGACACAAAGAGAAGACACAGTGGAGGACCTACAAGATGAAAATGTGCAGTGTCCAATCTTAATTAAGGGATGACAAGGAGAATATGTGCCATAGGCAGGACAAGATCTTAAAGGCTTGATGGCCCGCCTACCAGACATACATGAAGGGGCAGGAAGATGGATCAAGCAAGTAGAAGAAGAAACAATGGGAAAGATCCTGGCCGTAGGAGATGTCAAGGCTCTACTGGCAAGAAGTGTGGGAGGAGCCAAAACAAATGAAATCCTTGACGGAGCAGGACTCCGCGCAGCAATAGCCCAAACTGGACTGGATGCTGGGACACCGTGCCCAGATGTGGCGGGCGCTGAGAAATATGTACCCTACACAAATGGACCCAAAGCTCCTGAAAGGAGAACCAATAGGAGAAGCAGAGAACCCCACAACCTATGTTCAACGACAGCTAAGAAGATGGAAACAGGATCTGGAAAGAGACCCACAACAAGATCCAGTGATGACTGTACTGTTTAGAAATGCCATAGTGGAAGCTATGCCACCAGCTGTTAAAGCAAGACTAGAAGATGTGGTGGGGCTCAACTCCAAGACACCAAAAGAATTCTGTGACCATGTGGCACATGCAGTAGAACAGTACAGGAAGAACAAGCAGAAACTAAAGAATCAAGAAAGAGAGCTTCAAAGAAAGTTGACTCAACTCCAACTTGAAGAATTGACAACAGAGAAGCGGGTGCAGGCAGCACTGAGAGACAATGAAGAGTCAGCAGTAATGGCAGCGGTGAGTACAACAGGAGTAACTGAACTGCCATCAACCACACCAGCTCAGCTGATGACACCAGTCCAAAATGTAATGATGGCACAGGCACCTGTACCATCAATGGCACCTGCTCAGCTGATGACACCAGCGCCTATGCAACAGAATGCAGCACCAACAAATATGCAACAACCAGGTGCACCAATAGTCATCTATATGCCAGAACAGAGAAATAATGGATATAACTTACAGCAACAAAGAGGAAGAGGAAGAGGAAGACAGTACAACAACTATCAACAGAGAATGAACACTCCCCCAGGGATCTGCTGGGGATGCAGTCAGTCTGGACACACCAAGAGGAACTGTCCCATAAACCCATGGCCACAGGAAATGCAACAGACAAATCAAGCACAACCAGCATGGCACCAGAACCCACCAACTCAAACCCAAGGACCAATCAATCCATGGCGAGGTCCAGATATGGGATACTAGGGCTGCCCAGAGAATCCTACGGGGAGGAGTCAGCTGCCAGTAATATCTTACAATGCTGACCAAGAACCAATGCTGCAGGTTAAAGTGGACGACAAAATGACACCAATGATGCTTGACACAGGAGCCACTTTCAGTTGTTTAAGTCCAGAATATACCTCTCACCTCCCCAAGTCTGGAAAATATGTTAAGACAGTAGGATTCTCGGGACAAACGCAGCTAATTCCAATGACGGCTCCAGTCAGCATAAAAGTAAAAGACTCTGAAGCAAGAATTCCAATTTTAATATCAGAACAAACACCAGTCAACCTGCTAGGAAGAGACGCTATATGCAAACTAAACCTACAAATTTGGTGCTCCCCCGAAGGAATATATATATATTGACAACAGAGCAATAAAACAGATGATTCTAACACAAAAAAACAACCCTGAAGAATCGCAAGCAAACATATTTTGGATAGGGGACTTGAAGGAAGGGGTAGAAAGAACACTAGATAAATGGGGAAGATATATAAAAGAACAATTGGGAAATATAGAAGAACCAAAAACCGAGTTTCACTGCACAATGATTTATGATCCAACAAGAGACCCAAAATTAGAAAAAGACTGGTTAATTGAGACAGAGAAACAACAGTTCCCTTTCAGTCAGTACACTACGAGTTACGTCAGTTACTGAAGAAATGGGGGGTTTCGCTTAGAAGCCAATCGCCTTTGAGCTCTACAAAACGAGCCAATGGCATGAAGATGCCATGGGTCTGCGGAATTTGCATAACGCAACCCCGCCCCACCGCGTGGGTATAAAGGGCGTTGCGTGGCAATCTTGCATTATGTTTCTGCTTCAGAGCCAAGTGTTACTGCCTGAGTGTTTTTTCTCTTCAAGACGAGTGTCTCTCCAGAGTGTTGGTGTTACGTCGCGTTCTAGCGAGTTCCGCATTCCTGTCTGATCTGTGCAGTGATCTAGCACAGCGTGTGTGTTCTCCCTAGGCGCTTCAGCATTTCTGCAGAGCACAGAAACGTCTGTTTCAAGATGTCTCGCCCGTGCTCTGTTCCTGGGTGCGGTCAGCTGGTTCCTCCGTTTGACGGGCATGATCGCTGTTTGGCGTGCTTGGGCCTCGTGCACGGCGAGCGCGCGTTCATGGATGAGTCATGTTCCCACTGCGGGAACATGGCCATCGCAGTGTTGCGGTCAAGACTCCGTGATCTCCGTGCTGGAGGGAGAGTCCCCTCTACCACACCCCAATCTATTCCCTCTACGAGTGGGAATACTTTGGCTGGTGGTCAGGGTGACTTGAGGGTGACGGTGTGGGCCAACCCGACGAATCCTCCTCAGGCCACACCCCCTTCTAGCACACTGCAACCTGTGGTGTTGCCAGATGAGGGCGCAGGTGTTTCCCGTCCTGGGCCCTGTGTTTCATTTGGCGCACCGGCGGAGGATGCTATGTCGATCGCCGCATCACAAGGTGGGCTGGATTCCTCCGGAGATGACGATTCGGCTGTGTTGCCTCCTTCGGGAGTCCCAGCATTGCCCGAGTCTGATCCAGAGCTCTCAGCCATGCTTTCCTGGGCGGCCGAGGCTCTTGGGCTTGTGTGGAACCCTCCGCCATGTCACGAGCGCTCTCGGCTAGATGATTGGTATTTGGGGGCGGCCCGTGCCGAAGGCGCCCGTCAGCCCCCAGTGCCCTTCTTCCCGGAAGTGCATGAAGAGGTGTCGAAGTCGTGGAAGTCTCCCTTGACTTTTCGCGATCGTTCGGCAGCCACTTCCGCCTTCACTGCCCTCGATGGTGGCGCGGTGAAAGGGTACACTGGGGTTCCCCCTGTTGAGCGCTCTGTTGCGATGCAACTGTGTCCGCAGAGCGCTGCGACGTGGCGTGGTGACCCAAAGCACCCGTCCAAGGCCTGTAGGTTTACATCTACTTGGTGGCGAAGACCTACAGACCTACAGAGCGATGGCCACCCTTCATGCGATGGCCACCCTTCAGGTCTACCAGGCCAAGGTGCTCAGAGACATGCACGAGGGCAATGCTGACCCCACGTTAATGCAGGAGCTGCGGGCGGTGAAGGTGACCGCTCGCTCTCTCGGTCAGGTGATGTCCACTTCTGTGGTCCAGGAGTGCCACTTATGGCTCAACCTGGCTGATATGAGAGAATCTGAGCGAACCCGTTTCCTCAATTCTCCCATTTCCCAGGATGGGCTATTCGGCGGGGCGGTCCAGGACTTTGCCCAACAGTTCTCGACCGCTCAGAAACAGACTGAGGCAATCAAGCATATTCTGCCCCGGCGGCCTGCTGCTGCCTCCACCCAGCCGCCGGCTCAGAAGCCTCAGTCTGCTCCCCGCCGAGGCCGCCCTCCTGCGGCTCCCGCCCCTCCCACCCAGCCCCAGCAGCAGCCTTCACCCGGGCCGAGGCGTGGAGGATGCCGGAGGAAGGCAGCCCCGCCCGTCCCAGTCCCCCAGCCTGCTAAACGGCAGTCTAAGCGGCGGTCCTGAGACGGGCGGCTCGGAGGTGAACTCGGTTCTTTCCCAGGAGATGGTAGCAGGGCCACTCCTTCCCCTGGTGGAGGGCCGGGGGAGAATCCTTGGTTTTTCCCTTCCGCCGCTGGCGTACCCTATTTATGGTTAAAGAAAGAACTGACATTTTCACCTCCGAGCCTCAAGAGGTGCCAAGCAGCCTCGCCATTCTTGGCCCCCTCTGTCGCCAGCCCCCTGGCAGACGAGACCCCCGTGGAACGTTGGTCCTTCCCTGGTCTCCTCTGTCAGGGTGCGGAATTCGACCCCGCCCACACCTCGGGACGCTCCCACGCCTCCCATGTCTAGGCCGGTCATTCCGCCTCGCTGCCCCATCGGGGGTACGCCTGTGGTTTGCATGACCCCGCTGGTACAGTTTCTGGGAGCCTGGCTGTCCAGCTGGCTCGCTCGCACCATCAGGTTCGGCTATGCGATTTCAGTTCGCACAGTCTTCTCCCTTTCGGGGAGTCCACTATACCATGGTGGGTGGCAATGCCCCTGTCATGCGTGCGGAGGTCGCCACCCTACTGGCGAAGGGTGCGGTCGAGATCGTCCCTCCAGCCGAGATGGAGTCCGGCATCTACAGCCCTTACTTCGTTGTACCCCAGTGACTCGGGCCTGCCGTCAGACCTTCACCCCGTGGGTGAACCTCAGTTTTCTATGGGCAGGTGTTCCCCTAGAACCAGGCATGTTGTTGTATCAACAGATGCCTCTGCCACGGGCTGGGGTGCCATGTGCAATGGACATGCTGCCGCGGGCTCCTGGAGAGGACCCCAGCGCCTATGGCATGTCAATTGCCTCGAGTTGCTGGCCGTACGTCTTGCCCTGCACCGCTTCCGAGTCCTGCTCAAGGACAAGCACGTACATCAACCGACAAGGTGGTCTACGCTCCCGCCGGATGTCGCAACTCGCCCGCCATCTCCTCCTATGGAGTCAGAAGCATCTGAGGTCGCTTCGTGCCGTTCACATCCCGGGAGAACTGAATCGTGCAGCCGACGAGCTGTCACGGTTTCAGCCGCTTCCGGGGGAATGGAGACTCCATCCCCAGACGGTTCAGCTGATTTGGGAACAGTTCGGCGACACACAGATAGATCTGTTTGCCTCCCACGACTCTTCCCATTGCCGCTGGTATTACTCCCTGACCGAGGGGACCCTCGGCACGGATGCACTAGCGCACAGCTGGCCGCGTGGCCCACGCAAGTATGCGTTTCCCCCAGTGAGCCTTCTCGCACAGGTTCTGTGCAAGATCAGGGAGGACAGGGAGCAGGTCCTTTTGGTCGCCCCATATTGGCCCGGCCGGACCTGGTTCTCAGAACTCGTACTCCTTGCGACAGCCCCTCCCTGGTCGATCCCTCTGAGGAAGGACCTCCTTACTCAGAGACGGGGCACCGTATGGCACCCACGTCCCGACCTTTGGAACCTACACGTGTGGGACCTGGACGGGACGCGGTAGGTTTGAGTAACAAAAAGTACCCACACAGCTATGGTCAAAACACGATACAGATGTAGGACTAGTAAAATCTGCAAATGCAGTTAGAATTAGAACGAAGCCAGCAGCAGTGTTACCAAGAAAACAGCAATACCCACTGAAACCAGAGGCAATAGAGGGCATTAGAAAAACAATAGAAGGACTGATGAAGGCAGGAGTATTAGTTGAGTCAAACAGTTATTGCAACACACCTATTTTACCAGTCGAGAAGGCCAGTAAGACTAAATGGAGATTGGTGCATGATTTAAGGGCAGTAAATGAAGTAATAGAGGATCGGCCAGCTGAAGTTCCAAACCCTCATACATTGTTGACAAATGTTCCACCTGCAGCTAACTATTTTACTGTTATTGATCTCACATCAGCTTTCTTCAGCATCCCATTGGCGGAAGAGAGCAGATACCTTTTTTCCTTCACCTACCAAGGTAAAAAATATACTTACACAAGAATGCCACAGGGATTCAAGCACTCACCACATGTGTTTAACCAAATGTTAAAAATGGATTTAGAAGACCTGAGACTGGACAGCACATTGATACAGTATGATACAGTGATTTGCTCAACAACACTAGAGCAATGTCATCAAGATTCAATTAAGGTGCTTAAAAAATTAGCAGAAGGTCACAAAGCCTCAAGAGAGAAATTGCAATATTGCTTGCCACAAGTTGAATACTTGGGAAGAATTATTGCACATAAAACCAAGTCAATTTCTCCCAGTCAGTTGGAAGGAATAAGCAAAGCACCACAACCCCAAACAGTAGGACAGATGATGACATTTCTAGGGATGACAGGTTTTAGTGCTGATTGGATAGAGGATTATGCTATAAAGACAGCTCCTCTGAGAACTCTAATGAAACAAACAGGGCAGCAGAATCTCAGAGAAAGACTAACCTGGGACGCTGAAGCCCTGATAGCCTTTGAAACATTGAAAAAGGAGCTGCAAACTGCTCCAGCATTAGCCACACCAAATTATGAAAAGCCATTCTACCTATATGTGGCAAATAGAAAAGATGGATTTGCATCTGCTGTTTTGATGCAAGAAACATGTAGTGGAAGAAAGAAACAACCAATTGCTTATTATAGCACAAAGTTGGACAGTGTAGCACAAGGCTACCCACCTTGCTATCAACAAGGGGTGGCGGCTGCTGTATATTTTGGACATGACAATACGCAATCCCCGCAGGCTATGCACTCACATAACTGGTGTAATTCAGACATCGATGTGGCCTTTGTTTAAAAACATCTAGATGCGAACAAGCTAAACATCAGGTTTGGTTTAACCTGGTAGACCCGTCACCACCTCTGTCTCGGAGACTGCTAGGCATTGCTGTGAAAAGAGCTCAGAGATTCATATTTGAAATCTTTTTAAAACAAAAGACATATTCCTAGTTTATTTTTAAAACATACAGATTTATTTAAAATGTTGCTTGAATCTTTTTGTATAAATGAAATCTAAACAACTAAAGTAATGGAACAGGTACTGTTTAATAACCAATACGCTTTAGGTTTAAGCAAAACCATTGGGCATCAGATGTTAGCTTTATACAGCAGTCTTATAGGAAGATAAATATAAGATATGATTTTATTAAAACTTTAAAGATTTTATTTTAAAAAAAACTTTTCATTTTAAAAGATCATATTTAAACTTTTATGTTTATGCTTTGAAATAATGTTTTGACTATCAAACATTTGCTCTGGAAAAAGTTAACAGACTTACATATGATGTGGCACACTGTGAATATATTGAATATATTCATCTGGCTAAAACTAATAATCGATTCATTGTGTTGTTTCAGTAAATTTTAGTAAGATGAATATTATACGCCGGAATATAAATTTTTATATATATATATATATATATATATATATATATATATATATATATATATATATATATATATATATTTCATTTAAAATATATTTTATATTATATTTCACTCAACCGTTTGAAATGTTGTGTGTGTGTGTGTATATGTGACAGAGATGGAGAGAGATCATATTGTGAGTCATCCTTATTATATGATCTGCTAAAACATGTTTATTTCTTTTACTGTTTTACTTGTAGTTTCTTTTTATTTGCGTAACTTTCTGCCAGCGAGTAGTGAGAGAGGGGACCCCTTTAAAAATGTCCCCCGAGATGGAATGCCGAAGCCGGCGCACGTACTCTGCAGATGTCTCCCGCTGAAATCAGACCTCAAATAACCCTGTCAAAGTACAAAATTATCCATTTCCAATCTGATCACCCAGGGGTCAACATCACCATTTCAAATATGCACACATGTCAGAGTTCAAAGGGTTCATACAACAGTCAACCACGCCCGGAGGCCCCTGGTCTAAGGTAAACACACTTCAAAGACATAGGTCAAAGGTCATCCATCAAATTAATTTTATAATTAGCATAAGAACTACTCGTGATTTTTTTCGTTTTTTATTTTTAATAAATTTGCAAAGATTTCAAACAAACTTCTTTCACGTTGCCATTATGGGGTATTGTTTGTAGAATTTTGAGGAAAATAATTAATCCATTTTGGAATAAGGCTGTAACATAACAAAATGTGGAGAAAGTGAACCGCTGTGAATACTTTCCGGATGCACTGTATATCTAAATTACGACATATGCTCTCAGTGACAAATGAAGAAAAGTTCATGACCTCAAGGCTAGATCATTGTAATGCTCTTCTGGGTGTAATACTTGTAATGCTCTACTATCTCTCTGTCCCAGGTCTGCGGGCCGTTTATATCTCGTCTCTCTGCCAATCACTGGAATTAGAAACAGGTGTTAGTTATCATTCACTTGACCTCCTTATCACCGCTCGTCTTCACACCTGCTGCAGACCTCGCTTTACCACGCCCCCCTCGCCACATACCTCCACCTCCCGACTCAGGCCTGGGATTCATCCGGCCTGCAGCCCCTCCCCCCCATTTCTAGAGAGGATGTCGGCCACAGCCATCTGCACCCCCAGCCTGTGGACCACCTTAAACTTAAAAAGAGTGATCCGCACATTGGTGTCCTTCATACGGCGGAGCCACTGGAGGGGCGCGTGTTCCGAACAGAGAGTGAATCCCCATCCCAGGAGATAATAACGGAGGGTGGCTCACCGAATGGCCAAACACTCTTTTTCAATGGTGCTGTACCTGGTCTCTCTGTTTGAGAGCTTTCGACTCAGATACAGCACCAGCCGCTCCTCTCCTCCGACCACCTGTGACAGGACTCCACCCAGACCCCTGTCCGATGTCCGAACAATCTGCAACAAAAAAGGGAGATCAAAGGAGATCATAGAGTGTAAGAGCGGCCCACCTCACAGGGCAGCCTTTACCTTGGTTAGGGCCTGTTGGCACAGCTCCGTCTTGGACCGGACCGGATCTGGTGCTTCCTTTTAAATGAAATCAGTCAGCGGGCTGGTGAGCTCTGAATAATTAGAAATAAACCTTCTATAATATCCCGCCAGGAACTGTCTCACCTCCTTTTTGGTCTTGGACAGGCTGCAATCGTAGCAGTCTTATCAATTTGGGGATGCACCTGCCCATGTCCCAAGTGAAAGCCCAGATACCGTACCTCCACACGCCCAATTGCGCACTTCCGCAGATGTTCCAGATACCGCTGCCAATCATTACTGTATATAATGATGTCGTCAAGATAGGCAGCAGCATACGCACTATGTGGCCGGAGGATTTTGTCCATGAGACGCTGAAAGGTGGCGGGAGCCCCGAACAACCTAAATGGAAGATTAATAAATTGGTGTAATCCAAACGGCTTTATGAAGGCTGTTTTTTCATTGGATAATGGCAATAAGGGGATCTGCCAATACCATTTTCTTAAATCCGGTGCCAAATAAAAGCGAGCCGAACCTAACCGATCAAGCAGTTCGTCAACTCGGGGCATTGGATAAGCGTCGAGTTTCAACACTGCATTCACCTTCCTGTAATCGATAGGTACTAAAACTATCGGCCTCACCCAGTCGTTATTAGGGGTGTAACGATATTCAAACCGAACCGAAAAAACGCAATACACCACCCACGGTTCGAACCGCGATACTCTCATGTCGAACTGAACGCGCCCCTGCTGCCCCAGCCCAGGTCTCACTTCACCTTATGCCACAAAATATATCTATGGTTCTGAGTGGGTCGCGGAGTGCCTGAGAAAAACGTGTTGTCCCGATTCAGTATCTGCGGTCAGATGATATGTTGTAAGGCTACATGTCAGTGTCATTTTCATAGCTTGTTACGAAATAAAAAGTGTCTCTCACCTTAGAAAACCGAACTTTCATGTCCTGTCAGCCGTTATACTGTGCTCGTAGCGCACACACTTCAACTGCACGTGCAAACGCGTTATATCACTTCATATGTAAAGCGCAAGGGAAACTACGATCATGCAATGTAATCATGAAATAAAAGTAAAGTACCAATAAATCACGTAACTGGTACGCCGTGTGTTAGCTGGGAAGGATTTGCATGCAGGTATGAGCAGTATTCATCTTTCATTAACAGTTCATGTTGGTATTGTGTATTCGCCATGGTAACTGTTGTTTCCATAACCCCAAAATGGTACTTTATTTTCACTTTGTTATTTTGTATATTTTTTTCATTAGTGTGGTGGCTACTTTATTGTTACAAAAACTGATATTTAATAGCTTTAACTTATGGGCCTATTTATTCATCAGTATTAGTCATATTCATACAATTTATGTGTTTCAGTGGGCTAAAGTGGGACATTACTTGTGTGTGTGTCATCGATTTTTGTAGAATAAATTAGCTTGTTTTTTATGTTTTTTTTAAACTAGTCTACTAGTCTACAGTGGAGGCATTTATTTCATTTTAGTTTACTCAGGTTTGCTAACTGCCAACATATAAACTTAATAAGTTAAATTATTGTTGTTGTTATTATTAAGTTAAAATTGAATATAGTGTTATTATTGCTGGTGCCGAATGTGAACCGAACTGTGGCATTGGTGTATCGTTACACCACACACATGCAATTCTTCTATTACTCCCAACTCTAGCATGGCCTTTAATTCATCCTGTACCACTTTTTTCTTGTGTTCAGGTAAACGATAAGAGCGGCTGCGCGCCACTTTCCCAGGGATCGTTTCGATATGGTGCTGTATGAGGTCTGTGCGACCGGGCAGGGGTAAACACATCCGCAAAATCTGCTTGCAACTTGGCTAAATCGGTAAGCTGCAGCAGCTAGAGGTGATCTCCCCCCCGGGACCAGAGCGAGTGGATTGGTTTTGACAACTGCTTCTGGTCCGAGATCTTCCTCTGCTGAAACGGCTGCTGCTAACTCAACCAATGTCACCTCGTTCCAGCATTTTAAAAGATTGAGATGATAAATTTGATATGAATCACCCCTGTCCGTTCGCCTTACCTCATAATCGAGATCCCCAACTCGCTGTGTAACCACAAAAGGTCCTTGCCACTTCGCGAGTAATTTAGAACTAGACGTTGGAAGTAATACAAGCACTTTCTCTCTGTGTAAATTGAAGCTCTTGTGTACCCCGGAGTAAATTCTTCATCGAGAGGCGCCTAAATGTGTGGAGTTTTGCTCTGAGGTCCATGACATACTGAATTTCACTACGGCTGTTTGAAGGCCCCTCCTTCCAAGCCTCTCTAATGATGTCAAGCACCCCATGGGGCTGATGACCATAGAGAAGCTTGAATGGGGAAAACCAGTGGAGGCTTGTGGGACCTCCCGCACTGTGAACAACAGGGGCTCGAGCCATTTATCACAATTTTTGGCGTCTTCTTTTACGAACTTACAAACCATGGATTTTAATGTGTGATTAAATCGTTCCACCAAGCCGTTTGTTTATGGGTGATAGACACTGGTGCGAATTGATTTAATGCCCAAAAGTTCGTATAGTTGACTTAATGTATGTGACATAAACTCCGTGCCCTGATCAGTGAGAATCTCTTTGGGGATTCCCATTCGGGAGATAACGCGAAACATCCGCCACACTCTTTGCAGATATGGTGCGTAACAGCACTGCTTCTGGGTATCGTGTTGCATAGTCCACCAGAACTAATGCAATACGATGTCCGCATGCTGAACGTTCTAATGGCCCGATGAGGTCAATACCAATTTTCTCGAAAGGGACCTCTACCAGTGGTAATGAGCGCAATGGCACTTTTGAAATGGCTGGAAGATTAACCAGCTGACATTCACAACACATCGCACACCACTGGCGGACATTCTCGTGAATGCCCGGCCAAAAGAATGTCTTTGCTTCCCCCAAGTAGCCTGCCATGGGACTACAATGAGCCACCTGGGAAAGCATTTCCCGACGGCTTTTTGGGACTAATAATTGGGTTGTATTTCCTTTTATCTGGGTATCTTAGGTCACCCGATACAACCTATCATTTATAAGGGAAAAATAGGGGCAGGCTGAAGAAGCTGTCCATTGATAGTGCGGACCAGGTCATACCCGTTTTTAAGCATCTCATCACATAATTCGAGAGGAAAGTCATCTGGCTCAGGTGGCATTAGCGCTGCCCTCGCTCTCGCTCTCGCTCTCGCTCTCGTTTCCTCTGAGTCAGTCTCCAGCCTGCGCCTCTGCTTCTCCGTTTCCCAGCCCTGTCCCCCAAGAATCATCCGCACACAAAATCCCCAATAATTTTGTAAATGCTGGCCAATGACTCCCCAGTGGCAGAAGGATGGCCAAGAGATTGGCGGAGAAGAAGAAAGGTGGAGATGGAGCGGCGGCTCCAGCTCTTTCCGCCATGCCCCCTTTGTGTGCCAGATCTGTTCCCCTGGAACAAACTTCCCCACTCTGGGGTTCGAGGAGACGTTGCTACGCGACCTGGGAGCAGAAATAGGGCAAGAGAAAGCAGGATGAGAAGGAGAGGGGTTGGAGAGAGACCAGCTGGATGGCCTGCATCAGCAACGTCGGGCAGTGGCACTGGACCCACTCGGCCATTTTACGTTGTAGCCGAACGATGAACTGCTCCAGCACCACCAGATCGACCACTTCCTCAACGTCGCATTCCTTTGCCATCAGCCACTTGCGGCAAGCGTCCCGGAGCTGTTGGGCCATCACGAAAGCTCAACCGTTGTCCCCTAGCTCCACTGACCAGAAGTGTTAACGATGTTGTTTGGGGGAGCGGCTGACCCGTTGAAGGGTGGCCCGCTTGAGATCGTCGTAGGCCAGGAGGTTTGCTACAGGTAGCTATTGTGCTGCTACCTGTGCTTTCCCAGACAGCAGTGTGATCAGGCGCACCGGCCCTTGGGTGCACGCCCAGCCACACGCTCAAAGAGGTCCTTGAATGCCTCTGGGTCGTCCTGACGTGGCCGATGGAGGGGGCTGCGACTGGGGCAACGTCCCTGCCAAGCAAGCTCCAAATGACCTGCCGGTCTTCATCCTGCACCTGGGCCAACAAGCAGAAACGATCCTTCTGTTCCAGCTTTAGGTCCATCAGCGCCTGATGTTGGGTTTGGTGAAGACCAGCGAATGACTTCACAAGCTCCACAAGTGTCATTGGTTGGGCTGGCTGCATGGCGGTGTGCCGACTTCCTCATCCCAGGTTTCGGCACCAGTGTAATAAGGTTCAATGAAGATAAAGAGGGACAAGGAACTCATAAAATAAGAAAAATTAACTGTCAGGCTTTCTGCCTTCACAGTCACACACAAATAATAAGCACAGTCTCGGTGATAATCAGTCTCTCTCTCTCTCTCTCTCTGTGCCAGGTCTGCGGGCCACTTATATCTCGTCTCTCTGCCAACTGGAGACAGGTGATAGTTATCATTCACTTGACCTCCTTATCACCGCTCGTCTCTCTGCACGCTTCCCCGATTGCAGACCTTGCTTTACCATGCCCTCCTCTTCACAATCCTGTTCCTATTTAGCACCCAAACTCTGAAATAGTTCCTCCTAGCCTTGTTCGAGAAGCAGACACACTCTGTCAGTTTAAATCTAGACGACAGCCGGAACCAGGAACACTTCCTATAACACCTTGTCCCGTATTCATGAAAAATCTTAATGCAAAGAGTAGCTCCTAGTGACAAAATTCTAAGAAAATTCTTAGAAAGGTGGGCGTTTCCTCTTAAAATTAAAGAAAAAATCCCAGTAAAGAAAAAAGTGATTCAGAAAGCATCTTAACCCTTAAAGGAGGCCGTAAGGTCCAAAAGTGTTAGGAGTACGGACAAGGACTTTTAAGAGGCTTAAGAGTTTCTTTAGCAGTGGAGAAAACGGATGAAACTTGAAGAGGGAGAAGAAATGTGTTGCACACAATGCATGAGTGAGTTCATAAGACACTACACATTAGTTTGTGCAGCGATCATGTTTGTGAACGAACTTATTAGAGACAAGTTAACATCTCCGACACAGCGCAGAAGTGCCATAGCGCTAGAAATGGAAGTAATTACTACATTAACATATTTGGCAACTGGAAAAATGCAACTATGCAGCAGTGATGATTTGGGTCTTTTTTTGGAGTATGGTAAAACAGGAAAAATTATGCCTGTAATTTTAAAGTGAAGGCTCATATAGACCCTAGGGCTGGGCAATATGGAAAAAAAATGAAATCTCTTTTTTTTTTTTTTTCGGAATGATTGACCGATTTACGATTTCGATTTTCTTGAACGTTTAACTAGTTACCTTAAAAAACGTCTCGGTTACGTATGTAACCCTCGTTCCCTGAAGGAGGGAACGGAGACGTACGTCGGACGTCACCGACGAATTGGGATCACTTCTGGGAGCCCCTATCAGCTTCGAGTGTATAGAGAACGGGCCAATGGCCATTGGCGTGCGAGATTTGCATCTCGCGCTCCGCCCCGCATCGCGGGTATAAAGCGGAAGCGGATGCAGCGCACATTTGTTTTTCACTGAGGAGCCGAACTAGTGACTCGGCCGCTGCAGTGATGGTACAGCAACTGTGGCGACGGGACGTACGTCTCCGTTCCCTCCTTCAGGGAACGAGGGTTACATACGTAACCGAGACGTTCCCCTTCAGTCGCTCACGTTCGACGTACGTCGGACGTCACCGACGAATTGGGATCCCTATGGAAAACGCCACAGTTACTACCACTTCCAGCGCCCAGCGAAAGCCCCTCAGACCCCCGTCTGTTCGGGGCGGGGAACCTACGCAGGGAGAGTCACTGCTGCTGTTCCGCAAGACCCACTCAGCAGAGTATTGGATAACGCTGGGAAAGCGTGCCCCGGGGGGCCGCTGCGGAAGCCACATCCTACCCGTAGGGAGGTATCATGTGGAATATACATGTATGGACTGGCCGTGGGCAGTACAACATACGGAAGTCCCAGGGGTGGCCCCGGCCAATGCAGGCGGGAGACTACACCGCACAGAGACGGCAGAGCGAGCTCTGCCAAGGGAAAGACACGGGCTCGCCGTAGGGAGCCGTACCGTGGAAGAATACACATATGGGACCGCCGTAGGGGTCACAACATATGGATACCCAGCCTAACACAAGTTCCACCAATGCATACGAGTGTTAGACCTGGCGTCGGACGCTCCGCCACGTCTGACTGCCACGGGTTGCGGAGGACTCAACAGGGTTCGCCGTGCTGGGGAACTCGACTGGAGCATATCAGCGCACGTATCCGGTCCATGAGGAGGGGAATGGCGCAGCAAGCCAACACTAGAACGGGCCCTTCGGTGTTACCGGCTATTTGAAGCGAGCACACGGGAAGAAACCGGCTCTACACGGAGGCTATAGAATCTAGCGAACGTGTTAGGTGTCGCCCAGCCCGCAGCTCTACATATATCTGTCAGCGAGGCGCCGTGTGCCAGCGCCCAGGAAGAGGCCACACTCCTAGTGGAGTGGGCCCTCAACCCAAGCGGGCAGGGCACGCCTTGGGTTTCATACGCCAAGGCGATGGCATCCACTATCCAGTGAGCCATCCTCTGCTTGGAGACAGCCTTTCCCTTCTGCTGGCCTCCGTAACAGATGAAGAGCTGTTCTGAGGTCCTGAAGCTTTGCGTTCTGTCCACGTAAGTCCGCAGAGTGCGAACGGGACAGAGAAAAGCCAGGGCTGGGTCTGCCTCCTCCGAAGGCAGCGCTTGCAGGTTCACCACCTGGTCCCGAAAGGGAGTGGTGGGAACCTTGGGCACATATCCGGGCCGGGGTCTCAGGATTACCTGAGAGTTACCCGCCCCGAATTCCAGGCACGATTCGTCGACCGAAAATGCCTGCAGGTCCCCTACCCTCTTGATGGAAGCCAATGCAGTCAGGAGTACTGTCTTCCAGGACAGGATTTTTAACTCTACTGACTGCAAAGGCTCAAAGGGAGCCCTCTGTAATGCGGTTAGCACCAGGGGCAAGTCCCAAGAGGGTATAGAGTGAGGGCGAGGCGGATTTAATCTCCTCGCCCCCCTCAGGAACCTGACGACCAGATCGTGCTTTCCTAGGGACTTACCTTCGACCATGCTGTGATTTGCGGCGATAGCGGCAACATACACTTTGAGGGTGGAGGGAGACAGCCTTCGCTCCAACCCTTCTTGCAGGAAGGAAAGCACAGAGCCGATCGAACATCTTCGGGGGTCTTCTCGACGAGAAGAACACCACTCGACGAACAGGTTCCACTTCAACGCGTAGAGGTGCCTCGTAGAGGGGGCTCTGGCGGAAGTGATGGTGTCTACCACAGCCTGTGGTAGGCCACCTAGAACCTCCGCGTCCCGTCCAGGGACCAGACATGGAGTTTCCAGAGGTCCGGACGCGGGTGCCACAGGGTGCCCCGTCTCTGAGTCAGGAGGTCCTTCCTCAGAGGAATGGGCCAAGGAGGTGCTGTCGCGAGGAGCACTAGTTCCGGGAACCAGGTCCGGTTGGGCCAGTATGGCGCAACTAGCAAGACCTGCTCCTCGTCCTCCCTGACCTTGCACAGTGTCTGCGCAAGAAGGCTCACTGGGGGAAACGCATATTTGCGTAGGCCCCGGGGCCAGCTGTGTGCCAGCGCATCCGAGCCGAGGGTCCCCCCGGTCAGGGAATAGAACAACTGGCAGTGAGACGTGTCCGGGGCGGCAAACAGGTCTACCTGTGCGGTCCCGAAGCGACTCCAGATCAGCTGGACCACCTGGGGATGGAGTCTCCACTCTCCTGGGAGCACTTGCTGTCGTGAGAGCTCGTCGGCTGCACGATTGAGCAGGCCCGGGATATGAATGGCACGAAGCGACCTCAGATGCTTCTGACTCCAGAGGAGGAGATGGCGGGCGAGTTGTGACATGCGGCGGGAGCGTAGACCACCCTGTTTGTTGATGTACGCAACGGCCGCAGTGTTGTCCGTACGGACCAGAACGTGCTTGCCTCGTAGCGGCCCTTTGAGGCGGCCCAGCGCAAGACGAACTGCTAACAACTCGAGGCAATTGATATGCCATTGCAGTTGAGGCCCCGTCCACAGACCCGAAACTGCAAGCCCGTTGTACGTGGCCCCCCAGCCGGTGGATGAGGCATCCGTGGAGACCACAGCATGCCTGGACACTTGTTCTAGGGGAACTCCTGCCCGTAGGAACGAAGGGTCCAACCACGGACTGAAGGTTTGGCGACACTTCGGTGTTACTGAGACACGGAATGAGCCGCTCTGCCACGCCCATCTCGGGACTCGGTCGTGTAGCCAGTGTTGAAGCGGCCTCATATGAAGCAATCCGAGCGGCGTCACTGCGGCTGCGGATGCCATATGCCCCAGGAGCCTCTGAAAATGTTTCAGTGGTACCGCTGTCCTGCATTTGAACGAATTCAAGCAGTTCAACACCGACTGGACGCGCTGCTCTGTGAGTCGCGCTGTCAGATTGACCGAGTCCAACTCCATACCGAGAAAAGAGATCCTCTGCACGGGGCAGAGTTTGCTCTTTTCCCAGTTGACCTGAAGTCCCAACAGGCTGAGGTGACTGAGCACCATGTCCCTGTGTTCGCACAACTGTGCCTTCGACTGAGCCAGAATCAGCCAGTCGTCGAGGTAGTTGAGAATGCGAACACCACGCTCTCTCATGGGAGCAATGGCCGCCTCCGCGACCTTCGTGAAGACGCGGGGCGACAGGGACAGCCCGAAGGGTAGGACTCTGTACTGATATGCCCGTCCCTCGAACGCAAAGCGTAGGAACGGTCTGTGTCGGGGGAGAATCGAGACATGAAAGTACGCGTCCTTCAGGTCGATCGCTGCAAACCAATCTTGGGGACGGATGCACCTGAAGATGCGTTTCTGCGTTAGCATTCTGAACGGCAGCCTGTGAAGGGACCGATTCAAGAACCGCAGGTCCAAGATTGGCCGTAACCCGCCGCCTTTCTTGGGTACAATGAAGTACGGGCTGTAGAAGCCTGTCTTCATATCGGCTGGAGGGACCGGCTCTATCGCGTCCTTCGCCAGTAGGACTGCGATCTCCGCCCGTAGCACGGGGGCGTCCTCCTTCGACACGGAGGTGAAGTGAACGCCCCTGAACTTGGGGGGCCGCCGAGCGAACTGAATCGCATAGCCGAGTCTGATAGTACGGATGAGCCAGCGGGACGGGCTGGGGAGCGCTAACCAGGCTCCCAGCGACCGAACCAGCGGGACCAACGGCACCACAGACGTACCCGCAGCGGGGCAGCGCAGCGGAGTGCAGGGACCCGACTCGGACGGCATCGCGGCCCGAAGTGGGGTCTGAGTGCGCAATGCAACACTTACCTGCTTCCGCTGAGGGGGTGCACGAGTGTGCGGAGGCCTCTTGTGTGCGTCCTGGACACAGCCAGCACCCCCTGCTGGCGATAAGAGAGGCACCGGAGGGTGACAAGGCATGGGAGCGTCGTACACCGCCAAGCGCGCTCTCTTGGCACCCAGAGATTTTAGAAACAGCTCTTTTTTTGAAGTTTTGGGAACAGAAACCAAACAAGAACATAAAATTCTCTCCCGGCCCTCCAGCGGGAGAAGGAGCGGTGCCGTCACCACCTCCTGAAGAGCTGTCTCCTCCATCTCTGGGTGGCCCGTCTCAGGGTCTCTTACGACGACGCTTGCCACCTGGTTTGGCAGCGGCCTGAGCGGGCTGGACGGCCTTCCCGCGGCCGGCTCCACGCCGTTGCCCTGGTGGAGGCTGCTGCTGGGCTGGGGCGGGAGCGGGGGCGGCGGCGGGCGGCCGCCCTCGGCGACGAGCAGGCGGAGGAGCTGCGGCCGGCGGCTGGGCAGCAGCTGACCGCCGGGGCAGGATGTGTTTGATGGCCTCCGTCTGCTTCTGGACAGTCGAGAACTGCTGGGCAAAGCTCTCGACCGCGTCGCCGAACAGCCCAACCTGGGAAATGGGGGAGTCCAGGAACCGATACTTATCAGTCTCCCTCATATCGGCCAGGTTGAGCCAGAGATGTCGCTCCTGGACCACAAGAGTGGACATCGCCTGACCAATGGAACGGGCGGTGACTTTCGTCGCCCGGAGGGCGAGGTCCGTCGCCGTCCGGAGCTCCCGGAGGAGCTCTGGGTCAGGTCTACCCTCGTGCATGTCCATGAGTGCCTGGGCCTGGTGCACCTGGAGCAACGCCATGGCATGCAAGGCGGACGCAGCCTGTCCACAAGCCTTGTAAGCCTTCCCAGTTAGACTGGAGGAGAACTTACAGGCCTTGGATGGGTGGCGTGGGTCTCCGCGCCAGGTGGAAGCGGACGCCGGACACAGTTGCATCGCGACCGCCCGTTCCACCGGCGGGATCCCCACGTACCCCTTGGCTGGCCCGCCGTCGAGAGTAGTGAGGAGGGAGGAGCTACTCGGCCGGTTTCTGGCAGAAAAAGGTGCCGTCCACGACCTCGTGAGCTCCTCATGCACTTCCGGGAAGAAGGGCACCGGGGCGGGACGCTGAGAACCAGCGCGAGCCGCCCCGAGAAACCAATCATCCAGCCTAGAAGGCTCGGGACACGGTGGAGGGTTCCACACGAGCCCGACCTTTTCGGCGGCCCGGGAAAGCATAGCCGTCAGCTCGGGGTCCGTCTCGGACAACGCCACTCTCCCAGAGGGAGGCAACGCAGCCGGGTCTTCATCCCCCGAGGACTGAAACTCCCCCTCCGATGCAGCGATCGACATCCTATCCTCTGCTGGAGCTCCAAAGGTCACCGTTGGACCACCTCGAGAGGGGCCAGCGACTTCCTCCGAAAGCTCAACCGGCTGCGGCACTACAGAGGGTTTAGGGGCCCACGGAGGCTGGCTCGGCGGGTGTGCCCTAAACGTGATCCTCAGGTCACCCTGGCTATTCGCCGAAGTAGGTCTATCCTGCTGGGCAGGGATAGCACTAGATCGGGGCATAG
The DNA here is from genome assembly GCA_039654105.1 of Coreius guichenoti. NCBI lineage: Eukaryota > Metazoa > Chordata > Actinopteri > Cypriniformes > Gobionidae > Coreius > Coreius guichenoti. The sequence continues at coordinate 6,831,824 of CM077186.1, read as the reverse complement.
ATAAGGGGACTCCACCCTCCCGAAGGTAGGCGAGTCTCGACCTTAGCGCCGAGATAGTCATGTTCCCGCAATGGGAACACGAACTATCCACAAACGCTGCCTCGGCATGTTGAATACCCAGACATGTCAGGCAGCGATTGTGACCGTCAGCTGGTGACAGGGAACGACCGCATCCAGAAACGCACGGGTGGAATGACATCTTGAAAAAGACGCAATTTCACACCCGTGTTGCTCTTTTAGAAGAAGCTCTTAACGTGCCGAAGCACCCAGGAACAACCGCGGCAAACACAGGGGATAGTGCAGCCTGTGTTTGCACTCACCGTGGAACGCCCCCACCGAACCAACCGGGATGCTGTAAAAACAGCAGTTTGTTTCACCGATTTCGGTGAGCTCGCGGTTGTCACTGCACGTGCCTTCTCCCCAGCACAAAAGCCTCTTCTCTTGCTCTCTCTCTCTCTCTCTGCTGACGCAGGAACAGTCTTCCATGAAGCTTGTTTGGCTCCGAAGTGAATGACAAATGTGCGCTGCATCCGCTTCCGCTTTATACCCGCGATGCGGGGCGGAGCGCGAGATGCAAATCTCGCACGCCAATGGCCATTGGCCCGTTCTCTATACACTCGAAGCTGATAGGGGCTCCCAGAAGTGATCCCAATTCGTCGGTGACGTCCGACGTACGTCGAACGTGACCGACTGAAGGGGAAACGTACCTACAATATGATTCTCTTTATTAACCATCTGGTTAAAAATGTTCTATTCCAAGTGCACACATCTAAAGTGATCAACATGGTGTAAATGTAAAACAAATGACTTATTTAATATATATCTTTGCAGAAATATGAAACATGAAGGCAAATATTGTACAAATGTATCTTAAACATATCCTTCATACTCAGAAATAATATAAGAAAAATGCTAAATATTTCTTATAAATCCAAAAAGTAATAGCAATAAATAACACCAGTAATAGGCTATTATTAACACCAAACGCTTTGTAAAAACAGAAAATAACAGCACCTTTCAGCCTGTCACCATCATGCAAACATGAAATATCAAAATGCAGTAGTAGTTCTTTACAGGTTTTTCCATTGAGCAATTATTCCTATTGTTTTTATGTTTGGCGAATGTGTTTGCACACGTCTGGTGCACTCGTGTCTCGCGTCTTTAGCAGTGTCTAACCCATGAAACGGCATTATAAAAACGCGGCACTCAAGTTAGAAGAAAGTTCAGCTGGCGTCTAATATCTTTGCTTTTTTCCCATTCCGCTGCCCGCGTCTTGTTTTTTCAACGCAATATCGCATTCTGTGTGAAGAGTCGCTTGACGTAATGTGTTTCACTTAGCGTGTCACACGAGAGCGGTTCATCAGGCGCGCCATCATGTGGTTGGATCATTTTCTTTTGTCATTTGTCAACATGGATATAACGTTTGCTAACACTTTTATTCAAAACCGCGATTTCTTGATTTAAAAATAATAAAATCGCGGCAAAGCATTACATTTGAATTAATCGAAAAAATCAGAAAAATCGCCCAGCCCTAATAGACCCTATACTTAAAAGTGCTCTTTTTTCCTTCTTGGACAACCAACCAATCACAGTCTTCAAAAGACTGTGTCATATGTAGCAACGGGGTCAGTCCCGCCTCCTCACTAAGATAAAAGTTTTTGTATTTTCCTCGCTCAGAGTTGCTCTCAGATCGGTCCTGAATCACTCTTAAGCTAAGACTCCTAGAAGTTTTTAAGGTAAATTAGGAGCTTTCTGAGAGGATTCTTAGAAGCTTTAAGAATACGGGTACTGATGTACTTGTTACATAGTAAGAAGAATGGCATCTACGCTAATCTGTCTCATCCTTATCCCGAGGTTACCGTAATCAGCCGAATCCGGTCAATATCCAGATCAGATGGTGGACCTGGACATGACCAAAATGCAATCGGCACAGATCCTCAGCAAAGCCCACAAGAACCAGACAGGTCCTCCACACAGACCCTATGACCAGCTTCGGCTTCATACCGGCGTGATGAATCTGATCTTCAAGCAAAAGGAACTGGATGAATATTTGAATGCTACTGATATGAGTTCTGACTTGTGATGCAGCCTGAATCATAACCACACCGTGTTCGTTCGTTGGCCAGAGGAGAACTGGCCCCCCGACTGAGCCTGATTTCTCAGTAGGTTTTTTTTCTCCATTCTGTCACCTGATGGAGTTTGGGTTTCTTGCCACTGTCGCCTCTTGCTTGCTTAGTTGGGGACACTTTATTCAAGTAATGTTATTGATCTGACTGTACTGACGCTGTGGTATGAGAACTGAACTGAGCTGGATGATGACATCATTTTTTGCAGAACTGCTTTATAGATTAAATTAACTTGAATAATTGATGATCTTTACAACGGAACTGAATCAACACTGAACTGACTTCAGCTGAACAACAACCAAAATGCATAATTTTCCTGTTATCTGCATTGAAATAGTCTGTATTGTTAAAGCGCTATGTAAATAAAGATGACTTGCCTTGTCTTGTTTTGTTTAGTTTCTGTGTTCCTGTTGGCCTTAATTCTCTAGTTAGTCTCCTTGGTTCTTAATTAGTTAACACCTGTTCTGTTTTTAGTTTGATTACTCTGCCTGTGTATTTAAGCCCTTAGGCCACATCCACACGAAGCCAGAGCTTTCCCTGTCCAATCTTTTTTTTCCCCCTCGTCTCAAGAAATATCTGCGTACACATGAAACCACTGAAACCGACTCAAAACCATGTAGTATACATGCCAGACCAGTATGTGGCGCTGTAATTCTGCCACAGAAATACACTAAAAACGGAGAAGAGTTGTGGCTAGAAGGGGTACAGCAACGGTCGGAAGCGAGGCAAAATCTCACGATAAAATAACAAATAAATTTGCTACTTACCAGATTGTGTTTTATTAACGCCTACACCTACCCCAACCCTAAACCTACCCTTACAATAATGCAAATACAGTAATTAAATGACGCAATATTGATGTGCGCATGCCCAGTGGCTATAGCTGTATCCCTTCTAGGCTGAATCTGAAATCGCCCCCTATACCCTCAAATAGGGCATTATTTGAAGGGACAGCCATTTGTAGTGGTGTCCGAAACCATAGTGGACGTTACTGAGTGCATTCATTCTATCCCACATTGCACCGCAATAACGAGTGTATAGCCGATGTACACACAATGGCTGTCCGAATTCACTCACTCGTTTTCATTCACTCCTTCAAGTGAACTGTATTAGTGGACTAACGTAGGGAATAGTGAATGAGGGTTTAGGGGGCGATTTCGGATTCAGCCCTAGTCTTTACCGTGCGGGACGTGCTGTAATGACATCACCATTTTACAAAGTATACGGATTGGCTGTACACACAAAAATGCAAGGGTCTCGGTTTCAGATTTATCCACTCTGGGACCCGGTTTCAAAAAATACCGGTTTGAGGCTCCTAAAACACCGGATCCGTCTGGACGAAATGCTGATACGATACAAAATTTTTACGCATACAACTAAACGTGTCTCCATGTGGACGGGGCCTTAGTTTCCTCAGTTTTGTTGTCTGGTATTGTTTATGTTAATGTGTAGTTGTTATGTTGTAACTCCTGCGGTTTCTCTTTTCTTATTAAAAGACTCTTAATTTACTTTTGAATTGTGTGTGTTAATTTACACATTACACCTAGAGGGATGTCTAGAACTGCTACACAGTTCTCATATGATTTCTTAGAAGTTTGTGACACCTGTTTGTTTAATGTGACACTGGTTGTTTAATGTGACACTTATGGGGTGACAAATCTAGAATAATGTCAGATATGCAAAAACATTTAAATTGATGCAAGAACTGGGTTAAGCAAATTTAAAAATGTAAAGTATATGTGAACAGCAACAGTGGCCATTCAAAATCTATGATTTTAGCATTGGTTTTCAGCCTCCAGGGAGAGCATTAACTATATTTTATACTCAAATGTGATGTGTAACACCACAGCACTCAACTCAACAGAAGCTGCATAAAATCTCATGTACTGTATACACATGCCAGAGTCAACTTTTAAATTTGCTCACCACTTATAAACTTTGAAACCTTAGTGATTCTAATCCAACTGTTAACCACTGCTGAGAGTTTAGGTTACAGTTTGTAAAATATGTTATGAATGCGGTGTAATGCTCTATTGATTGACATATGCTTTGTGAGTTTAGATATGTAAATGGGCATTTGTATCATTGAATATGGTGGTTTAAGCAAATTGAAATGAGTTTTAATAAAATTAAGAATATGAGCCTGATTCTCAAACGACTAGCCACTGCACATCTGCTTCATGACCAACAGACCATCTTAAACAATGCGTCTCAGTAGCATTTACATTTTCCTTGTGGGCTTTACTAATTGTTTCTTTTTCAAAGTTTCTTGCTCAAAATCTGATTTCAGCTTGGAAGGAGATTACTTATTGGGTGGCCTTTTTCCTTTACATGAAATTGAACAAACAACACCCCTGTTCTCCCCAGAAACCACTAAATGTTTCAGGTAAGCAAGGATTTTTTTTATCAGCCAGGTTGTCAGTATATAATATTGTAAATCAAAGCAGCATTACCTCAAAGTCACATTTATAAATTGAAACGTTAATTACATGCTATTAACTTTTTTCTGTTTTCAAGGCACAGTTTCTCAAAATTTGGCTATCAGCTGTTTCATGTAATGAGGTTTGCCGTTGAAGAGATTAATAACTCCACCACTCTTCTGCCAAATGTTTCTCTGGGCTATGACATTTTTGACCATTGTTCTAATACCAAGAATTTCCCTTCAGTCTTAAATTTTATCTCAAATAATGGATCAGTAAAACCTAAAGAAAAACTGAACAACTATCAGCCTAAAGTGATTGCTTTAACAGGGCCATATGGAAGCTCAAGAACTATTTCTATTGCACCACTGATCACAATGGACCTTATACCATTGGTAAATTGTTTCTTTTTATACACTTTATATAACAAAATACTTACACACTTACTTACTGCCCTTTGTTCAGGACAACAAAGTTACCATATATACAGTATAATGCTAATGGATTTTTTATAATATTTTGTTGTCTTCTGTTTCAAAGGTGAATTATGGAGCTGCTAGCAATGCATTAAGTAACAAACTTCAGTATCCTTCTTTTGTAAGAACAACCCCTAACAACAAAAACCTGATACAAATGATTATTCATATCATACAGTCGTTTGGATGGAACTGGGTTGCCTTTCTTGGTAGCCAAGATGATTACAGTTCAGACGGACTAAAGCTGTTTACCAAGTATATAAGCAATACTGGCATTTGTTTGGCCTATCAAGAGGGTCTAAGCCTAAATGCAAACTACAGTCTAACACTTCAAAAGATTGATATGCTCAACATCAATGTCATTGTTGTTTTTGCTCTGACACAATATGCAAGCAAAATTATCAAAGCAGCCATAGCGAACAACATCCAAGACAAAGTATGGATTGCAGGTCAAACGTGGACTATGGATCAACAGCTTCCCAGAGAGCCAGGAATTAGGAAAATTGGCACAGTCATTGGTATTACAGAGAGATTGTTGTTATTGCCTGGATTTAATGAATTTGTCTATAAAGACAGAAGAACAACTGATGTTAACCATAATAAAGAGAGTGACATCCAGAGTAAGAGTAAGACATGTAATCAAGTTTGTGATTACTGCAAATTGTTGACCGCAGAGGACATTATAAATGAAAATCCCACATTCTCCTTTGCTGTCTATTCTGCCATATACACCATAGCTCATGCATTACATAAGGTTCTGAAGTGCGACATGAATGGATGCAGCAAAAACACAGTGGTTAAGCCATACATGGTAAGGGAATTCATTTGAATTTATGACGTTGAAATATATTTTTAATCACATTATAGAAGTAACAATGTTTTATAAAATTTATAAAATAATGAATAATGTTCATATTTTTTATGAAATTGCATGTGATATTATTTATTATACAATAATTTAATAAATTAATAAAACAAAATTAATATTAATTTATTAAAGTTATATAAAATAAAAATTGTCTTCTTTGTAAAATAAAAAAAATTACCACAACTCACAACAGCTTATGGGAGAAATAAAGAAGTTGGATTTTCCACTCAATGGTCGTCAGGTGATATATGATGATAATTATGATCCAACCGTCAATTATGCAGTTGTGCTCTGGCACACTGATGTAAATCCTCCAAAGTTTGAGATGGTGGGCACGTATGATACATATCCAGAAGTGACTTTTACAATCAACAACTCTCTCCTGCCCTGGCATAACAGCGGTTCTGTAAGTCTTCATTTGATGAGCCTTTATCTAAACATTTAGCTTTATATAGATTCCAGTTTTTCTCAATCAATTTTAATATACTGACATAAAGACTATTACATTTGTTCTCTGTTGAATGCTAGTATACTCCTGAAAAAGTACATTTATCATAAAGCTGACAAAAGAGCTTTTTTTCCATGTTTGAAAGCAAGATTTGAGAAATTTGTGGGTGTTTAAGGGAATTATGTAATTTGTATTTTGTAATTTGCAATCCGTTTATGGAAATTGCATATTGTTCAGATGGCTGAGTTAATTGTTTGAGAATACTGACCTCAGTTTAGAGAAATGTATATAATCATTTGAGAAAAACTGTAACTTTAATAACACATTTTCCTATTCCTTAAAGGTTCCTTTCTCAAACTGTTCTGCTGAGTGCAAGGAGGGATATTCAAGGCAACCAGAAGGTTTTCATCGTTGCTGTTTTACGTGTAAAAAATGCCAGCGTAACAGCTATGTGGATTATTCTCGTAAGTTTCCAAAAATTAAATGTCCAAAATCATTACATTGTTTTAATACATTTTTTTTTTTTTTTCCCCGAAATGCTACATTTCTAAAACTCTTAGAAGTAATCTCACAAAAAAAAAAAAAAAATCCAAACCACAATATTCACACAAAGGATGTGTGTGTGTGGTCCTGGTATTCCGTACTTTATGGAGGCCGAATGTCCTCACAAGTATAGTAATACCACTAAATTTTGACCTTATATATATATATATATATATTTATTTTATTTTTATTTTTTTTGGTCCCCATGAAGAAACAAGCTTATAGATCTGACAGAATTATCTTTTTTGAAAATCTAAAATAGCAGAAAGTTTTCTGTGTAGAATTAGGGGTTGGATTAGTGTAGAGGGATAGAATATACAGATTTTTTAAAAATACGACAACTGTATTAATGTTAATTATTAATGTAACATCTTTAATTTAGCAACAAGGCTGATTTGAAACGAATTCGAATGATATTGTGTTTTGAAACAAATGTGGAAATTATATGGAAATAAACGTATAGATTTTGAATGAATGACTAGCTGTGTTACAAGAGTGAACAGTTTGGATTTTTGTACTAGATTAGAAAATTTCCACCTTACTTGTGAAAATAGTATTAAAGTGAAGTATATTCTTTTAAATTATATTATTAGTGTAATAATTACTCTTTTTAAAAGTATGCTGAAATGTACTGTACTTCTATTTCACAAAGCTTTTGGAAAATACTATTACTAAACATTCCTATTATTTTACTGTTTCTCAGGGGACCCCTATACTTGTTTTCCATGTGCAGAAAATGAGTGGTCTGATGAAGGCAGCACAACATGTAAGACACGTTCTGTTGTCTATCTTCAGTTCACAGAAATCTCCTCCATCGCTGTCATGGTTTCTACCGCATTCCTAATTATTTTACTCATTGCCATATTTTGCCTTTTCGCCTACAATTACAACACACCATTGGTGAGGTCTGCTGGTGGTAGCATGTGTCTTCTTATGTTGATATGTTTGATTATATCTAGCATAAGTACTTTCTTTTTCTTTGGAAAACCCACATTTTCACTTTGCCTCCTGAGAAATGCCATATTTGCATTTTTCTTCACGGTTTGTCTTTCTTGTTTGACTGTCCGTTCCTTTCAAATTATTTGTGTTTTTAAAATGGCTGCTCAGTTCCCTAAGGTGCACAGCCTTTGGGTTAAGCACAATGGCCAGTGGCTCTTCATTGCGTTTTCTTCAATCATACATTTAATTTCTTGTGTGATATGGATAACTGTCTCTCCTGACAAACCAATCGCTGACTCATGGACTTTTAAAGATCAAATTATGCTCATCTGTGAAAAGGGGAACACTATAATCTTAGCCATAGTTGTGTTTATAAGCTGGTTTCTCGGTTTCCTGTGTCTCTTGTTTTCTTACATGGGACGAGATCTGCCGAAAAGCTACAATGAGGCCAAATCTATAACCTTCAGTCTCATTTTGTACTATCTGACCTGGATTGTTTATTTCACAGCATACCTTTCTGTCAAAAGCAAGTACATCATTCTTTTGAATGCAGTGGCCCAGATATCCAGTATAAATGGAATTCTCTTTGGCTATTTCATACCAAAATCTTACATCATGATATTCCAACCACAAAAAAACACTCCCGCATACTTTCAAACATCTATTCAGAATTACACCCAAACCATTAGTAGGACTTAGTTTTAGACATTAGACTTTGTGTACCCACCTTATTTTTAACATAAGAGCAGGTGCTGCTACTTTTAACTTGAATGTGTGAGGCTCCCGGTCTCATCCGGTCTAATTTTAGCTCTATAAAAACAGTCCTTTATGTTGATGGATATTGCTTTGTTATCAAATTATCTGAATCTATTATTGTAATCATAAACACACTGTTCCCTTGCAGTCAGTCATGTTCAACGTTACGTCAGAACTGAACTGACGAATTGGGTTCTTGCCTGAGAGCCTAATCACCTTTGAGTGTAAACTAAACGAGCCAATGGACATTGGCGTGCAAGATTTGAATCTCGTGCTCCGCCCGTATATAAACACGGAAGCAGATGCAATGCACATTCAGCTTTTCGCTTCGGAGCCGAGCATTTGTGTTGTTCTGCTACAGTCATCTGTTCGAGTGACTACGAGTAGAAGCTCTGCATTCCGGTGTTGGTGTGATGGCACTGCAGCGGTGGTTATGCCTCCACCACCAACTTGGGTGCCATGTACAATGGGCATGCAGTCTCGGGTATTTGGACAGGACCCCAACTGCATTGGGACATCAACTGCCTCGAGTTGCTAGCAGTACTTCTTGAGCTGGGCAGCCTCAAATCGCCACTACGTGGCAAGCACGTAATGATCTGTACAGACAACACTGCGGCTGTTGCGTACATCAACCATCAAGGTGGTCTACGCTCACGTTGCATGTCGCAACTTGCCCGCCATCTCCTCCTATGGAGTCAAAAGCATCTGAGGTTGCTTCGTGCCATTCACATTCCGGGCATGCTTAATCGTGCAGCCGACGAGCTCTCATGACAGCCTGCATTTCTGGGAGAGTGGAAACTCCATCCCCAGCTGCACTGGACACGTCGCACTGTCAGTTGTTTTATTCCCTGACCGAGGGGACCCTCAGCATGGATGCGCTGGCACACAGCTGGCCCCGGGGCTTGCACAAATATGCGTTTCCCCCAGTGAGCCTACTTGCACAGACACTGTGCAAAGTCAGGGAGGACGAGGAACAGGTCTTGCTAGTTGCGCCTTACTGGCCCAACCAGACTTGGTTCCCAGAACTCATACTCCTGGCACATTCCTCTGAGGAAGGACCTGCTTTCTCAGTGACGGCACCCGCGTCCAGACCTCTGGAATCTAAACGTCTGGTCTCTGGACGGGAGGACTTATGTGATCTACCCCAGGCGGTGATAGACACCACTTCAGCAAGAGCGCCCTCTATAGGGCACGCTTATGCTTTGAAGTGGAACCTGTTCGTTGAGTGGTGTTCTTCTCACCGGGAAGCCCCCCAGAGATGCCCGATCAGAACTGTGCTTTCCTTCCTGCAGCAAGGGTTGGAGTGAAGGCCGTCTCCCTCCACCCTGAAGGTTATTGTTGCCGCTATTGCCGCACATCACGATGCCGTAGATGGTAAATCTGCGGGGAAGCATGACTTGATCATCAGGTTCCTGAGGGGTGTGAGAAGGCTAAATCCTCCTCGCCCTCACCAAGTACCCTCTTGGGATCTCTCATTGGTGCTAACAGCACTGCAGAGAACCACCTTTGAACTGCTGTAGTCAGCTGAGCTGAAAACTCTGTTGTTAAAGACGGTGCTCCTGACTGCGCTGGTGTCCATCACGAGGGTAGGGGACCTGCAAGCATTTTCGGTCAACGAATCGTGCCTGGAATTCGGATATGTGCCCAAGGTTCCCACCACTCCTTTCAGGGAACCTGCAAGCACTGCCCCTGGAGGAGGCAGACCAGCCCTCGCTTTGCTCTGTCCCATTCACCCTTTGCACCATTATGTGGACCAAATACAGAGCTTCAGGACCTCAGACCAGCTCTTTGACTGTTACAAAGGCCAGCAGAAGGGAAAGGCTGTCTCCAAGCAGAGGTTGGCCCAATGGATAGTGGATGCCATTGTCTTGGCATGCCAAACCCAAGGCGAGCTTTGCCCCCTTGGGTTGAGAGCTCACTCTACCAGGAGTGTTGCTTCCTCCTGGGCGTTGGCGCACGGTGCCTCGCTGACAGATATATGTAGAGCTGCGGGCTGAGTGACACCCAACACGTTTGCTAGATTCTGTAGTCTTCGTGTAGAGCCGGTATCCTCCTGTGTGCTCCTTCAAGTAGCCAGTAACACCGGAGACCCGCTCAGTGTCTCGCTTGCTGCACCATTCCCCTCCTAAGGACCGGATATGTGTACTATCCAACCCCAGATACCTTCCGTACGGTTGAAACAAGCTACAATAGTCTTACTGTATGGGTCAAGGGGAATAGCAGTAATCAACCTTCTCTACGTAAGCCCTGTCCTATCTTCCGCCTAAGCAGGTGCGGGGGGATTAGGTGTCTTACACGGGGCGCTGGAAGGGGCAGCAGTGGTGACGCTTTGGTAGGGATCCCAATTCGTCAGTTCAGTTCTAACGTAACGTTTCTGTTCCCTCCTTCAAGGAACGAGGGTTACATACACAACCGAGACAATTTGTAGCACAAATAGTTTTACCGTTTACTGCACTTTGTTATTCTTGTTATTTACCTATTGTAGAGGCTAGAAGTCTGCACAAGTTGCAAAATAAGGTGGATATGATGTGAATTCATAAACTCTGTATTAGTGTCTTAGATCCGTCACAAAGTAGAGAATGAAGATCTATTCTGGGGTTTAAACTGCATTAAGATGCTTGCATCAACAATATGTAATGTAACATAATGTAATGTAAACACAAATGCTTTTTTCTTCTTTTATACTTGTAATAAAGAACACTTTCAGATCATCCATAACTTAGTGTTCAAGTTTTTGTATGTTTGATGTTATACTGACTGTCTATTCAAACTCACATGCAACTGTTTATAATAGTATAATACATTTAATTATACTATTTATTGACAGAAGGACATTACCTTTTATACAAAGAACTTAGCATAGTGAATATCATAAATGCTGCAAACATTTTATTTGTGACCTACAAATAGTAACAAATCTTAATATTTCTTTTTATTTATTTTTTTTTTTTTAGGATTTTCAAAATGCTAAAACTAATGTTAGATTGAGTACAGTTGGAACAGAGGGACAGGTGAAACACATTAAATTACTTATCTGTGCACTCCTGACCAGTGTTGGGCTCTGTAGTCAAAAAGTGTATATAGGCCTCATTACTCGTTTTCAAAAGTAACATTATAACTTTACTTATTACTCCCTGCTAACAGTAATTTGTTGCACTACTCATATTACTTATCCATTACATCCCACAAAATTGGGTGCAAACTTCATGTGCACCTCATATATTTATTTAGACATTAACCCTTTCATGCATAAATTATGACAACCCCAGTCAGGATTTTAGGGCATGAAGGTCTGAATAAGATTTGTTTGTTTTTTTTTACACATTTTTGTAAAAAAAGAGATTTTCAGATGTCCACTTGAGTGGACAGTATGCGTTTATGGTTTTAACTGAAGAGATACTGTATTAAACATAATACAGTAAAAACACAGCAATACTGTTTGTATTCAACAAACCAATGAATAAAATTATATAAAATCATATGAAAACTATAAAATATATTTCAAAAATATAATACAGCTTCAATTATTGAAAGCACAATTGAGTTTGTTCCTGTTTGACCATCAGATGAAGAACTTCATACAAGTTGAACTTTGCTTGATATCAGAGCATTAGGACGTGATCCCATCAAAGATCTCTACAACCGGTGAAGGTACAACTCTGTGGAAACCCAACTCAGACTATGTAGAAAATGCTCACTATCCCTCCAGTTGTCAGGATATACGCACTAGACAAGGTTAGTGAAGATCCAAACACACTTTATTTGGGAACACAGGGCAGAGAATGGGGTGATGAAGATGCACTTGTATATCGGTGAGAGATGGCAGATGAATAACAGTCTTGATGGTTGTCTTACAGAAGAAGTATGGAGATGGAGAAACGGACACCTCAGCAGCCGGGATGAAAGGTAATTAACGAAAGCCAACACTCTGGGATGAAGTCGCAGGGAGACAGGAACACACTCAGGTAAGTGAGTCTTTCCTAGTACAAGGCCAGACAATGACTGAAGGTGAGCTGTATGAATATATTGTGCACTGCTGATGAGGTGATTGATGACAGGTGCGGGTGATCAGAACTCTGGTGATAGGGATCGCTGTGTGGTGGAAGTGAGAGAGCCTGGCTGATCTGTGACATTACCCCCCTCTCCAGGGTCCGCTCTAGCAGACCAGGGACCCTGACATCGCGGTGGCCGGCCATGAGGTCGAGGAGCAGGCCGATGAGGATGACGTTGATGGAATTCTGTAAAGAGAGTAGGATCGAGGATGTCATCTCTAGGTACCCACGACCTCTCTTCGGGGCCATACCCTTCCCAGTCCACCAGATATTCCAATCAGCCACCTCGAAGTCGGGAATCTAGGATTTTTCGGATGGTGTATGGGATCAGCTTCGATCTGAGGTATGGGGGTCATGTCATCAGGGCCAGACTCCGTGGAGGGAGCACAAACAGGTGGGTTAGTGAGGTTTCAACAAGGACACATGGAATGCAGAGTGAATTCTGTAGTGAAGAGGTAGCTGGAGTTTATAGGTGAATGGAGTGATCTGTCTTTCGACCTGGAAGGGACCGATGTATCTTCGGCTCAACTTCCGACAGGGCAGGCGCAGATGGATATCTCGTGTAGAGAGCCAGATGAGTTGTCCTGGATGGTAAGTAGGAGTCTCTCCCCGTCGCACATCCGCGAAGTGGGTGTGTCTGCGCACTGCCTGCTGGAGATGATGATGAGCCTCATCCCATACCCTCTCGCTCTCCCAGAACCAGTGGTTGATGGTGGGCACCTCAGATGGTTCGCCTGACCAGGGAAACAGAGGGGGTTGGAAACCAAGGATGCATTGGAAAGGAGTGAGACCGGTAGACTGTCGTCGGGAATTTTGAGCATATTCAGCCCAGGCGATGAACTGGTTCCAGGTGTCCTGGTGGCGCTGATAGAAGGTTCTGAGGGAGCGGTTAATCTCCTGCACCTTCCACTCTGTTTGCCCATTCACTTGGGGATGGTAGCCAGACGTCAAACTGACGGTCACACCAAGGAGTGAAATAAAGCCTTCCAGAACATGAGATACATTGGGGTCCTCGATCTGAAACTGTATCTTCTGGGATTCCAAAATTGCGAAATACCAATTGTTAAACAATGTCTCTGCTGTTTCCAGGGCTGTGGGAAGTCCTTTTATGGGAATCAGTTTGCAGGCTTTCGAGAATCTATCCACAACGATCAGGATGCACGTGTTTCCTCCAGAAGGGTACAGGTCAATGATGAAATCGACTCCTAGGTGTGACCATGGGCGTCGAAGAATTGGGAGAGGAAGGAGCTTGCCAGATGATAAGTGGTGTGGAACCTTGAAGACTGCGCAAAGTTGACATCCCAGGACGAACCGCTTGATGTCTTTGGCCATGCCAGGCCACCAGTACCGCTGTTGTAGGAGCGAGAGGGTTTCCGTGGTCCCCAGGTGGCCAGTAACCACAGAAGAATGATCTGACTTGATGAGAGGGTTGCGATGATTCTTGGGAACGAAAAGACGGTCAGTGGGACAGCCCGGCAGAGCAGGTTCTTGACGAGATGCTTCGAGTAGCTGGCTGTCCAAATCCCAACGAATGGGGCTCACAAAGAGATTGGAGGGAAGCACTGGCTCAGGAGTTTAATTGGAGTCTGAGGGAGCATGAAGTGTAGATAGGGCGTCAGCACGCACAGCCTTAAAACCAGGACGATAGGAGATACTGAACTGGAAACAAGTGAAGAATAATGCCCACCTGGCTTGTCGAGGATTCAATCTCTTTGCTTCTTTGAGATATTGCAAGTTCTTATGGTCGGTAAGGACTACAAAAGGGTGACGAGCTCCCTCTAGCCAGTGCCTCCACTCCTCGAGAGCAAGTTTGATAGCAAATAACGTTCAGTTATAAGTCACTTATAAGTTATTAGTTAATGATGAACTAATCATTTACAAAACATGACTATATGTGTCAGGGTTCTGTCACTTCGGTCTAGTTTATTCTTGGTTTTGTGGCAGAGCCCTGACACTCCTGTATTGGTCTTGTGTTGTGTAGCACGCGGCTGGTGTTTTTTCACTGGTTACGTGCTTTCATGTTGTCAAGTTTTGTGTGAACACATGGCTTATGAGTGTTCTCATTGGCTGCGTGTTCATGTCTTGTTTTGTTTGGGCACATGGCTTGTCATGTAGGTTTACTGGCCATGTGCTCTCCTGTCTATTGTCTCTCTCCCTCCTTCCCTCCCTCCGTCTCCCTCCCTCTCCCTCCCTCTCCCTCCCTCTCCCTCCCTCCCTCCCTTCCCCTCCCTCCGTCCCTCCCTCCCTCCCTCACTCCCTCCCCCTCCCTCCCTCACTCCCTCCCTCCCTCACTCCCTCCCCCTCCCTCCCCCTCCCCCTCCCTCCCTCCCTCCCTCTCCCTCCCTCCCTCTCCCTCCCTCACCCTCCCTCACCCTCCCTCCCTCTCCCTCCCTCACCCTCCCTCACCCTCCCTCCCTCCCTCTCCCTCCCTCACCCTCACCCTCCCTCCCTCTCCCTCCCTCTCCCTCCCTCCCCCTCCCTCCCCCTCCCTCCCTCTCCACTGCATACACCACTGGTCACCATCAACTTGTAGTACTGCACCTAACTCATCTTTTGAAGCATCTGTGAATATCTTCAGTGGTTTTGCAGAGTCAAAGAAGGCCAGTACAGTCTCTGTAGTCAATGTTGCTTTCAGGTCAGTTTTTCAAGTTTAGTAGTCCATCTAAACTCACTTTGCTGCAGTAGCTCCTTAATACATGGTATTTTAGAGGAAATGTTAGGAATGAATTGAGGTTCCTATGAGGTTAATCATTCCCATGACCTGTAGCACTCCTTGTTGGTTACTAAGTCTTGGCATTTCAAGGGTAGCTTGAACTTTGGTTTTACATTTACATTTAATCATTTAGCAGACGCTTTAATCCAAAGCGACTTACAAATGAGGAGCGCAATAGAAGCAATCAAACCAACAACAGGGCAACAATATGTAAGTGTCATGACCAGTCCCAGTTAGTCCAGCACAGTACATTTAGCAAAGTTTTTTTTTAATAGATTTCCCCCCGGTTTCACTGACGAGGCTTAAGCTAGTCCCAGACTAAAATGCATGTTTGAACTGTTTAAACTGAAAGCAACTTGCACTGACATGTCTTAAAATATGTCCATGCCATTGTTTTGTCTCAAGATGCACACCAGTAATGTTTTTTCTAAGGCTGAGTTTACACTTGGCATTAACCTGTGACCTGTATCCGGATGTTGTCCACATACACATTGAAAGGACAAGTGTAAACACGTTTCTGATCGGAATGTTATCCGATCAGCGTGTCCTGCTCCAGAGGTAGTCAAGAACGCATTGTGATGGGATCTAAGTGTAATGTAAACGCAATCCAGCCATCATATCTACATTCAGAGGGCGACGTCATATAAATCCCCGCCCACTCTCTCCGCGTGGCTGTCAGAAAATCATGGACAGACGCAGTTTTGACAAGAAATTAAACTTATCTGAACTTTACAATAGACGGCAATCTTTAAAACCGTTTATTTAGAATTACATGATAGCCTACCGTGTGTGTCATTTTTCATTTGAATTGCACAACATTATCTGAATGAGGCGATCGCCTGTACAATCACAGTTATGCGGTCTTAATGAAGAGCTGCATGCTGCTTTGCCAAAGGAATAATCGCTTTGCATTTTTTTTGTTTTAAATGTTGTATGTTTTTATTGTTTCAGCATGTTTATTAATCTCTCATTTCTGTCAGTATAGTCATTGCACACTATAACCTTAAACCCGGATGATGTGACTTTTTTAATATGATCAACCCAGTTATTTTTGTATGATCAACTCTGGAAGTATTCCTTCATTTAAACTTAATTTGATCTAATGGAGATTGCATTAGAAAGTAAAGTAAGTGAGTGAAAGCAATGGGACATTGTTTAATTTGCATCATCTTTACTCTTAATCGGTTGTCGTATAGCCTATACCCTTGTTTAGTTCTAATTAATGATCTTTAATGTGATGTGTGTTCTTAAATTTCTTTAATACAAAGGTGTTCAGGTTCTGCCCGTGTTTTACTGCTATTAGGCTACACATAGATGCATGTACGCTCCTTTCAATCATGAAATGTGTCGGAATAATCAATCTTTTCATCATAACTTAAATAAACTTAAATAAGTAGATTAGTACTCTATTTGTGATCGATTGTAACGTTACATTTGTTGAACAAATCACAAAAATTCTGTGCTGTGTGCACTGTCATTGATAGAGGCTAAAGTGAAAGTTGTTTTACGCTACGAAGCCATTTGAAGCTCTGCCTTTCAAGCGCCACAGACCTAATTTAAATATTTTGCGGGAAACAGAAATCCGATCTGTTATCCAGATACAGAGGCTACTTAATGTGAACAAATGTAAACGCACCGTGTCCTGATTGGATAATGATCCGATCTGCTTGATCGGATCACGGTGATCGCATGTTAATGCAAAGTGTAAACACAGCCTAAGGCACGTTTATGAAAGCTACTTAAATGTCCTAATTGAACTAAGGCCTAATCCCGGCTTATTACTATATTTGATTTCATGTACGTGTAAACTCGTGAAATGGTTAAAGTGTGTTCTTCCGCAGCTCGAGTAGAGATGGGCAGGTCATTTCACCAGCTTGGAACAGGAAAATGATTTTGTGCCTCTTTGGGATGGCACCACAAGGCGCCGTTTACTTGCAGAACGCAAGCTTCTGGATGTCACATAGGTAATGAGTAATGAGTACAGGGATTGAGAGCCAGTGGTTGTTCTGTAGGCAAACATTAGTGCCTTGAATTTGATGCTCGCAGCAATTGGCAACCAGTACGATTTTATGAGAAAAGGTGTGACGTGTGCTCTCTTCAGCTCGTTAAAGACCACTCTTGCTGCAGCATTCTGGATCTGTTGCAGAGGTTTAACAGTGCATGCTGGAAGGCCTGCTAAGAGAGCATTATAATAGTCCAGTCTGGATAGAACAAGAGCTTGCACAAGGAGTTGTGTAGTATGTTCCAATCTGGGTCTGATCTTCCTAATGTTGTATAAGGCAAATTTCTATGCAGTTCTATGCAGATCCTAGTGATGACATGTAGATGGAGAAGAGAAATGGTCCAAGCACTGAGCCCTGAGGCACCCCAGTATCTAGATGTTGTGACTTAGACACCTCACCCCTCCACTGCACCCTAAAGGACCTACCTGAAAGGTAAGGCTTGAAACTTTGGAGTGCGGATCCTGAGATGCCCTTCCTCTTGAGGATTGACAGGAGGATCTGGCTCAGGCTCGACACCTCTCCCAGACAATCTATCCCCAAGAAATTGACTCTAAACTGACATTTACTCTTATTTGTTTTGCATTTTGTGCAGCACATTTCTCAGTATGGCATTTTGTTGCTCTAAAGTGGAACCCCAGTCTATTATATCATCTGTGTACACATGAACACCTTCCAACACTCTCCCGCCTCCTCTAACAGCCAGTTCCTCAGCCCCTCCTCCTCTGGTCCCCTTCAGTCTCTCTTCATCTCTTGCACAGAATTGTGAGGATCTGCATAGGTCCTTCAGGCCACCAGCTCTGCATAGTCCAGAGGATCCCCTGGCTCCGCCTCCAGCCTCTGAACCCAACACTCCACCACGGCCTGTCGACGCATCGTCTACACCTTGGCTCCTCCCTCTCTCAGCTCCACCGGAAACATTCAGCCTTACGACTCCATCGGGCTCCCTTGTCCCACAGGCTTCGCCTTGGTCAGACGTTGCCCTGCCTACACCTTCAGTTCCGTCTGGCTCCGCCTTCCCCCCCGGCTTCGCCTTCGTCCTCAGTCCCACCAGTTCCACTTCAGTCTTCAGGTTCCCGTGTTCCACCTCGTATGCTCGTCGCTGCAGCTCCACCTTGGTCTCCAGTGCCAGCGATGGCGCATGGGCTCTTTGCCATGTCAGCTCCACCTGGGTCTCCATCTCCAGTGGTGTCTCCATCGGCCGTCCACAGGGTGGTGCCTGTCAAGTCTCCACCATGGCTCCTCCCGCCTTCAACTCCACCCTGGGGCCTCATCATGGCTCTGGACCAGCATCTGGCTCCAGTGTGTCTGATTAGTAATTTAGTTCATCTGTCGTCTCATTAATTAACTCGTTAGTCCCTGTGTATTTATACCCTGTGTTCACCCTCATTCTCTGTCCATTCTCGTTTGTGCATAGTTTGGATATCTCCTTACTCTCCTGAGTGTTGTCATTAAAAGACTGTTATTTTGAATCTCCTTCGTCTTTGTGCTGTTTACACACGCTACCCGTGAGAGTATCCAGTTTTAATGACCCATTCATTTGCAATGGCACAATCCATTTTTTATTGGTTATTGCACTGACATTCACAGGTTCTTCACTTTGCATTAGAAAGGGCTGACCAGCATTATTATTTAGCATATTTTTTACGTTACCACACCAACAAAAACATGTTAGTCAGTGTCCTCCTCTAAATGCACACTTTTTTTCCTTTTGTGAAACACTGTTTGGCAAAGTGTTTTTTACCTTTGCATTTTGTGCATTGTTTTCCATAGGCAGGGTATCTCCTAGGCTGTTGTCAGGAACCACAACGTTTACAGCTGAAAGTGTTCTCATCCTCAGCATTCTTTGTTGGCATTAATTGACTTTGGTTTGTCTCTTTTTTTTATCTTTACTGTGCCAACAGGTACACTTCTCATTCACTGGGGCTACACATGGGTCAATAATGAATGTCTTTATATGCTGCTGTGCAAGTTAACTTGCATGACATATTTTCACCGCACCATTCAAAGACAATTCTGTCTCTCTGGGAAGTCTTTCTCTGAGCTTCGTATCATAAATCCCAAAAACAATTTGATCAAGAATCATAGACTTTCAGCGAAATTACACATTCTGGCTTTTAATTTTAGATCAGTCAGAAAACAGTCAAACGTATCACCATGCTGCTGAACTCGGGAACAAAAAACATACCTCTCATATGTCTCATTGTTTTAGGCAAACGGTGCTCATCGGATTTCAGGAGTATTACATCAAACTTAGTTCTGTCATCCTCATTTGCAAAAACAAACATGTTAAAAACTTTGATGGCTTGTGGACCTGCAACAGTCAGCAGTAATGCTGTTCTCCAGTTACTGTCAACATTTCCAATTAATTAAAGTCCTTCTGTCTGCTTCACTCTTCTTCTTTCCACCTTATCTTTTAATTTTTAAAACAACTCAAAGAGATCCATTTCTGGTACCATGTTATGTTTGTCTCTTGTTGCAACCCAAATAAAGGGCCTTGTCTCTCCACACATCGACTGCACCCGAAAACCTACGCAGGTGACTTGTTGCCTCGCTGCCTTATTATGACTTGTAAGGCAGCATATGCCGCGTTCCAGGCAACCCGTAACCCATGTTTTTCCAACCTTCTACCCGTGAAAGTGCACTGGAACGGCAGTCAAACCCGTGACTTCCCACCCGTGAGCTCGTACTAGATCGATGTACTCCCAGTTACGCACTCTGGCGTCACATAGCCCGCGAAACAACAATGGCAGCCCCTACGGTTTGGTAATTAATACTAAATACATTTCCAAATATACAAATAATGTAAAATAAATGGTATAACAGCTTCTCTTTCCTTATGCACCGTTTTTTTCAAATAAGCAAGGAGTAAGCCCCGTACGGTCCGCCATGCTTTGTTTACATCTAGCTACCACAATTCCTTGTGCTCAGGCAGTTTGGCGTGACTTTGCCTGGAACGCTAAAAAGTCGTGAGTCGTGGTTTGAAGTCGCAACTTATGGGCTCAAAAACCTGCCTGGAACGCAGCAATAAGCGCACAAAGGTACCTCACGAAACTGATTTTGGTCAGATTTCTACAGATTCCAGTTGCATGACCAACAGGCCATCTTAAACCATGCTTCTGTTCTGAATAGCATTTACAATTTTCTTTTGACCTTTAATTATTTATTTTTCAAAGTTTCTTATTTATAATATGAATTCAGATTGAAGGGAGGTTTCTTATTGGGTGGTCTTTTTTCTTTACATGAAGTTTAACATGGGACAACTCTGTTCTCCCAAGAATGTTTCAAGTAAGAAAGGACATTTTTATTGCACTTTTTATTGCAGCACCATTTCCTCAATATTTCATTTCAAGTCACTTTTCTAAAACAAATCTTCAAATACAATTAACTTCCTTAATGATGTTGTCTAGACGTACTTTCTCAAAATCTTAATTTCAAATGGTCCAAGTGATGTGTTGCTCCTTTTTTCAAGATCTTTTTTGGAGAGTATTTATTTAAACATTTACCTGTCTGAAACAGACACAATTGATCAGTGTTTTCTGTCAAGCAATTGGAGGTCTTGAAGTGACAGAACTTTGGATTTATACTGTCCTGGAAAACCGGTTCCATATACCCCCGCTCAACAGCCCAGATTCCCCGGTGGATGATTTGGATGTGAACACGGATATTATTCCAGAGAATTTGTGACATTGATTTACGCTGTGCTGTTTGCAGTCGGCTTACTCAGAAACTCCATGACTCTCTACAAATCCCTCCAGAGGAGATCCATCAAACATCTCCAAGGCATTGTCCATTATCACCTCGCCAGTCTTGTGGTGTTTGACATGCTCATTCAGATGCTGTGCATGCTGGTGGTTGTACAATCTGCCCATTGGTTGGTGGTAATGCACCAATATCTGGTCTGCCAACTACCAATAAACTGAAAAGAAGTTGATTTAACTAAGAGAAATTGAAGAGAAATAGAAATTTGTTATATTTTATCATATGTTTCAGTTATTGCTATTTTGTTGTAAGATGCAATCCTATTGACTGCAATGGAGCAAATTTAATAGGTTTTCACAGGGAGCGCCAGTGAGTTCCTTATATTGCTCTGGATGTGCATCTAATTAATATGGATATGAAAACTGTTTATAAACAGTCAGAGCCTAAGTATTTTAAACTATATGTGGTGGTTACAAAAAAGAGAGAAAAAAATAAGTTTATTTAACAAAGTTCAGGAGGAGCATGTTCCAACCAGTCAGCGTGTGAAGAGTGTGAAACGTGTGACAATCATGTGACTGTTTTGCAGCATTTGTCCACCCTACGTGCCCAACATATCCAAAATCGAGGATCTTTCGTCCTTGGGGAACCTTCGCCGCTTAACACCGGCCCAAAGGCAAGCTCACACTACAGGAATATAAGGGCACGTTTATACAACAACAATGTATTAAAAACGGAAAAGTTTCCCTGTGCCTTTTTGCGTACAGATGACATTGTTGTCAAAACAATCCCAGTTCACAAGGATCCGTGAAAACCACTAAATGTGTTATGTGTTATGCATGCCAGGCCAGTAGTTGGCGATGTCACTTTGTAAAGAAACATTATGCGCCTACAGACTGAACACATAATATGCTTGCACATGACTTCACCGTTTTTACAAATTCACATTTTTGATGTTTACATGGAGATGATAACGGTATTGTTTTCTAAAACTTTGAAACCCAATTTCAAAAGCTCAGGGCCGTCAGCCTGTCCGACCGGGTCCCTGCACGACAAGACGCTGAGGCCTACCCTCTCCTCTGCCGGCAAGAGATCCACCATCTTCCTCCATGCCTTTCTCTACTTACAGTCATGTGAAAAAGAAAGTACACCCTTTTTTGAATTCTATAGGTTTATGTATCAGGACATTTAGGTAAATACAACCTCAGATGAACAACAAACACATAACATATCACACCATATCATTATTTAACAAAAATAAATCCAAAATGGGGAAGCCATGTGTGACAAACTAAGTACACCCTATGATTTAATTGCTTGTAGAATCAACTTTATCAGCCTTCCTCTCTTGTGGAGGAAATTTGGCAGACTATTCTTTACAACGTTGCTTCAGTTCATAGAGGTTTGTGGGCATCTGTTTATGCACAGCTATCTTAACCCTTGTGCATCAATTTAAAAAAGTTACACATAGGTCCATAGAGGACAAAAATGTCCATGTCAAAAAACTGTCATAAAAAATGTAATATTGAGAGCACAAACTTAAGTTTGGTCTCATTTTAAAGAAGACCCTTGTCAGATTATTGTTGAAGTCAAAAAAATTTAAAAAGTGAAACAAAAAAAAAAGTTATAGAGGTTTAAGTTTATGAAAATTATTTATGAATAATATTTTATATAAAATATATTTTTTATGAAGCATGTTGAACTCTAAAACTTCTAGAAAATCAAAGCCATAAATCTAAAAAAGTTGTGTTCCAAATTTGAGGTTGATATTTCAAAAAATGAGCTTTCAGTCAGAGTTTGTTTGGGCGCAGTGCCAAAGTTTCCCCATTAGATGCCAGCAAAACTCCACTGATACACACAGTGTTTGGATTTGCAGTACAGCTGAGTTTTTCTCTCTCAAATATCACAAGCACACGCACGCATACCCACACACAATTTTTTTTATTACACACATACAAACCACTCTCTGACATCCATACCAACACACCCACACAGTTATAGCTGCATAATTTATCCAATTGTCTTTATAATATGCAGAAGCAGAAAACAGGAATAAAGTGAGTATTTGCTTTATAAGCCAAACCTGAAAAAATGGCACCATCTAGTAAAAAAATAGTAAAATTTTTAATTTTGAAGCCTTACCAACAGAATAAAAGCCTATTAACAAAGATTGCATCATTTTATAGTTAAATGGCAATGGGATTAAAAAATGCAGTTTTAATGGGTTCCAATGGGGACATTGTTGTCCAAAAGACGCTGAGAGGAAGTATTTATTTAAAGGAAATGGGGGTGAAATATTAAAATTCCAATAAAAATACACACCTGTGGCAAATTTTATGCAGTTAGCATTAACACAGGCAAAGTTATCAAAAAAACAAAACTGAAAGAGCCAAAAATGTCCATAAGGATGCACAAGGGTTAAGATCCTGCCACAGCATTTCAATCGGGTTAAGGTCTGGACTTTGACTGGGCCAGTGCAACACCTTGATTCTTTTTTTCCCCCAACCATTCTGTTGTAGATTTGCTGGCGTGCTTGGGATCATTATCCTGTTGCACGACCTAATTTCAGCCAAGCTCTATTTGCCTCACATTTGAATATTTTGGTATACAGAGGATTTCATTGTTGACTCAATGACTGCAAGGTGCCTAGGTTCTGTGGCTGCAAAATAAGCCCAAATCATCGCCCCTCCACCACCGTAATGGACAGTTGGTGTGCAGTGTTTGTGCTAATATGCTGTGTTTGGTTTTCGCCAAAGGTGATGACGTGCGTTATGGCCAAACATTTTCACTTTGGTCTTGTCTGTCCAAAGGACATTATTCAAGAAGTCTTGTGGTTTGTTCAGATGCAACTTTGCAAATCATTGAATTCAGGTGTTCCAATCACTTCCAGACCTCCAAACTTCATGTGGCCTTCAGATTAGCTCAAGAACAGTGCATAGAGAGCTTCATGGAATGGGTTTCCTTGGCCGAGCAGCTGCAATGCAAAGCGTCGGATGCAGTGGTGTAAATCACGCTGGACTAGAGCAGTGGAGACGTGTTCTCTGGAGTGACGAATCACGCTTCTCTGTCTGGCAATCCGATGGACAAGTCTGGGTTAGGCGGTTGCCAGGAGAACGGTACTTGCCTGACTGCATTGTGCCAAGTGTAAAGTTTGGTGGAGGGGAGATTATGGTGTGGGGTTGTTTTTCAGGGGTTGGGCTTGGCCCCTTAGTTCCAGTGAAAGGAACTCTTAATGCTTCACCATACCAAGACATTTTGAACAATTTCATGCTCCCAACTTTGTGGGAACAATTTGGGGATAGTGGACCATAACATGGTCCACCAGTGCACAAAGCAAGGTCCATAAAGACATGGATGAGCGAGTTTGGTGTGGAGGAACTTGACTGGCCTGCATAGAGCAGTCCTGACCTCAATCCGATAGAACACCTTTAAGATGAATTAAAGCAGAGACTGTGAGCCAGGCCTTCTCGTCCAACATCAGTGCCTGACCTCACAAATGCGCTTCTAGAAGAATGGTCAAAAATTCCCATAAATACACTCCTAAACCTTGTGGAAAGCATTCCCAGAAGAGTTGAGGCTGTTATAGCTTCAAAGGGTGGGCCAACTCCATATTAAACCCTACGGATTAGGAATGGGATGTCATTAAAGTTCATGTGCATGTAAAGGCAGGCGCCCCAAAACTTTGGGCAATATAGTGTATTTTGCACAAAGTAATGAACAAACAACATACATAATCAAAACTCTCATGAGGACAAAAATGTTACCTTTCAAAGTTTTTTGTCTTTCCTTGCCATCTCTAAATAATTTTCCAAATTACTATTATGAAATGCTCTTAATATGCTGATTAATAATGCTAAATGCATGGAAAAAACAACGTCTTGTCACAAACCTGGTTTAGTTTACAACGGTTAGTTTAGTTAACGGTTGGAGTTTAACGGTTGGAGACCTGTATGACAGATAAAACTAATTATATTTGCTGCATTCTCGTTTTCTGCAGGTTTTTAGCAAAAAAAAATCAATTTTGTTGCTCACAGTGTTTCTACTACTGTTGTTAAAATAACAGTGTCATCTGCAGCTCATAATTTTGTGCTTTAGAGAGAGAGAGAGAGAGAGAGAGAGAGAAGGAATGCGCATGGAATGGAAAGGGCTTGAATGAAGCGTGTTTGGCTCTAGATAAAAATATTAGAGGATATAGCGAACCAAAAGATCATTACCATAAATGAACCTGAGGGCTTGTGGTGTGAACCACTCCGTTGTTTTGACGCAATGCTCACTTTAAACTGTAGAAACAGTAAAATTGCGCAATTATGTCCCACAGTCTGGATGGAAACAGTCTGGGGTCCAGAACCGGACTGCTGTCTTCCATTTGAATACCACTGCTCTAGACCATCAAACTGCCAAAACCTCTGCTTTTATAGAGTTGGTCGCGCTTGCTGATGGATCAGTTAATCAAAGGCATTTGATTAAGCAGTGCCTGACTGCTACTTATGCCATGTTCACACTGCACGATTTTCAAAGTCGTCGGATCACTGTTCTTTTCACACTGCATGACTATCTGGGGTAGCATTCAGTTTCTGCTGTGTGCACACTGCACGATGGATCGGCGACAGGGGGTTTCACACTGCATGACTTTTTACTCTGCGAAATCTGGTCCGCAAACTACGTTTCACAACCAAACACACACGAGAAGTGATAAGGAAATAACGCAAGATTACACATGCGTGAGACCGGAGTTCTCGCGCAAGACTGGAATTGTTATTAAAAATGCGATCCAAATTGTCTGTGCGCTAATTTGCAGAGAAAAAGGGGAAAAAAAAGATTATGCAGGAGGAAATGCTTGGGGAGACACGGGGATTATGTTCTGCAGTTGGAGGTATAAATAATTAATTAATAATTTTGCAATGTGCTGCTGTTGCGGCTGGACAAGCAGATGTTTGTGCTTTGTTTCTGTTTGATATAACTGTAAATATATCTATTAAAATAGTGATATTCTGGTCTATAACTCCTCCCCGAACTTCCCACTACCCTGTATTTTGCTCTCTCATTGGCTGTAGGTCATCGCCGATGTAATTTTCAACACATTTCACACAGCAGGATTTTGAATCACCGGCAGGTCCAGATATTTAGCATGCCAAATATCTCACGGGTGTCGGCGACTCATCGGCGATTCTCTCATATCGTGTCTTTGATAATTCACACTGTGTGATTGTCACTTGCATGAACGAGCACCGATTTGCCTATGATTTCGGGCATTTGTCGTGATTTCGCAAAACCTGTCGGCGAGTGAAAATCGGGCCTAATATCGTGCAGTGTGAACTCTGCATTACCCTCTTAATTCCTATGGAAGCAGTAAGGGTGTACTTAGTTTGTCACACATGGCTTCTCTATTTTGGCCTAGGTTTTGTTAAATAAACTAGGACATGGTGTAATATGGCATGTGTTGTTGTTCATCTAAGGTTGTATTTACCTAATTTTAAGACCTGCCAAGGACCAGATGATTTTTTATTGTTCTGACGAAACAATACAATTTTAAATGTAAAACCATAGAATTTAAAAGGGTGTACTTTCTTTTTCACATGACTGTACATCCCTCCTCTGTGTAGATTTATTAAGCCCCTCCCTCAAAAATACGCAATGGGCTCAGATTGGTTAGCTGGCCCAGTGTGTTGTGATTTGCTAACCGCCTAGTGCACGTTGTCCGGAAACGTCACGGCCCTTACCATTACGAGTAGTTGCATGTGTTCCGGTGTATTGTAAACAATGGCGTCAATATTTCCTTATCAATTTGAGCCCGAGTCAGACCCAGACAATATTAGTCAAGTCAAGTCAAGTCACCTTTATTTATAAAGCACTTTTTACAATGCCGATTGTTTCAAAGCAGCTTCACAGTGTTAACGCTCTGGAGAAAATAGTGATGTCATCCAGCTCAGTTCAATTATCATATAGTGTCAATGCAGGCAGATCAGTAATATAGTTGAATATTTAGTGTAGTGTCCCCAACTAAGCAAGCCAAAAGCCAAAGGCGACAAGGAACTAAAACTCCATCAGGTGACAGAATGGAGAAAAAAACCTTGGGAGAAACCAGGCTCAGTCGGGGTGCCAGTTCTCCTCTGGCCAACGAACAAACAGTGTATGATTATGATTCAGGCAACATTACAGGTCAGAAGTCATATTAGATCGGAATATTCAGAATATTTGTCCAGTTCCATCTGAGTGAAGATCGGAGTCATCAAGCCGGAGATGGGTTTGTTGAGGATGTTGTGTCGATGAGGCCTTCAAGCAGGGCAACCACCCAGTAGAGCATTACAATAATCTAGCCTTGAGGTCATGAACGCATGAATTAACTGTTCAGCATTTTGCATTGAAAGCATATGCCGTAATTTCGATATATTTTTAAGATGGAAGAATGCAGTTTTACAGATGCTAGAAACGTGGCTTTCAAATGAAAGATTGGTATCAAAGAGCACACCCTGGTTCCTTACTGACGACGAGGACTTGACAGAGCAGCCATCAAGTGTTAAACAGTATTCTAGGAGGTTTTTTGTCCAATAATTAAAAATTCTGTTTTTTCAGAATTAAGTTGCAGGAAATTACTAGTCATCCAATTTTTTATATCAGCTATGCATTCCGTTAATCTTGTGAACTGGTAAGTTTTGTCAGGGCGCAAAGAAATATAGAGCTGAGTATCATCAGCATAACAGTGAAAACTAACGTCATGCTTCCTAATGATATCTCCAAAGGGTAGCATGTACAGGGTGAAAAGCAACAGTCCTAGCACTGAGCCTTACGGTACTCCATACTGAACTTGTGATCAGTGTGACATCTCTTCATTTACTGCTACAAACTGATAATGGTCAGATAAGTATGATTTAAACCATGCCAATGCAATTCCACTAATACCAACATAATTTGAGAGTCTATTCAAAAGAATGTTGTGGTCAATAGTATCGAATGCATCGCTAAGATCGAGTAACACTAATAGAGAGATACAACCACGATCGGATGATAAGAGCAAATCATTTTTAACTCTAATGAGAGCAGTCTCAGTACTATGATACGGTCTAAATCCTCACAGATACCATTTCTTTCTAAAAAGGAGCATAATTGTGAGAACACTGCCTTTTCTAGTATTTTTGACAGAAAGGGTAGATTTGAGATTGGCCTGTAATTGACTAATTCTGTAGGATCAAGTTGCGTTTTTTTAATAAGAGGTTTAATAATAGCCAGCTTAAAAGTTTTCAGTACATATCCTAATGACAAGGATGAATTAATGATATTAAGAAGAGGATCTATGCCCTCTGGAAGCATCTCTTTTAGTAGCTTAGTCGGTATAGGGTCGAGCATACATGTTGTTGATTTAGATGATTTAACGAGTTTAGCCAATTCTTCTTCTCCTATAGCAGTGAATGAGTGGAATTTTTTCCTCAGTGACACTACAATGCACTGTCTGATGCGATACTGTAGTAGATGGTTGCATAGTTATATTTTTTTCCCTAATATTATCAATCTTGCATGTAAAGAAGTTCATAAAGTCATTACTGCTGTGCTGTTTGCAAACGTCAGAAGTTGAAGTTTTATTTCTTGTTAATTTAGCCACTGTATCAAATAAATACCTAGGGTTGTGTTTGTTTTCTTCTAAGAGAGTCGAAAAATAAGCAGACCTAGCAGATTTTACGGCCTTTCTGTATGCAATCATGCTCTCTTTCCACGAAATGGGAAAAACCTCCAGTTTTGTTTTCTTCCAGCTGCGCTCCATTTTTCTGGCTGCTGTTTTAAGGGCCCAAGTGTGCTCGTTGTACCACGGCGTTGGACTATTTTCTTTAATCTTCTTTAAGCGCAGAGGAGCAACTGTGCTGGAAGTGCTGGAAAAGAGAGAGTCAATAGTTTCTGTTGCAACATCGAGTTCCTCTAGGCTATCTGGGATGCTGAGGAGATGGAACTGATGAGGAAGATTATTTACAAAGCAGTCTTTAGTGGCAGTGGTGATAGTCCTGCCATATTTGAAACGAGGGGACGGCTTTGCAGCCTTTGCTAAATTAAGTATACATGATACTAGGTAATGATCTGAGATGTCATCGCTCTGCTGCAGAATTTCAACGGTATCAACATTTATTCCATGTGACAATATTAGGTCTTAAAGTATGATTACGACTATGAGTGGGTCCTGACACGTGTTACCTAAATCCAGTAGAGTTTAGAATGTCTCTAAATGCCAATCCCAATGCGTCTTTTTCATTGTCTACATGGATATTAAAATCAGCCAGTACTGCAGCCAGTACTAACTCTGATAGAAAATCAGCAAATTCTTTGGTAAAGTCTGTATGGTGCCTTGGTGGCCTGTATACAGTAGCCAGCACAAATGTCAAACGGGATAACTCATTAGTGATGAGAATCGAGCAGAACCTGTGCAAGAACGGCTGTTACAGGAAGTTTCAGAATGGTGTTTTTTATGTTTTTTTATTTGTCGTTGTCTCATACTTTGTAGGTATGCTGTTATTTGTAAATGCTACTACTGTTTATGTTAGCTTTTGATATACGGTTTTAGCCTTATTAAAGCTTTAGTACAGCAGAATACATGATTGCCATATAATCATTCTAACAAATGATACTATGGTTCTTGAAAAGGAGTAAGGGGGAATGCTTAGGTAGCTAGCTTGAAGCCAGTGTGGCTGTCGGTAAGAACAGGTCCAGTCTAGTCAACTTTGGTATAGAAGTCTTTATTACACACCCAAGCAGGTATTGTGTGTGTGTGTGTATTTATGGTCAATTATGCACACAAAGGAGTAACAGAATGAAAAGGAGTAAAACTCAGTTCTCTGCACAGTATAGCCACAAGCTGTGGGCACAGGTGCAGCTAATAAATCCTGTGAGAGAGTCCTGATCAGCTTGAGATTGGGTGGGTGGAGCTTGGGGCTAACAGGGAAATGAACAGGCTAAGAGGGGTGAGGCACTTGCTTTGAGGGTGCAGCTTAGGGACACAAAAACTTCCCCCAAATTTGTAATGCAAATTTGACAAATCAGGGGGAATCAGGTAGGGCTGTGAGAGGGATAAGGCGGGCAGCGAGCAGCGGGCCTTGTGTATGTCCTGTCCTTGACTTGGACATCGGCAACCCTACAACGGCCATCTTTGCTGGGAGGGAGGGAGATGACTTTACCCACTGACCATTAGGATCGGGGAAGTTGAGGATCAAGAATCAGAACAACAGTGTTAGGTTGCAGGTTAGGATTGTTGGTGCGCCACTTCTGTCTGGACTGAAGAGAGGGAAGGTCATTTCTAAGGAAATGGGCCCAAAAATTATCGGAAAGGATCTGACTATGACGCCATTGACGGTGACTGTGCAGCTCAGAATCTGGATATGTTACCAGAGGAAGGGAAGCATCATGCCGACCCATCAGCAGCAAGTTAGGGATCACAGGGTAAGGATCAGCAGCATCAGATGAAACATAGCCTAAGGGCTTGGAATTTAGAATGCCTTCAATTTCAATCATGACTGTGTGTAGTATCTCCTCACTGACAACTTGAGCACCTAGGGTGGTCTCCAGGGCGATTCTGATGGAGCGTATTTCGCGCTCCCAGGTTCCACCAAAGTGGGGGGTGTGTGGAGGATTGTATTTGAAGGAAATCCTCTGCTTGGCCAGAGCTGCCTGAAGATCACGGGTTAGGGATTGATAGGAGTCTAGTAGCTCTTTCCTGCCTCCAATGAAGTTGGTACTTCTGTCAGAGAGTAGCTCAACATTGCTCACGGTTTACCTCTATGAGCAATGAAGCATCTGAGTGCCATCAAGAAGGAATCTGTATTCATGTGACTGAGTAGATCAAGATGCATGCATCTAGTAATCAGACATTTGAAAATGATTCCCCACTTTTTCTCAGCTCGTCTGCCAATCTTTACTGTGTAGGGCCCAAAGGAATCCCAGTGGAATAGAATGGAGGTTTGTAAAGGCAAAGGCGAGCTGGAGGGAGATCTGCCATTTGGGGAATAATAGGATAGGCACGGAACTGTTGACATTTAAAGCACCTATGCTGATGTTTTCGGACTACTTCACGACCCCTCAGGATCCAGTACCACCTTTTTAACTCAGCAAAAATCCTTTCTGGCCCAGGATGTTATAGTTGGTCATCATAAACCTTATCTATAAGTTTTGTGATAGAATGGGCAGGGTCCAGGACAACCGGATGAATGGTATCAGGGAGTAGATTACTACTCCGACGTAACCTTCCGCCTACCCGAATGAGCCCTGACGCTGGGTCTAACTCTGGGGCAAGGGAGAGTAAACGGCTTGAAGGTAGAAGGGGCTTTTGGGTTCGAAGGCAGGCTAAATCATCCCTGAAGGAATCCACCTGGGCTTATTTTAGGATGGCTGTCTCTGCATCATGGTAGTTTTCTGCTGATGGAGGCTTTGCCACCCCATGAAGGGATGCAGCCATACAGTCAAGGAGATCTTGGAAGGTGGTAAATTGACTGGAGTCAGGGATGGAGGGGTATGGACTGAGGGATGCAGCACAACAGAAACTGGGCTTGCGCAGCTCTACAGGGTCATCAGATTGATCTATAGCAGGGTTAGTGGGCCACAGTTCAAGGGATTGAAACAGGAAGGCAGGTCCTTGGTTCCACCTGCAGGGCCTGCCAAGATCAGAGAGCAACTTTCCTCAGAGAAGCATGAAAGCTGTGGTTCGTTCAAAACAGGATCAATAGGCAATGCACCATCTTGAGACCCAAACCATCAGAACACCTGTTAATGGAATGATACGATATGCAGCACCTCTCCTCTGTGTAGACTCCTGGCCCCCTCCGAAGGAGGCAGTTATATCCCGTCTTCGCAGCTGTGAAAGGCGACTCCTTCAAAACCCACAACAGGCGGTGACCTATACCAGAGAGATCCAGAAACTAATTGTTGCTGGATATGTCAAGAAGTTATCCTCATCTGAAGTGGAAGATGCCCCTGAGTCCTGGTGCATACCCCACCACATTGTGCGTTACAATGAAAAAGACTGCATTGTGTTTGATTGTTCCTTCTCCTACTGAAATCAATGCCTGAATTCACAGTTATTTCCTGGACCAATCCTTGGGCCTTTCCTCCTTGGCGTTCTGCTCCGTTTTAGACAGCACAAGACCGCAATCAGTGGAGACATTAAATCAATGTTTCACCAGGTGTGCCTGTTACCACAGGATAAACCTCTCCCGCGATTCCTTTGGCATGACCTGGACTGCGAAGCTCCTCCAACTGTGTATGAATGGCAAGTTCTCCCCTTTGGCACGACCTCAAGCCCTTGCTGTGCCATTTACATCCTCCAGAGGATCATCAAAGATGCACAGGTAAATGAGTGCATTAACCATTCCATACACAATTGCTTCTACATGGATAACTGTTTACAAAGTCTTCCCACCTCAGAGGAAGCCAAAGACCTCCTTCACAGCCTGCGCACTACCCTTTCCTCTGGTGGCTTTGAAATCAGACAATGGGCCAGTAATTATCCTCAAGCCATCTGTGACCTACCTCCGGAAGCCAGGTCAGAACAAACAGAGCTATGGCTATCACACAATCCTTCCCTTGATCCCTCAGAGTCTACCCTAGGTCTCCTCTGGAACTGCCATACAGACACCCTCAGATACAGGCACAGAGCCATTGAACCTACCACCTCAACTATGCCTCATCTTTACAGAGTTCTTGCTAGCCAGTACGATCCTCTTGGTTATATCCTTCCTTACACAACAAGAGCCAAGATTATTGTCCAGCATTTATGGGGTAAGCCATGAGAATGGGATGATCTAAATCTCCCTCATGATCTCCCAGAAGCCTGGCTTTGATGGGAAAGCGAACTCCCTGCTCTCTCCACCATCACACTGCCTCGCTGCCTCAAACCTCATTCAGTAGACCCCTCTTCAGTCACCCACGACCTTCACATCTTCTGCAACGCATCAGAGCATTCCTATGGTGCGGTTGCCTACATGCTCATAGAAGATCACCAGCAGGTGAATGTGTCCTTCCTCGTTGCAAGGTCCCGCGTAGCTCCCAAAAAACAGCTATCTATCCCACAATTGGAATTATGTGCAGCCCTAATAGGAGCTCAGCTATTCAGTCTCCTCCAAACAGAGCTCATCCTCCATATCAGAAAGACTATTCTGTGGACCGACTCTACCACTGTACTCTATTGGCTCACATCTGACTCTTGCCGTTACAACGTTTTTGTTGGAACCAGGGTACCTAAGATTCAGGAGCTCACTAAAGGCCAGGAGTGGTGTTATGTGGATTCTCTGCCACTGCCACTGCTTCTCTACATTGTGGTGGATGTCATCAGGTGGGCATTTAAAGAGATGTAGTGAAGACTAGCAGAGGGAGAGCTAGAGAGATCTCTTGCAGGGCCCTGCAGTGTCCAGCCAAGTTGGGTCTTGATTGCTACAAGGGCTCCAGGAGGGCCCAATTTCACCTGTTGTGTTGGGATGATAAGGTGTGTTTGATCAGCCCCAAAGAGGAGTAGGGATCTTAATTAAGCTGTTTGAGAGGAAGCTGACGGAGGTGAGAGTAGTGCCGCTGGAGGGACTTCACAGGGTGAGAATGTTCTGACAAGGGTAGCTGGTCAGCAGGGAAGGCTTGACTGATGACATAGGACTAATTAGGATGCGCTTTAAGAATAAGGGTGTTGGATACAGTAGCTCCATTAAGAGTGTGAACATCCTGTATCACAGTTCTCAGCTTTAGGCTCTCAGATTTTCCTTCTAACTGAAGTGTTTGGGCAGCAGGGTGCAGGAGGATTGTTCATTCGGACCCATCATCCAATATGGCATAAGTGTTTAAGGACCTGTCTCCATTGCGCAGTCACTTCAACTACCTTCAGTAGTAATTTATTACAATCACTAGGGTGGTCTAGATATAGATTTAGCACTTGAGTTGTTCTTTCCCTTCTGTGCTGGGAGCGGGCTTCTTGTTGTAGCCAGTTGGAAAAATCTAGGAGGTTATAGGAAAGGGGACCTGGTCTACTCAACACATCTCTTGAACTGGCAGAACTGCTCATGGGGAAGCTTCTCTAAAAGCCGCTCAACATGTGAACCACAGGTAAGCTCAGAGAGTCCTTCAGGGCCCATGGACTGAAGGAGGCCCACTAATGCCTGAACTCTGAGGGAAAATTGGTCTAAGCCTCTACCATCCCCTATGCGAATAAGTCTCCTCACCTGGTCTACCTTTAGATGATCCAACAGGATGTGGTATTTATATTGCTCTGATTCTCTTGGATCCAACAAGTTGAATAGGGCCATCTTTAACATCATGTACTGGCTTTCATCCTCCCTAGTGAGATCAGGGAAAGAAGGACCTTCTACCCTCCTATAGTTTGACTGCAGGGGCCAATAGGAGGAACTAGCTGGTTTAGAGGGGCAGCAGATATCAAGTGGTGGGGCTGCACATTGTATGCCGGCTGAGCAGAGTAAGACATAACACCAGGCAAGGGTTGACTTGGCAGGGTATAGGTTGGGTGCATGGGGTTATACGAGGCTGGTACTTGAGATGTGGCAGGAAACTGACCATGGCCAGGAGGATGCGTGAGCTGCAAGGACTGTGGCATAGGTTGGATAAGAGGGGCACGGCTTACAGGAGGAGGAGAAGGAAGCTGCTGCTGAGGTGGAAAAGGAGGGGGGCTATGGTCATCTGTAGTCTGGCAGGCTTGTGGTGATACTTCTGGATGAGGGTTAAGGTTATCAAGGCACGGAGCTTGGTGCTAACAGGGAAATGAACAGGCTAAGAGGGGTGTGGCACTTGCTTTGAGGGTGCAGCTTAGGGAGGGATTTCGAAGGGAATTTTCGGAATTCTCGAAGGGATTATTTGATTACAGACTGGATCGATAGTGATTGCTACTGACTGTATAGCACCGTCAGTTTTGTCTTTATAGAACGAGCGTAGCCAAATATCTGGGGTGAAATTGGGGTGAAAAGGACAGCGTTTCGATGGCATGGCAACAACACTACTACATAGGCTAACTCTTCCTCTTCTCAACATGGCCTCGCCCCCTTTGTTGCGTGTTCTCTGGGGCAGGGTTTATATAAATTTTACGGTTAGTGATGTCGCTAACCCATGAGAAGCTAGTTGTAGTCCCTACCAGCCGTTTGTTGTAGTCCTTAAAAAGTGATTTCTTTAAAAGAAAATATCTCCCTTTGCATTGAACTTTAAGCGTTGTAACTTTGCAGATGTTGTTTATGCACAAACAGCAACATTACACACTAACTAAAGTTATAAAAGTGAAATCATAATCAACCACCCCTTATACGAAAACTTATAACTGTAAAAGACAGACCTACTGTAAGCAGACCTGTAACTATCCGAGGCTGTTAATCGTAGTCTATGTGTTTGTTAAAGTCATCAATTTTCATTACTATTTCAACTTATTTTTTAAAAGAATAATTATATTTTTATTATACCTACATTTATTCTAATGATATTTTACTTATATTTTATTTATAATAGGCTACTAATATTTATTATATTATACTTAATTTTTAATTCTTAATAAAATAAAACACTTCTGGCATACATTTAAAATCAATGCCTGCCATGGTGTTTCTTATTTGTCGTCTCTGATTTAGATGCGTGTCCTCAGCCGATGCGCTGTACCGTTTAAAGATGAAGCATTGTTTATGCAGCATCAGTGCCACCTAGCGGAATAACAAAAATACAGAATGTTTGGCAAACGCACCTTCCACGCGTCCCGCCTGACTCAACTCAACAGCTTTTACGGGTGCTTGTGACGGCATCAGCAGGTAAATGTAGGCTACTTTAAATAAAAAGTCAAACATATTAAGAAACTTTTAGCTGTGTTGCTATGTGTCATAAGAGTAAGCAACTGAGCTAACACTCTGTATAGAGTGAACGCGAACGTGCTTATAATAAACCCATACAACTTGCAGGTGCATTTTTGACATAACGCGTCACCCACCATACCAGGGCAAAAAAGTTGCTACTGATGTACACTCACCTAAAGGATTATTAGGAACACCTGTTCAATTTCTCATTAATGCAATTATCTAATCAACCAATCACATGGCAGTTGCTTCAATGCATTTAGGGGTGTGGTCCTGGTCAAGACAATCTCCTGAACTCCAAACTGAATGTCAGAATGGGAAAGAAAGGTGATTTAAGCAATTTTGAGCGTGGCATGGCTGTTGGTGCCAGACGGGCCGGTCTGAGTATTTCACAATCTGATTTTCACGCACAACCATTTCTAGAGTTTACAAAGAATGGTGTGAAAAGGGAAAAACATCCAGTATGCGGCAGTCCTGTGGGCGAAAATGCCTTGTTGATGCTAGAGGTCAGAGGAGAATGGGCCGACTGATTCAAGCTGATAGAAGAGCAACTTTGACTGAAATAACCACTCGTTACAACCGAGGTATGCAGCAAAGCATTTGTGAAGCCACAACACGCACAACCTTGAGGCGGATGGGCTACAACAGCAGAAGACCCCACCGGGTACCACTCATCTCCACTACAAATAGGAAAAAGAGGCTACAATTTGCACGAGCTCACCAAAATTGGACAGTTGAAGACTGGAAAAATGTTGCCTGGTCTGATGAGTCTCGATTTCTGTTGAGACATTCAGATGGTAGAGTCAGAATTTGGCGTAAACAGAATGAGAACATGGATCCATCATGCCTTGTTACCACTGTGCAGGCTGGTGGTGGTGGTGGTGTAATGGTGTGGGGGATGTTTTCTTGGCACACTTTAGGCCCCTTAGTGCCAATTGGGCATCGTTTAAATGCCACGGCCTACCTGAGCATTGTTTCTGACCATGTCCATCCCTTTATGACCACCATGTACCCATCCTCTGATGGCTACTTCCAGCAGGATAATGCACCATGTCACAAAGCTCGAATCATTTCAAATTGGTTTCTTGAACATGACAATGAGTTCACTGTACTAAAATGGCCCCCACAGTCACCAGATCTCAACCCAATAGAGCATCTTTGGGATGTGGTGGAACGGGAGCTTCGTGCCCTGGATGTGCATCCCACAAATCTCCATCAACTGCAAGATGCTATCCTATCAATATGGGCCAACATTTCTAAAGAATGCTTTCAGCACCTTGTTGAATCAATGCCACGTAGAATTAAGGCAGTTCTGAAGGCGAAAGGGGGTCAAACACAGTATTAGTATGGTGTTCCTAATAATCCTTTAGGTGAGTGTATACTGTATATTCTATTTGTAAATTTGTATATTCTATTCTACCATGTAAAAGTAGCAGTTCTTTGCAATATGTGTAAATAGTAATTAGATGCTATTTATACTTTATTTTGGCAGATACATACTATTTGCACCTCAGTATTATTGTACATTAACAGGATGCAATAATAACATATAGTGTAAATGATTATATTTTTTAAAACTATTAAATGGATGCCACCTTAATGGAACAAAAAAAAGCCCTCCCTACACCTACCCCTAACCCTACCCAATAAATACTTTTATTATTATTAAACATTTCGTTAGGTACTTTATTTCCACTTTTAGAACATTTTCTTCATTTTTATTTAAAGTAAATGCCTTTCCGATGTGATATGTGATGGGAAAAGGGAGAAGAGCGAGCTCGGCAAAAGGAGGATTCGAACCCGGGTCGATCGCGTCAAAACCTAGTTCCATGAGATTTACGTTCTACTGACTATGCCACTGAAGATGTTGAAATGCACGTCATTTTTAATCTTGTGTGGCCCAACCAGGCATTATAGGGCGGACCTAGTGTAAATAGCGCTTGCCAACAAAACACGCTATTTGCACTTGGTGTGAATAGACTCTACGTTAAAGTTTATGGCACGCCCATCTCGGGAATTTGGGTATTAAAATTATTTCCGAACTTCATATGCAATTTTTACCTAGGAAACTCATATTTACGATAATTCCGATAGCACGTGAAGGCAGAATGATGTACAACACGTGTCGTCGCATTTTGCGCATGCGCTTTGAGCACAGTATAACGGCTGACAGGACAGGACAGGAAAGTTCGGTTTTCTGAGGTGAGAGAAACGTTTTATTTCCTAACAAGCTACGAAAATAACGTTAGAATAATGACACTGACATATAGCCTGACAGCATATCATCTAACCGCAGATACTGAATAGGGACAACACGTTCTTCTCAGGCACTCCGCGACCCAATCAGATCCGCAACCCACCAGTTGAGAAACACTGGTCTAAAGTGTGTTTCTCCATGGCGGAACAAGTCAATCTTTGGGTCTGGCCCATTAAAGGTTCAATTTAAATGCACTCCAGAGCGCTAGAGACCCATGAACGCGTTCACTGTATGATCTTAAATGCCGTGTGTTTGAGGACTGGTGTACTCATAAAGGTGTTATTCATTTTCAGTGTGCGATGAGTGATATACTTGCCTTTTTGCCAAAATTTATGAACAATGGGAGGGCATTTTCTACTATTAAAGTTTACCTGGCTGCTATTTTGGCTTGTCGGAGTTTCAGTGGGACGGCATCCTGAAGCGTTTGAGACCAGTGTCGAAGCAGCTGGTCCCGTCATGGGACTTGTCCATGGTTCTGAATGCTTTAACTCAGGCCCCGTTCAAATCTCTGGAGAGTGTTCATATTAAGCTCATATCTCTAAAAAAAGACGTACTATTTGCTTTAGTGTCAGCTAAGCGAGTGGGTGAGTTGCATGCCTTGTCGGTTCATCAAGTATGTCAGAATTTTAGTCTGGATGATAGCAAGGTTATGCTGCTGCCTAACCTGGCTTTCATTCCCAAAGTCAGTGATTCAGCTTATAACTGCTCTGCTTTGGAGTTGTGTGCCTTTTCCCCTTTTATTTCTTTGGAGGAGGAGCAGAAATTGCACACTTTGTGTTCTGTACGAGCGTTATGCTATTATGCAAACAGTACACGATTGTTCAGGAAGAACGATCAGTTATTCGTTTCATGGACCACTTAATGTAAGGGTAATCTCCTCGCAACACCTATCCCATTGGATGGTGGAGGTGATTGAATTGACCTATACATCTATGGGCAGGGCTGTACGTTAACTTTTTTTGGACATAGCACTGGTGCTACAGAGGTTGAAAGTTTTGTAGCACAGGCCAAACAGTTGTAGCACAAGTATAAAACATCTGTTATCATCCCTGAAAACAAACACAAGTAATGGAGTTCATCACTTAAACAAGCATTGATGTTCCATATAGAGGACAAAAAATACAAACCATCACAAAAATCATTTTCAGATTAACTTTTTGTTTATTTGCTAAAAATGGAAGAGTGCAGAAGCATAACACCTCTTACACCTCAACATTTTACATCACAGTAGAACAGATCTGTGGACAGACATCACTAAATAAAAACTCTTATTTGCAAACTAGCACTAACCTATACCATGACACTAATACTGTCAACAGTTGCATCTTTTCTTTAGTTTAGTGCATAGTGTGTGTCACAGATCTAGCATGTCTGCTGGCCACTCTTTTGTATTTGGTCTCCTGGCCCTTTTAGAAGAGGTCATCCATTTAGCAGCTACCCGATTCGGATTGAATTCCTCCAATGGGCAGCCTTCTGCACTGATACGGATTAAGTCCTCAGCAGTGGAGACATGGAGGCTTCTGTGGGTAGTGTTCTTAATTCGATTCTGGGCTGAAAATCCTTGCTCACACTGAACGGAAGAGATTGGCATCACAAGCAGTATTTCAGCCAAGTGCAGAAAGTTCTGAAATAAATGTAAATATGTAAAACTCTATTTATTAAGGAAAGTAGACACAATTTTGTAAATTGTGAAGAATGTTAAATATAGCCCACATACCTTAAAGTCTGTGCAATATGGCTCCTTGGTGAGAAGTGTGTGCCACAGCCCTAGGTATGACTTGTCTGCAAAGGTGGTCTTGATTAGGAGCTTCAGCTGCTGCCATTCCTGATAGACCTGGTCACTCTGGCATCCACCACTTTGTCAGTAAAGATGCAGTGAGAGAGATTAGGGGAAACAATATGGTGTGGGGACATTTAGACATCAGAAATTTGGTAAAATTAAAACATTGAACGTTCTTTGATATATTCATAAAACACATAACACCTAATCACTTATCTGCCCTATGTGCTCACTTTCTGAGAAGGTTACCAAAATGTTGGAGAAGAGACTGAACCTCTGCCCTGCCATAGTCCAGTAATGCAGTTTGACTCTCTGGCCATGCATCATGGTTGAATATTCTGAAGCAATCAACTACACCTTCCCCTGACTGACTCGGCAAACAACTGAAGCGTGATGTCATCTCTTCTACTGCAATGTCAACAGTTGCTGCCACATGTAGACTACTGAAAACTCCATCAGTCAAGGGAATTTGCCCTTTCAGCTCCATGCTCTGAAAAATGTTAACACCAACAGCAAAATACAGCTGGCATTTCACTGAGATTTATTTCAAATGTCTATGGGTCTTCATTCCCCTCCAGGCTCATTCTACAAGGGGTATGGCTACCTCGTGGGTCGCTATGCAATTCTCATATTACTCCTGTTACGTACGTGGTACGTATTATGCATGTGGTGTGTATATGTGTGGGTAGTTTTCTCGTGTGTGTGTCTCTTTTAGATTTTGGGGATTCCTCGGCCACAGTCGCCATTGAGGGAGATGATGTCCTGGTCATTCCACCGATCAGATTCGGCCACCCTTTTCAAATACCGGATCTTCCTCCACGTCGGGAGCTTCGTGCTCACTTGAGATGTTGGTCTTTGAGAATACGTTCTGTGTAGCATTGTGGTTGTATTGTGTTGTCGCATACTGCTCTTAATTCGTCAGTCATTACGGTGTGTGAGGCTGGGAAGGAGGGAGCAGGTAAAGAAAGTCACGCGACATACATTACGCACCACATAGGACGTTTGGTTTTTGTATTAGACACACTAGGTTAAAAAGAGAGCGCCACACTCTGTAAGTTTTGTTATCTGATTAGTTAGTGTAGTTTAGTTTTGGCGTCTTGACGCTGAAGACTTTTTATTTCTACATTTTTCTTTTGATAGTTAGTTTAGCTGATCAAACTTAGTTAGATTTGTTTTGTTTTGGTTATCTTCTTTGATTTGGCATCTCTCATGTTCGCCTTCCCACCTCGTTTTCTTTACTGTTGTTTTGTTGTGTTATTTTTCTTTTATTATACTTTTTTTTGGTAAATATTATTATAAATATATTTAGTCACTTTTTCTTCTTTGGTTTGGCACTGTACAATAAACCTTTTGGGTGAAGTTGACTTGTTCCTTTTTCTTTTATTGCCTTTTCTCATATTGAAATACACACAGTTGATAATAAATGTTATACTCCCATTTACCCCTAGTTAAACATTAAAGGGACGTAACACTCCCAACTCTAGCATGGCCTCTAGCATCCTGTACCTCTTTTTTCTTGTGTTCAGGTAAACGATAGGGGCGGCTGCGCGCCAGTTTCCCGGAGATCGTTTCGATATGGTGCTGTATGAGGTCTGTGCGACCGGGCAGGGATAAACACATCCGCAAAATCTGCTTGCAACTTGGCTAAATCGGTAAGCTGCAGCAGCTAGA
This sequence comes from Coreius guichenoti, assembly GCA_039654105.1. Taxonomy (NCBI): domain Eukaryota; kingdom Metazoa; phylum Chordata; class Actinopteri; order Cypriniformes; family Gobionidae; genus Coreius; species Coreius guichenoti. The sequence goes on along the minus strand of CM077186.1, from coordinate 6,790,284 downwards.
GGTGATCTCCCCCCGGGACCAGAGCGAGCGGATTGGTTTTGACAGCTGCTTCTGGTCCGAGATCTTCCTCTGCTGAAACGGCTGCTGCTAACTCAACCAATGTCACCTCGTTCCAGCGTTTTAAAAGATTGAGATGATAAATTTGACATGAATCACCCCTGTCCGTTTGCCTTACCTCATAATCAAGATCCCCAACTCGCTGTGTAACCACAAAAGGTCCTTGCCACTTCGCGAGTAATTTAGAACTAGACGTTGGAAGTAATACAAGCACTTTCTCTCGGTGTAAATTGACGTTCTCGTGTACCCCGTTGTACAGCCGACTTTGTTTGTCTTGAGCCTGGAATAAATTCTCCATCAAGAGGTGCTTCAATGTGTGGAGTTTTGCTCTGAGGTCCATGACATACTGAATTTCATTACGGCTGTTTGAAGGCCCCTCCTTCCAAGCCTCTCTAATGATGTCAAGCACCCCACGGGGCGGATGACCATAGAGAAGCTTGAATGAGGAAAACCCAATGGAGGCTTGTGGGACCTCCTGCACTGTGAACAACAGGGGCTCGAGCCATTTATCACAATTTTCTTCTTTTATGAACTTACGAACCATGGATTTCAATGTGTGATTAAATCGTTCCACCAAGCTGTTTGTTTGTGGGTGATAGACACTGGTGCGAATTGATTTAATGCCCAAAAGTTCATATAGTTGACTTAATGTATATAACATAAACGCCGTGCCCTGATCAGTGAGAATTTCTTTGGGTATTCCCATACGGGAGATAACGCGAAACATCCGCCACACTCTTTGCAGATATGGTGCGTAACAGCACTGCTTCTGGGTATCGTGTTGCATAGTCCACCAGAACTAATGCAAAACGATGTCCACATGCTGAATGTTCTAATGGCCCGATGAGGTCAATACCAATTCTCTCGAAGGGGACCTCTACCAGTGGTAATGGGCACAATGGCACTTTTGAAATGGCCAGAGGATTAACCAGCTGACATTTACAACACATTGCACACCACTGGCGGACGTTTTTGTGAATGCTCGGCCAAAAGAATGTATTTGCTTCCCCCAAGTAGCCTGCCATGGGACTACAATGAGCCACCTGGGAAAGCATTTCCCGACGGCTTTTTGGGACTAATAATTGGGTTGTATTTCCTTTTATCTGGGTATCTTGGGTCACCCGATACAACCTATCTTTTATAAGGGAAAATTAGGGGCAGGAGAGCGGCTGATCAGGCTGAAGAAGCTGTCCGTCGATGGTGCGGACAAGGTCATACGCGTTTTTAAGTGTCTCATCACATAATTCGAGAGGAAAGTCATCTAGCTCAGGTGGCATTAGCTCTGCCCTCGCTCTCGCACTTGTTTCCTCTGATTCAGTCTCCAGCCTGCGTCTTTGCTTCTCCGTTTCCCAGCCCTGTCCCCCAAGAATCATCCGCACACAAAATCAATAATTGTGTAAATGCTGGCCAATGACGCCCCAGCAGCAGAAGGATGGCCAAGAGATTGGCGGAGAAGGAGAAAGGTGGAGGTGGAGCGGCGGCTCCAGCGCTCTCCACCACGCCCCCTTGTGTGCCAGATCTGTTCCCCTGGAACAAACTTCCCTGCTCTGGGGTTCGAGGAGACGCATTGCTATGCGACCTGGGAGCAGAAACAGGGCAAGAGAAAGCAGGAAGAGAAGGAGAGGGGTTGGAGAGAGAGAGTTTAAAGAGGGGCTCGCCAATCCTGGGGCACACCACCAGAACGTCGGGCAGTGGCACTGGACCCACTCGGCCATTTCATGTTGTAGCTGAACGATGAACTGCTCCAGCACCACCAGATCGACCACTTCCTCGACGTCGCGTTCCTCTGCCATCAGCCACTTGCGGCAAGCGTCCCGGAGCTGTTGGGCCATCACGAAAGGTCAGCCGTTGTCCCCCAGCTCCACTGACCAGAAGCGTTGACAATGTTGTTTGGGTGAGCAGCTGACCCGTTGAAGGATGGCCCGCTTGAGATCGTCGTAGGCCAGGAGGTTCGCTACATGTAGCTGTTGTGCTGCGACCTGTGCTTCCCCAGACAGCAGTGTGATCAGGCGCACAGGCCATTGGGTGCGCGCCCAGCCACACTCTCAAAGAGGTCCTCGAATGCCTCCCGGTCATCCTGACATGGCCGATGGAGGGGGCTGTGACTGGGGCGACCTCCCGGCCAAGCAAGCTCCAAATGACCTGCCGGTCTTCATCCTGCACCTGGACCAACAAGCGGAAACAATCCTCCAGCTTTAGGTCCATCAGTGGCTGATGTTGGGTTTGGTGAAGACCAGCGAGTGACTTCACAAGCTCCACAAGTGGCGTTGGTTGGGCTGGCTGCATGGGGGTGTGCCGGCTTCCTCATCCCAGGTTTCGGCACCAGTGTAATAAGGTTCAGTGAAGATAAAAAGGGACAAAGAACTAAGAAAAATTAACTGTCAGGCTCTCTGCCTTCACAGTCACACAAATAATAAGCACAGTCTCTGGTGGTAATCAGTCTCTCTCTCTCTCTCTCTCTCTCTCTCTCTCTCTCTCTCTCTCTGTGCCAGGTCTGCGGGTCTCTGCCAATCACTGGAGACAGGTGTTAGTTATCATTCACTTGACTTCCTTATCACTACTCGTCTCTCTGCACCCTTCCCCCACTGCAGAACTTGCTTTACCACCCCCTCCTCTTCACAATCCTTTTCCTATTTAGCACCCAAACTCTGAAATAGTTCCTCCTAGCCTTGTTCGAGAAGCAGACACACTCTGTCAGTTTAAATCTAGACGACAGCCGGAACCGGGAACACTTCCTATAACACCTTGTCCCGTATTCATGAAAAATCTTAATGCAAAGAGTAGCTCCTAGTGACAAAATTCTAAGAAAATTCTTAGAAAGGTGGGCGTTTCCTCTTAAAATTAAAGAAAAAATCCTAGTAAAGAAAAAAGTAATGCAGAAAGCATCTTAACCCTTAAAAGAGGTCTTAAGGTCCAAAAGTGTTAGGAGTACGGATGAGGACTTTTAAGAGTCTTAAGAGTTTCTTTAGCAGTGGAGAAAATGGACGAAACTCAAAGAGGGAGAAAAAATGTGTTGCACACAATTCATGAGTTCATAAGGCACTACACATTAGATCGTGCAGGGATCATGTTTGTGACCGATCTTATTAGAGACACGTTAACATCTCCGACACAGCACAGAAATGCCATAGTGCCAGAAATGGAAGTAATCACTATATTAACATATTTGACAACTGGAAAAATGCAACTATGCAGCAGTGATGATTTGGGTCTTTCACAACCTTCTATAAGCAAAGTGATCACACAATTACAGCAATTTTAGAACCTTATTGTGTCGCTGTTCATTTCCTGTCAAATACATTAAGTACAACATTAACAGCATGGTAAAGAAAAAATAAAGAATATATATATATATTATGTGTGAGAGAGAGAGAGAGAGAGAGAGAGTATGATAAAACAGGAAAAATGACGCCTGTAATTTTAAAGTGAAGACTTACACTCACCTAAAGGATTATTAGGAACACCATACAAATACTGTGTTTGACCCCCTTTCGCCTTCAGAACTGCCTTAATTCTACGTGGCATTGATTCAACAAGGTGCTGAAAGCATTCTTTAGAAATGTTGGCCCATATTGATAGGATAGCATCTTGCAGTTGATGGAGATTTGTGGGATGCACATCCAGGGCACGAAGCTCCCGTTCCACCACATCCCAAAGATGCTCTATTGGGTTGAGATCTGGTGACTGTGGGGGCCATTTTAGTACAGTGAACTCATTGTCATGTTCAAGAAACCAATTTGAAATGATTCGAGCTTTGTGACACGGTGCATTATCCTGCTGGAAGTAGCCATCAGAGGATGGGTACATGGTGGTCATAAAGGGATGGACATGGTCAGAAACAATGCTCAGGTAGGCCGTGGCATTTAAACGATGCCCAATTGGCACTAAGGGGCCTAAAGTGTGCCAAGAAAACATCCCCCACACCATTACACCACCACCACCAGCCTGCACAGTGGTAACAAGGCATGATGGATCCATGTTCTCATTCTGTTTACGCCAAATTCTGACTCTACCATCTGAATGTCTCAACAGAAATCGAGACTCATCAGACCAGGCAACATTTTTCCAGTCTTCAACTGTCCAATTTTGGTGAGCTCGTGCAAATTGTAGCCTCTTTTTCCTATTTGTAGTGGAGATGAGTGGTACCCGGTGGGGTCTTCTGCTGTTGTAGCCCATCCGCCTCAAGGTTGTGCGTGTTGTGGCTTCACAAATGCTTTGCTGCATACCTCGGTTGTAACGAGTGGTTATTTCAGTCAAAGTTGCTCTTCTATCAGCTTGAATCAGTCGGCCCATTCTCCTCTGACCTCTAGCATCAACAAGGCATTTTCGCCCACAGGACTGCCGCATACTGGATGTTTTTCCCTTTTCACACCATTCTTTGTAAACTCTAGAAATGGTTGTGCGTGAAAATCCCAGTAACTGAGCAGATTGTGAAATACTCAGACCGGCCCGTCTGGCACCAACAACCATGCCACGCTCAAAATTGCTTAAATCACCTTTCTTTCCCATTCTGACATTCAGTTTGGAGTTCAGGAGATTGTCTTGACCAGGACTACACCCCTAAATGCACTGAAGCAACTGCCATGTGATTGGTTGATTAGATAATTGCATTAATGAGAAATTGAACAGGTGTTCCTAATAATCCTTTAGGTGAGTGTATATAGACCCTAGGGCTGGGCGATATGGCAAAAAAAATGAAATCTTGTTTTTTTTTCAGAACGATTGACCGATTCACGATTTCAATTTCGATTTTTTTGAATGTTTAACTAGTTACTTTAAAAAACGTAACTACAATATGCTTCTCTTTATTAACCATCTGGTTAAAAATGTTCTATTCCAAGTGCACACATCTAAAGTGGTCAACATGGTGTAAATGTAAAACAAATGACTTGTTATTTAATATATATCTTTGCAGAAAATATGCATGAAATATGAAGGCAAATATTGTACAAACATATTAAACATATCCTATATACTCAGAAATAATATAAGAAAAATGCAAAATATTTCTTAGCCAAAAAGTAATAGCAATAAATAACACCAGTAATAGGCTATTATTAACAGCAAACGCTTTGTAAAAACAGAAAATAACAGCACCTTTCAGCCTGTCACCATCATGCAAACATTAAATATCAAAATGCAGTAGTAGTTCTTTACAGGTTTTTCCATTGAGCAATTATTCCTGTTGTTTTTATGTTTGGCGAATGTGTTTGCACACGTCTGGTGCACTCGTGTCTCGCGTCTTTAGCAGTGTCTAACCCATGAAACGGCATTATAAAAACGCACTCAAGTTAGAAGAAAGTTCAGCTGGCGTCTAATATCTTTGCTTTTTTCCCATTCCACTGCCCGCGTCTTGTTTTTTTCAACGCAATATCGCATTCTGTGTGAAGAATCGCTTGACGTGATGTGTTCTACTTTCACTCAGCGGGTCACACGAGAGCGGTTCATCAGACACGCCATCATGTGGTCGGATCATTTTCTTTTGTCATTTGTCAACATGCATATGACGTTTGCTAACATTTTTATTCAAAACCGCGATTTCTCGATTTAAAAATAATAAAATCGCGGCAAAACATTAAATTCGAATTAATCGGAAAAAAATCGCCCAGCCCTAATAGACCCTATACTTAAAAGCGCTCTTTTTTTCTTCTTGGACAACCAACTAATCACAGTCTTCAAAAGACTGTGTCATACGTAGCAACGGGGTCAGTCCCGCCTCCTCACTTAGATAAAAGTTTTTGTATTTTCCTCGCTCAGAGTTGCTCTCAGATCGGTCCTGAATCACTCTTAAGCTAAGACTTTTTAGAAGTTTTTAAGGTAAATTAGGAGCTTTCTGAGAGGATTCTTAGACGCTTTAAGAATACGGGCCCTGATGTACTTGTTACATAGTAAGAAGAATGGTATCTACGCTAATCTGTCTCATCCTTATCCCGAGGTTACCGTAATCAGCCTAATCCGGTCAATATCCAGATCAGATGGTGGACCTGGACATGACCAAAATGCAATCGGCACAGATCCTCAGCAAAGACCCTATGGCCAGCTTCGGCTTCATACCGGCGTGATGAATCTGATCTTCAAGCAAAAGGAACTGGATGAATATTTGAATGCTACCGATATGAATTCTGACTTGTGATGCAGCCTGAATCATAACCACACTGTGTTCGTTTGTTGGCCAGAGGAGGCCCCCCGACTGAGCCTGATTTCTCAGTAGGTTTTTTTTCCTCCATTCTGTCACCTGATGGAGTTTGGGTTTCTTGCCACTGTCGCCTCTTGCTTGTTTAGTTGGGGACACTTAATATTCAACAATGTTATTGATCTGACTGTACTGACACTGTTGTATGAGAACTGAGCTGGATGATGAAATCATTTTTTGCAGAACTGCTTTATAGATTAAATTAACTTGAATAATTGATGATCTTTACAACCGAACTGAATCAACACTGAACTGACTTCAGCTGAACAACAGCCAAAATGCATAATTTTCCTGTTATCTGCTTTGAAATAGTCTGTATTGTATAAAGCGCTATGTAAATAAAGATGACTTGCCTTGTCTTGTTTAGTTTCTGTGTTCCTGTTGGCCTTAATTCTCTAGTTAGTCTCCTTGGTTCTTAATTAGTTAACACCTGTTCTGTTTTTAGCTTGATTACTCTGCCTGTGTATTTAAGCCCTTAGTTTCCTCAGTTTCTTTGTCTGGTATTGTTTATGTTAATGTGTAGTTGTTATGTCTCTACTTCTGCAGCTTGTCTTTTCTTATTAAAAGACTCTTAATTTACTTTTGAATTGTGCGTGTTAATCTACACATTACACCTAGAGGGATGTCTAGAACTGCTACACAATTCTCATATGATTTCTTAGAAGTGTGTGTTACTGGTTGTTTAATGTGACACTTGTGGGGTGACAAATCTAGAATAATGTCAGATATGCAAAAACATTTAAATTGATGCAAGAACTGGGTTAGGCAAATTTAAAAATGTAAAGTACATGTGAACAGCAACAGTGGCCATTCAAAATCTATGATTGTAGCATTGGTTTTCAGCCTCCAGGGAGAGCATTACCCATATGAAAAAGTTTTGCTAAAAACATCTGTGATTCTTATATGTTCCAACAGAATACTGTAAGGATCATTAATGCTGCAAAAACCACATATACAAATTGCAGAAAAATTACAAATTTTCAATCATATATGTCCTACACTGTAAAAAGAATATGGGTGTTAAATACAACCCCTGCAAATCAGATTTTACTTTAGTATATTAGTTAGCAAGTAAAATATATAAAATGGGTACACCCTTACGCAAAGAAAATATATTTCCTTATATGAACAATCAATAGAGAGTTATAAGACGGTGCTTCTGTCAAAATGATTTATGACCCCCCTATGATTGATGGTTTTATGACTATAACGACCATAACAGATGTTTTACCTTTTGACCTCTATTTCCAGAAGTCATAAAATGTTACGACCTTTTTATGAGATCAGCAGGTGTGGGTTCCGTTTCCGGAGGGGTTGTTTGTGTTTACGGGTGACCATATGTTTTTTATGCGATCAGGAAGCGATTGTGCACGGGTGTTTGTGTTTACAGGGGCCATGTTTTTATGTGACCAGGACGGGATTGTGCTGTACTGTATGACACTGTATATTTGAGCTCTGATTTCAGGTCTCTAGCTGGTTCAAGCCCGGCAGGTCCTTGAGTTTCTGAGCCGATATGTCAGGGATCTTGTTTTCAGCATTCGCAACATCCATGTCTGTGAATGAAACAATACAAATGGGTTTAAGAAAAAGCTATTGATAAACAGATGTAGATATAAAAAAAAAAAAAAAAAAAAAAAAATTAAGATTAAATAATATTTTAATATAGGGGTTAAGAGCATGCATGTCCTTAACACGTTGATTGAACTCAATTGATTTGAGTAAACATATTTATACTTGTATGTCTCCCAAAACTTGTATATTTAAGTTCACTTAACTTGTTCCATGACGTGCTCACGTTGACTGTACTTAAACTATTAAGTTAACCAAACTCAGTGTTTATATAATGTACTTAAACTATTACAGTTTTTCCTCAATCGATTTGGTACATTTCTCCAAACTCAGGTAACAGCTCTCAAAACAGTTAACACAGCAAACTTGTAATGAGTCATCGGAGTGAGGATCCATTTGCAGCTTTATTTTAAACAGAGTCAGGCAGTACAGGGTCGTGACACCGTGAACACAGGTCGAGAATATCATTCCTGTTGACCCAGGACCGCTCCTCCGGGCCGTAACCCTCCCAATCCACCAGATACTGAAGAGCATTGCCCCAGCGCCTGGAGTCAAGTACTACTCGAACCTGGTACGCCTCCTCGCTGTCGACCAGAATGGGCTGAGGGGTCTGCACCTGGGATCCACTCTCAGACTCTCCTCTCGGACCAACGACACATGAAAAGTGGGAGAAATGCAATAGTTAGCAGGCAAATCTAAGTGAAATGAAACTGGCGTAATTTGTCTGAGAATTTGTCTTTTGAAAGGACCCACATACCTAGGACTAAGTTTTTTGCATGGAAGTCTGAGGCGAAGCTCTCTTGTGGACCAGACCCACTGGCCTGGGGTGTACTCTGGACCTGGACGACAGCTGGCCTGTTGTTCTTGCCGGTGTACTGCACGTAGTAGATGAGTGTGAGCTCGGTTCCATGTCTCCTCACTGCGTTGTAGCCATTCGTTGACGGATGGCAAGTCAGAGGGTTCACCAGACCATGGGAACAAGGGTGGTTGGTATCCTAGGACACACTTGAAGGGAGGTCAAGCCAGTTGCTGGTTTCTGCAGGGAATTCTGCGCATACTCCGCCCACATGAGATACTTGCTCCACTCTGTTTGATTCTGTTGGCAGTATGATCTGAGGAAGCGAGTGAGCTCCTGATTCAAACGCTCCGTTTGTCTGTTGGATTGTGGGTGATAACCCGAAGTGAGGCTGATGTTTACATTGAGCTGAAGAAAGAATGCAGACCATACTCTAGAGGTGAATTGGGGACCTCTATCTGACACTATGTCTCAGGTAAGCCATAGAAACAGAAGACGTAATTGCATAATACCGCTGCTGTTTCAAATGCAGTGGGGAGTTTGGGCAGTGGAATGAGGCGACAGGCTTTGGAAAAGCGATCAACAACTGTCAGAATGGTAGTATTACCCAGGGAACTGGGGAGGTCAGTGATAAAGTCAATGGTGATATGGGACCAGGGCCGTTGGGGTACCAGTAGGGGTTGGAGTAACCCAGCAGGTAATTGACGAGGAGTTTGATATATTGCATATGGGGCAGTTCTTGAAGTTCGTGGTGTCAATAGACATGGTTGGCCACCAGAACCGGTTGGTGAGGAGACGATGGGTTGCAGTGATACCTGGATGTCTGGAACTGGGATTTGAGTGAACTTGGTTCAAGAGTCTCTCTCTGAGATCGTCGGGCACAAAGGTGAGGTTATGAGGAACGTTGGATGGTGGAGGATTCTGAGTGTTTGCCTGGTTTATCTCGGTTTATGTGGAACAGGATCCTCTGTCTAGATAGAGCGTCTGCTTTTCCATTCTTGGAACCGGGGCGATAAGTGACGGTAAACTTCAATCGTGTGAACAGAGACCACCTTGCCTGATGAGGATTCAGTCGTTTTGCTGTATGAAGATATTCAAGGTTCTTGTGATCAGTAATTACGGTAAAAGGGTGGCGTGCTCCCTCTAACCAGTGCCACCACTCCTCCAAGGCAGCCTTCATGGCTAGTAGCTCTCGGTTACCCACGTCGTAGTTTCTCTCAGCAGGGGATAGTTTTCTAGAGAAGCACAGGGAAACTTCTTGGCTGGAGACCCCTGGCGCTGAGAAAGTATGGCACCAATGCCGGTATTGGCAGCATCTACCTCCACAATGAAGGGAAGGTCTGGATTGGGATGAAGAATGGGAGCAGAAGTGAAGCGAGTCTTTAGGTTTTCAAACGCCCTTTGAACCTCCTCCTCCCAGAGAAGGTGTGATGTGGAGCGCTTTGTCATGGCCGTTAAGGGGGCTGCAACTGTGCTGAAATCTCTTATGAATCTTCTATAGAAGTTTGCAAAGCCCAGAAACCTCTACAGCTCCTTTACTGTACGTGGTTGCGGCCATTCCAGTACTGCCTTTACCTTCGCCCATTGCTACTCCCTCTCGACTGATGATGTACCCCAGGAAGGCTGTGGCTGTTTGGTGGAACTCACATTTCCCTGCTTTGGCATATAGCTGGTACTGAATCAAGCGTTTAAGCACTGCCCTTACGTGATGGATGTGTTCCTCGAGAGAGTTGGAGTAGATTAGGATAGGATGTCAATGTATACAATTACCCATCTGTCAAGCATGTCGTGGAAGACATCATTGATGAATGACTGGAAAACAGAAGGACTGTTAGATAGGCATGACAAGATATTCGTAGTGCCCTGTGGTTGTGGAGAAGGCGGTCTTCCACTCATCCCCTTCCTTGATACGAATCAGGTTGTAGGCGTTGCGCAGGTCAAGCTTGGTAAGTACTTGGCGGAGCTGTTCCAGTGCAGCTGGAACCAATGGCAGGGGGTAATCGAAACTGAATGGTGATGTCGTTGAGACCACGATAGTCAATGCAGGGTCTTAGACCGCCATCTTTCTTCTTGACAAAGAAGAAACCTGCCGATGCTGGGGAAGTAGAAGATCTAATGAAGCCCTTTAGTTCTTGAATGTAGGCCTTCATAGACTCTGATTCGGGTTGGGATAATGGGAAGATTCTCCCCTTGGGAGGTTTGGCGCCTGGTAACAGTTCAATGGCACAATCACTGGAACGATGAGGTGGTAGCTGGGCTGCCTTAGTTTCACTGAAAGCCTCCAGTAAATCTGAGTATTCAGTGGGTAATTCGAGGCTTGAGGCTATGGTATCGCTAGGCTTGGGGAGTGATGATAGCACAGGAGCTATGCATGTGATGCAGTGTTGGTGACAGGCTGGATCCCATTGGATAATCTGTTCCTCCTTCCATGAAATGTGTGGGTTGTGTTGATGTAACCATGGCAGACCGAGGATTAGTGGGTTGTTGGGAGAGTGAGTCAAGTAGAAACTAATGGTTTCTTTGTGCAAAACTCCTACTTGCATGGTGATTTCATCTGTTATGTGTGTGATTCTCCCCTCACCAATGGGACGACCATCTAGCGCCTCCACTGCCAGACAAGAATTACATTGTGTTAGGGGAATCTGGTGTTCTTTGACAAACTCGTAAGACAAAGTTGCCTGCGGCTCCTGAATCCAACAGAGCAAAAGTGGAGGTAGTTCTGTCATGACAAGTTATTTTCACAGGAGTTAACACATGAGGAGTGGTTTAACTGTACTTGTGAACTCACCATTCTGGAGCTAGACGAAGTCGGACGAACAGGGCATGATGACTTGAGATGACCAGCCTGACCACAGTACATGCACAGGTGATGTTGAAAATGTCTCTCTCTCCTCAGGACTCAAATGTGTGTACCCAACCTGCATTGGCTCTGGGTTTTGCGGTCGCTGGTTCAGAGAACAGGATACGATTCGGTCTTCATGAGCGGATTAGATTGTCGATCTGGATCGTCATATCAATGAATTCATTCCATGATTTTCCCTTGTCGCGACACACTAATTCAGCCTGCAGCTCCAAACTCAATCCCCTCCTGAACAGCAGTTTCAAAGTGTCCTCCACCCAGTTGGTTTGTGCTGCGAGGGTGCGGAAAAGCAGTGCATACTCTGCCGCTGTTCTCCCTCTTTGGTGTAAAGCCAGCAGCTGATCACCCAGACTTTTACCTCCAGCTGGATGCTCAAACACCTCTCTGAAACGCTGTAGAAACACACCGAAGGACGGGAAGGTTGTTCCATCCTCTCCCCACACCGCCGTGACCCAGTCTAACGCTCTCCCGGTAAGCAGTGAGCAGACGAATGAGATTTTGCCAGAATCTGTTGGCTACAAAGCCGGTTGTTTTACAAACAGAGAGCATCGTAATAGAAAGCCCTTACATTTCACTAGGTCACCGTTGAATTTATCAGGAAAGGCCAGGCGTGGGTTTACACTGGCAGAAGAGGCCTGTATGGCGGGGGTGGAGGGAGGTGTCGTGATTACCGCTGGTGACACTGGCGTGCTCTCTGGCATCCTGACAAGCTCCTCAGTCAGGGAAGTTAACCGGGTAAGTTGATGCTGATGTATAACAAGCTGTTGGGCCTGTGCAGACAGTTCCGAGGAAATTTGCATGAGAGCTGCTGGATCGTGATATAGCAAAGTCTTCTGTAATGATGAGTCATCGAAGTGAGGATCCATTTGCAGCTTTATTTTAAGTACAGGGTCGTGACACAGCGAACACACTGGAGAAGGTAGAGCAGAATCATAAACAGGGACAGGCTAGATGGAGGCAGGCAGCATACATACACAGTCCAGATACCAGGCAGAAGATCAGGGCAGGCAGCAGAGAATCACAGTACGATAAACAGGCGATGGTCGAGGTAGGCAGCAAAGGTTCAGAAATCGGGAAACAGTACAGGTAAAGCACAGATAAACAGTCCAATATAAACGCTCAGAAATAATCACCAGGGAATTCAAGACTTTGCAATGACTGTGTGTGTGTGTGTGTGGTGCTTATGTAGTCTGAGGGTGATGAGATGCAGGTGTGTGCGTGTGATCAGTCCCAGGTATGAGGACCTATGGGAAATGTAGTCCGAATGGGAAACAGTCAATATTCAGGTGAGAGCTCCCTCTGGTGATCCGGAGGAAGTGAAGAGGAAGCCTCACCCGTAACAAAACTAAACACACTCTTATGTTGGCGAAACAGTTAAGTATTCACTGCACAATGAAACACAGCATTTTATTCTAGTAATGCATTTATTAAAATTCAATATTAACATCAAAACTAAAAGTGTGTTCTCTGTTGATTTGATAACAAATTCAGCTGAAGATACACAAAGAAATAAATGAAAATACATGTTTTTCATTAAGTTCTTTAATGAGGAGTTCAGGTGTATAACAATGAGTTGTCACCCCACAAAAAAAAAAAAAAAAAAAATTATTATGCAAATAAGTACATAGATGATAAAAAAAAAAAAAAGTACTGCATTCATTGAATCAATTAATTTATTGATCATGCCTCTCAATTACATCTGGCCAGAGAATTTCATCAACATCACAGCAAATATTTTCAAGAGTCACGCATTGTGGGAAGAAACTCCTTGAATGCTGTATCCATCCTTGACATGCTTGTGCCCCAATATCTCCACAGGCCTCTTCCATCGCTTGAAGACTTACTTGGTTGTAAGGGTTGCGATCATGTACTTTCCATCTCCAAGAGGAGAATAATTCCTCAATTGGATTCAGGAAAGGAGAATATGGTGGAAGGAACACCATCCTGAAATGTGAGTGATTCTCAAACCACTCTCGCACTAGTGCTGAATGGTGGAATTAGACATTGTCCCAAACAACTACAAAATTCCGCACCATTTGCTCCTGATCACCCTGCGGAAAGAGGATTTCATTGAGGAGGTTTAAAAAAAAAAAAAAAATGTAGGAGCCTTGCTGTGTTGTATGGTCCCAAGACAGCATTGTGTGCCACAACACCAGGTGTAGAAATTGTGGCACAGAGAGTGATGTTGCCTCCTCGTTGTCCAGGGACATTGACTGTAGCACGATGGCCAATCACATTTCTCCCTCTTCTCCTTTTTTTGTGAAGACTGAAGCCTGCTTCATCAATATACAGGTACTCATAATGAGTTGCACTGCTATCCAACTCCAAGATACTCTAGAGTAAAAATAACACAAGGTACAATACAGTAAGTTAGTGTTTTACAGTAATGGCATTGATTGCAGTCAATACTACTGTGAAACTGTTGCTGAAGTTTGAGTTCACACTTTGAAGCAGCAGTATACATAGATATGCCTAAATCTTTTCACTTACAGTAACATGGAATAGTTTATGGACACATACTTAAAATTCAGGAAAATCTCCCTCTACTCCATCTTCTCCTCTTCCTACATCCTCAGCTCTTCTTTCTCTTGCTCCTACATCTTCAGCTCTTCTTTCTCTTTCTCCTACATCCTCAGCTCTTCTTTCTCTTACATCCTCAGCTCTTCTTTCTCTTGCTCCTACATCTTCAGCTCTTCTTGCTCCTTCTCCTACATCTTCAGCTCTTCTTGCTCTTTCTCCATCTCCTCTTTCTCCATCTCCTCTTCCTCTCCCTCTACCCTGTCCACCACCTCTCACTCTTACACCTCTTCCTTTTCCACTGCTCATTCTTCTTCTTTTTATTGTCTTTTCTCCTCATTCATCTTCTTTGTTGTTTTTCTCTTCCCCTGTTCAGCTGTGTGAACAATTAGGAAATTGGTTTTTTCTGTGTTGTGTGGATTACTAACTCATCAGATATCAATTTGGGGTTAATTGAGGACATAAGGTGTGCAACTGACTATTTTACAATTCACAGAGTTTTGTTTGTTGTGTTTTGAAAATGGTACAAAAATGCTTGTGATCTTTGTGAAGACCAATGAAAAAGCTGCAAATGTTTTTCCTGATATATTAAAGATTTGGTTGGCTGTATGAACTGCTGTGATAACATTAGGGAATTTTGTGCACAGTGTTTTGAGAAAATTATGCTTTTGATTTGTAATTTTTATGAAATGAAGGAGAATTTACTATCTGTTTAGGACAATTACAAAGTGTACAGATCACTGTGTTAAATGTTTTGAGAGCAGTTACCTGAGTTTGGAGAAATGTGCCAAATCGATTGAGGAAAACTGTAAGTTCACCAAACTTGGTGTTTATATAATGTACCTAAACTATTACATTTATTTAACTTTTTTATGTCAACAGGTTCCACGTAACTGGGTTATGTTGAATTTAATTAACATTGTTTATTTCAGTAAACTTAAGTTTTTAATTCAATGCCATTTAGTTAAATCAGCTTAACATTCTTAATTTTGTCCAAAACTATTAAGTTCAATTATTCTAAAACGAATATCAAACAAAAACCAAAACAAGTAATCCAGTTTAATTGATTATTTTTATCTCGTGAAATACAATTTTTTACAACATTTACAAATGCTATCTAACAGGAAAACCTTTTACAAAATCTTATTGGCTAGCCAAAAGATGGTTTAGTTACATGCCCAAAGTAGTTGTTTTTTATTATTAAAACAACTTTAATTGTTAATAGCAGGTCCTCACCCCAAGCACATGCTCTACACTTCACCACAATGGTAACCTCCAAAAACACTAACATAACGCAAACTTTTAAATACCAACATAACAAAACATTAAACATTAAAAAGTCTCTCCATTTTCTCATCTTGTTAAAAATGCATAAAATAGCACTTCATTTAAACATTTACTCTCCGAATTCAGCCCCTTTGCAAAGCATGATGGGAAGTGAAAATCCTGTTTGATTGGGTTACTTGATTGAACGTCTCAGGTTACGTATGTAACCATGGTTCCCTGAGAGGGAACGAGGCGCTGCGTCAAGCACTGCGGGAACGCCTCAGTCCAATGGCGTGACGGGACATCATAGGTGGGTGACGTCATTGACCAGGAAACTATAAAGCACCCCTGAACCAGACAATGTCAGCTTCTGATAGGTCGAACAAGTCGGTCACAGGCATGCCACTCCAGGGTCTCGAGTGCTTGTAACATAGTGTGCGCTACGATTTCACACATACATGCACTTGGGATTATGGCGGCGTGGGTATTGGGTTCCTGCAGCGCTTGACGCAGTGTCTCGTTCCCTCTCAGGGAACCATGGTTACATACGTAACCTGAGACGTTCCGTTTCAAGGGAACTCACGCTGCGTCAAGCGCTGCGGGAACGCAATACCCACGCCGCCATAATCCCAACTGCATGTATGTGTGAAATCGTAGCGCACACTATGTTACAAGCACTCGAGACCCTGGAGTGGAGGCCACATCCAGGTTATAAAATCTCACGAAGGTGTGCGGTGAGGACCAGCCTGCCGCATCACATACCTCCTGAAGAGAAACTCCTGATAGCAAAGCTGTAGAAGCAGCCATACTCTGAGTAGAGTGGGCTCGGACCCTTAACAGTGAGGGCTGACCGGCTGACTCATAAGCAATTGAAATAGCCTCGACTATCCACTTGCTTAGCGTCTGTTTAGATGCGGGCTTCCCTTTACTCGGGGACCCAAAACATACAAACAACTGATCAGACTTACGCCACAGGGCAGCTCTGTGGACATAAGCATCTAGTGCCCTCACTGGGCAGAGCAGATTTAATTTCTCCTGGTCTGGGTTATGAAACGGAGGTGGAGAAAAGGCCTGCAGCATTATGGGACCCACCACATTAGTGGGGACTTTAGGCACATATCCCTCTTTGGGAAATAGAAATGCTTTCACCATACCAGGTGCAAACTCAAGAAAGGAGGGAGAAACCGACATTGCTTGCAAATCTCAGACTCTCTTGAGAGACAATATGGCCAGAAGAAACAACGTTTTTAAAGTAAGAAACTTCTCTGGCACCTCTTCAATAGGTTCAAAGGGAGCCAAACCTAGGCCTTCTAACACCATGGCCAGATCCCAAGTCGGCACCCTCGAACGTGCCGCAGGCCTAAGCCTCAGAGTACCACGAAGGAAGCGAGTTACCCACGGGTGTCTACCCACTGATGCACCTTTTAGAGGAATGTGGTAAGCAGAAATGGCCGCCACATATACCTTTAAGGTAGAAGGGGATAACCCCAAAGAGAATTTATCCTGAAGAAACTCTAGTACTGAACCAACCGGGCAGTTAACTGGATTCAACATACGGCTCGTACACCATGAGACAAAAACTCTCCATTTAAGGGTATAAAGCCTCCTTGTAGAAGGAGCTCTGAAGTGCAGCATAGTTTCTACTACCTCAGTAGAAAGACCTGAATCTATGAGCCGGGCCCCCTCAGAGGCCAGGCCCACAGTTTCCACAGCTCCGGGCGTGGGTGCAAAGTTGACCCCATCGCCTGGGAGAGAAGGTCCCTCCTGACCGGAATTTCCCATGGAGGGCCCTCGAGGAGAGACACAATGTCTGACAGCCATACTCGGCCCGGCCAGAACGGGGCTATTAACAACAGACGGACCCCGTCCAGGCGTACTCTCTCCAAAACTCCTGTTAACAGTGCCACAGGGGGAAAGGCGTACAGATGCAGCCTCGGCCACGTCTGCACCATGGCATCCAACCCCAGAGGGGCTGGATGTGTGAGGGAATAAAACAGTGAACAGTGCGTAGTCTCTCGAGACGCGAACAGATCCACCTGAGCTCACCCGAAGCGATTCCAGAGGAGCTCCACCACCTCGGGGTGGAGTCTCCATTCCCCGGGCACCACTCCCTGCCTCGACAGGAAGTCTGCCCTCTTGTTCAGACGCCCTGGAATATATATTGCTCGAACTGACAATAACTTCCCTTGAGCCAATATCAGGACTCGATGTACCAGTTTCCATAATCAGCGTGAACGCAAACCCCCTTGGCGATTTATGTAGGAGACAACCGTCGTGTTGTCCGTGCGGACCAACACATGATGGCCCCTGAGGTCTGGGAGAAAGTGCCTGAGTGGCACTCATGATCGGCCCCCAGCCGGTGAGGGATGCATCCGTCGTTAGCGTTAAGCAATGGAGCGTTAAGGATTAAGACAAGGAGCTCCCAACACCGGTCCCTGGGACAGCAACCAAGGATTCTTCTACATAACCAAGGTACGAAGGCATCGCCACGTGACCTTGATCATGCGAAATGGATTTCCCCTCGGGGAGAATCCCTTGGTTTTGAGCCACCACTGTAAGGGTCTTATGTACAGCAGGCCAAAAGATATCACGTTGGACGCTGCTGCCATCAAACCCAGAAGCCTCTGAAACTGTTTTACAGTGAGTGACTGGCCTAGCTTCACTTTGCTTACGGCTTCGAGGATCGAATTTACCCGAGCGGGCGCTAAATGAGCCCTTATGGTCTTTGAATCCCACACTATGCCTAGAAAGGTGGTACTCACACTTTTCTTTGCATTTAGCCTTAGGCCCAACGTTCTCATGTGAGCGAGAACAGCATCTTGATGCTGAGCCGCCAGTTGTCTTGACTGTGCCAGAATGAGCCAATTGTCTATATAGTTCAGAACGCGGATGCCCTGGAGTCTCAGAGGAGCCAGAACTGCATCCACGCACTTCATGAACGTGCGGGGAGATAATGCTAGGCCAAATGGAAGAACCTGATACTGGTATGCTTCGCCCCCGAAAGCAAACCTGAGGAACCTCCTGTGTTGAGGAAGGATGGAGACATGGAAGTATGCGTCCTTTAAATCTATTGTGACACACCAGTCCTCGGACCTGATCTGACACACGATCTGTTTCAGCGTGAGTATCTTGAACTTTAGTTTCTTTACAGTGCGATTTAACTGACGCAGATCTAGAATGGGACGCAACCCTCCATCCTTCTTCGGAACTATAAAGTACCGGCTGTAAAACCCTGACTCTCTGCTGTGGGGAGGGACCCTCTCTATAGCCTCTTTTCGCAAAAGAGTCTGTACTTCTTGTTCCATAACCAGAGCCTGCTCGGGGCTGACCACTGTGGATACCACCCCGTTGAACTTGGGCGGGTGTGACCCGAACTGAATTCTGTACCCGTTTTCTACTGTCTGCAGGACCCAATCGGAGATATTTGCCAGAAGTTTCCACGCTGCCAGAAAATCTACTAAGGGAACCAGCCTCTCGAGGCTGACCTCTGGTGTTTGTTGAGTGGTCAGCTCAGTGTCCTGAAGCAGCGCACCGGCAGGAAGCAACCGAACTGACCCCTTTTGAGCCCTCCTTGGGCCCTCCTTTGAGCTTCCTCGTGCCGCTACGTTTCTGGGCGGAAATGGAGATGTATGCTCGCTGAGGACCGCTGCACCCTGAAGCACACGAGGTGGCAGGGTTGGCAGAACTGCCTCCTGATGGCACCGAGAGGAGACGGGCATGTACTGAGGAGACTTACTGTAATGAGGTGAACACTGACTGACTGCCATCAGACAGCCTCGGTGTGGAGATCTGGAAAAAACGGCAAGCCAGGAGGCTGTGATCTAGATGGAAGGAAGCGTTCGTCTAATTTGCTTGGCTGACGAACCTCCTGTTTCTCGGCTGGCCAGTCTATTTTTAACCTGGCTACAGCACGAGTCACAACCTCCATAAGCTTCTCATGTGCGTGTGTATGTGGTGGCGAAATGTCTTCATCAACAGTATCTAGGCTCACAACATCCAGTTCCTCAGAACTGGAGTGTTGATGCACCTGCGCTTCAGCGCGAGCAGAAGAAACCGCAGAGCGTGCTTCTGACACGCGATCTGAAACGCCAGATCTAGCAGGTAAGGGCAGAGAAAGGGGATTACCGGTCTCTAACCCCACTACTAGATCCATTTGCGAACCCCAGGACCCGAGCCCTGAGGAACGCTAGCCAAAGCGCCCTCCTCAAAGAGCGCTCGGCGGGACCGGAGAGTTCTCATCGCTAACTTCTCACAATGCTCACAGTCAGCCCCCTCAAGGGCTGCCTGAGCGTGCTTCAGTCCCAAACACATAACACAAAGCAAATGCGTGTCCCCACCCGTAATATAACGAGGGCAAGGAGGCACACACTGTCTGAATTGCTGATTTGCCATTCTTTTTTTCCTTTTTTTTTTTACAGAAAGACACACACACTTTCTTTGACAAACGATTTCAACACAGAGCGCTTGTGAAGACACAGAAGCTGACATTGTCTGGTTCAGGGGTGCTTTATAGTTTCCTGGTCAATGACGTCACCCACCTATGACGTCCCGTCACGCCATTGGACTGATTTCACGAGTGCTTCACGCAATCACGCAGAGGCGTTCCTGCAGCGCTTGATGCAGCGCGAGTTCCCTTGAAAGGGAAACATGTTATTTCAAAATGAAAATATCAAGTTATGTCAAAGAGTAACGGTTTCAAGTCAATTTAACATGAAGCAATCACATTTGAACCAGAAACCTGATATAATGGTGTTAAATCAAGATGAATTGCTTAAATAAAGTGAACAGCATCATAAAATCATTTTTGAGTGTACTTACATATTTAAGTTAACTCAACATGGAAATTAAAATGAAATTAGAAATTATTTATAAATTACAAAGTTCTTATTTTTGACTGTAAGCTTTGTGCAAACATACCAAACTGAAAAAAAAACCAAACAAAAAAACATACTGAACAGCATATTGAATGTCTTTATTGACCTAAATTAAACGACATTAATGAAATTACAGTACACACTGCTGTAATGGAATTGGGACACAACCACACTGTACAGCACTGTAAAGGTAACAGTAGTAACAATATCCTGCATCAACTAATGTGCTACAGAAATTGTAGAACTCTGTGCACTTAATTTAAACATTACACTTGACATTACACATAACAGCCTGACAATTATGTTAATATGTGAGCATGTAAATGTAGCAATAACTAAGTTCTTATTACATTTGACTGTTTAAGCTTTGTGCAATCATACTGGGCTGAAATAAAACATACTGAACAACATATTCTATGTCTTTGACAAAGATTTCACAATACTAATGAAATACAGTACACGTTATACTGTAATGGTAATGTAACTGGGTTACAACCACAACTACTAACTATATCAATTGACTCTGTGCACTTAATTTAAACATACTTTTATCCTTCATTACAGTTTTTTACGATCGCTATGACAATTCTTTCAATACTTTTAACAAATTTCCTAAACTCTTAACACACCAACACACCTAAAACACACAATTGCCAAAACGGTTAATTTCATGCTCAAAATCACACATTGTAAACTAAACTCCAACACTAATTTTCAAAATATAATAATACACTAACACAATACACTATGTCTACCAAAACACTAACACATGTTCTCTTCCAACAGGAACATTTAGTCAATCATAGCACAATGTCATAAAAACACTAACACTAGATGGAATTACAGAAACTGCATTATTTTATGTGTCAGGTCTGCCCTTATACAATAGACAGTATATTTTATTGATCATAGATTGTGTCTTTTGAAGCCTCTCCACATTTTTGTTTTGTTGGGTTTAGTAAATGCATGCATTTTGTTTCTTTTGCTGCAGAAATTCAATACAAAAAATGAATGACCCATCTCAGAGTAACTTTATGCCCTTCAGTTTTATTTCATTATCAGCAATCACCATGTTGACAATAGCAAGTTCCTGTTCTTCGTTTAGGAGCTTTCCTCTGCCCCCTGAGGGAGGTGTTGAATCCTTAGATAGACAAAATACAGTTACATATTAGAGACCAGAGGCATACAGTCACTGTAATACATGGTGAAAGTATTTACACGTTGCAGTAGGAGAAGCCCTTATACAATATCCTACCTGTTGGTTTCTCGAAAATTTTGGATAATGGATGCCACTGTGTCTCGCTGAGATTTGGCTGTACTCGTTCACCAGCCTCTCTGTATGATAGCCTGTGGTTTATGACATGGTGTATGATAGTAGCTCTTATTTCATCAGTTACCCTAATTCTGGCCCTTCTTTGAGCGCCACCATGCATTCTAACTCCTCAATCTCTACCTTGTCCTTGTCCAGGCATTCCTCTCCCTTGCCCTTGTCCCACTCCTCTCCCTTGTCCTGGTACTCATCTTCCTCTCCCTCATGCGTTGCTTTATATTGTTCTTTTTTCACACAAGATCATCCCAAAATGGCCCTCTTTTACTGTATACCATATGGTCATGTGATTGAAAGAACATCAACACCTGAACAATTCCTAGATGGGAATCAGCTGTGATTTATATATTTGCATAACTTCAATCAGCTGTTTCTCAGTAACAATGGAATAAAATACAGGGGATATATTTGTGTTTCAATTCACAATATGACTTCACCTTGACTTTAGCCTATAAGGTTAGGTTTAGAACATGGTGTTATCTGTTCTGACATACAGTGTTAAAGCATTGGTAAATTTGGCAGTAAAAATCCATTGTTTTGGTCTTGGCTGAGCTTGTGTGTAAAAGAAGTTCAAGCATTTTAAATTTGTGTTAACTATATACATTTTGTGTCAAAGCAACAATAAATGTGTTACAGTTTTTTACAGTCGCTATGACACTTTTTTCAATACTTTTAACAAATTTCCTAAACTCTTAACACAGTTAGCACAACATCTGTCTGTGTAGGCTATACAGTTTCTGTAATTCCATCTGGTGTTAGTGTCTTTATGACATTGTGCTATGATTGACTAAATGTTCCTGTTGGAAGAGAACATGTGTTAGAGTTTTGGTAGATTGTGTATTGTGTTAGTGTATTATTGTATTTTGAAAATTAGTGTTGGAGTTTAGTTTACAATGTATGATTTTGAGCATGAAATTAACCGTTTTGGCAATTGTGTGTTGTAGGTGTGTTGGTGTGTTGAGCTTAGGAAATTTGTTAAAAGTATTGAAAAAAGTGTCATAGCGATTGTAAAAAACTGTAATACAAATACTCTAAAGACAGGCAGACAGGCAAATGCACACTTAACATAACGGTGACCAGACAAAGACTGAGTGAAAAGGGAAGAACTTAAGCCCTATTTGGACGGTAATTGTGATAAAACTCGTGCATTCGGATGGTGATTTATTCACGGTGGAGGAGCGAGTTTTGTGATCCTGCGCACCTGGGAACGCACTGCTCACGTGGTCAATAACATGATTGAATGCTATAAATAAAATGTCATATGCTTGGTATAATAAGAATAAATGCATATTTAATTTAATAATAGGAAAATAATATCCTTATTATTATTTAATTATTTAAATTTGTTTAAAAATAGGAAGATATACAGTGGGGAGAACAAGTATTTGATACACTGCCGATTTTGCAGGTTTTCCCACTTACAAAGCATGTAGAAGTCTGTAATTTTTATCATAGGTACACTTCAACTGTGAGTGACGGAATCTAAAACAAAAATCCAGAAAATCACATTGTATGATTTTTAAGTAATTAATTTGCATTTTATTGCATGACATAAGTATTTGATACATCAGAAAAGCAGAACTTAATATTTGATACACAGTTTTTAATTACAGAGATCATACGTTTCCTGTAGTTCTTGACCAGGTTTGCACACACTGCAGCAGGGATTTTGGCCCACTCCTCCAAACAGACCTTCTCCAGATCCTTCAGGTTTCGGGGGTGTCGCTGGGCAATACAGACTTTCAGCTTCCTCCAAAGATTTTCTATTGGGTACAGGTCTGGAGACTGGCTAGGCCACTCCAGGACCTTGAGATCCTTCTTACGGAGCCACTCCTTAGTTGCCCTGGCTGTGTGTTTCGGGTCGTTTTCATGCTGGAAGACCCAGCCACGACCCATCTTCAATGGATCTCGCGATACATGGCCCCATCCATCCTCCCCTCAATACGGTGCAGTCGTCCTGTCCCCTTTGCAGAAAAGCATCCCCAAAGAATGATGTTTCCACCTCCATGCTTCACGATTGGGATGGTGTTCTTGGGGTTGTACTCATCCTTCTTCCTCCAAACACGGCGAGTGGAGTTTAGACCAAAAAGCTCTATTTTTGTCTCATCAGACCACATGACCTTCTCCCATTCCTCCTCTGGATCATCCAGATGGTCATTGGCAAACTTCAGACGGGCCTGGACATGCGCTGGCTTGAGCAGGGGGAACTTGCGTGCGCTGCAGGATTTTAATCCATGACGGCGTAGTGTGTTACTAATGGTTTTCTTTGAGACTGTGGTCCCAGCTCTCTTCAGGTCATTGACCAGGTCCTGCGGTGTAGTTCTGGGCTGATCCCTCACCTTCCTCATGATCATTGATGCCCCACGAGGTGAGATCTTACATGGTGCCCCAGACCAAGGGAGATTGACCGTCATCTTGAACTTAATAATAAGTTCTCTAATACTCTAACTCTAATAATTGCGCCAACAGTTGGTGCCTTCTCACCAATAGGCAAGCAGCTTGCTTGCCTATTGTCCTGTAGCCCATCCCAGCCTTGTGCAGGTCTACAATTTTATCCCTGACCAGCTCTCTGGTCTTGGCCATTGTGGAGAGGTTGGAGTCTGTTTGGTTGAGTGTGTGGTAACGAGTTCAAACAGGTGCAGTTAATACAGGTAATGAGTGGAGAACAGGAGGGCTTCTTAAAGAAAAACTAACAGGTCTGTGAGAGCCGGAATTCTTACTGGTTGGTAGGTGATCAAATACTTATGTCATGCAATAAAATGCAAATTAATTATTTAAAAATCATACAATGTGATTTTCTGGATTTTTGATTCCGTCTCTCACAGTTGAAGTGTACCTATGATAAAAATTACAGACTTCTACATGCTTTGTAAGTAGGAAAACCTGCAAAATCGGCAGTGTATCAAATACTTGTTCTCCCCACTGTATAGATGCACATTCTAGTTAAAATGGTTTTCTGTCTTGTATTTTATCTCAAAATAAAGGATGTAATTTTATTCCACATGGAAATGAGCGGAAATAAGTAAATACAGCCTCTTATTTACATGAGGTAAACATAATGCTGCTTGGTTATTTTAATATATATAAAAGCTGCCGTAATAACGGACCATTTCAAATGTTTACGTGCTTTTCTTCTTTTTATTTTTTGAGCTGTGATGAAATATATTGCTCTTGTAAAAACTTGCCAGCATTTCAGTAATAAAAGGCTAGATCTTTAAAATGCATCCAAATTACAGCGAAGCGCAACCGTACGGTGCTCTGCAGTGGTCAAAAAGGATATAAACAGTGAATTTTGAAGTGATATATTCTTAAAAAAACTCAGATATTTGGATTCGGACGACAATTAAATTACCAAACGACCTTGGTGTTTGTCAAAAAACAGTAGGTAATTCGGCCGGGGATTTTTATGCGGGTGGTGGAAGAAAAACACTGACATTCTGGATTCGGACGGCAATAAAATCACTGACTAGCCCGTCAATGACGAAAATACCTTACGACCCCATGAGAAACAATTACCTTCCGAATAGGGCTTAAAATAGCAAACAGAAACAAGATAATTAACTGGACACAGCTGTACTAAACTAACTAAGGAGGGTAACCAAGGAAACAGACAACGCAAACTGACAGCCATGTGACACAAATGATATTGTGTATTGAAACAATTGTTATGTGGAAAGAAACATGTACAGATTTTGAATGAATGACTAGCTGTGTTACAAGAGTGAACAGTTTGGATTTTTATATTAGGTTAGAAAAATTCCACCTTACTTGTGAAAATAGTACTAAAGTGAAGTATATTCTTTTAAATTATATTATAAGTGTAATAATTACTCTTTTTAAAAGTATGCTGAAATGTACTGTACTTCTTTTTCACAAAGCTTTTGGAAAATACTATTACTAAACATTCCTATTATTTTACTGTTTCTCAGGGGACCCCTATACTTGTTTTCCATGTGCAGAAAATGAGTGGTCTGATGAAGGCAGCACAACATGTAAGACACGTTCTGTTGTCTATCTTCAGTTCACAGAAATCTCCTCCATCGCTGTCATGGTTTCTACCGCATTCCTAATTATTTTACTCATTGCCATATTTCGCCTCATATGCCTTTTCGCCTACAATTACAACACACCAGTGGTGAGGTCTGCTGGTGGAGCATGTGTCTTCTTATGTTGATATGTTTGATTATGTCTAGCATAAGTATTTTTTTTTTATTTGGAAAACCCACATTTGCACATTGCCTCCTGAGAAATGCCATATTTGCATTTTTCTTCACCGTCTGTCTTTCTTGTTTGACTGTCCGTTGCTTTCAAATTATTTGTGTTTTTATAATATGGCCAGTGGCTCTTCATTGCATTTTCTTCAATCATACATTTCATTTCTTGTGTGATATGGATGACGTATCAATAGCTGACTCATGGACTTTTAAAGATCAACTTATGCTCATCTGTGAAATGGGGAACACTATAACCTTAGCCATAGTTGTGTTTATAAGTTGGTTTCTTGGTTTCCTGTGTCACCTGTTTTCTTACATGGGATGAGATCTGCCAAAAAACTACAATGAGGCCAAATCAATAACCTTCAGTCTCATTTTGTACTATCTGACCTGGATTGTTTATTTCACAGCATACCTTTCTGTCAAAAGCAAGTACATCATTCTTTTGAATGCAGTGGCCCAGATATCCAGTATAAATGGAATTCTCTTTGGCTATTTCATACCAAAATCTTACATCATGATATTCCAACCACAAAAGAACACTCCCGCATACTTTCAAACATCTATTCAGAATTACACCCAAACCATTAGTAGGACTTAGTTTTAGACATTAGTCTTTGTGTACCCACCTTATTTTTAACATGAGAGCAGGTGCTATTTGTAACTTGAATGTGCGAGGCTTCCGGTCTCATCCACTTCCATTAATTTTAGCTGTATGAAAATAGTCCTTTATGCTGATGGATATTGCTTTGTTATCATATTATCTGAATTTTATTATCTATTATTGTAATCGTAAACACACTTTTCCCTTTCAATGAGTCACGTTCAACTATGTCAGAACTGAACTGACGAATTGGGATCTCGTCTAAGAGCCCAATCACCTTTGAGTGTAAACTAAACAAGCCAATGGACATTGGCATGCGAGATTTGCATCCTGCACTCCGCCCCGCTGTCACGTCTGTCTGTTTGTTTGATCTTTCAGTTGTGTTTTGATTCTGTCACATGTTCTTTTGTCTTAGTTTCCTGCCACTTGTCTGTTTCCTAGGTTACCCTCATTAAGTCCAGTCACCTTTATTTATATAGCGCTTTTTACAATGCCGATTGTTTCAAAGCAGCTTCACAGTGTTAACAGGAAAATAATGCAACAGAATTTGATTCGGCTGTACAGCCACTCTGGAGAAAACGGTGACGTCATCCAGCTAATTTCAATTATCATATAGTGTTAAAGCGGGCAGATCAGTAATATAGTTGAAATTTTAGTGTCCCCAACTGAGCAAGCCCAAAGCCAAAGGCGACGGTGTCAAGGAACCAAAACTCCTTCAGGGGCCAGAATGGAGAAAAAAACCTTGGGAGAAACCAGGCTCAGTCGGGGTGCCAGTTCTCCTCTGGCCGACGAACAAATAGTGTATGATTATGATTTTGGCAACATTACAGGTCAGAAGTCATATTAGATCGAAAGATATTCGTAAGATTATTCGAAAGATTGGAGTCGTCACGCCGGAGACGGGTTTAATGAGGATGTCGTGTCGATGCGACATTTACAGGGGGGAGTTTATAATTGACACGGTCTCTGCAAACATTTCAGGGATGCGTTGGTCATGTCTAGACGCAGGTCCACCATCTGATCTAGATACGGCCCGGATCCGGCTGACTGCAGTAAACCTTGGGATAAACAGAGAGACTAACATTAGCGTAGATGCCATTCTTCTTATGATGTAACGAGTACATCAGGTGTTATGGGAAGTGTTCCCGGTTCCGGATGACCTAGTTAATGCAGCCTAAAACAATCATTTAACTGATTTGAATAATATAAATTGATAATGTCCTATGTGTATGCCATAGTAAAGAGATGTGTTTTTAGTCTAGATTTGAACTAACAGAGTGTGTCTGCTTCCCGAACAATGCTAGGAAGACTGTTCCAGACTTTAGGTGCTAAATAGGAAAAGGATCGACCGCCTGCAGTTGATTTTGATATTCTAGGTATTATCAACTGGCCAGAATTTTGAGACCGCAATAGACGTGATGGAGTATAATGTGTTAAGAGCTTGCTCAAGTACTGGGGAGCTAAACCATTTAGTGCTTTGTAAGTAATTAGCAAGATTTTAAAATGTATACAATGTTTAATAGGGAGCCAGTGCAGTGTTGACAGAACCGGGCTAATATGGTCATACTTCCTGGTTCTAGTAAGAACTCGAGCTGCTGCGTTTTGGACCAGCTGCAGTTTATTTATTAAGCGTGCAGGGCAACCACCCAGTAGAGCATTACAATAATCTAGCCTTGAGGTCATGAACACATGAACTAACTGTTCAGCATTTTGCATTGAAAGCATGTGCCATAATGTAGATATATTTTTAAGATGGTAGAATGCAGTTTTACAAATGCTAGAAACGTGGCTTTCAAATGAAAGATTGGTATCAAAGAGCACACCCAGGTTCCTAACTGACGACGAGGACTTGACAGAGCAGTCATCAAGTGTTAGACAGTATTCTAGGTTACTGCTTGTGGAGTTTTTTTGTCCAACAAATTTGTCCAATTTGTCTGAATTAAGTTGCAGGAAATTAATAGTCATCAATTTTTTTATATCAGTTATGCATTCCTTTAATCTTGTGAATTGGCAAGTGTCGTCAGGGCGTGAAGAATTATAGAGCTGAGTATCGTCAGCATAACAATGAAAACTAACGCCATGCTTCCTAATGATAGCTCCCAGTAGTAGCATGTACAGAGTGAAAAGCAACGGTCCTAGCACTGAGCCTTGCGGTACTCCATACTGAACCTGTGATTGGTGTGACATCTCTTCATTTACTGCTACAAACTGATAACGGTCAGATAAGTATGATTTAAACCATGTCAATGCAATTCCACTAATGCCAACATAATTTTCGAGTCTATTCAAAAGAATGTTGTGGTCGATAGTATCGAATCCAGCGCTAAGATGGAGTAACACTAATAGAGATATACAACCACGGCCGGATGATAAGAGCAAATCATTTGTAACTCTAATGAGAGCAGTCTCAGTACTATGATACAGTCTAAATCCTGATTGGAAATCCTCACAGATACCATTTCTTTCTAAAAAGGAGCGTAGTTTTGAAGACACTGCCTTTTCTAGTATTTTTGACAGAAAGGGTAGATTTGAGATTGGCCTGTAATTGACTAATTCTGTAGGATCAAGTTGCATTTTTTTATTAAGTGGTTTAATAATAGCTAACTTAAAAGTTTTCGGTACATATCCTAATGACAAAGATGAATTAATGATATTAAGAAGAGGATCTATGAACTCTGGAAGCATCTCCTTTAGTAGCTTAGTCAGTATAGGGTCGAGCATACATGTTGATTTAGATGATTTAACGAATTTAGCAAATTCTTTTTCTCCTATAGCAGTGAATGAGTGGAATTTTTCTTGAGTGACACTACAATGCACTGTCTGATGCGATATTGTAGTAGATGGTTGCATAGTTATAATTTTCTTCCTAATATTATCAATCTTGCACGTAAAGAAGTTCATAAAGTCATTACTGCTGTGCTGTTTGCAAACGTCAGAATTTGAGGCTTTATTTCTTGTTAATTTAGCCACTGTTTCAAATAAATATCTAGGGTTGTGTTTGTTTTCTTCTAAGAGAGTCTAGAAATAAGCAGATCTAGCCGTTTTTAAGGCCTTTCTGTACGCAATCATGCTCTCTTTCCACAAAATCCGAAAAACTTCCAGTTTTGTTTTCTTCCAGCTGCACTCCATTTTTCTGGCTGCTGTTTTAAGGGCCCGGGTGTGCTTGTTGTACCACGGCGTTGGACTATTTTCTTTAATCTTCTTTAAGCGCAGAGGAGCAACTGTGTCTAAAGTGCTGGAAAAGAGAGAGTCAATAGTTTCTGTTGCAACATCGAGTTCCTCTAGGCTATCTGGGATGCTGAGGAGATGGAACTGATGAGGAAGTTTATTTACAAAGCAATCTTCAGTGGCAGCGGTGATAGTCCTGCCATATTTGAAACAACGGGACGGTTTTGCAGCCTTTGCTACATTAAGTATACATGATACTAGATAATGATCTGAGATATCATCGCTCTGCTGCAGAATTTCAACGGCATCAACATTTATTCCATGTGACAGTATTAGGTCTAAAGTATGATTACGGCGATGAGTGGGTCCTGACATGTGTTGCCTTACTCCAATAGAGTTTAGAATGTCTCTAAATGCCAATCCCAATGCGTCTTTTTCATTATCTACATGGATATTAAAATCACCAACAATTAGTACTTTATCTGCAGCCAGTACTAACTCTGATAGAAAATCACCAAATTCTTTGATAAAGTCTGTATGGTGCCCTGGTGGCCTATATACAGTAGCCAGCACAAATGTCAAACGGAATTTATCATTTATACTACATAATGTTACGTAAAGCACCAAAACTTCAAAGGAATTATATTTGAAACTAGACTTCTGAGTAGTACTGAAGATATTATTATAAATTAAAGCAACACCTCCCCCTTTGCCTTTCAGATGCGGCTCTTGTTTATAACAATAGTCTTGGGGGGTGGACTCATTTAAAGTAATGTAATCGTCAGGTTTTAGCCAGGTTTCTGTCAAACACAGCACATCTATGTTATGATCTGTAATCATATCATTAACAATAAGCGCTTTTGAGGAAAGGGATCGAATATTCATCAACCCGAGCTTTATCATTTGTTCATCTGTATTATATCTGTTGTTTATTTGTTGGACATCAATTACATTTTTACCGTTGAATGGTTTTGATGGTTTTTTGTATTTACTAATTCGTGGAACAGACACAGTCTCTATGTGATAATATCTAGGTGAAAGAGTCTCTATGTGCTGGGATTTATCTGACTTCTGTGACATGAAACAGCTAGCAGGCGGTTGGGTAAGCCAGTCCGTCTGCTTCCTGACCTGGGCCCCAGTTAGTCAAGGTTTAGCTCTAAGACTATGTGCCAAATTACTAGAGAGAAGAGTGGCACCATCCCAGGAGGGATGGATACCATATTTTTTTAACAAGTCAGGTCTGCCCCAAAAGCTTTTCCAATTTTCTATGAACCCTGTGTTATTCTGCAGACACCACTTAGACAACCAGCCATTGAGTGATGATAGTCTGCTAAGTATCTCATCACTCCGACGAACAGGGAGGGGACCAGAGCAAAGTTAAGTTCTGTTCAGCTGTGGTTAGTTAATTATCTCGTTTCTGTCTGCTATTTAAGTTCCTCTTGTTCACTTAGTCTTTGTCTAGTCACTGTTATGTTAGAGTGTGTTTCCCTGGTTGTCTGTCTGTTCCTGAGCAACATTATTAAAGTTTAATTTTGTATTTTGATCTTCTGAGTCTTCAGCCTGTTCCCGGTTCACCTAACCGTTAAAGATGACTAGACCCCAGAACATCGCTGCAGATGCTCTGTTTAGAGCAAGAGACTCTTTCCCTCGAGGCTCACACCCGTGTGTTCATCGACCTGGTGTGCCTCACCAACTTCCCAGACCATTTGCTGTGCACCTTTTACTTAGCCAGCTTGAATGCGGAGACTAAGGCACCTCGAGGGGAGTTTGTCGAGTGGGTGCTGGTGAGCTGTGATTCCCCTTACATCATCAGCCAGCCTTGCATCAGGACAAGCTCACCAGTCCCACTGTGACTCCAGCAACGGCAGAGCCAGCGATTGACGACTGGCTCATTGACTTCTGGACAGAACCAGCTCCAGTCCCCTGTCCCGTGCATCCAGAGTCCCACGACGTCTCCTGTCCACGTCCAGAGTCCCGCAACGTCTCCTGTCCACGTCCAGAGTCCAGCGACGTCTCCTGTCCCCATCCAGTGTCCAGCGACGTCTCCAGCCCGTGACCAGAGTCCAGCAAGGGCTCCAGCCCATGACCAGAGGCCCTGTGCAGGCTCGATGGTGGGGCAGTCAGGGGGTTTGTGGGGATTCCCCAGGTGGAGTGTGCAATTGCGGTGCATGCCGCAATGTGCTGCCACCTGGTGGGGTCATCCACAGCTCCCGTCCAGCACCTGTGAGATAACAGCAGCTCTCGCTGCTGGGGCTTACAGTGCTGCTGGTCAGACCACCTTCGCCCTGCATGCAATGGCACCCTGCAAGTCAACTAAGCCAAAGCACTCATATGCACGAGGGTAGTTCTGAGCTGGGGTTGATGCAGGAACTGTGCATGATGACTGACCGTGATCAAGTCACAGCGCCCTCGGCCAGACGATGTCCACCTTGGTGGTCCAGAAGTGGCTAAACCTTGTAGGGGTGCGAGATGTCAACAAAGTACACTTTCTCAATGCTTCCATCTCACAAGGTGGCCTTTTCGGCGACGCTGTTGAGGAGTGTGCCCAGCAGTTCTAATAAAAGAGCAGCTTCCTCTGTCTCTGAGTCCCAAGATGGCAGTGTGTGATGCTGTGCCTTGCCACTTTCATCCCCCTCTCCTATCGCCAGCAGGCAGCGGTGTGCAGTTCGAGGACGCTATGCCTTCGCTATCGCATCACCTCGCTGCCCCACTGCGGGTACGTCTGTGGTCCCTCTGACCCTGTTTGTACTGTCTCTGGGGGCTTGCGATCAGACTTGGCTATGCGATTTAGTTCGCCCGGCGTCCCCCCAAGTTCAGGGGCATTTGTTCGGTGCTGAGCAAGGATGCTCCTGTTTTATGGGCAGAAATCGCAGTCCTACTGGTGAAGGACGCGATAGAGCTGGTCCCTCCCGCCGATATGAAATCAGGGTTCTAAAGCCCATACTTCATTGTACCCAAGAAAGGTGGTGGCCAGTCTTGGACCTGCGAGTTTTGAATCGGGCCCTTCACAAGCTTCCATTTAAAATGTTAATGCAGAAATGCAGAAAACACTGCTACGAGTCAAGCACGTACTGGTCCGTACGGACAGCACTGCGGCTGTTGCGTACATCAACCATCAAGGTGGTCTACGCTCTCGCCACATGTCGCAACTCGCCCGCCATCTCCTCCTATGGAGTCAGAAGCATCTGAGGTTGCTTCATGCCATTCACATCCCGGGTGTGCTTAATCGTGCAGCCGACGAGCTCTCATGACAAACTCCATCCCTAGGCGGTTCAGCTGATCTGGAGGCGCTTTGGGGCCGCACAGGTAGACCTGCTTGCTGCCCCGGACATGTCGCACTACCAGTTGTTTTATTCCCTGACCGAGGGGACCCTTGGCATGGATGCGCTGGCACACATTTGGCCCCAGGGCCTGCGCAAATTTCCCCTAGTGAGCCTACTCGCACAGACACTGTGCAAAATCAGGGAGGACGAGAAACAGGTCTTGCTAGTTGCGCCTTACTGGCCCAACCAGACTTGGTTCCCAGAACTCATGCTCCTGGCGCATTCCTCTGAGAAAGGACCCTATGGCACCCACGTCCAGACCTCTGGAATCTCCACGTCTGGTCTCTGGACGGGAGGACTTAGGTGATCTACCCCAGGCGGTGATAGACACCACTTCAGCAAGAGTGCCCTCTATGGGGCGCATTTATGCTTTGAAGTAAAAACCTCATTGAGTGGTGTTCTTCTCACCGGGAAGTCCTCCAGAGATGCCCGATCAGAACTGTGCTTTCCTTCCTGCAGGAAGGGTTGGAGCGAAGGCTGTCTCCCTCCACCCTGAAGGTTATTGTTGCCGCTATTGTTGCACATCACAATGCAGTAGATGGTAAATCTATGGGGAAGTACAAAATTCTGAAAATTCTGTTGTTAAAGGCTTCTATCAAATGGGTAGGGGACCTGCAAGCATTTTCAGTCAACGAATCGTGCCTGGAATTCGGGCCGGCCAATTCGCATGTTATTCTGAGACCCCGGCCCGGATATGTGCCCAAGGTTCCCACCACTCCTTTCAGGGGCCAAGTGGTGAACCTGCAAGCACTGGCCCTGGAGGAGGCAGACCAGCCCTCGCTTTGCTCTGTCCCATTCCGTTTGAAAAGGACATACTTTCCCAGTGTTATCCATTGGCTCGTTTCCACTGAGCGGTACGGTTCAGTAAAGTACAGTACGATTCGGGGCCGTAAATCAAAATCAAAATCAAATCACCTTTATTTATATAGCGCTTTTTACAATGGCAGTTGTTTCAAAGCAGCTTCACAGTGGTAACAGGAAAATAATGCAACGGAATTTGATTCGGCTGTACAGCTGCTCTGGAGAAAACGGTTATGTCATCCAGCTCATTTCAATTATCATATAGTGTCAATGCGGGCGGATCAGTAATATAGTTGAAATTTAGGTGTCCCCAACTGAGCAAGCCAAAAGCCAAAGGCGACGGTGGCAAGGAACCAAAACTCCTTCAGGGCCAGAATGGAGAAAAAAACCTTGGGAGAAACCAGGCTCAGTCGGGGTGCCAGTTCTCCTCTGGCCGACGAACAAATAGTGTATGATTATGATTCTGGCAACATTACAGGTCAGAAGTCATATTAGATAAATAGATATTCGTAGGATTATTCGAAAGATTGGAGTTGTCACGCCGGGGATGGGTTTAATTAGGATGTCGTGTCGATGCGGCATTTACAGGGGGGAGTTTAATTGACACTATTGTCTCTACAGACACTTCAGGGATATGGTCGTCATGTCCAGGCTAAGGTCCACCATCTGGTCTGGATACGGCCCGGATCCGGCCGACTGCAGTAAACCTCGGGATAAACAGAGAGACTAACATTAGCGTAGATGCCATTCTTCTTATGATGTAACGAGTACATCAGGTGTTATGGGAAGTGTTCCCGGTTCCGGCTGACCTAGTTAATGCAGCCTAAAACAATCATTTAACTGATTTGAATAATAGAAATTAAAAATGTTTTATGTGTATGCCATAGTAAAGAGATGTGTTTTTAGTCTAGATTTAAACTGACAGAGTGTGTCTGCTTCCCGAACAATGCTAGGAAGACTGTTCCAGAGTTTAGGTGCTAAATAGGAAAAGGACCGACCGCCTGAAGTTGATTTTGATATTCTAGGTATTATCAACTGGCCAGAATTTTAAGACCGCAATAAACGTGATGGAGTATAATGCGTTAAGAGCTCGCTCAAGTACTGGGGCGCTAAACCATTTAGTGCTTTGTAAGTAATCAGCAAGATTTTAAAATGTATACGATGTTTAATAGGGAGCCAATGAAGTGTTGCCAGAACCGGGCTAATATGGTCATACTTCCTGGTTCTAGTAAGAACTCTAGCTGCTGCGTTTTGGACCAGCTGCAGTTTATTTATTAAGCGAGCAGGGCAACCACCCAGTAGAGCATTACAATAATCTAGCCTTGAGGTCATGAACGCATGAACTAACTGTTCAGCATTTTGCATTGAAAGCATGTGCCGTAATTTAGATATATTTTTAAGATGGTAGAATGCAGTTTTACAGATGCTAGAAACGTGGCTTTCAAATGAGAGATTGGTATCAAAGAGCACACCCAGGTTCCTAACTGACGACGAGGACTTGACAGAGCAGCCATCGAGTGTTAGACAGTATTCTAGGTTACTACTTGTGGAGTTTTTTTGTCCAATGATTAAAAATTCAGTTTTTTCTGAATTAAGTTGCAGGAAATTACTAGTCATCCAATTTTTTATATCAGCTATGCATTCTGTTAATCTTGTGAATTGGTAAGTTTCGTCAGGGCGTGAAGAAATATAGAGCTGAGTATCGTCAGCATAACAATGAAAATTAACGCCATGCTTCCTAATAATATCTCCCAGTGGTAGCATGTACAGGGTGAAAAGCAACGGTCCTAGCACTGAGCCCTGCGGTACTCCATACTGAACTTGTGTTCGGTGTGACATCTCTTCATTTACTGCTACAAACTGATAACGGTCAGATAAGTATGATTTAAACCATGCCAATGAAGTTCCACTAATGCCAACATAATTTTCGAGTCTATTCAAAAGAATATTGTGGTCGATAGTATCGAATGCAGCGCTAAGATCGAGTAACACTAAGAGAGATATACAACCACGATCGGATGATAAGAGTAAATCATTTGTTACTCTGATGAGAGCAGTCTCAGTACTATGATACGGTCTAAATCCTGACTGGAAATCCTCACAGATACCATTTCTTTCTAAAAAGGAGCATAATTGTGAGGACATTGCCTTTTCTAGTATTTTTGACAGAAAGGGTAGATTTGAGATTGGCCTGTAATTGACTAATTTTGTAGGATCAAGTTGCGGTTTTTTAATAAGTGGTTTAATGATAGCCAACTTAAAAGTTTTCGGTACATATCCTAATGTCAAGGATGAATTAATGATATTAAGGAGAGGATCTATGACCTCTGGAAGCATCTCTTTTAGTAGTTTAGTCGGTATGGGGTCGAGCATACATGTTGTTGATTTTGATGATTTAACGAGTTTAGCCAATTCTTCTCCTATAGCAGTGAATGAATGTAATTTTTCCTCAGTGACACTACAATGCACTGTCTGATGTGATACTGTAGTAGACGGCTGCATGGTTATAATTTTTTTCCTAATATTATCAATCTTACAGGTAAAGAAGTTCATAAAGTCATTACTGCTGTGCTGTTTACAAACATCAGAAGGTGAAGCTTTATCTTTGGTTAATTTAGCCACTGTATCGAATAAATACCTAGGGTTGTGTTTGTTTTCTTCTAAGAGAGTCGAGAAATAAGCAGATCTAGCAGTTTTTAGGGCCTTTCTGTATGCAATCATGCTCTCTTTCCACGAAATGCGAAAAACTTCTAGTTTTGTTTTCTTCCAGCTGCGCTCCATTTTTCTGGCTGCTGTTTTAAGGGCCCGGGTGTGCTCGTTGTACCACGGCATTGGACTATTTTCTTTAATCTTCTTTAAGCGCCGGGGAGCAACTGTGTCTAAAGTGCTGGAAAAGAGAGAGTCAATAGTTTCTGTTGCAACATCGAGTTCCTCTAGGCTATCTGGGATGCTGAGGAGATGAAACTGATGAGGAAGATTATTTACAAAGAAATCTTTAGTCGCAGCAGTGATAGTCCTGCCATATTTAAAGCGAGGGGACGGCTTTGCAGCCTTTGCTAAATTAAGTGTACATGATACTAGGTAATGATCTGAGATGTCATCGCTCTGCTGCAGAATTTCAATGGTATCAACATTTATTCCATGTGACAGTATTAGGTCTAACGTATGATTACGGCGATGAGTGGGTCCTGACACGTGTTGCCTTACTCCAATAGAGTTTAGAATGTCTCTAAATGCCAATCCCAATGCGTCTTTTTCATTGTCTACATGGATATTAAAATCACCAACAATTAGGACTTTATCTGCAGCCAGTACTAACTCTGATAGAAAATCAGCAAATTCTCTGGTAAAGTCTGTATGGTGCCCTGGTGGCCTATATACAGTAGCCAGCACAAATGTCAAACGGGATTTATCGATTTCACTACGTAACGTTACATAAAGCACCAAAACTTCAAAGGAATTATATTTGAAACTAGACTTGTGAGTAATACCGAAGATATTATTATAAATTACAGCAACACCTCCCCCTTTACCTTTCAGACGCGGCTCGTGTTTATAACAATAATCTTGGGGGGTGGACTCATTTAAAGTAATGTAATCGTCAGGTTTTAGCCAGGTTTCTGTCAAACACAGCACATCTATGTTATGATCTGTAATCATATCATTAACAATAAGCACTTTTGAGGAAAGGGATCGAATATTCAGCAACCCGAGCTTTATCATTTGATCATCTGTATTATATCTGTTGTTTATTTGTTGGACATCAATTAAATTTTTACCGTTGAATGGTTTTGATGGTTTTTTGTATTTACTAATTCGTGGAACAGACACAGTCTCTATGTGATAATATCTAGGTGAAAGAGTCTCTATGTGCTAGGATTTATCTGACTTCTGTGACGTGAGACAGCTAGCAGGCGGTCGGGTAAGCCAGTCCGTCTGCTTCCTGACCTGGGCCCCAGTTAGTCAAGGTTTAGCTCTAAGACTATGTGCCAAATTACTAGAGAGAAGAGCGGCACCATCCCAGGAAGGATGAATACCATCTTTTTTCAACAGGTCAGGTCTGCCCCAAAAGCTTTTCCAATTGTCTATGAACCCTATGTTATTTTGCGGACACCACTTAGACAACCAGCCATTGAGTGATGATAGTCTGCTAAGTATCTCATCACTCCTTTTCCCTCTTCCTTTTCCATCACTCCGTAAACCCTGATCCAGCTTGCGTTTCCACTTCCAACAGTACCCTTATGATAGACGTGGTGTAGCAATCTACATCATTCTTGCGCGAAGAAGAAAGCGACACAGTAAACAACAATGGACGACATACAGCAGATCTTGTTCTTGCTTCTCGGCATGTGGCTGTTTGTCACAAGAAGAAGACACGCTTTGTTTGAGCAAATGCTGCAGGCTGGAAGGAAAAACACAGCCGAAAAAGCACGCACAAGGGACAATTCTCTGTCAACCAATCAACATTCTGCAGTGAGTCTAGCTCCACCCTTTAGTACTGGACTACTGTGCTAGGTACCCCAATGGAAGGGTGCCAAAAAAGTGGTACGGTACGGTACGGTTCGGAATTAGGGTACCATTCACAACTTCTGACAATGGAAATGGCAAATATTGCGTACCGTACTGAACTGTACTGAACCGTACCGAATGGTGGAAACAAGCCACAATAGTCTTACTGTATGGGTCAAACGGAACAGCAGTAATTGACCTTCTCTGCGTAAGCCCTGTCCTATCTTCCGCCCCAGCAAGTGTGGGGCAATCAGGTGGCTTACACAGGGTGCTGGAAGGGGCAGCGATGGTGGCGCTTTGGTAGGGAGCCCAATGCGTCAGTTCAGTTCTGACGAAACATCTCCGTTCCCTCCTTCAGGGAACGAGGTTTACAAACAGAACCGAGACGATTTGTAGCACAAATAGTTTTACCGTTTACTGCACTGTTATTCTTGTTATTTACCTATAGATGCTAGAAGTCTCACACATTCACAAAATATAACTTACTTTTGAGTTGCAAAATGAGGTGGATATGATGTGAATTCCTAAACTCTGTGTTAGTGGCTTAGATCCTTCACAAAGTAAAGAATGGAGATCTATTCTGGGGTTCAAACTCCATGAAGATAATAAAAAGTAATATAAATATTTGAAAAGCTTTTTACATGCTTGCATAAACAACATGTAATGTAACATAATGTAATGTAAACACAAATGCTTTTTTTCTTCTTTTTTACTTGTAATAAAGAACACTTTCAGAACGTCCATAACTTAGTGTCCAAGTTTTGTATGTTTGATGTCATACTGACTGTCTATTCAAACTCACATGCAACAGTTTATAATAGTATAATACATTTAAATATACTATTTAATGACAGAAGGACATGACCTTTTATACAAAGAACTTAGCATAAATGAATATCATAAATGTTGCAAACATTTTATTTGTGACCTACAAATAGTAACAAATCTTAATATTTCTTTGTTTTCTTCATAACTTTTTTTTAGGCTTTTCAAAATGCTAAAACTAAGGGTAGATTGAGTACAGCTGGAACAAAGGGACAGGTGAAACATGTTAAATTACTTATCTGTGCACTCCTGACCAGTGTTGGGCTCTGTAGTCAAGAAATGTATATAGGCCTCATTACTCATTTTCAAAAATAATATTATTACTTTATTTATTACTCCCTGCTAACAGTAATTTGTTGCACTACTCATATTACTTCTCCATTACATCCCACAAAATGGGTGTCCTTTCTAACTTCATGTGTACCTCATATATTTATTAAGACATTAACCCTTTCATGTATAAATTATGACAACCCCAGTCAGAATTTTAGGACATTAAAAACAAGATTTGGATTTTATTTACACATATTTTTGTAAAAAAAAAAAAAAAAAAGGGATTTTCAGATGTCTACTTGAGTGGACTGTAGCAAATTAGCTCAGAGGGGAAATATTAATAATTATTCATAACTCATTATGATTATTCATTATGATTAATTATGAATATTTGAATCAGTTAAATTGATTAACTTGATGTAGCTACATTAACATTACAATCAATCAATCAGTTCATCCTGTGAACGTTCAGTATTGATTATTAATTAATTCTAAGAAAAGGATATTTTTCATGGCCACAGAAAAATAATTCTTCCTTTGTATTTACATAAGCGCTTAGAGCGCATAACAAGATCGATCATTTAAGTGACAATTTGTTTGCAGGCAGGGAGTCAGAACCAACATATATTGTGCATAAACTTTAATAACTAAATCGCGGACAAGATTAAACAGACATAAAACATACAGACACAAAACATACATGGCAAGAGGTAAAGTTAAAGTGGTTAGAAGAAACGGGTCAGTACAGATGAATGAAGTTATGCAAAGAGTCTAAACCTGGGAGAACCATCCCTGATAAGCTCCTTTGTCTGAGCAAAGGAGTTTACAGTTTTACTAACTACACAGCAACTTGTATTTCTTAGTACATTACTTGGATTTGCCCGGGAAGGTGTCCAGATATACAGTTGCAGGAGAAAGTCTTGATGGTTCCATCCGATGGCTTTGTAGTGGCGATTGTTTCCTTCCGTGTTGAGTGAAGGAACGACGGTGAGCTTGCATGGTTGCTTTGACTCCATCGAGGTTGAGGAAGTTGCACACGGCGTGAGGAGTTTGGGCCTGCTGGCGGCATCGGGTTTCCTGTCCCACACACGCAGGTTCTGTGTGTGTAGGCCCACCATGCTTGGTGGCCTGCCGGGCAGAAGCCCATAGGCACAGCGTGTGTCGTAAGTGCGAGGGAGAAGAGAGGAGAAAAGAAGAGGGCGTGGGTCGGCAGCATCTCTCTTAAGAGTCTTAGAGAAATCCCACCCTCGACAGTCGGGTTGACCAATGGGATTGTTGGGCTTTTTCAGCAGGAAATTCCTCTGTGGGAGATTTATGGCTCTTTATTTCAAGCAGGATTCAATGGGTCTGTGCCCATTTATACTCCAATTAATGCAACAAACACATACTGCCTCTTACAAGGAAGTGACATACATGAAAGTGTAAGTCGTGAAGTGAGCATTAATCTAATAGGAGACGTGACATATATGAGGTTACATAAACTAGCAAGTTGCTCATAAGACATGCATAAATGAAATAACATACAAGGGACACTTTACAAGACAGTTATATGCGTACATGCAATGTCCTGGAGTGCATGTTCATTTATAGACGGTTTGTCTATAACTTGAGGCAAAAGCGTGTGTTTTACAGGCTTACAGGTGTCTTAACTATGGCCTTTTCCATGTGGCCACATTTTTTAGGGCCATAAAACATCTTATCAGTTGGTATCCAGGGTAACTGAGGACCTTTCTCTGTTGTGTTGGGGGAAGGTCTGTTACTAAGCACAAAGCATTTAAAACATATTTGTTAAATGTAACAGCCGATTATGTGTCTGATTTGCCTCAGTCGCTACAGGACAGTATACGTTTATGGTTTTAACTGAAGAACATAATACAGTAAAAACACAGCAATACTGTGTGTATTCAACAAACCAATGAATAAAATTATATAAAATCATGTGAAAGCTATAAAATATATTCCAAAAATATAATACAGCTTCAATTATTGAAAGCACAATTACATTTGTTCCTGTTCGCCCAGCAGATGAAGAACTTCATACAAGTTGAACTTTGCGTGTCTTGATATCAGAACATTAGGACGTGATTCCATCAAAGATCTCTACAACCAGTGAAGGTAACCAGTGGAAACCCAGATCAGACTATGCAGAAAACACTCGCTATCCCTCCAGTCTACCAGAACATGTTGATCTACCCTTATAAGCTGATAATTCTGATTATGTTCAAAATGGACATTTCCTATTCTGATTATGTTCAAAATGGACATTTACATAGCTCTCCTCTCTGAGATAACCTCGAAAACCATCTACATTGATCTATTGATGTTTTCAGGAAAAAAAAACTATAGGGATCAGGTGTTTGGGGATAATGCAAAAAGTTACTGCAGATGAAGTATTTTCAAGAACAACAGTCACAGTAATAGTAATAGTAGCCTATGAGTTGTAGCTGAAATATAGCTATAGTGATCTATGATGTCCAATTTAGTGGACAGGTGATTAATCAGAATTTCCTCCTTCCTTTGATCTAAAATCAATACTTGGAAAATGTAACAATGATATGACTCCTTAGATGTTACTTGATGCTACAACAGTTTGTTTTTTTACCTGCAAGAGTCTCCTAGGATAGAAGGAATGGATTGATATTCCGGAGCATTCCTTGGCATTCCTGACTGGCCGTCGGCCATCTTGGTTTGGAGAAGAAGAAAAAAACTCCACATACAAAGGCTTGCCACTTGGTGGCAAATTAATAGGATGATGCACTAGTGTCCACTGTCCTTGAACTCTCTGTGCTCCCTTTTTATCTGTACCATGTCCTCTTAAACACTTTAACACTTTACATAACATTGCCATCTAGTGATAAATCAATATACACAAAATTATAACAATGATCTTCTATTGAATGTTACTGTACATTCCACTTTCTATTATTATCATTGAAATGAAACTAAGCACACAAATCAATTATCAAGGAAATATTCAACATTTTAAACACAAAATGTAACAAAGATGCATGCCATTGAATAGTAAAACTTTACACAAACTGAAACAAGCATCACATTTTTACACATCAGAATCAAAGAATCTAGAATTAAAGATTCAACCCATCAGGATACTTTACAGTGATCGTCTCAACAGGTAAGTTAGAATGTTCATTGTGTTTCTGTGACAGTTCAGGTTCAGGCTTAGATGTGAATTTATTCACTGGATAAATATATTGCTGCTGATGTTCATTGAAAGTCCTTTGAGTCTTTAACTAATTACAGCGATTTCTTCTGAGCACAAACCAACAACAGGGCAACAATATGCAAGTGCTGTGACCAGTTAGTCCAGCACAGTACACGTAGCAAGTTTTTTTTAATAGATATAGAATAGTAAGTGTTAGTATTAATGAAGTTTCATTAACAAAAATTCGGGTATATTTAGCCGCCTCTCACCTCTTCCCGCGACAAGTTTCACAGCATTTGGCCCCGCCCTTTTGCTGTCATGTATGAGATAGAGATCTTCCCTTCTGATTCTTATGTCACTGCTGAGCCTCTGTTGCAAACCGCCGTTCCAAGGAATAATCCCTCTCCAACCGTCAACATCAATGAGACTCCATCATAAAATTGGGGACGCCGGCTCACAAGATCCACTCCACGCATGCCAAGACGCAGAGGACCCTTGCCCCCGCCGGCGAGACCCACCATCTTCCTCTGCGTCTACCTCCACTCCGGTCCATCCAACCATCCCTGCTATAGGGAAATGGACTGTTAAAGGGCTGAGACAAGCCCTGATGAATTTGGATGTAAACCTCTCACAAAGATTAAATAAAGCAAAATTATTCAATCCATTCGTTTCTCTGCAATCTATTCACCCTTCTCCTACAGCTTCCACCTCATCTGCTCGAGCGAGCAAGGCCCACCAGGCCCCCTCCTCGCATCCAGCAGCTTCTCCACCTTCCTCCCGCACAGTGCCGAGTCCTCCCCCTGCGTCATGCCACCGCAGGCCTTCTGCAAGCCTGGGCTTCAAACTCTCCCTGCTCATCTCTTCCCCGCAGCTCCTCCCACCACCGCACCACATGCTTCAACCACCTGCAATGCAAGCTACACATTAGCTTCTCAAACCTTTCCTTTTCCTCTTATCTCTTACCCTTTTCCCTATCAGTATTTTCCAGCTTCAAGTGCTCACCCTAGCGTGAGGATGCCTCGGCTAGTGGCACAAGCTCTGATGTAATTCCTTCCCCATCCCCAGAGCACAAATCCTTGCAGGTGCAGATGTGGATTTGGGCTCTTTATTATCCTTATTTCCTCCAACAGAGTCCAATCGCCAGGTGGACTGCGGTGATATATCTGTAACATTAAAAAACAATACACAGACTTCTTCATGCATACTGTCATTGGCTGAATTTTGTATTGCTCTCAGCCACTATATCAAAACAATTTGCTCTGCTTTTCCCCATAGACGGTGTGGGATAGCTTTATGGGGGTAGCCATTTCTATACATATCATAAACTGTTTTCTGCTAAATGCGGCGTACGTTTCTCACAATGGAATCAGTGTCCTTATTGGGGAGCTTTGGACATTGATCTCCATAACAGAGTTTTGCTCGGATGCTGAAATATCTCGTGCAATTTGCAGATTCGTCAACCATGCCACCACGACATGCCCTCAAATTAATCCCTCAATTCCTCCCTGCCCGAAACAGAACCGATTAAAACTACCAGCTATGTTCCATGACCCGCCAGGGAGGATCACTCTTTCGGTAGGGATTTTAATAGCAGAGACAAAAATGTAGCAGCAAACAGGCAAGT
This sequence comes from Coreius guichenoti, assembly GCA_039654105.1. NCBI lineage: Eukaryota > Metazoa > Chordata > Actinopteri > Cypriniformes > Gobionidae > Coreius > Coreius guichenoti. The sequence goes on along the minus strand of CM077186.1, from coordinate 6,746,321 downwards.
ATGCAACAACTTCAACGAATGGAAATTCCCAAGACAATGCAGTCGCTATCTCCACATTTGCAACTACTGTGTACTGAAGTCTGTAAATAAAAGTGACTCCTGTAAATATTTCTCACCTAGCTGATGAATTATCTCATCACCCTGTCGTTAACTTTACAAATTATCTGCTGTCTGGTCTCAAACATGGTTTTAAAATCGTTGGCCGCGCAGCGCATGGTTAGCAAAAGTACACATCAAATCAGCTTTCAAAGTAATGCCAATTCACCCAGATTCATGGCATTTATTCGCTGTTCGCTGGCACAATAAGTTTTACTTTGCTGTGCGTTTAACTTTCAGCTGCAAAAGTCCCAAAATTTTCGACACACTCTCTGAAGCCATACAGTGGGGAGAACAAGTATTTGATACACTGCCGATTTTGCAGGTTTTCCTACTTACAAAGCATGTAGAGGTCTGTAATTATTATCATAGATACACTTCAACTGTGAGAGACGGAATCTAAAACAAAAATCCAGAAAATCACATTGTATGATTTTTAAATAATTAATTTGCATTTTATTGCATGACATAAGTATTTGATCACCTACCACCAGTAAGAATTCCGGCTCTCACAGACCTGTTAGTTTTTCTTTAAGAAGCCCTCCTGTTCTCCACTCATTACCTGTATTAACTGCACCTGTTTGAACTCGTTACCTGTATAAAAGACACCTGTCCACACACTCAATAAATGCAAATTAATTACTTAAAAATCATACAATGTGATTTTCTGGATTTTTGTTTTAGATTCCGTCACTCACAGTTGAAGAGTACCTATGATAAAAATTACAGACTTCTACATGCTTTGTAAGTGGGCAAACCTGCAAAATCGGCGGTGTATCAAATACTTGTTCTCCCCACTGTATGTTGGATTCTATCCAATAACTACGCAATTCCTTATCTTCTTCATTTGCTTGATGATTTCCTAATCATTTCACCACACAACGCCATCCCTGAAGCGCATCTCCTCATGGTGCAAAAGGTTTTCGCAGAGCAAGGGATTCCAGTCTCTCACCTCTGTCCCGCGACAAGTTTCACAGCATCCCTCCACTACCCCATCGCCTCACTCTTGGTTGGTTTCTATCCCAGTCAAGGGGGATCTATCCCAGGGGGAGTACTTTGGGTTCGGGACAAATTAAGAACTTGTAGCCCTCTGCTGGACAGCACGCCAAATACACATAAATTACAATATTTTATTTCATGTACGTGTAAACTCGTGAAATGGGTCAAGTGTGGTCTTCAGCAGCTCGGGTAGAGATGAGCAGGTCATTCCACCAGCTTGGACCAGTCAGGCTAAAGGTCAGTGAAAGTGATTTTGTGCCTCTTTGGGATGGCACCACAAGGCGCTGTTCACTTGCAGAATGCAAGCTTCTGGATGGCACGTAATGAGTTTATGTATAGGGATGGAGAGCCAGTGGTTGTTCTGTAGGCAAACATTAGTGCCTTGAATTTGATGCTCGCAGCAATTGGCAACCAGTGCAATTTTATGAGAAAAGGTGTGACATGTGCTCTCTTCGGCTCGTTAAAGACCACTCTTGCTGTAGCATTCTGGATCTGTTGTAGAGGTTTAACAGTGCATGATGGAAGGCCTGCCAAAAGAGCATTACAATAGTCCAGTCTGGATAGAACAAGAGCTTGCACAAGGAGTTGTTTCATATTCGTTGAGTTGTTTCGATCTGGGTCTGATCTTCTTAATGTTGTACAAGGCAAATCTGCATAGCAGATCCTATTGATGACATGTAGATGGAGAAGAGCAGTGGTCCAAGCACTGAGCCCTGAGGCACCCCAGTATCTAGATGTTGCGACTTAGACACCTCACTCCACTTCACCTCCACTGCACCCTAAAGGACCTACCTGAGAGGTAAGACTTGAACCTTTGGAGTGCGGTTCCTGAGATGCCCTTCCTCTTGAGAATTGACAGGAGGATCTGGCTCAGACTTGACACCTCGACACCTGGAATTTCTGACTCCAAACTGTCATTTGTCCTTATTTGTTTTGAATTTTGTGCAACACATTTCTCAGTATGGCATTTTGTTGCTCTAAAGTGGAACCCCAGTCTATTATATCATCTATGTACACATGAACATCTTTCAATCCTCCAATGCCTCCCTCTCCCACCTCCTCTAACAGCCAGTTCCTCAGCCCCCCTCCTCTGGTCCCCTTCAGTCTCTCTTCATCTCCTGCACAGAATTGTGAGGATCTGCATAGGTCCTTCAGGCCACCAGCTCTGCAGAGGATCCAGTCCAGAGGATCCCCTGGCTCCGCCTCCAGCCTCTGAACCGAACACTCCACCACAGCCTGTCGACACATCGTCTACACCTTAACTCCTCCCTCTCTCAGCTCCACTGGAGACATTCAGCCTTACGACTTCACCGGGCTCCCTCGTCCCACAGGCTTCGCCTTGGTCAGACGTTGCCCTGCCTGCACCTTCGGTTCCGTCTGGCTCCACCTTCCCCCCCCCGGCTTCGCCTTCATCCTCAGTCCCACCGGTTCCACCTCAGTCTTCAGGTTCCCGTGTTCCACCTCGTATGCTCGTCGCTGCGGCTCCACCTCGGTCTCCAGTGCCAGCGATGCTGCGTGGGCTCTTCGGCATGTCAGTTCCACCTGGGTCTCCATCTCCAGTGGTGTCTCCATCGGCTGTCCACAGGGTGGGGTCTGTCAAGTCTCCACCATGGCTCCTCCCACCTTCAACTCCACCCTGGGGCCTCGTCATGGCTCGTCTCTGGACCAACATTTGGCTCCAGTGTGTCTGATTAATCATTTAGTTCACCTGTCATCTCATTAGTTATCTTTTTAGTCCCTGTGTTTTTACACCCTGTGTACACCCTCATTCTCTATCCGTTCTCGTTTGTGCATAGTTTGGATATCTCCCTATTCTCCTGATTGTTGTCATTAACGCCCTGAATCCAAAGAACGCACCCACGCGTTTTGCTGGATTTTTCCTCATGACGGTGTAAAACAACTTAAAATACTCCGTCATTTTTGGCCTCACAGACATGAACAATATGTCTTTACAAAGCTTAAAGTGTCTACTTTTTTTAATGTACACTCAAAATAAAAACTAAATGTTGTGCTTTTCACTAAATAAAGAAAACAAACAGGATGCGCGTTCTCCCGTCTGTCTCCCTGTGATGTCTACTCTGAAATGCGTCTGAAAATAAACTCGGAACTCAGAGAATACTTGTCACACAGACACGACAGATATATCTTTATAAAGCTTGGAATGTCTACTTTTAAATTAAGTCATTTATATAAAAAACAAATATTCTCTGTTTATGTAATTTGTATGAAAACAGCGAGAGGTACAGTTCCTCCAGCGGCGCCTCATTAACTTTAATGTGACCACACCCACGCACGCGCAAAGCCATTCACATGCAAATCGTCCACAAGGAAGGAACGCGAACCTGTAAACGCCCCCATCACCTCAAAACAAAGAATCAGCTTCTTCATTCTTCTGATTTTCATCGAGTTTGGAAGACACGCTGTGAGTTTACCTTGGATTTACCTCAGAAGAAAAAGAACGTGATTTATGAGAATTTTTAAGGTAAAACATTTCTTCTCACTTATATTAGCGTTATTGTTGCATAAACTTCACATTGTAGGCTACTAGTTGAACTATTGCCAGACTAAAATGTGTGAAATCAACGGAAACATGTTGAAATATGAAATAGGTAGGCAACCTTTCAATGCTAAATAAAGATACACATACGACATGGGGATATTTTATGCTCTATAATATTAAACACAGCATGATATAAAAGTAGTGTTGCCAACTGTCCCGTATTAGCCGGGGACGTCCCGTTTATTGGGCCTAAATGTCCCGTACATGACTGTCCTGTTTATTGACTGCTACGCTGATGTAACCACTGACTAAGGGGCCGTTCACATATGTTGCGTCTTTTGCGCGCTCAAGTTCGTTATTTTAAATGTAGACGCGCGACAAGCGCGCTCAAATAGAGAGACTAATTCGTTTTCGTTAATCTTGCACTGTCCCTGTTTGCACTTTTGCCCTCAACGTCTCTTTTGCGCTGTATTTTTTTTTTTACCACTGCTCTATGTGTTGTTTTCATGTGTAAATCCAAGTATACACTACCGTTCAAAAGTTTTAGATTTTCTAATGTTTTCAAAAAAAATTCTTCTGCTTAACAAGGCTGCATTTATTTGATCCAAAATACAGCAAAAACAGTAATATTGCGAAGTATTTTTATAATTTAAAATAATTGTTTTCTATTTGGATATATTTTTAAAATGCAATTTATTCCATTTTATTTACTTCAGTTTCACATGATCCTTCAGAAATCATTGTAATATGCTGATTTGCTGCTCAAGAAACATTTCTTATTATTATGAATGTTAAAAACATTTGTGTACAATTTATTTCAGGATTCTTTGATAAATAGAAAGTTCAAAACAACAGCATTTATCTGAAATAGAAATCTATTGTAACATTATTCACTACCATTCTGAGTAAGAGTTTAGTTTTTTTGTTGCTGTTTTGTTTTTTGAAAGAAATTAATACTTTTATTCACAAAGATGCCTTATATTGATAAAAAAGCACAGTAAAGACTTTTATAATGTTACAAAATCTTTTTATTTCAGATAAATGTTATTCTTTTGAACTTTCCGTTCCCTCTGGGTTAAATCTTTGATTTATCAATGAATCCTGAAAAAAATTTAAAAAAAAAACTAATTAAAAATTAAAAAAACATATTAGAATGTTTTCTGAAGGATCATGTGGCACTGAAGACTGGAGTAATGATGCTGAAAATTCAGCTTTGACATCACAGGAATAAATTACACTTTACCATGTATTCACATAGAAAACATTTATTTTAAATTGTAAAAATATTCCACAATATTACTGTTTTTACTATTTTGGATCAAATAAAGCAGAAGAGACTTATTTAAAAAAAAAAAAACATACAGATCTAAAACTTTTGAATGGTACTGTAGATCTAAAGTCTTTATGTAAAGAAAATGTATAGTCAGATTACTTATTTTAAATTAAACGTGATTTTGTGAATAAGCTACAAACAATACATTCAATCATTAAATCTCCTCACATGCATTCTCTATAGTTCCCTCTGTCACATTCCTCACTGATATTCAGGGAAGGAGTCGTTGACGCCTCAGGTGTGAATCACAGCATTATTCATGATGGTCCACACCCTCCCCGCATACAGCCATTCTGACAATAAGTGTCTTACAAAAGTTAAATGACTATATTGTTTTGTATGAATGAGTGATCAAAATGGTTTTCTCTAAAAACTCTAGCCAACAACATCCAGTTCTGAAAAGCCTTGTGAACAAATGTTTACTGTGTGTTATATGGCCTGATTTCAGTGATTTAACATTTTATTTTTTTTCAAAAAGTACACATAAACATTATTTTCTCAAAACTACAAACTTTTATGTACATGTTGCTCACATATTACTGTAGCCCTGTTTGTGCTGAATACAGTGTAATCAGACTTTAGCCATTAATATGCTTTAAAGCAACTAAAAAAAAAAACACAAATGTCAGAGCATGTCAAACTTCTTCAGGGCCACAAAATATCCTTAGGGTCCAGAGGGTTAAAAGACTGTTATTTTGAATCTCCTTCATCTTTGTGCTGTTTACACACCCATGAGAGTATCCAGTTTTAATGACCCATCCATTTACAATGGTACAATCCATTTGTCCTTGGTTACAGCACTGACATTCACAGGTTCTTCACTTTGCATGTGAAAGGGCTGACCAGCATTATCATTTGGCATATTTTTACACGTTACAAACAAAAAAATGTTAGTCAGTCTCCTCCACTAAATGCAAACTTTGCATTTTTTTTCCCCCTTTGTGAGACACTGTTTAGCAAAGTGATTTTTACATTTGCATTTGGTGCATTGTTTTTCATTAGCAGGGTATCTCCTAGGCTGGTGTCAGGAACCACAACGTTTGCAGCTGAAAGTGTTGACATCCTTAGCATTCTTTGTTGGCATTAATTGACTTTGGTTCGTCTCTTTTTATCTTTACTGTGCCAACAGGTACACTTCTTATTTACTGGGGCTACACATGGGTCAATACTGAATGTCTTTATATGCTGCTGTGCAAGCTACAAACTGCAAATGCTTCACCTTGTTGCTGAACTCGGGAACAAAAAATATACCTCTCATACGTCTCATTGTTATAGGCAAACAGTATTCATCGGACTTCAGGAGTATTACATCAAACTTAGTTCTTTCATCCTCATTTGCAAAAAAACATGTTAAAAACTTTGATGGCTTGTGGACCTGCAACAGTCAGCACTAATGATATTTTTTTTGCATCTGGCTTACTTTCCAGTCCAATAGCCTGTATATACAGCACGAATGGCTGCTTAAAAGTTCTCCAGTTACTGTCAACATTCCCGGGTTAATTAAAGTCCTTCCGTCTGCTTCACGCTTCTTCTTTCTATCTTGTCTTTTAATTTTTAAAACAACTCACAGAGATTCATTTCTGGTACCATGTTATGTTTGTCTCTTGTTGTAACCCAAATAAAGAGCCTTGTCTCACCACAGATCGGTTGCATTCGAAAACCTAGGCAGTTGACTTGTTGCCTCGCTGCCTTATTATGACTTGTAAGGCAGCGTAAGCGCACAAAGGTACCTCACGAAACTGATTTTGGACAGACTTCTGAGACAGCATAACAGTTTAATGATCAACAGCAAAATAAAGCGAGCTTTGGTGAGAACTAAACAAATATTTAATTATTACAGTAGTAATTTCTCGCTATAAATGACATCAGAAGTGGACAACGTTGGTCAAAAACGCATATTTACACACAAACTGACCAGCAACTGCAACTTTCAGACGCCATCTTTCTTTTTCTAGCTCAACTGTCACCGAATGGAACGCATAGGATTGTGGGATATCAAAGGCAGCGTTTTCCAATTTTCGGAGGCAGTCAGTGTGTCACACATACTCTTCATCTGCACTGCACCATGTCCTCTTAAACACTTTACTTAACACTGCCATCTAGTGGTAGATCTAAAAGACACCAATGATCTATTTAATTTTATAAACCATGGGTTCTACCTCTGCCAGTGGCAAAAGTGAACCCAGTGAACCTCTGCCTTGGTTCCCTGCTCCACAATGGTGCTATCTGGCTCCATCTGGGTGCTCTCCTGGCTCTGACCTGAACTCCTGTTCTCTGTAACTTGTCCTTCTGTTCTCTGTAACTTGTACCTACACTGAACAAAATTATAAACGCAACACTTTTGTTTTTGCCCCCATTTTTCATGAGCTGAACTCAAAGATCTAAGACTTTTTCTATGTACACAAAAGGCCTACCGAAAACCAGTCAGTATCTGGTGTGACCACCATTTGCCTCAGGCAGTGCAACACATTTCCTTCACACAGAGTCGATCAGGTTGTTGATTGTGGCCTGTGGAATGTTGGTCTACTCCTCTTCGATGGCTGTGCGAAGTTGCTGGATATTGGCAGGAACTGGAACACGCTGTCGTATACCGATCCAGAGCATCCCAAACATGCTCAATGGGTGAGATGTCCAGTGAGTATGCTGGCCATGCAAGAACTGGGATGTTTTCAGCTTCCAGGAATTGTGTACAGATCCTTGCAACATGGGGCGTGCATTATCATGCTGCAACATGAGGTGATGGCCGTGGATGA